>JAJJWX010002747.1:0-616763 GCA_023529315.1 Papaver bracteatum | reverse complement strand
ATTGTAATAATTAGGAATAAAAATAATATAAGAAAAAAAAAATTAGTTAAAAACTTTAAAAATAAAAATTAGTACAACATGTATATCATGGAAACACTGAAGCAATCCTCGACCAGTATATATACCATATTTTGGGTCTTTAAATTCTCGAACTAAGTATGCTTGTCAGCCGTTGCCTTTCTTAATCTCTTCTTATTCCTTGTCAACAAGATGAGGATCATGTGTGGAAATTGTTGGCCGAACAATAATATGGCATAACCCACTTGGTGATTTCTAATGAAGGGGTCACAATTACGTTATCAATGCATTAAACATATCTCTACTTCATGTATGACTTTTATCCAACAAAACAATCGAAAACGGCAAGACATAAACTAGAAATCAAGTTAGTGTATGGTTATAGACACCACGGCATCACCTACCTTACCCACGCACTGCACCACCTTGATGCTTATCTTATCTAGATTCTAGAACAAGCAAGTACCTTTCAGTTTAGTTTAATCCTTGTGCGAGGGTACGTGAAAAGAATTCACTTCCCATGCATGTCAAGGTCTGTAGATAAAAAAAGTCTTTGTCCAAAGACTGGGAGACAGAAAATGTTAGAACTTAATTTACTGCTATCCAGTCAGCTAGCTAGCTAGACTGTTAGTCTAACTGGAGTCGTATTCCAATTGATGAATAAATTTCCGACCATACTCAAAAGAATGCTTGAAAAATCATCATCATACATCAACGTTCAAGTCATTTTCATCCAAACAGCCAAACTAGAAATAAGATAAAGATCAAACTTGACTTTTGCTTTTCCACTCTATTTAGCTTCAATTTTACTCTTCAGTATGTATTTCTCCAGAAAGCCAGTTAGATTAGTGGGGATATGGATATGCGCCAAAGGAACAATAATGAGGTAGATTGTGTTAGTCAAACTAAAAAATACACTAACTGTAGCTGTTTCGATTTGCTTTAAAGATGGTCGATTGTGGAACTTATTTGGATTGCTTGGTGGCGAAAACAAGTACCTGACAATAACGGACACGTTTCATATTGCTTGTTCAGTTCAGACTTCAAAATCGCAACATACACAGTGCCACCTTAAAACCATCCGGTCTCCAAATCTTCAAACAAGATGGGTCCCACCACTGTGTCCATATCCTAGTTAGCAATTCGCATTCGCGAGTTTTTACGAATAGCACGTTCCCGCACTAAACAGCCGTCCTAATGAAACTCCGACTCTGGTACGTGAATTTTATGAGTTTCACGAATTATATGCGGGTTTTTCGAACCGAACTAGAATACTGCATATTGAACCGGCGGAACAATCATTAGCCCAAGTAGTTATTGGGCCATCCAATAACGCCTTCTTAAGGCCCAATGTCCGTCCTTCCTCTTTTTTAGATGATTTTCATCGTTTTTACCAAAAAAAACAGTGACTACAGAGATTCGAAGCCATGCACCAAGTACCTTTTCTACACGAATTTATTTTTTAGCGAGTTTTCTTTAGGAAATTAATTCCAAAATTAAAAAAGGGTAACTTGCGTTATGCTAACTCAAGTTATATATCGGGCAGTCTTATTATGGACACATCTTCGCTGTGAGGGGTTTAACATTACTCATCTCGAGTAAACCCGCGAATTAATGTGTTAAGGACAACTTGTGGAACCTGTGATTCTGCTTTCGTCAAGTTGTTTGGTAGAGTTGTCTCAAATTTGTTCTTACATATTATTTTTGATACATCCAACGTGTTGTTCATTGTTACAAGATCCCAACATAAATAACATCAAGCCAACTGCTCTTTCATTTGAAACACTGTAGGCCGGATCACACTATCAGTGCAGGAATGTGTACTCGGTAGATTTGGAAAAACGTGTTGATGGTCGAAGTACTTAGCATGATATAACGTGCAGCAGGCCGTGATTCGAAGCCATTGGATTTTGTCCATGTAACCACTCTACCGTCAGTATATATATTGCGTTGATTTGATACCACCGTACGTAAAGCAGCTGCTGCTATACTGATGCAATGCAATGCGCAAGTAAGTACCAAGTAGCGCGATTTCAAAATTCTCAATCCGCTTTTGATGGTCGCTTTGAGATAATTTCGAAATGAGAAGAGTGAGTTTTTTTTTTGAAGCATGAGAAGAGTGAGTTGTAACAGTATTGTCTATTATTGAGCAGCTAGTACCAGTAGAGCCAGACGGCCCAGACTGGTATTGTTATATCTTTGACTTTGACTAAATTCTCACTGATGACAACAATATCGTACTCTCTCTTCTTAGTACGTAAATCAGTGCTTAAAATCCAAACCAGCCATCGAAACCCACAACTAAGAAAAAGGATTTAGCTTAGCAACCTTTTTTTTCAAGATTACTTATCAATATTCACACTACCACGTGGGCAAGCTTACCACTGACTTGCCGATATTATTACGGACATTCGGAGGATGGATATATGAATATGTATGTATAAGTAAGATTGCTAATTAATTACGCTAAGGAACATGCATCCTTTCTGATCTCTTTCAACCAATAATCTCGATATCATGTGTGGATCGCTTAACACTAATCCATACAAGTAAGACCTCAATTATAACTGCCATTTGGTTGGGTGTGTATATCTATTTCCCTTCATTCTAACGCTAGTAAAAATATATAGACATGTATGTCCCTGTAACTTCGTGTGAAACGTAAGCCACTGACTGACGCATGGAGACCTATTTCATCAGGTTGTATTTATTGATTTTCTATTATCATCACATGATATATATAGAAAAACTACGTACCCGGCCTCATGTATTATTCTCTTTTATATTGGTCTATGTGAGTATAAAGAAAGGATATGGGATGCTGAAGAAGGTGAGTTTACTGTGGCCAATTGTTATACTTCTTTAGATAGGGATGGCTTTCTTTCTTTTCCTTATAAGCAATTATGGAACTCCAAAGTCTCGCTGAAAGTCTCTTTTTTAGTTTGGACTTTGTGTTTTAATGGTGCTCCCACTCTAGACTTTTTTGGAAAATGCTGGTAGAATCAATTCTAGTATTTGCTTATTTTGCAATATAGAGAAAGAAACGAATATGCATCTGTTCTTGCATTGCAAAAAGACTTCGAAACTGTGGAATTATTTTTTCGCTAGTTTCTGTATAAATTGGGCTTTTGCTGATTCTGTAAGGGCTACTCTTTGGGAATGGCCGAATAAGAATGGTAGAGTTATGGTTAAGAAAATATGGGGTATGCTACCTTTTGCGGTCTGGTGGACAATTTGGAATAAGAGAAACGATAGATTATATGGTGGGAGAAGAAGAAATTGGAATCAACTAATGATCTCCGTTAAATGTACTATGTATAATTGGGCTTCTTCGACTAAGCTGTTTGATGGTTACTCTCTTAATACTCTTATTTGTAATTGGGAAGCTGTTGTTGGCACTAACAACAGTTAACCGGTTTTTGTATTATTGCCTATTTAGATGGTCACCACTTTGGTGACGTCTAACTTTTTTTTTTTTTCAATCTAATATTTCATAGTTTGAAATATTGAATTAATGTAATTTAATAAACATTGAAACAGATTCATGAGTTATTACATAGAAGGCAAGCGAGCAACAAGCTGCGCCGCAAGCCCTTTTTGAATGGCAAACCCTATCCTCTTAAACACAAACTCTCTAGAATCGGGAGTCATGACATTACTGTGCATGACTCTTTGAACTCTAACTAGAGTCCAACCGCTCCTGAGCTAAATACCCAAAAGTGTCAAAGGCAAAGGGAATAAAAGCATGTCCATTATCATTTCATGCTTCAATTATCTTACCAAGGCAGCTTTCAAAGCCGCTTGTCCAACCGTGAAAAGACCCTTGCCCGATGCCTACTAATGGAGAAACCCCAGTAAGATCAACACACGTATGTTTTCCGTTGGCCCACCCAAAAATAAGAACATCTGCTGGCCTGAGTGTTGATCTGCCTTCAAGAGGATCCGTCAAAAAGTTGACCGACGCCTCTTTCTTTGCCGAAATACCAGCCCTCCATAATACATCATATAAGATATCTCTCACATGATCATGTCTATATTTGAAACCAGGATCCACCTTGTTGAACAGCATGTTCCCCATATGCGTCTAGGCAGCACATGTAATACAAGCGGGGCAACGAGAATCGAAGGGTATAGGGGGGTCATTAACACGTATTTAAGGATGCACCGATACTCCAAGGGGACATCTTACATCCAAGGCCGTCAATCGGGATAGCGAGAAGAAAATCCTGCGCATGCGCTGCTTGTAGACACTCAAAAACTGCTTTCTGTCTATCCGAAAACCCATAAACCCTACCCATAAACTTTTATTCAAATTTGCCTTTTTCTTTGTCAAAAAAAAAAAAAAGTATAAAGAAAAAAAAAGTATAAAGAAAGGAAGCAGAACAGAGAATGAATAGGATATTTGAGGAAGAAGCAAACTACGAAGGTGCATTGGTGGATCGGTCCAATTACAGTGCCCTCAAAAGTTTATCATTCACAACATAAGCTAGTTGGTTGCGTGACATGGCAGAAATGCTAAGTCATTAGGTGACCAAACTCAATTCCCGATGGTCACGTACCTCTCCTAATTTGATCATCAGAGTCGGACTATATATTCAGAACGTGTGTCACCTTAAAGGAGACGAATGGTTTCCGTTCGTCTCCAGGAGTACTTTCAGTATTATGAGGTCCCACTGTTTCCACTTCCCATGCATACAGTGCAAGCATTCATCCCAAACGGTTGTGAACTTCTTATCTGTTGCGTATCCTGTTTTCACTGGTCAGCTCGGCGTTTGGGATAGATCATAATCTTACCTTGTTTGCATATTGATGACTAGTTAATATACGTGGATCCCCACGAGCTCTTGCTTAAAATTAACTAAAAGTCCATAGCCGGAAAGGCTGAATATCGTACAATCCCATTAGCTTACACAAACATGTAAAGTACTTGTAATACCACGTCACCTATCCCTCTTATTTCTCGACCTAAATACAAAAAAGGATTTGTGTCATTGCTTTCTCCTTATTCTCTCTATCCATGGAGTTGTGAATCATTATCAGCAGATAAAGTTTGTAGGCTTCTTCATTTGTCGATCACTAGCTAGCTAGCTTATTAATATATGTAGTGAGACATGAGCACCATGATGATGATTTAGCCCTTCGTTACGGTTACGTGATCAGTCACGACACCTCTATATATTGCATTATCTGGAACAAAAGCCAGAAAGAAAGAAGATAAAAGTTTAACATCTGCAAAACAATAATGATATATATGATGATACGTGCCTGCTCCATTTCACATGGTAGATGGGAATTATGAAGATACAAGTTTTCCACCAAAAACCTCAACACCTCATCTCTTCTTGAAAGTTAAACCTAAGTATTTCTGTTTTCAGAGATTGTCCTGACACGTTAAATTAAGCTTAGAAAATACTCTGATATCATATATGGTTGATTATAGTCATGGTAATTGATTACTTTCTTGGAACCAGCTAGGTGTGCGACTGTGCTACGCCGCATGAGCATCGTCATGAAACCATATCCGGTACATGTTCCCTAACATGCATCTAAGTATATATTTCTCGTACGCGAGAGCTCTTACGTACGTACAATAAAAGTAGTCAAGATTATGGTTCCAAGCAAATGATGAATCACTTGTTATTTCATAATTTCATTCTTATGTACACATGACACGATGACAAAATGAGAAATTAAGATAAAGGAGCTAACATTTGAAATTAGAGATTAAGCTAATTAATCCATAGAGAAATTGGGTCAATTGTCCAAATATTTTTAAAATATGGTTCTAATGGACGAGTAAAAATTAATATAGGTGAAATGGACACCAAAAAAATAGTAAGAATAAATCTGGATTCATCATGGATTAAGCTTAAAAATAGCGAGTGTGAAACTGGATGCATCCTGATGTAAATTATAAATAAGAAAAAATATTTGAAAATGGGTAGGATAAAACTGTTTACATCCTTACTATTTTTACATTCTCGTCCATTTAAACAGTATCAAATTTTATATGTCTTTTTCACCCAAAAATTATTGTTATTGGGTTAATTGATCAATTTTGTGTAATCCATAATAGCGGCATATTTTGTATCCATGTGCCTATTTCTCAGCCTTCATTCTAGATATTCTAGTGTTGTTCAAAATATCTAAAGTTCACTAAACAATCAAATTCAGCTAATTAAGACAGGAACTGTCTAATCCTTAGAAAACAAAAGGAAAGAACATAATTCAAGCAAGATACGTAGAGTAAAAATGAAAAGATGGAAATGTATGACCTTAAGTATAATCTATATAATTAGCAGTGTGATTAATTGATTAATCAAACAACTAAACAAACCTAACTAATCTGTCGATCAGACGACTATACATATGTTAGTTTGTTTTTAGTTCTCTTACGTTTAATTGCTTGGTCAAATCCGAACAAAGTGAAAAAAGTTACATAGTCAGAACTACTAGAAATTGTGTAAGTCTATGCATATAAAATCACATTCTCTAAATGCCTCTTCATTACCACGATGTGGTCTCGTCTTAAAAAAAAAATTGTGTAAAAGAAATTGTTATACGGACACAAGAAATCGTCTTAATATATGTACATAGAATGTGAAACTAGCGCTACACGATCAAAGAGACCAAAAATCTCCCCCATCTTTATACTTCTTATCGGGGTGCAAGCTTCATTTTCGTTTCCCTCCCTCCTTTGACATACCCTCAAATCTAGGTCATTGCAAATTAAAAATACATCGCAATGGGCCCACACACATCAAGTCAAAAATGTATTGCCACGGGCGGGGCGAAGTCCCGCGCACCCCAAATCAAAAATGCATTGCCGCTGGGCGAGGTGAAGCCCCGTGCACACCAAGTTAAAAGAAAAAAATAAATAAATCTGCACATATTTTCCACCTATTTAATGTATTTGTCCCGCCACACCAAATCAAAAATACATCGCTAAAGGGCGGGGCAAAACCCTATGCACACCAAATCAAAAATGCATCCACGGTGATAAGCGAAGCCCCGTGCATACCAAACAATTGCATTGCCATGGGCGGGGCAAAACCCCGCGCACGCCATATTAAAAGAAAAAAAGTATGCTCACTGTCTAGCACAGGCACAAATCTAGTCATGTATATAAAAATTGTTAGCCGAACAATAATATGTGACATAACTCTCTTAGCCATTTCTAATGAAATGGGCATAATTGCGTTATCAGTGCATCAATATCTTTGGCTAGATATTTCGAAGGGAACGATCAACAATTTTGCACACGAAAGGCCTTCCACATCTTATAAGTTATCCATCCAAAGATCAAACTACCTTTCATCCAAGAAAATGAAAAAGAAATTGCTTTAGTGGGAGGGAGCATGAGAACCATCAGACCCTTATAATAGTCTTAGAGTTCCTAAATGAATGGATTTATAAGGAGTTTGGATGCATACTTATAGTTACTTTTTGACTTCTATAAGTCAAAAAGCAAGAAGTTAATTTGGGTATGAAATTTTAAATTGACTTCTAGAAGTAAAAACGTGAACTTTTTGTGAAACAAAATAGTTTTTCTTCTGACTTTTAATTCAGGAAAAACAGATTTATATCCAAATGCGCTATTAGGAGTAGTGTATGGACCACTGTTCTATGATATGAAAAACTACCTTGATAACTTAAAAACTTGCAAAAATAAAGAAAGAAAAAATGTCAACACTGTAACTCAAATGTCTCGGCAACACTTATATAGTTGTAAGTGTATAACTCTTCTCATCTCTATCTCTATCTCTACACCAACTTGGCCATCCAAAGAATACACCCAAAATGTAACAAAATGGCAAAAAGTAAGCTAAAAATCAAAGCTAATAAATATTTATTTAACCAAGTCTTATGTCACCCAAAAATAATACCTCCATGGATCGGTGTTAACTCAGTCATCATCAATAAATATATTCTAATCAATTTCTAATTGAATCTCTCTCGTTTCTTCTTGCATGTTATAATTCAAAAGTTCTCTACCATCTGATAATTTTCTTATATTTTATTTCTACTCATATGTGTGTTTTTGGTGTTTCCCTCTAGGTACCGACTCACCTTGCTGGATGTACTACCGAGACAATTGAGCAGTTTTCCCTCTGTCCCTTCCCTTCCATTCAATGAATATATCAATATTCTAATCAGATCATATACCTTTTGATACCTCATTTTCATGAGAAGATCCAAATTGAAACTTTTTAAAACAAACCTTTTTCTCAGCGGGAATTCTTTCCTTTCTCTTTATATTATCTTCAAAATTAGATAATTAACTTTTAGCTATGCATATATCCTACTTGTTTATCTTCCAAGTTTGCAAGTCTTTCAACAGGTGTAAAACATTCATTAACCAAAATACTGGCAGGCTGAATAAACTTCTGATGTTCTCTTTACTTCTCTGCATGTTTCACACATGCAAGGATAATTCTTCTCCACATCTTTCTGTAATGGAAAATCAAGTTAGAGAAGTTCATGAGAAAATGGGTTATGCTTCTCTTTCAGACAGGCTCAAAGCCTTAAAACAACTAGTAATGTCTTCAGATGACTTAATTGAAGGAGCTAACCAATGAAAATATTGCTTCTAATCAAAGCTCTATGCATATAAAAATTTAATTGTTGGGGAGTTGGATAAAGAGCTCAAAAAGCTATGGATCAAAAGTACAGAAATTTTTATCAAAAAAGAAGAACCGGATTCTCATTTGGTCAAGTTCTATTCGCAATTGGAGTATGATTTGGTGCTAAAATTCATGCCATGGTTTATAGAAGGAGACTTGTTTGTTATGGAGCCGTGGAACCCCCAAATTCCTAAAAGCAAGATTGATCTCACAAAACAATTGTCTGGTTAAGACTATACAACATGCAACCTGAATTTTAAAATCCAACCATTGTTAAAAGTATTGGATCTGCAATGGGAGAAGTACGTGAATTAGACCCACCAGATTGTGTAGTTCCTAAAATAAAGGTTCAGAAAGTGCAAGTTTTAATTGATGTTAGGGACCCTCTATGTAGAGGCTTTTGGATGAAGAATGTTGTGGGAGAAGAAGTTTGGATTAGACTCTTTTATGAGAAGTAGTCATTCAATTTATGCGGATGCTGTTATACTATTGATCACATAGAGAGTGAATGTGTAGAAATAGCGGAATTTCTACTTCAACATAAAAATGGTTACTTATCCACTAATTCAATTATTGATCCACCTTCTTGGAGAAATCCAGATAATAGAGGAGTTAAAGCATCATCGGATAGCACTTCTCAGATGCAGACAGATTTGGAAATCCCACGTGCAATAAATGTTACCAATGATCAGGAACATGCAATACTTATCACTCAGCAGATAATGGTTGATGGAGCTTTTAATAAATATTCTGCACAAATTTCTGCGCCAATGGTGATTTGTACTACATACCAAAACTAGGTGGAAAGGGAAATTTTGCAACGATTTTACTCAGTGAGTCATACTGTGTCAGTTACTTCGGTTGGGTGTGATACACAAGGTATGATCAAAGTTAATGTTAGTCGGGGATGAACATTTGAACAGACAAGCTTTAGGAAAGGATGAAGACTGAGAATGGAGATGGAGGAGAGTAGCAACCCTAACAATAATAGATCTCAACTAGGGGAATCTGGTGCTCTTACTAATCTTTCAGAGTTTATCAATAATTCTAATTTGGAAAAAGAAATTTCTTCTCTTGCTCAACCATTAGGATTAGAGAGTACCCTAGATTCAAATCTGATTAGAGCATATCTTCAAATGAGAGAATTTGATTTATCGATGGATAATTATAATTAGGAGAATATAGATCCAGCAACCGCTCATGTGACTAGAGATTTAAAGGTTCCACTTCATGGGACTGTTTCAGATAAAAACTACTCAAAGACTTTTGGTAACAAAGCATCCAGCACTGGTGACCAGGTACGTTATCATCTCATATTCAATTTCCAATCTAATTATGTTCAATATTTTCAATATTTGCTTCATTATGATACTCAACTCATATTGGAAATTAGAATTGTTAAAACTAGCACAATGAAGGTCTTAACATGGAATGTAGAAGGCTTTGCTTCTAAAGAAACTAAAGATTACTTAAGAGATATCATAAGAGATCATAATCCGGATATAATATTTTTAGGTGAAACAAAAATAAATGAAGAAAAAGCCAAAGCCATGACTCAAAATTACTGCTATCCTAAGTCACTATTTGTAAGTTCAGTAGGTAGAGCTGGAGGTCTTATTCTGCTTTGGAAACAAGGTTTCCCTTGTGGTGTAGTATGTGTCAAGAACAACATAATTCATCTTTTGGTTATTTCTAACCCTGCTAAGGAGGAATGACTGTTATCTTATATGCATGGTTCTACATATGATGACATTAAAAATTCACAATTGAATTTTTTAAAAGATCTCAGTGATAATATTTTTCATCCATGGGTAGTTATGGGTGATCTGAATGTTCATCTTAAGTCTAAAGTTCAAACTTCTAGTTTTACTTCTATAAACATCTAGGTCTGTAATACTATAGAGGAAGCAGGATTAATGGACTCGGGTTACATAGGTGGTAATCATACTTGGACAAACAGGTCAAATGGCAAGGGATGTAAAAGAGATAGGATTGACATGGCACTTCACAATGCTAAGTGGATAATTCAATTCCCTGAATCGAAAATATATCACATACCTTTTCTTGGTACAGATCATTGTCCAATTTTACTTCAAACAGAAGCTAAAATGGTTACTCTTCGGAAAGCCTGGAAATTTTACAGATGTTGGCTTTCTGATCCTTCATGTTCCAAGATTATTTCTCATTCATGGAAATCCTCATATTCAAACTTCTGCAATGAGATCTCTTTAACCAGAAGAGAGTTAGCTAAGTGGAAGAGACAAAACTTTGGACAGATAGACAGGAAAGTAAAATTACTAAAAAAATCAGTTAGAACATCTTCAGTCTCTGCCCGTTAGTGATTACAACATCTCTAAAATACAGATTACTATAGTTCTTATGCATCATTGGAAAAAAATAGAAGCAGAATATTGGCAGTAGAAATCAGGAGACAAATGGGTAAAAGAAGTGGATAACAACACCATACTATGGCAAATAGAAGAAGGGATAGAAATAACATAGTCACCTTAAGATATCCGAATATAATTTGGTTGCATAATAGGGAGGACTTAGACAATTTTCTCACTACTCATTTCTCTTCAATTGCCACAAATACCTCTCCTGAAATACAAGATATCTTATTTGCTCATATTCATAGCAGCATTACAAATAATTATAATGTTTCTCTAATGAATATGCCAACTGCAGAGGAAATATATAATGCAGTTAAGAGCATAGCTAGCTAGAATTCTCCGGGTCCAGTTGGATTCCCATCAGGAATTTACCAAACACAGTAGGGAACAGTTGTACAAGACATCATCAATCTGGTTCAAGATTTTTTCATACATAAGAAACTCCCAGTTCAACTCAATGAAACTGCTATTTGTCTTATTCTTAAGATCAAAAATCCTAGTACTCCAAGTGATTTTAGACCCATTGGTCTATGTAATAACAGCTAAAAAATAATATCTGAACTTTTAGTCAAGAGAATGAAACCACTGATGGAGAAAATCATAGATCCAACTCAAGATGCATATGTCCCAAAAAGATATATAAATGATAATATATCATGATAAAACATAAATTAATTCATAAAATGAAAATATCTAGAAGTAAGAAAGGTTTGATAGCTCTTAAGCTAGATGTGTCGAAAGCCTTCGACAGACTATAGTGGTCTTTTTTAGACAAAATGCTTGATTCAATCCTTGCGACAGTTATTCTCCTTCCAGAGGCTTGCGACAAGGAGATCCACTATCTCCATATCTCTTAATCTGTGTAATGGAATACTTAACTAGATCTTTAAATCAAGCAGAATAAGGAAAAATGATTAAAGGTATTCGAGCATCAAAAAATTCTCCATCTATAAATCATATGCTTTTTGCAGATGATTGTCTGCTATTTTTTCAAGCTGATGATACAATAATTAATAATATGATGGGCATTCTTGAGAATTTTGGTAAACTCTCAGGACAAATGATAAATTTATCGAAATCATCAGCTTTTATAGAAGGTGATATCTCATATGAGAGAAAACAATATATAAAGAGCAGATTAGGAGTCAAGGAGTTATCTACTTCTGATAAGTATCTCTGTCTACCAATCCTACTTGGTAAGTCTAAATCTAGCTCTGTTGAAAGTTTGTCTAATACTTTTGCACATAGACTACAAGGTTGGAATTCCAAAACCTTAAATCAAGCAGCAAGGACAACATTAGTTAACCTGGCATTTTTAGGGGCGACCCCAAAAGAATTAGGGGCGACTTTTTTATTCCCAACCCATATACAACGTTAAGGGATGTCCTAAAGGCTAGTAGAATACGTTAATGGCCTACATAATCGGAAGCCATTTTGTGTCCGATTGTT
This sequence comes from Papaver bracteatum, assembly GCA_023529315.1. Classification (NCBI taxonomy): domain Eukaryota; kingdom Viridiplantae; phylum Streptophyta; class Magnoliopsida; order Ranunculales; family Papaveraceae; genus Papaver; species Papaver bracteatum. The sequence continues at coordinate 604,279 of JAJJWX010002747.1, read as the reverse complement.
AATAATGAATCGCGAGTTAAGTAACTCAAATATACTACCGATTAATATAAATTTTGTGTCTAACGTGTATCTGGCTTCTGTAACAATCGGTAGGAAAATGTACCTCACTAGACTACCGACTGTTAAAGTATAGAAATAAAAAATCTTAAGAATTTTTCCATTTTGAAATTTGGGGCTACTATATAATCGGACGAAAAATAAAATATAAGCTAACGATTAGAAAATTCGAGAAATTCAAAATTTATAGAATTTTGCTTAATCGAAATTTGGGGTTACTTAACATTCAGTAGCTAATGAGATTGTATTAACTACCGATTATATAGTTTGACAGATAAAACCAATGTCAACCTAAATTTATTTCTTTTCTTTTCTTTTCAACTTCAACTCCTCTTCTCTCCTCCTTCCCTATGATTGCAAAGAGGAAAACATTCCCCCTTGTTCAACTCCGCTTAAATACATCGTTATTGTTAATCGTCAATTATGCTCTATAAATATGAAAGATAAGGAACATATGAAAGATAAAACCAAAAACGTTTATCGCGATGACGATCCAAACATTAGACTAAGTGCCCGTAATAAAGAGATTCTCACTGAAGAACATGAAGAACGTAAAGAACACGAAGAAGATGATGTCTCTGATGTAGGTGATTCTGAAATCCAAACTCTCAAGCAACTTCAAATGGCCCCGATTAGGTAAGATTCTACTATTTTTTTGGTTTTTATTGCTTTAATTTGACAAATCCAAGATTTTTTTTTAGGGTTTTCGGTTATTACCCAGATTTGGTAGTTTAGTTGTTGTTTTAAACTTCCGATTGTGGTCGAATTCTTCATTCCACAAGAACATTGGTCATATTCGGGTGCTAAAAAGTTAGGTTTCCTACCGATTGCCTCCGTTTTCATTATTGAACCCAAAATCGACCATAATCGGAAGTTAAATATGTTTTTGCCTTCCGTAGGATTTAGTATTTTCTGGACACAAACTGATGCATATTCGGTAAGTATTAGTTTTGTATGGCTAACAATTGTCAACCTAATCGACCATAATCGGAAGTTAAATATTTTTTTGCCTTCGAATATACTAGGCTTTAGGGAAGTACAAGTAATAGAGACGCAATAATCGGTTGATATGTTTTGTAATTTTCTTCTGATTTTTTAGGTCCAACCATTTTAGTAATTTTTGGACACAAAGTGATGCATATTCGGTAGAAAGTAGTTTTGTACAGCTTCCGATTTTGATGTATTCGGTAGGATATACTCTCTTATGCCTTTCGATTATGTGTATTCGTAAGATTATGTTGAAATATATCTTCCGATCGTTTATATTTGGCCGCTTATGTTGAACTCAAACTTACGATTATGAACCTATTGTACTTTGTTTTGCTGTTTAGGGATAGGCGAGGTAAAAAAGTTGAAGACGTAATTGTCTCAGATAGTGCAAGGATGGACAGGCGTAAGAACTTGACAGCTAGTACAAGGAGAGCTAGGACTGCTAAATTCACTTCAAGTGCTCAAGATGGAACTCAACAAGGAAATCAAGAAGGTGTTCAACCAACTGCCCCACAATCAGAACTAGTTCAAGAAGCTGTAGAACCAAGTGCTCCACAATCACAAGCTGAAATTCAACCAAAAGCACCAGAAGATAGAGTACCAGAAGTAGGACAACCTAGTGCTGCGCAAGAAAAAAGAGAAGCCGGAAAGAAAAATCCTCCTAGAAAAAAAGCGAAACACCTTGTCCCAAAAGAACTGAAGGTGAAGGATATTCCAGAAGGTGTAATCCTTGGGCTACCATAGGATGGAGGACAATTTTTATTTGGATACAAAGAGTCCTGGTCCAAATAAAAATATGAAACCGAGGTAATAATCGTATCCATTTTATTTACGTATTTTCTTTTTCTTCGTAATAGTTTTAAGGGTTATAGGTTTAGGTAATGTTTTAAAAAAATTAACTTGTCATGTGTATAATAATATCATTTCGATGTGGTTCGTTTACTCAAACCCACCACCGCACCAACAAAAATTCTGGAATGGCCTTTATTCGATGAATGTGAAAGGTTCAAGATAATTATTTCAAATTCGGGGTTGGCTAATGCTACCGAGAACTCTATGTTGGAACATGATCGGGTGGCCATATCGGCGTTTGTGGAGAGACTTTATCCTGAGACCGACACCTTATGATAGGTGTCTAAAACACCGAATTATTTATCTATTGTTTATGCTTTCTCTGCTAGTTTTCTTGTAAATTATGTACCTTATGTTTCGTTTTTGAGTATTTAGATACTTTGGAGTCACTCGGATCAAAAGAGGAGGAAACATGGCAAAAGCGTTGGAGACGGATTGTGTCTCATTATTTGCTTTTATTTCTTCATCTCTGTCTGAAAAGTATGTCGGCTTTAGTGATGCAAATTCTGTCTGAAAAACACGACAACTTTAGTGATGACTCTCATTGAAGAATATAAGTGAATATGAGAAATAAGGGGCGGTTTCCGTTAGCGGAGGAACTCGAAAGAAGGAGAAAAAGTCCATCTGGAGCGTGAAGGTCAGAATTGTCATTTCAAGGGAGGACATTAGATGGAGCCCAGTTAGGGATAAGAGGCTAGTTGGTTAACCCTTATCAAGAACTGATCACCCATTATAAGCATCCTATTCTGGGGTGGTTTCTATTCTGGGGTGTACTCATCCACCCTAAATTATTACCTAAACCTAAATGGAGAAAACAGATTTCTCATTCAATCATTGGTACTGAATTTGAGGAAGAACAAGGTTGGAGGCAGCTATTGCTGAAATTGAGAGATGCGAGATTCAGATTGATCTCAGGGGCAAAGAGTGAAATGAGAAGATGGGTTTCTGTTGCAGGGTCGAAATGGGTTTGTGTTGGCATCTCAAGGGGTCGATTCAAGTAGAAGTTAGGGTTTGATTTTCATCTGGAAATGGGTTTGATCTCTGTATAGAAGAGTTGATAATGCAGCTGTTGATGCTTTGCTGCTGGATTTCAAAACTGTGAGGTTAAGATGGGTGTTGTTGCTGTCAAATTGATTTTGCAGGGAAATGGGTTATAGTGATGGTCTAGTGGTGCTCTCGAGAGATTCATAAGGAATGGGGTTTCTGCTAAATGGGTAATTGATGTTGGTGATGTCAATGGAGATGTTACATAGATGGGTTCAAGCTTGAGAAGGGTATGAAGATTGTGTATTCAAATATGGAGAGTCTGGCTAGGTTGTGAGGTGCTATCAATGGAGTTGTAGATGTATTTCTGGCAGCTTGAACTGAAGGGTATGAAGGTGGTGTTGCACTGAGTAGAATGTTGCATTTGGTGTTAGCTTGGGGTGCTGGTAGTGATTGAAGGTGGTATACTTCAAGTGGTAGAAGTGAGCACCAGCTGGTATTGCAGGTGGCCTGTGGTAGCTGAAATGGAAGTGGTCAAGTGTTGGAGTGAGTGCAGATGGAACTTGTTGTTGCAGGTACTGCTGTAAGGTTGGAGTTGAACTAAAAATATCCAATAGCAGATGATGGTCCTGTGAAATGTTGAGGTAGAAGTGTGGGTTTGAATTTCAGCTGGTGAATGATGAAGACCTGAGGTTCAATGCAGCTCAACTGATGCTGTAAAGCTGTGGTTTTAGCCCAGGTTGCAGATGAGAATGATGGTGTGTTGTGGTACTGGAGTAGGTGGCTAGAATGTTTTACAGGGAACTGAAATTGGAGGAATGGGTTGGTAGTACTTGATCTCAAATGGCGAATTATGTGAGAAAAGGCTAGATGCAGTTTCAAGTGGAGCTAGAAGAGGGTTATAGGTGTCGCAAGCATGAACATGGAAGTACAATGTTTATGAAGTGGTGATGCCTGGATTGCAAGGATGGAATTGCAGGTGAAGCATTGGCTGAGATGGGTTCAATTCTTGTGCAACTGTGGTGCCATATGAAGCTAAGAAGAGGTTTCCAGTGAAGAAGTTGCAGAATACATGGCAGTGGCTTGGCTCTGCTGAGAGTTGTAATGCAGTTGTGCCGTGGTGCTATTGTTGGCTTGAGCATGCTGGATATGGAGCAGGGAAGACTCAGAGCAGCTGTTACAGAAATTGCGCAAAACGCAGGTAAAATAGCGAGCCGGTGGAACTAGTTCCGGTTGTCGGATTTCTGAACCGGAAGTGGGGATCGCAATGTTTCAGTCAATCATGAAGTGGGTTCGAGTCGGATGCAAGAATCGATGGCCAGGCATATGAGCTACGCTCCACGCTTTTGGGTACGTTTTCGCAAGAAACAAGGAATTGGCTAAAATGGTTTATGCAAATGTTTGAAATGCAGAAAATCAAAGTTGAGATACTGGAAGTGTAGAATTTCCTGGTGACAGTTTCCAGTGGTTCAAGTGATCGGAGAAAGTTTTCCGGTGACGGTGGCCGGATTCCGGCCAAGTTCCGGTCAAAAACCCAGTTTTCCGGCGACCACTTTTGGGACAGATTTTCTACATGGGTTTCTCTTGCTCGTGGGCCGGGTGAAATTCCAACTAATGGACTTTGAAGACAAAACCTATTTTTACAAGGAGAAAAAGGCTATAAAAAGGAAGTTTTCTACACAATTTGACACAACGTTTTATTCTATTCTTGGAGCTTTTGCAGAGAACTACTTCTAGGGTTTGCTTTCTTTTATGTTTCATCTTATTTCTTTGAATATTATGATGATGAACTCCATGAATATGAGTAGATAAATACAATAATTGGTTATGGGATAAAAGTTGATTTCTTCAAGCATGTTATTTGATTCTATGAATTAGTTTTGTCTCAATTTTATCGTTTATGATTCATCGTTTATATTATCATATGATTTGAATGCTAGTTTGGTTGAGTCCGGATCAATTGGATTTGTTTTCATCTCTAAATCTATATTAGGGTTTTCAATACGTAAAAGTTGTTATCTCTGATTTTTAGTAGCATCTTGTGGTTAATACTTGTAGTGATACATCTTTTTAATCGCATATGAATCATAACCTTTGTTAAAACGAATTAGTGCTTTTACACGTTTGTTTGCATCGATTAGTCTTATTTCATAGAACTTATTGCTCTTAGGGAGTTAAACCTAATTGTGCTTTTACACTTTAGGTTGCTTTTTAAGAAGATTTCACAATAGCATCTTTTAATGTTGTTTGTGATAAAATCAGGAAATAAACGGGATACTCTTGCGATCAAGATATCCTAGGACTTTTGATAATTGAGAGATTAAATACCAATTCTAATCATAGATGAAAAATACATGTTTGTGAATGATACTATCCCTTAACCAATATCTTCTCTTTATTGATTATTCCAACTATTTACTTTGCTTTATTTAGTATTATTACTTTGATAAAAACAAAAACACACCTTGGGTTATTTGGTTACATAAGAATCTGAAAATTGCATAACAACAATCGCCTCTCTGTGGATAAGAACTCTTTCTTATCGAATACTATATTTATAATTAGTAAAGTGAGGAAGTGAATTATATTTGTGTCGTATGACAAGCGATCAAATTTTGGCGCCGTTGTCGGGGAGGCATTCGGCTTGTTATCTAGTTTTTAGTTTCTTTTTATTATTTTTCTGCTTGCATACTTGTGTTTCGTTTCTTGTCTCGTTTCTCACTTGTTTGCGAGAATTGTTTTTCAGGTACCTAATCTCTGGCTTCTAAAGATTGGAATTATCCAAGGTGCGGGATAGCTACTCGAAAAGGAACAATACTCCAACCAAGGCAAGGCACAACGGAAGAACACAACTTGGAAGTAGAACACGAAGCTCTTCGGCAAGAAGGAGAGGAAGTAGAACACGATATTCCTTTTGAAGAAGAAGTAGAAGGAGAAGAAGCAATGGGTGACCCTGCAAATCGTTCACTTAAAGACTTAGCTTCTCACAAGTTGGATATACAGCAGGGTTGCATTCAAACCGACTCCACTTTTGAAATCAAGCCGGGACTTCTTAGAGAATTACCAAAGTTCCATGGCTTGGTGAATGAAGATCCAAACAAGCATCTTATGGATTTCCACACCATTGTCATGGCTATGCTCCCAGCAAATATGGAGGCGGATGGTGCTATGTTGAAGGTTTTTCGATTCTCATTGGAAGGTAATGCTAAGGATTGGTTATACTACTTGCCTTCCGGGAGTGTTACAACTTGGAATGGGCTCAAGAAACTCTTTCTAGAGAGATATTTTCCTGCATCTAAGGCTACTCAAATTCACAAGGAGATTTGCGGAATGAAGCAAAATGTCGGAGAATCGTTATATGATTGTTGGGAACGATACAAGAGGTTGGTGGCAAGCTGTCCTCATCACCAATTTAGTGACGCTATGATCATCCAATACTTCTATGAAGGACTCCAATCAAGTGATAGGAATCTTATCGACGCAGCGGGTGGTGGTGCACTAGTGAGCAAGAAGGTGGCACAAGCTAGAGAGTTGATTGAAAACATGGCACCAAACTCTCAACAATTCTTGAGTCGTGGTTCGGATGTGCTTTTTCGGCGAGTCAATGAAGTAAGCGAGGTGGAGGAACTTCGTCAACAAATGGGAAACATCACAGCAATGCTACAACAAGTTTCAGCCACGGTGATACCAAATTCTCATGGGTATGAAGACATCAATGAGCAAGCTAATGCGGTTTTTCCAAATCATCCAAGACGGTATGATCCTTATTCCAATACTTACAATCCGGGATGGAGAGATCACCCCAATTTTAGCTATGCAAACAAGCAAGGAGCGGTTCAACAACCTACTTTCAACAATTCGGGTGGATTTCAACCTCAACAACAACAATTCCAGCCGCGTCAACAATTTCAACAATCTCAATTTCAACAACAACAACCTCAAAATCAGGGGTCTAGTATGGAAGAGTTGATGAAATCTTTTATGCAAAGAACGGAGAGCACGATGAAAGAGTTGCAAACCCAAGTTGGTTCTATGGCTCTTGAGATGAACCAATTGAAGGCACAAAATAGTGGGAAACTCCCTTCTCAACCTATTAACCCAAAAGAGGGTGTGAATGCAATTACATTGAGAAGTGGTACACAACTTGTGCAACCCGAAGTTGCTGATTCGGGCTAGGTGGAAACACCAAAGGAACCTGTTTTGGAGGAGAAGAACGAGGATTCTCCCCAAACTTATGAGGTACCTATTCCTAATTCTAAAACTCCTATTCCTACTTATGTTCTTCCTTTACCTTTTCCTCGCAGATTTGCAAATTCTAAGAAGGAGGCACTAGAAAAGGAGATTTTAGACGTTCTTAAGAAGATTCATGTGAACATACCACTCATTGATTCTATAAAGCAAGTTCCAAAGTATGCAAAAGTGTTGAAGGACTTGTGTACCAATAAGCAAAGGCTCAAAGGTAATGAAGTGCTTAGTGTGGGGGAGAATGCTTCGACAATCTTACAACACAAACTCCCACTGAAATGCAAAGACCCGGGCAGCTTTGACATCCCCGTCACAATTGGTACTACTACATTTAACAAAGCAATGTTAGACTTAGGTGCATCCGTTAATGTTATGCCTGCATCTATGTATAAGTCACTTGATTTAGGTCCTCTCAAAAAGGCTGAAATTGTGTTGCAATTAGCCGATCGCTCTAATGTCTACCCAATGGGTATTGTTGAGGATGTTCTTGTGCAGGTTAATCAACTAGTATTTCCAGCAGATTTTTGTGTCTTAGAGATGGATGAAGGTTCACCGGACTCGTCTCTTCCATTGCTACTTGGGCGTCCCTTCATGAAAACGGCGAAGACCATTATTAATGTGGATAAGGGAACGCTAACTATGGAGTTTGATGGGGAAGTAATACGTTTCAACATTTTCGAGACGATGAGATATCCTAGTGATGTCCACTCTTGCTTCTCCGTTGATGTTATGGATACTTTGGCACAACAAATGTTTGAATTGAATGGTGATGATGCTTTGGAAAGCGTTTTAACTACATCCATTGATAATGGTGTAGAGTGTGGTAATGAGGTCAAAGAAGCCCTTGGTGATCTCAACTCACTACAAGGATGCCCGGAAACTCATAATATCTCTTTTATTTCTTTACCATGCAGTGATGAAAAACTTTTACCTTCTATTGTTAAATCTCCAAAGTTAGAATTGAAACCTCTTCCTAGTCACTTAAAGTACTTGTACTTGGGTGACAATGAAGAGTTACCTGTGATTGTTTCTAACGATCTTAGTGAATTACAGGAGCAAAAACTTCTAAGGGTGCTAAGGAAGCACAAGATGGCCATAGGATGGAAAATTGCCGATATCAAGGGTATAAGCCCTGCCATTTGCATGCATAAGATTCGTTTGGAGGACGAAGCAAAGCCTACAAGGGAAGCGTAGCGTCGTTTGAACCCCCCAATTATGGAAGTTGTGAAAAAGGAGATACTCAAGCTTTTGGAAGTGGGTGTTATCTACCCCATATCCGATAGCAAGTGGGTGAGCCCGGTACAAGTTGTACCAAAGAAATCAGGTGTGACGGTGGTGGAGAATGATGAGAATGAACTTGTCCCAACTCGTGTGCAAACCGGTTGGAGGGTTTGTATTGATTATAGGAAATTGAATGCCACTACTAGAAAAGATCACTTTCCATTGCCTTTTATTGATCAAATGCTTGAACGTTTAGCTGGACACTCTTATTATTGCTTTCTTGATGGTTATTCAGGTTATAATCAGATTGTGATAGCGCCGGAGGATCAAGAGAAAACCACTTTCACTTGTCCTTTTGGTACTTTTGCTTATCTAAGGATGCCTTTTGGCTTGTGCAATGCTCCAGCTACTTTTCAAAGGTGTATGGTAAGTATATTTTCGGAATATGTTGAAAACATAATCGAAGTGTTCATGGACGACTTTAGTGTCTTTGGTGATTCATTTGACCTTTGTTTGAACAATTTGTCACTAATCCTTGAACGATGTGTTGAAACAAATCTTGTGCTTAATTGGGAGAAGTGCCATTTTATGGTAACTCATGGCATAGTTTTAGGCCATATAGTATCTTCTAAAGGCTTGGAAGTTGATAAATCTAAGATAGACCTTATTCGTGCTCTAACCCCTCCCACTACGGTGAGGGAGATACGCTCTTTTCTTGGTCATGCAGGTTTTTATCGTAGATTCATCAAGGATTTTTCCAAGATAGCATCACCACTTTGTACCTTATTGCAAAAAGATGTGGTTTTTAACTTTGATGAAAGGTGTGTGGCGGCATTCAATCGTTTGAAAGAACTTTTGATTTCAGCCCCTATCATTAAACCACCGGATTGGAGCAAGACTTTTGAGCTCATGTGTGATGCAAGTGATTATGCGGTTGGTGCGGTGCTTGGGCAGCGTGTGGGGAAGATACCTCATGCTATTTATTATGCTTCTAGAACGTTAAATGAGGCCCAACAAAACTACACTACCACTTAAAAAGAGTTATTAGCTATTGTTTTTGCTTTGGAAAAGTTTCGCTCTTATCTAATTGGTACAAAAGTTGTTGTCTTTTCAGATCATGCAGCACTTAGGTACTTGCTTACAAAGAAAGAAGCGAAACCGAGGCTCATACGGTGGATTTTACTCTTGCAAGAGTTTGATATTGAAATCAAAGACAAGAAAGGAATTGAGAACACCGTTGCGGATCATTTGAGCCGTCTAGCTGTGGACAAGGAAGCTATCCCGTTGCGTGAAAGTTTCCCGGATGAGCAACTATTCTCAATTGCATTTGGAGAACCATGGTATGCGGATATTGTGAACTACTTGGTCACTAAACAAATCCCAAAGAACTTGTCTCGTGCTGAGAGGGACAAACTTAAAAGGTTAGGAAACCAATATATATGGGATGATCCATACTTATGGAAACATGGCAGTGACCAAGTCATACGAAGGTGCGTTCCCGAATCTGAATTTAACTCTATCTTGTCTTTTTGTCACTCCTATGCCTGCGGAGGACATTTTGGGAGTAAAAGAACAGCTCACAAGGTACTTGAAAGCGGTTTTTATTGGCCAACTATATTTAAGGATGCACATATATTTTGCACAACTTGTGATAGGTGCCAAAGGACAGGCAATCTAGGTGCTCGAAATCAAATGCCACAAACGTTTATTCAATTTATTGAAGTTTTTGATGTATGGGGTATTGATTTTATGGGTCCTTTTGTCAACTCTCATGGGAATTTTTATATCTTACTTGCTGTTGATTATGTCTCGAAATGGGTGGAAGATAAAGCCACCCCAACTAATGATTCTAAAGTGGTTTCCGATTTTGTGCAAGCTAACATTTTTGCAAGGTTTGGAATTCCAAGAGCCATAATTAGCGATGGGGGTTCTCACTTCAAAAAAAAGTTCTTACAAGGATTGTTGAAGAAGTACAATGTGTCGCACAAGATTGCAACACCTTATCATCCCCAAACCAATGGACAAGCCGAGGTGTCGAACCGAGAGGTGAAATCCATACTAGAGAAGACGGTGAATCCAACAAGGAAAGATTGGAGCATGCGACTTAATGATGCTTTGTGGGCTTATAGAACCGCATACAAGACACCTATTGGGATGTCTCCCTTTAGGCTTGTGTACGGTAAGCCTTGTCACTTACCCGTTGAGATTGAACATAAAGCGTTTTGGGCGATTAAGAAATGCAATATGGAGATGGATGGGGCTGGAAAGCAAAGGAAGTTGCAAATTCAAGAGCTAGAAGAGTTACGCAATGATGCATTTGAAAGCTCGTGAATTTACAAGGAGAAAACTAAGGCATTTCATGATTCTATGATTTCTAGAAAACAATTTTGTGTTGGGAAGAAAGTGCTTTTGTTTAATTCTCGCTTACAATTATTTCCGGGTAAACTAAGGTCACGTTGGATCGGACCTTTTATTGTTACTAATGTGTTTTCTCATGGTGCAGTAGAGATTCGTAGCATAGCTACAGGAAAGGAGTTTAAAGTGAATGGACACCGGTTGAAACCATATTATGAGAACTTTACTTCCGAAGTTGTGGAAGGTGTGAACTTTGTGGAGGCATTCTCGCTGGAGGAGTCTTAGCAAACAAGGAGAACGTCGGGCTGACGACTTTAAACCAAGCGCTAAGTGGGAGGCAACCCACCGGTTTTGTATCTTTACCCTTATCTTTTTATTTTTATGCATTTGCTTTTATCTTAATTTTCTTTGTTTTTGCATATCATTTGCGGAATTTCCCACCTTGAACTTTCTTTGGATGATTCAATTTTACATTGAGGACAATGTAAAGTTTAAGTGTGGGGGAGCATTTATATGTTTGTATAGTTTGTTTTAGTGTGTTTTATGCCTTTAAAAAAAAAATCATAAAAAATAGAAAAACCAAGAAAAAATTTGTTCTTTTTGAACTCCGAAATCTAGAAACTTGTGCCTTTAGGATGACACCATTAGTGGATGGAACCATTTTGAATGCAGGAGTTGAGGAACCGATTAACTAAAAGGGGACGAACATAGCTCATAATCATAAATACCATGATAGCTGTTACCATATCTCGGAATATCACCATATCACATTCTATTTTTATTTTTCCATATTTATCTATTGTTCTTAGTGCTTTGGTGGGTCACTAAACATCGACGTGTTATTACTGCTAGGATGAAATAGAGTGATTGAGTTACTAGAAAAAAAATAAAAAAAAATAAAAAAAAAAGAGACCGACCAATTAGACCAAAACGGAATAAAATGACACTTGGGAATAGCAGTATGTGTGAAACGTAGTCCCTATCTCCGTCGCCTAAACAAGCGTGGAATGCAGGATCCAAGGCAACTATCATGTACTTGCTGACAAGAATCATGCGCTTGGATCCAGTTTGATCCAATCATGTTGTCTAAAAAAAAAATTAAAAAAAAAAGTAAAAAAAAAAGTGAAAAAGAAAGGAAAGTATTATATTGGTTGAATAAAGTCACTCCTAATTCCCTTGTATATGCCAGTGAGTTGATGTAGAATTCAAACCAAGTATCTCAATCCAATAGGAATAGGTTCATCTTGGCAGTGACCTTCAGACAGATATGGGAAACATCGATCACTTGTGAATATTCGCCAACATCTACATCTATATCCATCTTCTTAATCTTTTCATTGTGATTGTGGTTTGTTAGTTTCCGAGTATTGTGGCTTGTTCGACTATCTAATTAAAGCTTTATTTACTAATATATGAATTGAATTTGTGTAAGGTACCTCCTCCTGTAATCATTTTGGATTCGTTCATTGATTTGTCACAAATAGACAGAGTTGGAAATATAGGTTTTGTAGGCAGACCTCTTGTAAACCTCCGCGAGACTAAAACTCATCCACTAGGGACACCTAGGGGTTTAAAGGCTTGTTATTTATGCTTAAAGTGACCGTATCCTCGACGAGACGGAGTTGTATGTATTCTTTATAATTGTTTTGTTTGATTTGCTCGAGGACTAGCAAAGTCTAAGTGTGGGGGAATTTGATAGGTGTCTAAAACACCGAATTATTTATCTATTGTTTATGCTTTCTCTGCTAGTTTTCTTGTAAATTATGTACCTTATGTTTCGTTTTTGAGTATTTAGATACTTTGGAGTCACTCGGATCAAAAGAGGAGGAAACATGGCAAAAGCGTTGGAGCCGGATTGTGTCTCATTATTTGCTTTTATTTCTTCATCTCTGTCTGAAAAGTATGTCGGCTTTAGTGATGCAAATTCTGTCTGAAAAGCACGACAACTTTAGTGATGACTCTCATTGAAGAATATAAGTGAATATGAGAAATAAGGGACGGTTGACGTTAGCGGAGGAACTCGAAAGAAGGAGAAAAAGTCCATCTGGAGCGTGAAGGTCAGAATTGTCATTTCAAGGGAGGACATTAGATGGAGCCCAGTTAGGGATAAGAGGCTAGTTGGTTAACCCTTATCAAGAACTGATCACCCATTATAAGCATCCTATTCTGGGGTGTACTCATCCACCCCAAATTATTACCTAAACCTAAATGGAGAAAACATATTTCTCATTCAATCATTGGTACTGAATTTGAGGAAGAACAAGGTTGGAGGCAGCTATTGCTGAAATTGAGAGATGCGAGATTCAGATTGATCTCAGGGGCAAAGAGTGAAATGAGAAGATGGGTTTCTGTTGCAGGGTCGAAATGGGTTTGTGTTGGCATCTCAGGGGGTCGATTCAAGTAGAATTTAGGGTTTGATTTGCATCTGGAAATGGGTTTGATCTCTGTATAGAAGAGTTGAGAATGCAGCTGTTGATGCTTTGCTGCTGGATTTCAAAACTATGAGGTTAAGATGGGTGTTGATGCTGTCAAATTGATGTTGCATGGAAATGGGTTATAGTGATGGTCTGGTGGTGCTCTCGAGAGATTCATAAGGAATGGGGTTTCTGCTAAATGGGTAATTGATGTTGGTGCTGTCAATGGAGATGTTACAGAGATGGGTTCAAGCTTGATAAGGGTATGAAGATTGTGTATTCAAATCTGGAGATTCTGGCTAGGTTGTGAGGTGCTACCAATGGAGTTGTAGTTGTAGTTCTGGTATCTTGAACTGAAGGGTATGAAGGTAGTGTTGCACTGAGTAGAATGTTTCAGTTGGTGTTAGCTTGGGGTGCTGTTAGTGATTGAAGGTGGTATACTTCAAGTGGTAGCAGTGAGCACCAGCTGGTATTGCAAGTGGCATGTGGTAGCTGAAATGGAAGTGGTCAAGTGTTGGAGTGAGTGCAGCTGGAACTTGTTGTTGCAGGTACTGCTGGAAGGTTGGAGTTGAACTAAAAATAGCCAATAGAAGATGATGGTCCTGTGAAATGTTGAGGTAGAAGTGTGGGTTTGAATTTCAGCTGGTGAATGATGAAGACCTGAGGTGAAATGCAGCTCAACTGATGTTGTAAAGCTTTGGTTTGAGCCCAGGTTGCAGCTGAGAATGATGGTGTGCTGTGGTACTGGAGTAGGTGGCTAGAATGTTTTACAGGGAACTGAAATTGGAGGAATGGGTTGGTAGTACTTGATCTCAAATGGCGAATTATGTGAGAAAAGGCTAGCTGCAGTTTCAGGTGGAGCTAGAAGAGGGTTATAGGTGTCGCAAACATGAACATGGAAGTACAATGTTTATGAAGTGGTGATGCCTGGATTGCAAGGATGGAATTGCAGGTGAAGCATTGGCTGAGATGGGTTCAATTCTGGTGCAACTGTGGTGCCATATGAAGCTAAGAAGAGGTTTCCAGTGAAGCAGTTGCAGAATACATGGCAGTGGCTTGGCTCTGCTGAGAGTTGTAATGCAGTTGTGCCGTGGTGATATTGTTGGCTTTAGCATGCTGGATATGGAGCAGGGAAGACTCAGAGCAGCTGTTGCAGAAATTGCGCAAAATGCAGGTAAAATAGCGAGCCGGTGGAACTAGTTCCGGTTGTCGGATTTCTGAACCGGAAGTGGGGATCGCAATGTTTCAGTCAATCATGAAGTGGGTTCGAGTCGGATGCAAGAATCGATGGCCAGGCATATGAGCTATGCGCCACGCTTTTGTGTACGTTTTCGCAAGAAACAAGGAATTGGCTAAAATGGTTTATGCAAATGTTTGAAATGCAGAAAAGAAAAGTTGAGCTACTGGAAGTGTAGAATTGCCTGGTGACAGTTTCCAGTGGTTCAAGTGATCGGATAAAGTTTTCCGGTGACGGTGGCCGGATTCCGGCCAAGTTCCGGTTAAAAAAATCATTTTTCCGGCGACCACTTTTGGGACAGATTTTCTACATGGGTTTCTCTTGCTCGTGGGCCGGGTGAAATTCCAACTAATGGACTTTGAAGACAAAACCTATTTTTACAAGGAGAAAAAGGCTATAAAAAGGAAGTTTTCTACATAATTTGACACAACGTTTTATTCTATTCTTGGAGCTTTTGCAGAGAACTACTTCTAGGGTTTGCTTTCTTTTATGTTTCATCTTATTTCTTTGAATATTATGATGATGAACTCCATGAATATGAGTATCTAAATACAATAATTGGTTATGGGATAAAAGTTGATTTCTTCAAGCATGTTATTTGATTCTATGAATTAGTTTTGTCTCAATTTTATCGTTTATGATTCATCGTTTATATTATCATATGATTTGAATACTAGTTTGGTTGAGTCCGGAATCAATTGGATTTGTTTTCATCTCTAAAGCTATATTAGGGTTTTCAATACGTAAAAGTTGTTATCTCTGATTTTTAGTAGCATCTTGTGGTTAATACTTGTAGTGATACATCTTTTTAATCGCATATGAATCATAACCTTTGTTAAAACGAATTAGTGCTTTTACACGTTTGTTTGCATCGATTAGTCTTATTTCATAGAACTTATTGCTCTTAGGGAGTTAAACCTAATTGTGCTTTTACACTTTAGGTTGCTTTTTAAGAAGATTTCACAATAGCATCTTTTAATGTTGTTTGTGATAAAATCAGGAAATAAACGGGATACTCTTGCGATCAAGATATCCTAGGACTTTTGATAATTGAGAGATTAAATACCAATTCTAATCATAGATGAAAAATACATGTTTGTGAATGATACTATCCCTTAACCAATATCTTATCTTTATGGATTATTCCAACTATTTACTTTGCTTTTTTTAGTATTATTACTTTGATAAAAACAAAAACACACCTTGGGTTATTTGGTTACATAAGAATCTGAAAATTGCATAACAACAATCGCCTCTCTGTGGATACGAACTCTTTCTTATCGAATACTATATTTATAATTAGTAAAGTGAGGAAGTGAATTATATTTGTGTCGTATGACAAGCGATCACCTTCCATATGCAGTTTGGGGAGATAACGATTACCTTAGATGATGTTGTGCATATTCTTAGACTCCCTGACCATGGCAAAGGTGTCAGGGATGAGTACACAAAGCAGTTGGAATGGGACAAACTTTATGCTCTAACTAAGAAGTGTTTGGGTTGGGATGCAGAAACATCAAAAACTGAGTTCAATAGATGCATGAAGTATAGAACCAGATAGTTCAACATGAGTACTCTGATGGATATGTTCAAGGGCACCAAGTAAAAAAGAGAGAAATGAACTTCAACTGATGAGCAAGTGAACCACGCGGCCACCGCATATCTCCTATGTGTATTGGGATGTGTCATTTTCTCCAATACTAGTGGAAATCGGGTCGACGCCAACCTTTTACAACTTCTGGATACTCTCGATAAAGTGCATGAGTACTCTTGGAGCACGGTATGCCATACGTGGTTTATGGAAGAGTTGAGAAAGGTGCCGAGGCTTGGAATTAGCCAAGTGGCCGGGAACATGAGTCTACTACAGGTATTTTTATTAACTCTACATACTTGGTTGTTGTTTTATTTTTCTACCATTGAAGAATCAATTTCCTAATACTTGCAAAAATGACAATATAGACATGGATCTATGACCACTTCCCTACCTTGGAATTGGCCATTGAAAACCCGTCGTGGGAGAAAGGTGACCCTAAAGGAAAAAGTACGTCTTCGATGACAACCATTCTAGGACAAAGGAGCAGCAGCTGATTCGTTTGAGGGATATTTTGGACTCACTGAAAGCCCAAGAGGTATGCTTTGATCCATACAAGGAAGACCGAGCTAATGGACATATCGTGGGTCGGTCCGATTTGGCCCTTTATTTTGGACCATTGTGGCACCCCACAGGATATGTTATGTACAATGCCTCAAGGGTGATGCGACAAAGCGGTTATGTACAAGGTATACCAAAGGATAAAATCCATGGAAATTTCTCTTTGGATCTGGAATAATACAAGTCTGATAAAGAGTCTATCACGGTGTTTTACTCGGGTAAACCATCATGTAAATTCCATTGGGATAGAAGGATGGTTTACTTGATCAACGGTGGAAGGCCAGCCAACCAAGGTTTTGAAAATGCTCCCAACGATATGGATTGGTGTCGGAATGTTTCTCATTTTCGTGGAATTTTTGATCTTAAAGCAAAGCCCGCAGCACCGTATAAGAGTATCCTAAAATAAAAACCTCCTGGTTTTGATCGATTGGTACGTATTGGTTTCTTAATTTTGTTTAATATTATGGGTCAAAATTAAAACATATGAGTAGGTTAAGAGGTTTGTCCAAATGGTGCACTAATTGCATAAAGTCCGGAGTGCCTATGCCAATTGATAAGATAAAAAAAAAAGCACCAAGAGTTAATTGATAACGTTGACAATGATGAGTATGCATCTCAGTTCGGGGAAAAAGGCAAGAAACCTACAATGAAGGTGAGCAAAAGAACTCGGGCATCATCGAGAACTCAATTTAAAGGCTCAAATGATGAAACCAATGATGGTTCTTGTCTAAGTCGTGGAGGTCGCAAAGTCAAAGCAAAGAGGAACGATTAAACTCTTGATATTTTGTTAACTTTATGGATCACTTTGTTTATGTCAGATTATGTCATTTTCAAAGTTTGTGCCGGATTATAAGTTGGTACATTATGTTTATGGTTTATGAATGGTTCGTTTTATGGATTATGAATGGTTTTATTGCTATCTTTATGCATTTAACGATGACTCGCAAGCGAATCACATGCACAGATATGAAACTGTTGAATTTTATACAGACAATCGGAAGATTAGTTTATATACATAGCTTCCGATTCTGGGGAATTTGTAATTTTTTTGTCAGAATCGGGAGCTATTTAAATTATGTATGCACCGAATCTGGAGATTTTGAAAAAAAACAAATCAGATTCGGAAGATTGTTAATTTCGTTGTCTACCGATTATGCATTGTGAATAATTAATTTTTGTTCTGTAACCAAACAACACCATATTCGGTAACGAAGTTAACTTCTTAAACTTCCGATTATTATCATCGGTAGAGTTAGTTTATATTGAGAACTAAGATTATTCCTTGGCTTCCGATTATAAAACTCGATAATCGCTGGTGTTCTGTAAACAAACAACACCATATTCGGTAACGAAGTTATCTACCGAATATAGCAGATTTCAGAATTCACCAGATGAAGGCATTTTTGAAACATCTCTTTTTGGAGAAACCTATAATCGTAAGTTTTTGTAACTTACTTTACCTATGATTATGGGTACATCCAAAACACCAACCAAGTGGTCATGGTTGGCTCTGCACCCTCAAAACATATGGTTGGCTACTTATAATCGATAGTTTTACAATTAGATTATCTACCGAATATAGCATATTTCAAAATTCGCCAGATGAAGGATTTATGAAAAATCTCTTTTCGGGGCAACCTATAATCGTAAGGTCTTGTAACCTACTTTGCCTCCGATTATGGGTACATTCAAAACACAAACCAAGTGGTCATGGTTGGCTCTGCACCCTCAAAACCTATGGTTGGCTACTTATAATCGGTAGTTTTACGGTAACGAAGTTATCTACCGAATATAGAAGATTTCAAAATTTACCAAATGAAGGCGTTTTTGAAAAATCTCTTTTTGGGGCAACCTTCATCGTAAGTTTTTGTAACTTACTTTGCCTCCGATTGTAGGACCAGAATATCGCTACAACACTATTCTTGCGATATTAACAACACTTTTGCGAGCGTCACACAAGACTCTTTAACAACATTTCGCGAGCGTCACAGAGTATCCAGAAGAAAGACATAAAAGATAACGATGGAAGAGGTACAAGAAGATTATGTTTATTCTGCGATGGTCATCATTCTTGCGAGAAAGAACATTGTAGCGATCGCGATGAGATCACAGAGTAGATCCGAAATAGGAGGAAAACTTAGCTGTCATCCACTATGTAAATCCATATATAAAGGATTCGTTAGATTCAGAAAAGGATGATGTAGTTTTTAGAGTTGAAAAAGTCTTGAGGAGAGAGAAACTCTAGAAAGAAAGTTGTACTTCTGAGTTCTTACATCTTTTGTAAAAATTTCTGAAATTAGAATAATAAAAGTGTCTTTGTTCATCATCAAATATGACTTAATTTATATAGATTCTTATCAAGGGTGTAGTGTAGGATTTCCCCTACATCCTTTAAACAGGAGAATCAACTAAGAAATCATTTTGAAATTTTGAAGAAATTGTTAGAGTTGAAGAAATGGCTAGCGCCCAAACTGTGAAAAGTAAAGACTTGAGGGAGAATAGTGTAGAGTTGAAGAAATGGCTAAATGGATTATTTTGAATGAATGAGTGTAACAGGAAAGAAAGATTTGTCCAGATAATCCATGAGTTCATAGGGCAGTCCGTGCATGGGAGAGTTATTCACAGATTATATGAGATTTGAACGTGATTTGTACGTGTATGAAGAAAACAACCAGGAGCGTGTGAGTTATACAAGAATGTTTGACAAGTAAAATAAGATCAAATATATGAAGATATTGCCGTGAGAATAAAGGAGTAATGAGATATTTTGGATTTATGAGGAGTAATTTTTGGTTCTTTCGAGTATATATAAGTTTCTGGGGTCGAGTAGAAAAGAGATGGATGGATTGGGAGAGCTACGGAGCATTAGAATTAAAATGGAAACACGAAGAATCCTGACATCACTTCTTTTATTTTTCTTTTACCATTGCTAGGGTGGAAATGAAGAAGAAACTAGACCAAACTAGAAAAAGAAATCAAGAAAGAGTTAGGATTATCGACCACTTCCCCTTGGAAGATTAATTCATGAGGGACATGAAAATGAAATAGTAGATGATTTGCTTGAGTGCAAACTCGTGTACAACAATTGACAAAGAATACCAACCAAGGAGATTCTTTAAGAAAGCTAGGGTATGAAGATTTTGTGGTAGAAAACCTCCTGGCGAAACTCCGCCACTAGGCCACCTAGCGGTTTAACGACTTTTGAAGTGTAGTCTTTTTATTTCCTAGATTAGATTTGCTTAGCAAATAATAAGTTTGGGGGTATTTGATAGACGCATTTATGTGTCTAATTTGTCCTCAATGTTTCATATTGTTAGTACTGTTTTTGTCCTTATTATGGTGTTTTGTGTGTTTGTATGTATTTTTTGGAAATAAAGATTGTTGGAAAATTCTACTCCGAAAAGTTGCTCGGAAAACCCCGGAGAACATTTACTATTCGGACTCCCACTTTGGATAAGGGGTAACCCAATTACTAAGGGGCACCCACAGAATATTCGCACCCAAGCAGCTGGATAAAGGGCAACCTCATCTCTTTCATTTGAATTACATAATTTGGCGGGAAAAAAAATGTTTGAAACTGGCTGATTTAGGGTTCGAATTTTGAAGGTGTTCTAGTGAGATTAAATGGCTTATTTTGAGAGGGATGACTTGGATGAGTGTAACATATGGTCGTTGGTTTCGGTTAGATTTGGCCAGATAATCCATGAGTTCAAAATAGGGCAGTCCTTGCATGGGAGAGTTATTCACGAGATTATATGAGATTTGAACGTGATTTGTACGTGTATGATGACTCCAGCAAACAACCAGGAGCGTGTAGGAGTTATACAAGGAATGTTTGACAGCTGAGGACGCGTGGAAGATCAAATATATGAAGATATTGCCGTGAGAATAAAGGAGTAATGAGAAGATATTTTGGATTTATGAGGAGTAATTTTGGTTCTTTCGAGTATATATAAGTTTCTGGGGTCGAGTAGAAAATATATGGAGGGATTGGGAGAGCTACGGAGCATTAGAAAGTCGAGAAAATCAATCACCAGAAAAACAGTTTCTGCTGCTGCACTTCTGAAATCGTGAAGAACAGACTTTCCAAGGCAGTCGTTCTGTTGAACAGAGACAACGACAGTGTCTCGAGCGTCGCATAGCTACAGTCGCAGAAGCAGTTTATATATATCGTTCTTTGTAAAGGTGTTTGCAACAGTTATAAACGTTGCAACACCCGATTTTCATCATTTTCTCCATTTTCTTCTTTGTAAACACATTTTGAGCAATGAAAAACCATTTTGAGCGTGTCTACAACATGAGAAGCTAGAACCCATCACTGGGACGAAGGAGGAAGATGTTTTGCACCCATGTGGTAATTCTAATTAATTCCTTTATGACTATTTGCACTATTATAATTGATTTATGATTTTTCTTGATTATTTGTGAATTTTTTAGATGTTGCATGCTTAGTCTTAGGTACTTTAGATGCGCCATGCTTGTGAGTTACATATAATTCTTTATAGAATCTACCTTGGCAAAGAATTAGAGTCGATGTTTGTTATTTTATGAGCTTTAATTGTCCGGAATTAGTAGATGAACCGCATGAATGTGAGAATTGGTGGAATCCGAGTCCCGGTAACTCTCTCTCCATCTTGTGACATAAATTGTATATATATTTATCTTTTATTTTTCCTAAAATCAATTCAATGAGTCCGAGTGAACGACAACCTTTTCTTACCACTTTCTACAACATTATTGATTCATATCAATTTTTGAAAACTTTTTAGTTGCAATAAATAAACTCCAGAGCCTAGATATTTATGTTTATTAAGGATGACACTAACCAATCTAAGTGGATGGAAGCATTTTGGTTGTAGGAGTTGAGGAACCAATCTGATTAGATGGAAACATCTAAAGAGTCTATTCATAAAAAGCACATAGCTCGGGTGTTTAAACATGGTAGTTTTCGCCATATCCTCGTGATGGAAACATCGATTTCCTACAACTACATTTTGGCGCCCTTGAGGATAGGGAGAATCAAGCTAAGAAATCTTTAATTACAACTTGAAATTTTGAAGAAATTGTTAGAGTTGAAGAAATGGCTAGAAGAAGGAGAAATACATCAATTCAAAAACAGGATAAGTAAAAGACTTAAGGGGCAACCTCATCTCTTTCATTTGAATTACATAATTTGTGAGGGAACAATGCTAATTAAGAATCATTAAGGATAAGATCAGGAAGAAATAGAATAAGAAATGAAGCATAAAGTTCAATTCAACATCCGAATCAACATGCACAAACACAAGATAGGAATGTGGATTATGATAGAGTGAGTGTGCATACTTGGAGGTCGGATTCGATATCTTCACTATTATAATTGAAGAAGCGAGTAAAATCGACAATTAAGAAATGAAGAAGAAGGAGAAAGAAATCAAGAAATAGTTGGAAGATTAATTCATGAGGGACATGAAAATGAAATAGTAGATGATTTGGGACAAAGAATACAGGAAGAAAGAAGATTAGAGGCAGAAGAGCGTGCGAACTTAACAAGAAAAAATCATGAGCTAAGAATGGAGAATTTGAGGTTACAAAGAAGGAGATCAAGAAGTACTGTTAGATCAAATTCAAGATCAATCAGAAAAGAACCAAGGCAAAATTCCCCTATGAGAAATGTTAGAGAAGAAGTGCAAAATTTAAATGGAGAACAACGTCATAGAGAAGAAGAGATAATTGGAGATCGCTATAATCCACATGGCGAAGCATTAGATAATAGACGTAACAATAGAAATCAAGAGGGAAGAAACAACCAAAATGAAGAAGAAAATCCAGAAGAAGGTAGGAGGATATTACATGGACGAGAGAATCAAAGGAATCAAGGAATAATTGAAGAACAAATTGAGAGACATTACGCCGAACAAGCACGCCTGGCTTGCGAGAGAGAAAGATTAAGGGCAGAAGTAGAAGAACAAGAATTTTGAGAGGCAATACGACAAAATAACCATGAAAATCGAGAAAGGAGACGTACGCAAAATCGCTACAATGATAATATTCAGAGGAGTATGATAGGATACAGAGGAGATTAGAGAGACATCGAAGAGAAATGAGGAGAAATGAAGAAATCCGTGGAGAAGAAAGTAGACAGCTGCGATCTCAAGAGGAAAGTGAAAGAGAAAATCGCAGAGAAAGACGGGATGACAATGAAGAAGAAGACACACAAAATCTCGCAAGACAAGAAAGGCAAGAACGCATGAGAAGGGAAGCTGCATTAAAGAGGCCAATGGAGCAAAACTCAACTGAGAATGAGCAAATATTGAGAGAATTAGCAGAAATGCGAGGAATGATAAACAATAGAAGAGAAGGAGGTAGAAGGAAACTTGATGAAGCTATTGAAGAAGATGCGAGAACTCCATTTACTCAAGAAGTACAATTAAAAGGAATACCTCCAAAATGAAATTTACCAGCATTAACCAACATCTTTGATGGGACTACTTGTGTTGTTCAACACGTCAAGGCTTATGTTAGATGTATGCTACAATGGGAAAACCATGATGTTGTACTATGCAAATATTTTGCGTCTAGCTTAACTGGCGAGGCATTAAAATGGTTCGAGGGATTTCCAAAAAACACCATAACTTCTTTTGATCATTTACAAGCTACATTTCTAGGAGCTTATATTAGCAACAATTCATCGCGGCTGGGTATTGAAGATGTATTTGGGTTAAAACAGAGAGTTGGCGAGAGTCTGATGCACTTAACCATAAGGTGGAAATCAATGTGCAGCGAGATAGCTGGAAGAGTAGATGAAAGATACCTAATTTTATCCTTCATTAATGCAATGTTCGCGACCAATTTGTTGTACATACAAGTTTTCATAATCAAAAATACAATCACCATGAAAGAGTTGCGAGAGTTACAAGAAGAATACATTGCTTTGGAAGAGAAACAAAATGAGATGGAATCATACCCAATTGCGAACACCAGCTCGCTAGCGGCAAATGGAAGCTTACATCCTAAAATGATAAATAATGTGGCGAGCACCTCGCAGGCACAACAAGAGAAAGTAGTAATTGATAACCATCAAAAATTGGTAGCGATGGGTAGTAGATATCAAGAAGAGTATGAAAGGGAGAAGAATTACTACAATCGCGGTGGAAATAATAAGATTCAAAGAATTGATCAACCGCAAGAAACTTATGGTGGACAAAGGCAGAACAGCTTTAAAGGGCAAGGAAACCAGAAGATAATATGGGAGGAAATTAAAATGCCACTTCTCAATGCTAGCATAGAGAAAATTTGGGAAGCTATCATTTTGATGGAAAATATACCATCGCCGTGGAACATGGGAAAAGAACCACATCCAAATAATCGAAGTCAAGAATTTTGTCCTTACCATCACTTTCATGGCCATTCAATAAATGATTGTAGAAATGTAAATAGGATAATTTTGAGGATGATTGATCAGGGGAAGTTAAATCACTTTCTAGTAGGACATCCACAACCTGAGCAATTACTGCCAGCACCATAAACTCGCAGAGTGAATGCTGTAAAAGGAGCAGAAACATTTGTGATAGAAGTTGGGGCTAAAGAAAAGAATTTGTTTTGTAATTCCATTGTACATTCATACAAAATTGTGGAGGATTTCCATGATAATGTTTTAAGCAGAGTCTTCGCGAGAGACACAGATGGAAGAGAGATAATGAATATAGCGAGAGCCTCACCATCAGAAGAATGGCAGAAACAAACTCTATCTTTTACTACGCAAGATGTACCAGAGCTTGGCGAGCAGCACGATAACCCATTGGTAGTACGATTAGAGATAAATCCAAAACAAATGCAAGAAGAGGATGAAGAAAATGACAGTAAAGCTGAAGACTCTTGGGCAATCAACAGAGTCTTAATAGACACATGGAGTTCAGTCAACATCTTATTATATCATACCTACAGAACCATGGGTGGAAGAGACGAAGATTTGATACCATCAACATATAAAATCTATGGATTTAACAGTACAGCTAACAAACCAAAAGGGGAGATTGAAATGCGAATTCCACTAAAAGGGATATCTTCAAAAATCTTATTTTGTGTTGTGGACATCGAATCACCTTACAATGCTCTGATTGGACGACCCTGGATACATGGGATATTGGGTGTAGCATCTACCTATCACCAGTGTATTAAATTTCCTCATCCTAAAGGTGTCGGAGTTATTAAAGGAGATTGGGGAGAAAGCAAGAAATGTTATGAAATTGATATGAAGTCTTGCGAAGAAAGAGCTGAGAAGAATAGCAATTGGAAGAACAAAATCAAACAACGACAGAGATGTGAAAAGTTAATGGTTGATACAATAGAGCGACAAGAAGAAGTTTATGGCGAGAGTCTCGCGGATAAAGAAACAACAACAAAACGTAGAAGAAAAGCAGAACCAGAGAATAGTAAGTAGAGAGGTAAAGTGATGAACTTTAGATAACTCTATGAATGATTTGTTTGAAGAGTATGTAATTGAACAGAGTATTCTTCTTGAAAGAATTGCAAGATTTTACAAAAAGAAAGAAGATCAAAGTTGTGAAATTTTATCAGAGTTATAATACTCGCGAGAAGCGCGAATGAATTTCGCAGAGATTAATAGAATGGGACGAACCTTTATGGCGTGCACCCTAGTTCGAGAATTAAATTTCGCAAGAGGCAAATGTAAGACCTAATAGCGCGTCATAGGAGGGGGTATCTCTTGACATGATTCAGGGGAAAGGTTATACCGCTACTGGATCCTGAGTCATGCAGATGTTGGGGTTAAAGAAAACCTATCTGGGAGAGAGATCTTGGATTTCCAACTATATAAGGTTATACCCTGGTTGGACGATCGAGAATCTCATCCAAGAAGTGCAAAGTATGACCAAGGCGCCGAGGTACACGGTTGAGCCAAGAGTGCCCGGGGCGTACGAAACTCCCTTGCCATTCTTGGTAAGTCTTGGCTATGATGCATTTGGCCTGAAGAAAACCCCACTTAGGGTGCAGTTTTGTAACTATAAGCCTTATAGGCATAAAGGACAAGAGGCTGCGAAAACAACTGGTTGTTGGTAAATCTGGATGGGAGGAGCTAGTCTTGTATGGACGATGTGCCCTCCTTGAAGGGGCAACCAGGGGGAAGATAAGGGCGGCACCCTCCATTAGGGAGATGATAAGTGTCTTAAGACGGAAATGTCATGGGGCTTTATGATCTCAAGAACATTTAGGCATGTCATATTGTCACGTAACGTAAATTATACATAGGCAACAAGCCACAAGAGAAATGTTAAGATGATATCAATGGGTTTTTACATGAAAATGTAAAGACGTCCTGCGATTTCATCGCAAGACGGCAATGTCATGAGGCTTTGATCTCGCGAGGGAACTTAGACTTGTCATATTGTCGCAATATAATCAAAAAATAAAGATAAGGCAAGATCAATGGGTCAATACATGCAAATGTAAAGACGTCCTGCGATTTTGTCGCAGAAAAAAGTGTGCCACAGTAAGACCTTTAATTAGGAAGGCTGTAGGATCAGAATATTGTCACAACAATATTCCTGCGAAATAAACAACAGTTCTGCTAGACATGTTTACGATACATCAATGATATTCTGCAATACATCTCAAAATGACGTAAGGAATGACATATCGGATGAAAACGACAGAAACATGAGAAAAGCGTGATATTTCCGTGATGAATCAATAAAACCTACGAAAGATTAAGGCGGTGCAAACTGCGATGTATCGCAAGAACTTATATCCGAAACTAAAGGGAATCTTAGCTGTAAATGAGCTGTAATCCACTATGTAAATACCTATATAAAGGAAATGAATAGTTCCAAAGAGAGAGATGAATTTTTGAGTGCTAAGAAAGTTTTTAGGAGAGAGAAAATCTTATTAAGTGAATTGTATTCTTGATTATTGTAGTTCTTTTAAGATCATATCAATAAAAAAGGTTCTTAATCTTCAAATTGTGTCATAAATTCTTGAGTTGGGTGTAGTGTGGGAATTCCTGCAACTACATTTTGGCGCCCAGAAACAGGGAGAATCAATTTGAGAAATTTCAAATTGCAACTTGAAGATTTGAAGAAATTCTTAGAATTTGAAGAAATGGCTAGGAGAAGAAGAAATACATCAGAACCACCAACAACAGTGAGAAGAAGTAAAAGAATTGCATGAGAAGGAACATGTGAATTGGAAGGATCTTTAAGGATCAGATCAGGAAGAAGTAGAATGAGAAATGGAGCAGAAAATTCAATTCAACCACCGAATCAACAAATACAAGCACAAAATAGAGATGTGGATTATGATAGAGTAAGTGTGCATACTTGGAGGTCGGATTCGATAGAAGAGGCAGAAAATCAAGAAGAGGAAAGAAATC
Organism: Papaver bracteatum; assembly: GCA_023529315.1. Lineage (NCBI taxonomy): Eukaryota > Viridiplantae > Streptophyta > Magnoliopsida > Ranunculales > Papaveraceae > Papaver > Papaver bracteatum. The sequence continues at coordinate 577,403 of JAJJWX010002747.1, read as the reverse complement.
AAGAAGTGGATGGAGGAGTAATTCATAAAGGGCATGAAGTAGTAGATGACTTAAGACAAAGGATACAGGAGGAAAGAAGATTAGAGGCAAAAGAACGTGCAAATCTTACAAGGCAAAATCATGAACTAAGAATGGAAAATTTGAGGTTGCAAAACAGAAGATCAAGAAGCATCATGAGATCAAGTTCAAGATCATATAGAGAAGAAACAAGACAAAATCACCCTATACAAAATATTGGCGAGAATTTGATAAATGATCGTTATATTCCACGCGGTGAAACTTTGGACATTAGACATAATCAAAATGAGGGAGAAAATCAAGAAGAGAGAAGGAGAATGTTACGTGATGAAGAAATTCGAAGAAATCGCAGAATAATTGAAGATGATATTGAGAGGCATTATATTGAGCAAGTACATTTAGCGGGAGAGAGAGAGAGATTGCGAGCGGAAATAGAAGAACAAGAAATTCAAGCAGCATTGCGTCAGAATAATCATGATAATCGAGAAAGACGACGTGCACAAAATCGTAATAATGGTAATCTCAATGAGGAATATGAGAGAATTCGCAGAGACATAGAAAGGAAACGAAGAGAAACATTAAGGGATGAGGAAATTCGCAGAGAAGAGGATGAAAGACAAATTAACTTGCAAGTTCAAGAAGAAGAAAATCGTAGAAGAAGGCAAAATCAAGATGTTGGAGAAGAAGCGCGAAATATCGTAAGACAAGAAAGGCATGAACGCAGACGAAGAGAGGCTGCGTTGAAAAGGCCAATGGAGTAAAATTCTGATAGGAATGAACAAATCTTGCGAGAATTAGCAGAAATGAGAGGAATTATAAGTAACAGAAGAAAAGGAGGAAGAAGACAACTTGATGAGGCAATCTAAGAAGATGCGAAAACTCCATTTACTCAAGAGGTACAATTAGGAGGGATACCTCCAAGAAGAAAGACATAAAAGCTAACGATGGAAGAGGTACAAGAAGATTATGGTTATTCTGCGATGGTCATCATTCTTGCGAGAAAGAACATTGTAGCGATCGCGATGAGATCGCAGAGTAGATCCAAAATAGGAGGAAAACTTAGCTATCATCCACTATGTAAATCCCTATATAAAGGATTTGTTAGATTCAGAAAAGGATGATGTATTTTTTAGATTTGAAAAAGTCTTGAGGAGATAGAAACTCTAGAAAGAAAGTTGTACTTCTGAATTCTTACATCTTTTGTAAAAATTTCTGAAATTAGAATAATAAAAGTGTCGTTGTTCATCTTCAAATATGACTTAATTTCTATAGATTCTTATCAAGGGTGTAGTGTAGGATTTCATGCAACTACACCGATTATGGCTACATCCAAAACATAAACCAAGTGGTTATGGTTGGCTCTTCACCCTCAAAACCAATGGAATTTGGTGAAGGTTGAATCTGGGTGGATACTTATAATCGGTAGTTTTACAAGTTAGATTATCTACCGATTATATGAGGGAATATTAGCCAAAATATCCATACGCTAACCGGTAGCTAGTGATTCAATTTAACCTACCGATTGTTTGTTTACCTACCGATTAAGGTGTTGGCTACCGATTATGGAAGGGCATAGTTGCCATTTCAAAAAATCGGAGATAAGGGGTAGCTCAGATTTACGTTTGGTGACCTTTTTTGTCTTTTTGTGTCGCCCCTAATTCTTTTGGGGTCGCCCCTAAAAATGACAGGTTAGTTAAAAAATTTCTCAATACAATTCAATCGCATTATTTGGGGAGCTTTAAAATACCACAATGTGTCATCTGAAAACTAAATTCCATTCAAAGGAGATTATGGTGGGGACATAAATCGAACAGAGGAATCAATTTTATTGCGTGGAGTTCTTTCAATGAAGCAAAAAATGAAGGAGGACTAGCCTTTTGGAATTTAAAGCAATTTAACAATGATCTGATTACCAAATTAGCCTGGAGATTGTGCACAGAATCAAACCAGTTGTGGGTTAGAGTTTTAAAACCAAAATATGCACTATACGGTGACTTCTTGCATCTTCAGGAAGAGAAAAATAACTCTTCTTGGATTTGTAAAGAAATTGAACAACGCTTAAGAAATGTTCAGAGGCATCATAGATGGGCAATAGGATGTGGTACTAAAGTTTTGGTTTGGTATGATAAATGGGTTCATGGTATGGATGTGCCACCAATACCAAGTCAAAACTTTGTTGAACCAGCTAGAATAGTTCATGTCCGAGATCTAATTCTTAACAATCCAAAAAGATGGAATGCTTCTCTTGTTAATGAATTATTCCCTTATCACATAGAACAACTGGTGCTAAAGATGTATCTTCCTCAGTAGGGGGAAGATACTCTTATCTGGGAACCAAATAGAGAAGGATCATTCACAGTTAAGTCAACTTATAAAACTTTTACTACTCGTGAAAATCATATGCAGCGGATTCCAAAAATAGTCTGGAAGCGACTTCGGAAAATGGAAGCTCCTCATAAAGTTAAGTTGTTTATATGGAAATGTCTAAAGGGAATAATTCCTACTTTGGTTCAGTTAAGTCACTATAAAGCTGGGATTGAAACACTATGTCCACATTGCAACACAGAAGAAGAAACATTAGAACATCTTCTTATCACTTGCAACTACTCCTCCTCACTTTGGCTTGCAATGAATGTAAATGTCTCTAATATACGGGGTCACCATGTCTCTGCCATAAGTTGGATAAGTAGCTGGTTTAACACTACTCATAATATATTAGTGAAGAAAACTATAATAAGTGGATACTCACTCTAATGATAACATCTTGGAAGATCTGGAAATCACGCTGTGATAAAATCTTTCACGATAAAAAAAATAAATACTTGGACTGCTATTAGTAATATCATATGTTTAATACAACAATGTGATGTACTTCAGCATGATACAGAAAGAGGAAAACTGATTAAAAACATGAATGTTGGATTCCACCAAATCAAGACCAACTCGAGATTAACATAGATGCTTCCTTTGATGAGAGATCAAAATATTTTGGCATTGGGATAATCGTGCGTGATTATACAGGTACAAGCAGAGGAATCAGAGGCCGGAACTTCAATGGAGGAGTAGATCCTGAGCATGCGGAATGCTTGGCCATCAAATATCTGGGCCAAGATTATGACAGCAGGGAATATTTTACTAGAAACATACTGTTTAAATGTAGTAAACTCTATCAATGATGCTATCCCTCATATATATTGGTCGAACCATGGAATTGTAAACGAAATAAAGCATCTACTATCTACTATTATGGGAACTTCAGTTAGTTATGTCATTAGAATAGCTAACAATGTCGCTCATAAAATAGCCAACATGGTAAGAAAAAGAAGAACTTCATTTGATATTTTGTTTAACATCGATGCCGATATTTCTACAGCCTTAAGGGATGATGCTGTTAAAACAAAGTTATGTACTCATACTTAGTTCTTTAATGAAGTTCTATTTTCTATGTTTTTATTTTTTTATTTAACTAAATAATATATATGTGCACCCACCCTGCGTCAAATGTATGACATCGCGGTGTCACCTACCTCACCTGCGCACCACCTTAATGTTTATCCAAGATAGTTTACAGTTCGATCTATGTGTGTGCGTGTTACGTTTATGCAGACTCGTACTCATGTGGAGGTAAGTCACCATATATAATATTAACCTTTTAGTGCGACGAAAATGGGATGATTAAGAGTAACTAGTGAAAACAATTCACTTCCCATGCACGTCAAGACCCGCAGACAAAAGTCTTTGTCGGAAGACCGGGAGACAAAAAATGTCAAACGTAATTTAACAACAAATTATATACATGGACCACGATGTGATTTGATCATCAATTTTTCTTTATCTACTGGGAGAAAATTCCGGAAAATGCTTTATCCACTAGGAGAGAAATCTCGAAAATTAAGGCCCAATAGCCAATAGGGTACCAATATGGCAATTTTGTTTGAGGATGTACCAATTCAAAGGCAATAATGGTTTTGTTTTGTAGGTATTTTCGTACACCCCAGGAGAATTGGCACCCTTATTAGTAATTTTGTGAATTTTTTTCTTTTTTGTGTTCTGTAAAAAAAAAAATTAATCAGAAATAGGCTTTGAGAAAGTAGAAGAAAATTTAAATTAGAAATAAGATTTGAGGAAGTATAGAATGAGGTGATGTTGTTGGACAATCTCTCTTAGGTTTTCATTAATCTTTTCTTCTCAAATTGTTGAATACGGGAAAGTCAGAGACAAAGAATTTTAAACTCTTTACAGAAAGTTAACCACCTGAGCCGGTGATTAACGTACACACTATTACGTGCTACAACCAGTGACCAATAGTCACATAGAAATCATGTTCAAAACTCACACGAGTTGTTGACACAGACATATTTATCTAACACACACACACCACCACCACCACCGCCACCACCACCACCGCCACACCCACCCCCGCAAGTGAAGGGTCTATGCAGAGGCGGAGACACTGAGCTTGAGCCTTAAATGCGGAAATATGGTGGTGGATAGCCTCTTAGTGAATATATCTGCAATTTTCTCCCGAGTAGATATAAAGCTCACTTCCAAGCACTTAGCAGCTACTAGTTCCCTGACAAAATGAAAGGCAATCTCAATGTGTTTCATTCTATTATGAAAGATGGGATTGGCAGTTAAGTATGTAGCACCCATGTTGTCACGCCATAAAACATGAGACCTTGGAGAATGAAATAATAGTTCAAACAAAAACTAATTCTCAAGTACCATATTGTAATAAAGCATTGATTTCCTCATCCATAGCAGCTCTCCATTTGGGATCTTTACAAGCCTTAGAATAACATGTAGGCACAATGATCTCTTCACAAACAATCCGAACCTCATAATAAGCAAACACCTTTAGTTTGGAGATACGACTCTTAGCTAGTTGGCAGTTATGACAAATAGTAGTGGATAAATGATCATGGATAACATTGTCCGCAGTAGCTAATACATGTTTCAAAGTGTGATAAGCTGGATGGCCCAAGTTTGTTGTGCCAGTTGGAAGTAGTGGTGACAGCAGACTGAAAATCTTGTTTAAGTTAATCAGCAGTGAACTCGAAGTGATAAAGACCTTCTTTAATAGGACCATGAAGAAGAACCTTGTGTGAAACCATATCCCTCACAAAGAATTCATTTTGGTAGAATTCAAAGAAACAGTTATTTTCTTTGGTAAACTGATGCACAAAAATTAAGTTCTTTGTAATAGTAGGCACATGAAGGACATTTGACAAAACAAAAGTTGTAGTTTCATTTGTAAAATTAGAAGTTCCAATATGAGTTATATGCAAACCTGAGCCATTGCCAACTCTCACTTGATTTGTTCCATGGTATTCAAAATACAAATTTAAGTTAGACAAATCAGATGATAAGTGATGTGTGGCACCTGAATCTGGTATCCATCTAGATTAAGAAGTAGAAGCAGAATCTTCATTATAGACATCAAAGGCTTCTAGTTCAGGTCACCAAAATTACTCATAATCCTCACCATACTGCTGATGGGGGAAAAGGATTTGTTGGTTTTTTAGGAAGTGAAGAGAAGACCGTGCGGACGGAGACTCCTCAACCGAGCAAACTGCTTAACCTCAAACATATGCACTGCACGGGAGTGCTTTGAGTTTGAGAGATAAATCTATAGGACTCCGGCCTAAACCAAGACAATGGTCATTCCAGAGTCAATTCGGTCACAAAGAGGGAAGAGTGTCGATCTGTAGGAGGGAATCTAAGAAGTATGGTCATGCTACCAATATTAGTGTTTAAACTTGCTCAGAATTATGATTTGCAAAGCATTCAGTTTGAAACCATAATTTTGCTCGATTGTTGATCAATTGATGATTTACTAAAAATCAATCACTGAGTGAAGAAGGGACCGTCTACATAGGATGATGGCCGACCATTTAGCGCCCAGGTGATCGAGTGAGAATGCACCAAAGTCCTTTTCCGACCAGTTAATGAAAGGATGATTAAACGCTGGTTTAATCATTTATTAAAATGTTGCTCGTCTGAGCGTTAGGTAATAAAACCTAATAATGGAGAGATGAGGGACCAGAAAAGGGGAGTGAAACTGGGCCTTGGTGTTCATGGGATCATCTGGTGATCGATTGAGAAAATTCTAAGTTGATTGGAAAGAGTTTGAACCTAATATGAACTGTTGAAAGCTAATTAGGTTAAAATTATGAAAATTTGTGGGATCGGTTCCTTGCAAGCCTAAGGGACGACCTTGGTTGGTCAAGGTGGCATTCCCATGTCACCATATTTTCCGTGTCTCAATTCTGAGAATTTGGATATTTTCTGACACCCGTTCGAGCAATATTTTGGATTTTCAGAAGAGTTTGATCTTGACTGAAACTCTCAATTTTGCTAGAATGAGCAAGTAGAACTTTTCTCTTGCGACCAATATTTTGAGAATACTAAAGTAATAATATTTTAATATTTTCCGTGAGTAGCCTAGCCGGTCATGTGACCATTTGACTTTTTGGTCTTTTGATGGTTTGAGCAATATTTGAGAAAATATCCAAAACTAGGGTTTTTTGCTCAAACGAAGGAGTTTCATAAGATGAAGGAAATAATAACAATTAAAAAATAATGGACCGTTCACGTCTAGGGCATGGCCAACCGGCTAAGTGGCCCGATCCCGTGACACCTTTCCCTATCTTTTTTACTATTGTTTATAGGTGAAAATGGTTTCTACTGATTTTGGTAATTACGGGTGTGAAAGTGAGGAATGATTTAAACCCTAAACAATGTACTACAAGGGAGTACTTTAGATTCGATAGATCAATCTGAACAAGTCCGGCCTAATCCAAGAAATGGTCGTTCCAGACTTGCTTCGGTCACAAAGTGAAGGAGAAGGGTTGGTTTAGGGAGGGAAGCGAAGAGAGTGCTGAGGCCAGAATAATTCTGGAAGGGTAGTACATGACTTGTATCAGAAGGTGAAAGCTTCGGGAAAGCTAGCAAGAGTTTCCTTTATGAGTGTGGTATTTTCCCTGACCAAAAACTCGTTGTCTCTGGTGGAAATAGATAGTCCTATTTATACAAGTCCAAAAATGGGAAGAGGTGGTAACGCTTGGTATTGATGGAATTGATATTCCATAATGAAGAGCGTTTCACCATTTCTTCTTGCATTTACTAACCGTCTTATTCTTATTACACTGTCTTGAAACGGGCATTTGTGCATGCCGCACGCTATAGACTACCAAACCAAAACCCTAATGAGCATCCCCCAGTTTATGTTGATGTCTCGAATGTTTTTGAAAAACATGTGGCATGTTGTTGTGGCTTGGCAAGTTAAGCTCTGGAAACTTGCTAGCCTGGTGACCTTCGACGGTCGAGATTTTGCATCTTGAGAGGAGGGGAAATCGTTGATCGTTGTATGCCTTTGTTTTGGTAGCCGCGTAGTGAGGGCCAATGTGGTGGTGCGGCTAGGTTGGCATGGCATGGTTTGGCGTAGCCAAACTTAGGTTTTCGGGCCAAAGGTTACCATGTGTTGTCTGGTAACCTTGGATGGCTAGGATTTGCTCCTTGGATTGAAGGGCAACCGTTGATTGTTGCACGCCTTCATTTTGGTAGCCGCGTAGGGGAGGCCAGAAGGGTGGTGTGTCTAGGGCCAAGGCAAGGGTGTTTGGCTTGGCGTGGTGTGACTAGCATAGCTAGGGCCAAGGCAGAGTGTGTTTGGCATGGCGCGGCTAGCTTGGGCTAGGTGCGGTTTTGGCTTGGCATGTGGGGCCAAGGGTTTTCCATGGGCGTATAACGTGGCTAGGGCCAAGGTAGGGGAGTTTGGCTTGGCGTGGTGTGACTAGCATAGCTAGGGCCAAGGAAGAGTGCGTTTGGAATGGCGCGGCTAGCTTGGGCTAGGTATGGTTTTGGCTTGGCATATGGGGCCAAGGGTTTGCCATGGGCGCATGGCGTGGCTAGCTTTGGCTAGGTACGTGACAAAGCTAGGGTTTTGGGCCAAAGGTTGTGAGGTGACCTTAGACGTCCAGGATTTTCTCCTGGGATTGAAGGGCAGCCGTTGATTGTTTGCACGCCTTCACTTTGGTAGCCGTGTGGGGAAGGCCAGCATGGTGGCGCGGAATGGAGGGCCATGGCGAGATGTGTTTGGCATGGCGCGGCTAGCTTGGCTAGGTGCGTGACCAAGCTAGGGTTTTAGGCCAAAGATCGTGTGGTGACCTTAGACGGCCAGGATTTGATCCTGAGATTGAAGGTCAACCGTTGATTGTTGTATGCCTTCACTTTGGTAGACGCGTGGGGAAGTCCAGCATGGTGTCGAGGCATTAGGAGCATGGCGAGATGTGTTTGGTATGGCACGGTCGGTGTGGATGGCATGATTTTCCATTGGCACTGAGGTGCGGCTAGCATGGTTGGAATGCTTTGGCGCGGTTGGTGTGGCTGGCATGATTTTCCATTGGCACGGAGGTGCGGCTTGCATGGTTGGAATGCTTTGGCGCGGTTGGTGTGGCTGGCATGATTTTCCATTGGCACAGAGGTGCGGATAGCATGGTTGGCATGCTTTGGCGCGGTTGGTGTGGCTGGCATGATTTTCCATTGGCACAGAGGTGCGTCTAGCATGGTTGGCATGCTTTGGTGCGGTTGGTGTGGATGGAATGATTTTCCATTGGCACAGAGGTGTGTCTAGCATGGTTGACATGCTTTGGCGCGATTGGTGTGGCTGGCATGATTTTCCATTGGCACAGAGGTGCGGCTAGCATGGTTGGCATGCTTTGGCGCGGTTGGTGTGGCTGGCATGATTTTCCATTGGAACAAAGGTGCGGCTAGCATGGTTGGCATTCTTTGGCGCGGTTGGTGTGGCTGGCATGATTTGCCATTGGCACAGAGGTGTGGCTAGCATGTTTGGCATGCATTGGAGCGGTTGGTGTGGCTGACATGATTTTCCATTGGCACACGTGGGAATTAGGGTTTGGCTTGTCGTAACCCTAATTTGAAAAAGATACACCGGTAATTATTTTAGAGACACATTAAAGGTTTCAGTAAATGTGCCTAATAAATGCTTATTACTTTAAATGTTGTGACATCACTGTCTTCTAGGGTTTAGTGTTCTACGAATTTAACCCTAAGCTAAAAACCACCATCAACAATTATTTTTCATCATCTGAAGGAATATATGGAGAAACTAAGAGTCTTGCTTAAACAAGGAAATTTGTTCAAATGAAGAAGTTTTCATGAGATTAGGAAAAATAATAAAATAATGGGAGAGGCGTGGGGCGTGGGGCCGGCTGACGGGTGGGTCCGCTACCCTAAGCGCCTCTTTTATTATTTTATTAATATTATATTCCCTTCCTATTTAGCATAGGTTTCCTCGTTCGTCCATAGTTTTTAATACTCGTTCGTGCGTTCGGGTGCTCGTTTGTGCATTATTGTTATGGTACATTAATTAAATATCCCTAGTTTTGACACCCTTATACAACAATAAATATACCCCTATAATTTAAAAATCTTATCCACTAAAAAATAGATTACATTAATACCCTCACTTATAATTATTTTTCATTTACAAACCTTATTCATTAGCAAACTTCTTTTATTATTACTTCACAACCACTACCACCACCACCGCTACCGTTTCCACCACCACTTACTAACTACAACCACCACTAATATTCCACCACCACCACCACCCCCAAAATTTGGTGTCAACAATTGAAGTTGATCCAAAATTAAAAGTTCAAAAAAAAAAACTTTACTGATATATATTCCAGTTGTTTTTGTGTCAACAATCGAAGTTGATCCTAATGAATGGAGTCAACAACCAAATTTGATACAAATAACAAATAAACATTCCAGTTCAGTTGTGTCAACAATGGAAGTTGATCCCAATGAATGGGGTCAACAACCAATGTTAACACAATAACTGAAAAAAATACACCATCTTTTTTGAGTCAACAATGGAAGTTAATCCCAGTGAATGGAGTCAACAACCAAAGTTGACACATATAACTAAAATACATTCTAATCCAATTGTGTCAACAATGGAAGTTGATCCCAGTAGATGGAATCCACAACCAAAGTTTGAAACAAAAAACGACATATAACATATATGAATGAGTAAATTTGGCGTGAGCCGAACACGCATCATCTGACGTGGAATCAATCATGCTACCATTGCACCACAAATTCAACATTTGAAGAACTTTACAACTATAAAATCCAACAACAGCACCACTACCATCAGTCGAACAACAATACACAAACACAAACCAGCAAGAAATTAAGCTAATTTTTTTAACAAACATGATTTAAACTACAAACATGACTATACTAAATGGGATTAAAAACAGTAATTGCCATAAAACATTGTGTCAACAACAGTAGTTGATGTCATAAATGGGATAAACAACAGTAGTTGATCGCATAAAAACAGAAGTCCAGAGATCTTTCGACCATGGAAGTTAATACCTAAGAACCATACCTATAAAATGGATATGGAATAGTATTACTAATGGAAGTTACCGAAAATAAAAATGGCAGTAAGAACACTTGTAAGCGCAAAGCAAGCCATGAGCTTGACGATAACTCCGAGTACGAGGCTTTATAATGCAATGTGTTACATGAACCTACCAAAGAAAATATTCCTGTCAAGTATCATCAGAAGCTGCAATTATGTTTGTTTCAGGGAGATAGAAAACCATTTCCATCAATATAGAATACAAATACTAGACCATGTACTCATCTAGCCAAGAAAATATTCCTGTCAAGTATCATTAGAAGATGCAATTATGTTTGTTTCAGGGTGATAGAAAATCATTTCCATCAATATAGAATGCATATTAGGTTTTTATTAATCTTTTCTTATCAAATTGTTGAATACACGAAAGTCATAGAAGGAGAGTTTTTAAACTCTTTACATACAGTTAACCACCTGAGATGGTGATTAACGTACACTATTACCTGCTAAAACCGGTGACCAATAGTCACACAAAAATCATATTCAAAACTCACACGAGTTGTTGACACAGGCACATTTATCTAACAGGGTTATTTGCACATGTCTCACTATATCAGCTTAGTTTTTGTCTTTCATTCTACAAGATCAATTACATGCATAATACACATAATCGAAGAGATTACGATAAATTGGACCTCAAAATAGAATGGTGATCCTCTCTTGATAAATTTGGTGATCTTTGTAAAGAGATTGATATTCAAAGGAACTTGAATAATCCCAATTCCAAGATGGGGTAAATATTGGCAAATATGCATTGCAATGACCTTCGTACTTACCCCAGGCATGTCCAAGGCCTGATCAGTACTTGCAATTAAATAGCGCATGAAAAATGCATTAGCATTGCACGCTTAACATAGTTAAGAAGCAAGTGACAAAAGTATGGAGTTACCATTAAAGTAGCATCCTTGTAAAGCATGTTGGGAAAAACAAATCTATGAGCATTTTATTGGTGGAAACAGATTTATCAGAGAATTTTGCATCTCTTAAGTGAGGGTCACGCATGGGGTTCGAGCTTCCCTACTGGGTGTTGGGAGAGAAAGCTTTCCATTATGTCACACCATAGTATTGTTAATTGAAGTCATATTAAATCCCCATCAATAGTGCGAGACACACAACCTCCACAAAAGGCACGAGGCTTCAATCTATACATTTCAAGAAGACTCACAACAATCAGACGTATTTTAACCATGGGTATCTAATGTTTAAGTTTCACCACCAACTCAACCGTCTGCTTTTATTCATCAAGGTTATTATGGAGACAACCGAATTCCTGTTTCTACTCATCAAGGTTATGGAAATCTTTAATATATTCATGGTATTCCTACAATCGAGACGTTGAAATTGTGCCACGTGGAAATTCCACAACCATGATGGAAAAATGCTCAAGTGTGTCCATCCCGTAAAGCCCTTAAGGTAGATTTGTATGCCACAACTTGATTAACTTGTTAAGTTATGTTTGAATTATCATGATGGATAGTATGAGCCTTCCATGCACTGCAACATTATATGTATGAAATATTACGCGCATTTTCGATATTACTATAACATAACGGTAAATGAACTAGAATATAACATGTAAACAAGAAGTCTAAGTGATCGTGAAGATAACACCACCAAGGAGTCTGTGCAATGTACGTGAAGGTAAGTTAATTGGAGAGTACAAATAAGAAATTCTCTGTAATCTACACAAAGATATTTTGAATTTTGAATTATCTTCTAAGGTTAGTAATACCACTCTTAAATTGTAAGAATGTTATGATGAACAATAATATGATTCTCCCTTCAAGGTTTTCCCGTGGACATAAGTCGAGTTGACAAAACCATGTTAAATATCATTTCCATTAGAATTTTGGTATGTACATCTCCCAGATTATTCATCTATCATTGATCTTATATTGTTGTTTTTATATGAATGATATCCATCTTAATTTTGATCCATGTACCAAAATTTCGAAGAAAGACTTTCCATGACATTATCAGTGACCTAATTTCAAAATTTGTTAGCACCAGGTTTTGTATCAGTTAAAAAGAAAAATATTTCTGGCATAACTTAAATAAAGAATCTACTCAAAGAAGATTCGATATAGAAAATGAATGGGTCGACAACATTACTGACTAATTTTCATTTAAATTAGTTTGAAATTCTATTCCTTGTGTAGAAAAATATGGAATCAGAGGACGAAATTTCGTACCATTATCACTGCGAACCTTCTTAACTTGTCTGCCAAACTTGTGTCTTAGCCATAACACAAAAATTCTGAAAATTCTGTACCACCACAGTTTTATGTGTCATCAAATAAACCCAGACACAACCAAAATAATCATCAACAATAGTAAGAAAATAGTGTGCACCACAAGAAGACGGAGTGCGATACGGACCCCACATACATCACAATGAACTAAACTGAAGATGTCATTAGCTTTATTCTCACTAATAGGGAAACAGGCATGTGTTTGTTTAGCCTTAAAACAAGTATCACATGGTTCATTGAGAAACTTCTGACAATCAACTTAATTCATACCAGGAAGCAAAGAAATAACCTTATTAGAAGGATGACCTAAACGCCTATGCCATAAATAATAATTTTCACCAGTAGTAACTCGATTTTCCATAATCTTCACTCCGCTGTGGAAGATATAGACCACATCTCGTTCCTCACCCACACCAATCAGCGTCCTCATAGTGCGGTCCTATATCACACACAACTTATCACTCAAAGTGACAATACATTTCAGATCTTTAATTAAACATGATAACGAAATTAAATTGCAGTGAAGATCAGGAACGTATAAAACACGATATAATCTCATATTGTTTCCAAACACCACAGTGCCTTCACATGGAGCAATTGTGTATGTGCCGTACGGAAGTTTTACAGAAGAAAAATTTATTTGATATGTTTCACACAAAAATTCTTTACTCCCTGTCATATGCCTCGAAGCCCCTGTATCAAGTATCCACTTCTTAGAAAGTTTTTCTATCAAACTCTCCTTATTTGAAGAATTAAACATATTCACAATAACTTCCCACTGCGCATCAGTGAGTGTATTAGCAAGTGGTACTCGACCTTGTGATGAAAGATAGCTTCTAGTTGAATTCGCATCAATATTCATAATTGTGGTACTAACAACAATTTGTTTATCTTGTTCATAATTATCTCCATTCAATTTTACCGGAAAAATCATCATACCCGTATAATCTGAAGAATGTAAGTAATATGGTGATTTTTTTTTAAGTTATTTCGATTCTGGCTCAGATGCCATGAAACGACAAGGTTGAGAAGAATATCAATCGAAGTTTTCTTATTGAAAAGCTTGGATTACAAAACAGGTTTTTTGTGATTTAATAGGAGGATCAAAATCAAATCTACACTAATTATTGTATTTCCTAGCTAACAAAATATGTAACCATATATACAAAATATACAATAAATGCATATCTCCTAATAGCCATCCTAAACCTTGCAAATGAAGTAGGGTAAGATTGAAGAATTATCGATGGGTTCTTTTGACAAACCACCTCATGGGCGTAATTAGTGTTATCGTGTCTTGACTGATCACGAAGTCGAGACAATTTTTGCAGTCCAAGCCTTAAATGCTTCAATTCACAAACAGCATAACTAGTCTCTCTCTCTCAAATGCAATGTCGACAATGGTTTAAGGAAGGACTTGTTGTGTCTTTTAAGTGATGATCTTTTGGTACAATAATTTGTTCATATGAGTATGCTTTTTTTTATAGGAATCATGTTAGATTCATGTGGTTTGTTCTTTGGTCGCCGTTTTACCAACACTTTCATTCTTTTCTTGTTTCCAAGTGTATCTGAGTCGGGGTAATTTCCCTGGACTATCATCTATAGATAGCTGGATACGTAGATGCCGTATCAAAATGACCATATCAACCTTCTTACAATATTAACAACAATTAAAAAGAACGTAAAAATCTTTGTCGGAAGACCAGCAGACAAAGGATTGTCCGGCTCCCTGGACACTATCATCTTATCATCAAATTTTAGTTCCGTAATTTGATCGTCTAATTAGATACTTATCCACAATTTGTGGCAAGAAAAATGATCTACTACACTGGCAAAATGTGTCATGAGAGTACCCTGGTGACGTAGAGAAGAAATGTGATCACATCTGATCACATCAGATCAAAGTACTTGGCGTGTTATAAAATGCAGCAGTCCCTTGATTTGAAGCCATGGGATGGATTTTCTCCATGCAACCACTCTACCATCAATATGTAGATTTGATACGATCGTACGATTCTCAATCTACTTCTGATGATCAAAATAGCTGTCCAAACGAAATCCAAGGAATTAAATCTCGTGAATTATTAAACGGACGACTGTCTGGTCAGTTTTGAGATGAATTTCGAGTTCGTAACTCTGAGACAGACTGTTGCTGGTTTTTATATCGACTTTGACTAAAAAGTCTCACTGATGACAACAATACTGTACTTCCGTACGTAAATCCATGCTTAAACTCATTATTTATTTATTTTGATCAGCTATGCTTAAACTCATTTATATCCGAACACAACTGAAAAAGACTTGGCTAGCTTTGGTGTTTGTTTTGTTTTAGCTTCAAATTTACTTTTCACAGTATCACGTGTGCAGGCTTAGCACTGACTCGCCAGTATTATTATGTAAGTACGTATAAGAAAGCTAATTACGCTAAGCAACATATATGCATGCCGATATGGAACATGGCATATATGCTTTCTCTCCTCTTGTCTAGATCTCTTTCGACCAATAATCTCCATATCATGTGTGGATATTGCTTAACACTAACCAATAATTTACTCAGAATTAATTAAGACCTCAATTATAATGGTCATATTATCTACTTCCCTTCAGTCTAACGCTAAAAAATTTATAGATTAATTTACTCAGAATTAATTAAGACCTCAATTATAATGGTCACTTGGTCTAACGCTAGTAAAAATTTATAGATTTTGTCCCTATAACTTGGTGTGAAACGTAAGCCATTGACGCATGTATGCTTCTGGCCGGGAGACCTAACTCATCGGGCCGTATCTATTGATTTTCTATTAGCATCACATGATCGATATACAAAAACTAGTAAGGTGCGATTTGAGGAAAGAAAGCAGAACAGAGAATAGAAGAATAAGAAATTTGAGGAAGAAGCAAACTATGAAGGATCGGTCCAATTACGGTGCCCTCAAAAGTTGCAGCATAAGCTAGTTTGGTTGCGTGACATGGCAGAAAAGTTGCAGCAAAGTGATAAGTCAGTAGGTGACCAAACTCAATTCCAGATGGCCACCTCTCGGAGTATGATATCATCACAAGATTCCGAACCTAGCTAACTTGTCACCTTCAAAGGAGCGGATGGCTTTTCTCCAGGACTTCTACAGTTTCCACTTCCTCGTAAATTAATATTTTATCCGTTTTAAAATAATAAGTAGATTTATACATAAATTTGCACATAAACAAGCCTTTTATTTTGGATACCACTCGGATTTGCATGTCAACCACGTCCAAATACGAACTAAGGCCGCAAAGTCTGAACAATGATGAAAATCCACCGTGATGTTTGTAACGGTTTAAGTCGTAATCCACGTAAACCACAAAGTACATGTAAACCACGTCTTGTGTGATAT
The DNA here is from genome assembly GCA_023529315.1 of Papaver bracteatum. NCBI lineage: Eukaryota > Viridiplantae > Streptophyta > Magnoliopsida > Ranunculales > Papaveraceae > Papaver > Papaver bracteatum. Next base: position 561,303 of record JAJJWX010002747.1, on the reverse strand, counting down.
GTCCACACCTATATCTCTTATTCTTTCTATTTATATTATAGTGGGCTATTGAATTGATGATGTACAATGTGTTGGGTTTAGAAGTTGCACGGACTCCATCAACAAAACAATAATGACAAGAGGATGATACGTGCCGTTTCACATGGTAGAGAGCATATGCAACACCTCATCTCTTCTCGAAAGTTAAACCCAAGTATTTCTGATTTTAGAGACCGTCGCAACACGTCAAATTAAGCTTAAAAAATACTCTGATGTATATCATATGATTATGATCATAGTCATGGTAATTGATTAGCTGTTAGGTGTGTAACTGTTGCTATGCCGCATGAGCGTCATCATCATGGAACCATATCCGGTACATGTATAAAGGGGCCGAGGCAGCCCAAGGCAAGCCTTCATCCCACTGACCCTTGGGTGGAAATTAGATCCGATAAGTTTACAGCAGATTTCTGGGAAATTCTAGCGGCTGATAAGTTGCAGAAGGTGATTTGAGAAAGAAGAGTAGTAGTAATTAGTTTGTTTTTTAATTTTTTCTTTTCTTGTTTGTGTGTGTTTTTTTTTTTTTTTTTTTTAGTTTGGATGTGCCAAGCCCGCGAATAAAAATAATATTTGTAGTCACAAATCTAGAGAAAAAAGTTCTTTGCCTACCCTCTAAAACTTACCAGATTAATTGGGGTATACTCATTTTATTCCCATCCAAGGTAGTGTGCTTAGGGGTGTCTAAAAAATGTTAAAAGATCAAATTTCCCTTACTATTAAAACCTTGCAGACTGATCACCCAAATAATTTTCAAAATCTATCTTCAAAACACTAACCCAATATGATGAAATCAAAAATCAAAAATCAAAACGAAACTAAAAATAAAATGAAATTGTGGCTACGAGATTTAAGATTAGGTATGATTTTGTACCCAATCTCAAACCGAGTACAAATTTATACGTGGTTTGAGATTGGGTGCAACATCATACCCAATCTCAAATCCCATATGATTCCACATTTTTACAAAAGTCGTCAGGGTATTTTTTTGTCGACCTTGTCGACTAGTATTATTCGGTAGGGTGTTTTTTAGTTGACCTTGTCGACTAGTATTAATCGTTATCTTCCTAGGTTGAATATTGTGATGACTTTTCGTCTCAGCATTTACAGGGTCGTCACGGTATTCAACCTTACATCTTGACGACCATAGTTTAGTCGGCAGGTTATGGAATTACTACCTTGACGACTAATCATGCATTTGTAACACCTTTCTCTGTATGTCAAAAATCTTATAGTCGGCAGTGTATTTTTCTGTCGACCTTGCCGACTTTTCATAATTTCAAAACTGAAAGTGTAGATTTTTCTTTAATTTTGAGTATGATTTTATACAACAGCTTTGCAATCCCCTTTTTAGAAATGTTTGGTTAGTGTGCTTTCATTTCTGTAGCAAAAGATATTCTCAAAACAAAAAAAATTTCATCAAAAATCTTCCCACATAAGTTCAATCAAAAACAATATTTCATAACTTAAATTCGTAAGTTTTAATCTACACAATTAACTAATCTAAACTCAATTAATTAACCTAATCATACTTTTTTGTGTTAATTAAACAAGGGTATATTAGTCATTTAGAAAATACATGCTTAAGGGACGTCCTGTTTTACTTCAAAATAACTCAGGTTTTGTCTCATTAGGTTTGCCTCAATTAATCTGGGTATACCCCAATCTCGCCGGGCTCTAAAAGCCAAAGTCATTTTTTTTTTCTCATTTCAATATGTTTGCGCAAAAGCAGAGAAAATTTACTTATACAATTTAAACTGGCTTATAATGTAATTTAATTTTAAAAACCCGCTTGCAAAATTAGGATTTTCCAAAATTTATAAACCGCAAGATCTTAAATTTCCCACACCATATATGTGGGACAAGAAAATCTCACCCAACTCTTACATACAATAACAATAGAGTTTATGGATAATTAAAACAAAATCCTAATTCACGTACAGAAGGTTAGTAGGACTGCTGTCACCAGTCTTGCCGACATTGTTCTTATAAGAAAGTGCCATATTAAAAGTTTCTAGATTCTGAGATTTATGAATGACTTTATGGATAATTAAAACAAAATTAATTGGGTTGATCCTGGTAGTATTGTCTTCTTCTTCATAGTTCATAGCTTCATGAAAGTTCATATGAAATCTCCCTTTAACAACATTATGATATAGAAACTTGAAACAGATCAGGATTTCCATGGACTCAGCTTGTATTTCCACATTGGTGTGCTGCATTTATTTTGCCCATTTGAGAGCTATATCTGCTCCTCCTGTTTCTCCCCCAATTCCAGAGTTGCCTGGGTGTCCTCTTGTTCCAATGGGGCTACCTGCAAAATCTTTAAAAGTAAGAGCAGTATAATAGATTAGAGTGTCAGGATCTTGTAGGGTGCATATTTTTATGATTATGCCAAATTCTCTTCCAGTGTAATGATCCAAATTGTAGGGAGCAATGGTATAATCGTCAGATGATTCATGTTCCTCACAGTTTAGGGAGAAATTATTCATAAGGATTGGGAGCTTATGTATTCTGTTATGATTGCATAAATGCTGCCTAATGCCATTTGATGTTTGTCTGGCATTTGGATGCATATGTCTGAAAACCAGATCACACCTGGCCTTCTAGATGAACCAACAAACTGTAGCATAAAGGATACAATTTTTATTGGCATCTCCATGTATGTACCAGGAGTTCAGCCAATCTATGAAGATTGTTGTGTTATCAAATTGCACATGAGCAGAGCCAATAATTTCATGCTAGAAAGAGATGGAAGCAGGGCAATTTAGGAACATATGTGTCGTTGTTTCCTCCCCACTTTTGCATATTTGGCAAATAGGATCAATGTAATGCAGAATGCTAGTTGTTTTAGCATTTGTGGGTAGGATTTCATGAGTACATTTCCAAATAAAGATTTTAATCACTGGAGCAATGTCCATGTTCCAGATTTCTCCACAGTTTCTTGTGATAATATCATTTCTGTAGAGGTTCTCCATCTTAGCCTTGTATAGGGCTTTGACAAAGAATTTACCGTGTCATTTAGATTCCACTGAATTTTTTTCTTCCTCCCCTGGATGGGTTTCCAGTGCAAGAATAGACTTAGCAGTGTGTTGATTGAAGTAAGTTTGGACCAGGGTGTTATCCCAGTGACCATTTGGTAAAAGGATATTTGATACTGTCTCAATTAAGTGTGGGAAGTTGGCAGGTTTGATAAGTTTTGCAGAGATACTCGGAATCCAGATATCCTCCCAAATTATGATCTTCCTCTCATTGCCAATCCTCCAAGCACAATGATGTAGAATGTTGTTGATGCCTTCTAAGATACCTTTCCATATCCTGGAATCTCCATCTTTTGGCTCGATGTCCATATTGATAACATTCCTGCCAAAAAGATACTTAGCATCCATTAGTTGGAACCATAGAGAGACTTTATCTTGTTCTAACCTCCAACCAACTTTAGTGATCATAGAGCTGTTGAATAATTCCATGTTCATGAAGCCTAATCCTCATAGATCTTAAGGTTTGCATACTACATTCCAATCCTTTGGGTAATAACCTTTTGGATTTTCTAAGCTTTTTCCCCAGAATAAGTCTCTTGAGATCTTGGAAGGTTTGCTTTGGAAGCCTGAAACAGTTCATCTGATAAATGTTAGAAGTAGATGTGACAGATTTGATGAGAACTTCTCTCCCAGCTGGATTTAGTGGAACATTTTTCCAGCTAGAGAGTCTTGTCCTTATCTTGTCAACACCTGGCTTAAAAGAATTTATTTTGCTTCTGTGAGTGAAAAGAGGAGATCCTAAGTAGTTGTCATCCAGTTGAAGCACTTGAACTCCCATAATATTGCTGATGTTAAGAATAAGATCAGGGTTGGTGTTTTTACCGAAAAAGACTCCAGATTTGTTGAAGTTGATTAGCTGACCTGATGTTTGCCCAAATATGTTTAGAATATCCATAATATTTTGGGCTTCAATCTTATTGGCTTTGCAAAAGACTATGCAGTCATCATCAAAGAGAAGATGGCTGATAGAAGGTGCATTATGACATATTTTTATTCCAGTGATGAGACCCAATTCTTTTGCATGAATGAGGGTTCTAGAGAGAGATTCAATGCAGAACAGAAAGAGATAGGGAGATAAGGGTTCACCATATCTCAGGCCCCTAGAAGGTTTGAAGAAAGCATCAGGAGAGCCATTTATAAGGACAACAAAAGTGGTGGTAGATGCACTGTTGAATTTTATTGCATCATTGATTATTGAACCTAATCTTCTTCATGATGGTATTTAGAAATTCCCAGTCCACTCTGTCAAAAGCTTTTTCCATATCTGTTTTAATTCTCATACTTCCATTTTCACATTTTTTACATCTCTTAATTCTCATAGTGTGAATTATCTCATGAGCAATTGTTATGTTGTCAGAGATTTTCCTTCCAGGTATGAATGCTGATTGGTAAGGAGATATGATTTTATTTAGGTAAGATTTCATTCTTTGGGCTATTACATAGACCTCCTATTCCACACTCTGATTTGAAGCTTAATATCTTTTAGTCTTCTGGCAATGATGTAAGCAAATGATGAATCACTTGACATTTCATCATTTCATTCTTATGCACCCACGGTAACAAAGTGACAAATTAAGATAAAAGAATATGGAGATTAAGCTAATTAATCCATAGTAGGGGCAACTTATATATCAATGTGACTATTCCTAGCCTTCATTTTAGATACTCTAGTGTTGTCTAGAGCAATTTATTAGAAGTTCACTAAACATCACCGAAGAATAATGGGATTAAGATATCACCTATATTAAACAAATATTATAGAGAGAAGAGATTATCAAATTCAGCTAATTAAGACAAAACCCGTCTACTCCTTGGAAAACAGAAGTAAAGAACAGAATCCAAGCAAGATATACAAGGTAGAAATGAAAAGATGAAAATGCGGGTCTAATTAGCGTGATTAATTGATTAATCAAACAACTAAACAAACCTATAACTACAATTGGAGAGGTATCATCCCCGAGTACGGTTAGGAGTGATGAAAACGAATGGAAGTTGACCCAATTGACGGCTAATACGGCATGAAAATGGTCAAAAAACCATCACCTAAACTTTTAATTTTAATCTTGATCGTTGATTGCCAACAAAATTCATCCATCAGATCTGAAACTGTCACATAAATGTTACAAAATATGTTACAATATAAGTGTTACAAGAGTATAACGCTTATAAACGTTATAAAATAATTGTTATAGATATTGTTGCAAAAGTTGTTACAAATTGCGTCACAAAAAACAACCCCCTGCTTTAGTCATCCCAGCACTTCTGAAGCAGTCATCTAGTTTGTTTAAAGAGGGAAGTTTACATTACATATGATGAGTTCTAATCTGAGATTAGCCCTTTCTAAGGATTTAGTTTTTTCACAGATATTCATATTCTCCGTAAAGAAGAAAATAATTTTCCTAGATCGCACTTCCTTAGCACGTCTATCTTCGAAATCCACAAACTTTCTAGTTTTAAATATAAAAGAAACCGAATTACGAGTATTAAAAGAAAATTTGCATCTGTTGATACTAGTTTGAGATCTCCAAGGCTGGTCTTCAAGATTTACTTCTCCATTCATAATCTTCACTAAAGTTTGACAGTCATTGATAAAGAAACAATTGTTGAGATTCAAATCCTTCGCCCATCTAAAAGCCTCGTTTCTCGCTTTAGCTTCACCTTCTAAGGGCCAAGAAGCCCAACTTCTACCTGCTCGACAATGTTGCATGTTCCCTGTTCTATCCATTATTGAAATCGCATATCTCATAGTAAAGTCTGCTTCCAAGAAAGATGCATCAAAATGAATAAATCAATCAAAGACTCTACTGTCCTTTGTATCTCTAACATTGCACACATTTATATCAGAATTAGAAGTGTACTTAATAGAGGTGTTCTTGGATATAGCAAGATTCTGGTGGGAAACTTTAATAGAATCAATTAAATTTTGAGGCACTGGCAAAATATTATCAAAGTTAATATTATTTCTGAATTTCCAGGTAGACCAAATAATGAATAAGATCTTTAAAAACTTTATTATTCATCCAAAATTTAAACCAATGCAAGATATCATTTTGACCCTTATACTGGTAAATATCATTTAACCCGAAAAAATCCCAGACTTTTTTAGTGAAAGGACAGCTAACAAATAAATGCATTTCATCTTCAAGAGTATGACAATCACAAAGTAAACGGAAACAGTTAGCGTTTTAACATATATAGACATTTTGCAGCCTAAAGACAGAGGACCAGAAACAGTTTTCCAACAAAACATATTAACCTTAGGTCCTTAGGCATGATATTATACTCCAAATCTGTTTCCAAAAGGTAGCTTCATTCTTTTCAATATTGAGCTTAGTGAGAAAGTTATAAGCAGATTTAGTAGTAAGTTCTCCTGATCTAGTTGAACTCCATCTGATCCTGTCTGGTTTATCCAGGTTGATAGCTACAAAATTTATAGAATTATGAAAGGAAGAATTATATACTTAGAAATAATATTCATATCCCAGTTCCCGTTAATGTTAATCAGATCATTCACTGTCTTAGGCATATTATTATTGATAGTAACAGGAGTGAGAAGTACATATTGGTTAGGTATCCATAGATCGGTCCAAATATTAATATCAATCCCGTTATTCACCTGCCAAACACCGTTAGACTTAATGACCTCCAGATCTTTTCTAATACTAGACCAAATCCAGGAAATTTTATACTTTCTGGTTTTCCTTAAAGGGTTATGATTTCTGAAATATTTATGCTTTAGGATTTTTTCCCCAAGCTAATCTTGATTATGAATCAACCTCCAAGCTAATTTAGTGATTAGAGCTAGATTGTGTTTATGAGGGATTCTAATTCCTAGACCACCTTGATGAATTTCTTTCGTAATGCTAGGCCAAGCTTTATGATAGTAGCATTTCTTTTTGTTTTACTTTTGCCACCAGAAATCTCTTTGAATTTTGTCTAAATTATCAAGAGTTTGTTTAGGGAAGGCTAGACATTGCATTTGGTGATTAGGGTGGGCACTGTAAACATTTTTAATTAAAATAGTGCGACCAGCATGAATAAAAATCTTGCCAATCCAACCTTGGAGAGAAGCGTAGTATTTATTCAGTAAAGGTTCAAAATTATTAATTCTATTTCTATTAAGAAAGAGTTCCTAGATATTTATCATTTTTAGATATTTTCCTGACTTTAAGAATTTTAGAAATGATTTTAAAATGTTTATCGTGAATCTTGGGAGTAAAATTACAAGGATTAATTGGGGGCCACCGAAAATAATTGGGGGCCTCACCAGGTGGTCTCCAAATAGCATTTTTGGGTTACCCCTTATCCGAATTTTTCGAAATGGCTAAACTACCCCAAACCATTAGTGTTAATTAAGTTGATTAGTTAAGTTAGATTAGTTATAAATTAGTTAAGTTAGATAAAATCAGTTTTTGGGGAAAAAATTTGATAATAAAAAAAATTAGTTTTTTTGTTGGATAGAGAGGAAGAAAGTGAATTTTGGTGGAAACTTTTGGTTATTTGAAATGTGTGATTGTAGTTGAGGAAATGATGTAGGTGAAGATTCAAACAACATACATGATTGTGTTGATGGTGAGATTGTCTCATCTAATCCTATGGATTGGATGTTTGATGAAGAAATGTTAATAGAGGAAGCCATGAATATTGGTGCAAATGAATATCCCATTGCTCAAAATGAATGAACCAACCCTCAAAATGAGGAACCCCAATCTCAAAACAATCAGGTAAACTTCCTATACTCTTCAAATTGCATGAATGGTGCTCCAAGTGGTCGATTGATGGTCACTATGGAACTACTCAGTGTGAGAGTCATTTGGTCGAGAGTATAATTAATAAAATGACGACCCTTACGAGTCGTTAGTTATTTGACACTAAAATAAACGACTTTAAACTGAAGTATGAAAAATCGTCATTCATTTTTGAAAACATTGATGACTCTAATGTGCAGTTATGAAAAATCGTCAATCAATTTAGAAAATATTGAAGACTCCTTTTTTAAGTCATCTAGAGTCGTTTACTAAATATATTTATAACCCAACGAATCTAAAACCTTTTACTCTCTGTATCCATCACTCTAAGGATCGTTAGTTTGTCATTACTCTAATCGGACGACTCATTCGTTTTAAATGAGAGTCGTTGTTACATACGTCTCTAATATTGACGACTCATCCTTCTTCTTTTTTAAAATAATTTCTGATTTCATAACAACATTTCATTGAATCCTAAATGTGATACATGTTTCATGGGGTGAAATACAATACATGATAACGATGAACTTATAAACTCAATCATAAAGCATGTAATTAAACACGGTTCCATGGAAGATAAAGTAGCAACTGTGTAACTCAAACTTTTTCCCACGAAGTACCTCGTAGTATGCATACGCCTTCTTCATCTGAAAACGCAAACGCAAACATACTTAGTTAGTATCGATCAAAGCTTTGGATAAGTTGTACCTCTTTTTTAAATGCTTACTCTTATAATACTCATCATATCCGGAAAGGCTTCCCTTACGGCCGTAAATTCTCTTTTCAAAACATCACACTCTAATTTTATGGCTTTGAAGTTTTCCTTGACTTGTTTCAAAGACCTTGAGTTTCGATTTCCGTCCAACGCCACAAAAACGATGAATACGCGGTTCCACCAAGCATCCGATGTTTCATCAATGTCTTTGTCTAGACTTTCAAAGTGGTTTGTGACTGTTTTCCAAGCTCTTGTAGTGGAACATTTCTCTTCGGAAGTGTAGGGAGTCATTGTGTTTCTCTTTTTTTCCTTTTGGATGATGAATAAATGAGAAGGAGAAGAGGAGGTTGATAATTATGGTGTTGGTAATAAAGAGGTGAGATATGGGTATGTATTTATAGAATTTAATGAGCCAACTGCCTCAACCACATTTGGTAGAGTTCAATTCCCCAATAAGTGCTGGTAGTATCTTGGGTCGTTAATATTATACATTTACAAGTAAACGACTCTTAGAGTCTCTATATTAGGTCGTCAGGTTGGACATATATAAATGAACGACTTTAGAAGAAAACTTGGCAGAATGGTTGTAGATGGTGGATTTTCGACAAAGGCTAAAATCATAAACCCATAATTACACGAACCTTGACTCAGCAATTAGGCGTGAATATGGAGACACGGGTCTCTCATCGGATCCTCTGATGGATAATACTTTCTCTCAGAGTGCATATAGATATGTAGTCTCACAGCTGGACAACGACATATCTCATGAGTACTGAATACTTCGGTCATTATTTCTATCACGGGATGAACAACTCCCGAACAACTTGCTCTACTAGTATAAAGTCATAAATTAATCATTCCTAAATTCTTGGATTCATCCGCAGAATTGCTGAAAATATTCAAATATTTTCAGAGACATTTCATTACGCGAACCATGGTTGTTCCCAACAGAAGTCCATGGATTAGTAATAAATATTGGACGCACAGGCATCAGAGCTACCTCCTGAGCGAGCCCTGTCTCAAACTTAGATTCTTGGATTCATCCGCAAAATCGCTGAAAATATTCAGATATTTTCACAGATATTTCATTACGCAAGCCATGGTTCTTCCCAGCAGAAGTCCATGGATTAGTAATAAATATTGGACGCACAGGCATCAGGGATACCGCCTGAGCAAGCTCTGTCTCACACCTAAATTCTTGGATTCATCCGCAGAATTGCTGAAAATATTCAAATATTTTCGCAGATATTTCATTACGCAAACCATGGTTGTTCCCAGCAGAAGTCCATGGATTAGTAATAAATATTGGATGCACGGGAATCAGGGCTACCGCCTAAGCAAGCCCTGTCTCAAATGGTGCAATTGTATTCAACAATGATACATTAATAACCACCGCACTAGCAAGTATTTCAAAATACGATGAAACGATGAGCCTATGGAAAATAGGACGAAAAATAACAAATAAATAAAAATTGACCAAGGTGCTGGGAGCATGGATCCACTGATCGGCCGACCGTGCCATGGTCAATCCCATACCAGTCTCATATTTTTATCATATTTTTGTTATTTTTCTTGAGTTTATAAAAAACCTTTCGCTTGAACAAATATCTTTGTTTTGAGGAAACTCCTCAACTTCATGGTGCCTCCTTCGCGCGGAGGAAATAATATAAAATTAAGGAGAGCATGAGGGGGGCGTGACCATTGGCCAACCGGCCATTCCTTGGTCCCAGCCAGCCCCACACCTCATATTTCCTTATTTTTTTAATTATTATTTCCCTAATTTCATGAAAACTCCTTAATCTCATGATATTTCCTTCGTCCCATGAAAAATAATAAAAACTAGGAAACCCGTGTGCACGAGCCATGGCCGGTTGGCCAAACCCTAGATGTCTCACACGTCCCACTCTTTTATTAGCATATTTTTCATGTTTTCATAATCCCATGAAAATTCCCTGATTTCATGATATTTCCTTCAAATTATGAAAATTCCTTCAAATCATGAAATAATGCATAAAATAGGGAAAAACGCACGGGAACGGGTCTCGGTCAACCAGTCATGTTCCAAGCCGGTCCCACGCGCTCACACATCCCTTATTTTATTATTTATGATTTTTTATGTTTCCCTCGTCTCCTGGAAACTCCTTAATTTCAACAAAACTCCTTCGTTTTATGATATTAGGAAAAATATTATGAGACTAGCCCCTTTGATTTTTCCTGAGTTTTACTCTCTGGCTGTTTTCACTTCCCTAAAGAGCTTAAAACCTAAATATTCCCTCGCAAGGAGATAGGAAATTCTTTTCCGTACGGAATGGAGGGGCGTACCAGCAAAATCCGAGTCCGTATGAGAAATCTATGTTGATTCTACCAAAGGACGTTAATTAGGGATTCAACCAATCTGGGAGTGCTCAAACGATCAACATTTGATCCCGTGACCACCCAGGGCCGGTTTCATGACCCCTTGGTCGGTCCCTCACCTCTTCATAATTCCTTCACTTTTCATTATTTTCCTTCATCCGATGAAGTTTTGACGGTTTAATCAGAAAACCTTAATTTTGTCATATTTTCTCAAATGGTCGCTCAAACGAGCACCAGAAAATATCAAAATTCTCAGAATGGAGACACGGACGTCTCAACGATGAAAGCATGTTACCTTGACCGACCAGGGTTGGCTTTGTGGCTCGCAATGAGCTAGTCCCACGTGTGTCTCACAATCTGACCTAATTTGCACAATTGCACGTATTAGGTCCAAAACTCTCCAAACAATTTCGGAATTTGACGGAGCGATCATCATTTGATCCCGTGACCACCCAGGGATGGTTTCACAACCCCTTGGTCGGTCCCTCATATCTTAATAATTAATTAGGTTCTATCACCTAATGCTGAACCCAGCTGTAATTCAGTAAATGATTAAACCAACATTTAATCATCCTTTCAACAACTCACCGACTCTTCAAAGAGGTCTTGGATTTTTCTCACGTGAGCATATGAGAATTTCATGGTCGATCCACGGTCCCATGAAGCCGGTTCTCCTTTATTCTATGGTTAATTTCAAATAAACCATCAATTGGTCATCAATTGATCAAATTAGGGTTTCTGAATCCAAGGATCATGATTCCAGATTCAAACACTAATAATTTCACACTGATCTCATGATCAATATTCTTATTAATTATGCTCGGTTCAACTACCAGCGTTTTAATTAATATTTTATTTTGGTCACACTACCAATAATTCATCAAACGAGCAACACTTGCTCAGATGAGCAATATTTACTCAAATTGAACTACCAATATTAAATAAATTAGCGAGCAACACTTGCTCTCCTCAACGTGATGATCCTATCACTGTATCAGCAGAAACGTTCGATTCATGAGTTGCAGAACATTCTACAAAATCTTGTTTAACTCAGCAAATACGTGGACTCATGGTACCACGAAGTCATGAAATCAGCAACTGACTTAATTAACCACGAGACATCAATCGTGTCACTTGGGGGGATATCAACTAGGGTTTTGGTTTGGCGGTCTACGGCACGTGTGTTCAAACACACGATGAAATGTGAGCAAGTCGTGCAATCAGTTGAGGGAGTTAGCGAAGTAGTGGGTGGAAAATCAACCAAGTCTCTGCTAGATGGGCGCAACTGGTTTCAAGCACTATTTACATTTCTCCACTCCTTCACTCCATCAACTTTCACACTTCATGGGATCATGGTGTTTTCAACTCCAACATTATATAATGTCTTTGAATCCTGATTGAAAGGACAAGATTCGAAGAGTTCTAAAATATTCGAACGACAATCGTCTGAACGAGCAATTTCTCACCAAAGTTCATACAGACGCTCATTTTTCTACACGAACTCACAGAAATTACTCTCCATCAGGAAAGATTCAATCATTCAGAGCATTTCACGCTGAAATCATAACACACCTACAATCTCAGATCACCATTGATCTCACACATTTCTCAGCTTCCCTCCTACAGATCAACCCATCCTCTCTTGTGACCGAATTTACTCTGGAACGGCCATTGTCTTGGTTTAGGCCGGAGTACTACAGATTGGTCTCTCGAACTTAAAGCACCCCCTTCATAGCGGTGTAACGGTGTGAGGTTAAACACTTCGCTCGGTTCAAGGAATTTCCTCCGCACGGTCGTCCTCAATTCCGCAAAAACCAGCAGATCTTTTTTCCCCATCTACAGATTGGCGACCACAATGGGAGATCATTCTCTCGGTTGCAATATCTTGTTCTCACAAAATGGTTGGTCTTAGGTCAGGATCGGTCACAAACCCTAACGCAAATATCGCTAGTACTACCAACAATTATGACATCCCGGAAACGGTTCCGACCGCTAGCACTGACAGTGGTGACGTCACTCCTCCTCACAACAACGCGGAAGGCCATCCTTTGTTCGGCCGACAGGCCGAAGAGGTTAGAGGAAACCCACCACCAACTATGGATGATCTCGTTAAAGCGTAAGAAACTCTTTCAAAAAATCAGACGGATATGGCCGCAGCACAAGAAAATCTATTTGATCACCTGAAGACCCTCACGGATAAATTGTCAGGAAAAGTTCAAGACAAAGGGAAAGAAAAGGAGAAGTCCTCAGACGCTGCTGATCCTGAGGTAACTCCGATTCACACGGTGAATGACGATGAAACTGACAAAGCCACGGGAAATTCGTCAAAACAATCATCAAGTTTCATCACCCGAGAAGACTTGGAGTGCCTTCTGGAGAATCGTGGGAAAGACAAGACACCGCATGTCCATCGTCACAAACCTCCATATCCTATCACTACACAAAGAACTCCACTTCCTAAAGGTTATATCTCCCAAACTTTTACTCTGTATGATGGAACTGGCAATGATCGAGAGCATGTATCTCGCTTCCTTGAAGCCTTAGGAGAGTATGAACATAACCATGTCGTCCGTCTCAAGTAATTCTCAAAATCCTTGAAAGGCAGAGCATACACCTGGTACAACAACATCGCACCAGGGACCATCAATAATTGGGGAGAGATGATTAACACATTCTACAGAAAATACTTCTTCGTGTCAGAGCAAGTCACTCTCTCTGACCTTGGAAGAATATTTCAAAGAGTTGGTGAAAATCCCAATGACTTTGTGAAAAGATTCAGAATCCAAGCCCTGGATTGTCATGATCCAAACATCATGGAGCAACAACTGGTGGATTTGTGCATCAATGGCATGCTCCTAGTCTACATAGCTCTTTTAGAGAATCTCCGATTCCAGACTTTCTCAGAGCTCCATGAAGCAGCGAAGAGGTCGGCAACCACTGCGCCTGCTCTATTAGAAAGAACAAAATTCACAAAGGCTGAGGAAGCACGAGATGCTCGGGGAAGCAGATGCCTAGTCAATAAGCAGTACAGTCTGCAACCTTCCGCAAAAACTGTCACAGAAGGGAGCAAACGGAAAGCCGAACCACAGCGCAAGCATGCTCCTCCCATCCCTTCAAAGGCACAAAATAAAGATAATGTGGAAACGGCTCCTCAACATATGGAAGATCCAGAAGCACCTGATTTCCCCTGCCCCATTGAAGAAGTCATAGAATTGCTAGAAGCCTGGATTCAAGACGGCGCAATCAAATTGACATATGTTAAGAAGGAACCAACTGAAGAGGCGATGTAAAATCCTCGGTACTGTCGCTTCCATAGGTTCATCGGCCACCCCACAAATGCTTGTAAGACTTTGAAGTGCATATTTAAAGAAAAGGTCGAGTCAGGGGAACTTAATTTGGGGACTGGAGGAGTGCACAAAGATCCACTTCCTGTCAGAACTTTCTCTATCTCCGAAGCCCCAGTCAAGGAAGCAGTCCAGTCATTAGTAGAGAATATGTGCGAATTACTCTATCTATCGAAGGCGCAAAGAAGAGATATGTTTAAGGCTTTGAATGACATAGTTTCCGGGAAGCGCCTGCTAATTTCATATATACATCCCGAACCTCCATCCACTAACAAAGAAATGAACGACTGGGGACTACTCGCCACAGTGCACGTCAAAGGAAATGAATTCAAAAGGGCTTTTATTGATGTTGGTACTGCCATCAACATCATTGCTTAAAAGACTCTTAGAGCTGCTGGCATTACTCGACATGAGGCTACTCACGCTCCCACAATGATCAGAGATCATGAAGGAACTCTCAAGGATGCATATGGATTCATCAATCTCAAAGTTTTGAAAGGTTCGACCTGCACTGAGACCAAATTTTACATAATCCGGGAAGACCCTGGATATGACATGATTCTTGGGCGCACATGGATCCACGGTGGAAAAGTTGCACCAACTCCTTCGGTTGCACTTTCATCCACTGACGAAACATCTGACTCAGAAGAAGCAGAAGATATCTCGCCATTTGAATATCTAGAGGAGGTCAAAGCCTTGACAAAACTTACGCAGGATTTTGGGGAGCATCCAAATGCTTTTGTCAAGAGATTCCACATTCAGGCAAGTCTTATTCCTTCTCATGTGCCCATATCGTCAGTTCTCAAATATGCTAATTTGGTTCGTGAGCTCCACTCCACAAATGATTTAGCAATTGCAAAATGCTATGCGTGGATCATCGCACCGCCGCAATATTTCTCCCAATGGCTGAATCCGGAGCCTCTTCAAGATGATTATCCAATCAAGCGATTCATTGTAGAAGATGCAGCTAAACATGACAAGCAATATGAGGGATGCTCCCTTTTGCACTAGTGTCCACATGTGCCACAGCCCCAGAGTCACATCGCTTGAATGATTCCAAATAAACAGAAGATATTCAAGGCACGGATTGCATAGCCAAACAAGTTCAATGAAGGAAATTTGGTTCTCAAGGCAACTAGACGAGATCTTCATTTTGCAAGGAACTCCAATTGGGAAGGACCGTTTATGATCGCTAAATCCATGATCGGAGGATATTACAAACTGATCAACACAGATGGACGGACCCTACCAGTAATCCACGAAAATTGTCTTAAGGCATTTGTCTAAGATTACGAGACATTCGAGGTACTGGGCACTTGAGCATTCATGACATCTGGATTTGGCGTTTTAAGATTTTCTTTCATTGTATTTCAATTCCTCCAAAACGTTTGCAACAATTGCAATCAGTATTTGAATTCAGCAATTTATCAGAAATTCAGTTCATATTTCTTAAAGGAAAATCTCTATCAAACCCAAAAGAAAATCCTTAACCATCTACCAATCCAAAACCATGATATCAAAACCCAAATAAAACCTCACATCTCTCAGAAATTCATAAGCCAAAGAGATTATGCAAAATGAATCAAAGAAAATCAGCAAAGAAAGAATTTTGCGCCTCTGCGTCCTTCAAAGCCTGCAAAGCCGCCTGCTCCATGGTCAGCTCTTCAATAAGCCTGGCGATCTTGTCTTCCTTATCCATCACAGCATCATTTGGGAAGGGTATGTTATTTTCACATGAATCTTTAATAGCATTCATCCTCATACGAAGCCACTTCACATTGAAGCCAAGTCTCTCGGAATTCTCCAAGTTGAACTCCCAATCAAAGAGTACATCTAGAGTTACAACATTTATGACTCTAGTGCATATGTCACTTACAACACGCAAGAGTACACTTACCTGCACTGTTAAATCATAAGCACGCCCAGGATTCCTTTCAACAATTATATGGCCAAATTTCTCCCATATTTTCTTGTACAAGCCCGCATACCCAATGGGAACGCTAAATCCACCAACTAACTCATGATACGGGAGTGAGGCATCGAATTGGGGATCAAAATCAACTCCTTCACTTGGGTATTCATGCACGATCATACGGTTTTCAATTTCTGTAGAAACTTCTACGGTCAAGGCAACAATTTCTTCAGTATTATCTGCCGGTGTCCTGGATTCTTCTGTTACAGCAACAATCTGAGCCTCCATGACTCCATCAACAACATTTTCCTGACCTTTAGGATCAGATATGGTAGCCTCCCTATCAATAGCCTCAAAGTCGCTCGTTTCATCATTTTGGGTTCCTTCATTCTCAACTTCGATGTTCTGTACCTAATACGAAGATTACATGAGATTAGGATCATCCAAGCATGAAACCAAAGGAAATCATAAACTACAACATGAAATCAGTTTAACATCATTAAATCATTTCATTATACATGCTAGATGTCAGTAAATAACGTGAAAGTCACAAAATCACGTTTTGCAACAAGTCCGCCTGAGGAGATTTTACACTTCCATGTACAACGTGATGAACTGAGAGAAATTGGTGAAGAATCAAGGGTTGAGTTATATACCATTATCTTCGTATAGGTATTTCCTACAACAGGTAAAAATTTCATAGCAATCGGATGAACGAGCAAAAAGATATGGTCGAAACTCGGGACTACGCGATATCTGAAAAAGTTCTGAAAGTCTCCTGGAAGTTCAATATTTCGTATTTTTCAGGCTCTGAACGTGCTCAAAATTTAAAAATATTCTTTGACAAATCTTGGAAATTTCCTGGGCTTGAATATGCATATGCGAATCAGCAAAATCTGACATCAGACGAAGATTCTACAACGTTTTTCCTAAAATGCTGAGTTCTGAATTTTCTGGTGACGTATTTTCGACAAAAACTTGTCATATATTCACATACGTTCTCGTTCAGTCATTCATGGATCAACAAGTTTATAATTCTATCGATTAAAGACAAGATAAATACTTACTTGGGTGATTCATGAAGCATTCAAGGAACCATGATTGCTCACATCAATGTCGACAGCTCCGCTACCTTCATTCGGTCTTGAACCCTAAGAGTTCTCTTTATCGCTATCCTTCGGACGACCGTCACCAGTGTTCTCTATGACCATGGAATTATGTTCCTGGAGATATCCCCAACAATCAGAATTTTATTCATAAAGCTCCATGATTACTGTGGGGAGAGATACTTACAACTTCTTCATCGCTCAAGTCAGAAATTGTTTGCTCAAGAGCGGAAAAACGAAGACCATCAATACTTGATGGGGCAAAATTCTACAACAAAACAACAATATCAAATTCATGATCCTAGTAATACGTCCGACAAAGGGTCATAACAAAGAGAGTACTGGAAACTCACCAAAGCGCCAGCTGGGGACGTTATAGTATTGGGTAACAGCTTATAGCTCTTATGCCTGCCCTTCCCGCCATGAACAACAGCCTCAATCTCTGAGAAATCTACACGGATTCGAGGTCTTACAGCACGACCATCATGTGATAAATTTCAACAGAATAATTAGAATATAGTTATCATAATTTTATGGAGATTATATAACAAAGCGTACCTGAGAACATCCTGGAGACGATTTTTCGCTTATCACCAGAGAGATACTTCAATCTTGGTCGGCTGGAAATCATCTCATCAGAAGGACGATCCTTCACTGGAGGCTGACCAACTGTCACGAATTCATTCAATCGCTCAAATTGATCGTCCCATAAGGCCGCGTAACCTGGGGTCACATAGGCGAACCTGTCAGAGAAAGGGAACCAATATTTACTTCCTTCCACATGAGTATGGTCCAAATGAGTCATGAGCTGCTCAGATGATGGTTTCCTCCTACGAATGGTCGGAACGCACTGGTCCATACCAATTTGTCGAGCCGCTCTATCAATATTATACTCTTCCACTGAAAATTACCCGTATGAGACTGACGGCAAATGACCAGGGGTGCAACTCAACATGAAATATCTCTCACCATCGTTCAGATCTGCACCAGACGACAAGCTAGTACTCTCTCCAGTATTGAAAGTCATTGGTTGAGAAACATAGGAAGGCACTGACACCCAAGGATGAAAATTGAACTCAGACTCATCGTCCAACACGTCAATGAGGTGCGCCTTATACCGAGGTTGCTTTGTGGACCAACGCATGATCCTAGAATTGTCTTTCTCAGGGAAAATGTGGCGAGCGTCACTATTGGGTCCTTGCAGAACATTACATGGGAGGGGTGCATAATTCTTTAAGTGTTCCCACATCAAGGCTTGAAGAAACATCGTATTAGCATAACATTCAATCTTCATGAAGCTATTCGACACACTGGAGTCTATAACCAAAGAATCTAAGTTGTAATACAAGGAGCCCAAGAATAAGCTACCTATCAGAAGTTGCTCACCTTGAGCCATTTTAATAGAAAAGGGGATCACGAAAGGCTTCAACAAGTTTCCGATGTCTTCAAAGACATCTCTGGACAACCACAAACGCAAGAAAGCAGCAATGGGTAATATATTGTCAATAGGTTTATCAGAAACCTCATCTTTGGGACACCAGCGTGTCAACCAGAGAGCATAACATCCTTTACTGCCAGCCTTGTTTGCTACCTCCATTGCATTTGTCAAGACGTGAGAAATGGAGGTCTCCTCATCTGAAAGATCCCCAGGGAGATTTCCCGTTATTTGGAGGTGCATCAAAGCTGTAAAATTTTCCAAAGTAATGGTAAATTCTCCCCATCTGCATATGAAGGTGTGAGTGGGAATACACCAACGAGTAAGCAGAGCTACCATACCCTTTGCGTCATGATAAATGAACAAATCTCCATAAGCCTGAAAAGATCTCGTCACCTGCGACTGATCGAGCATGGCCCTCACATGAGGAAAACCCAGCATATGCCTCGCCCATCCAGCAAATTTCTCCAAAGGTCGACGAGAAAGTTTGAATTCTATAATTGATGCAAAGAAGACTCCTCGCTCAAGACAAAACCGGATGACTGTCTTAGGAGTCACAAATTTCTTCCGAGTGACAGTTCTGGGATTTATCAGAAGACGATAGGCTGGAGACTTCAAATGTTTTTCGGCTCCCAGAGTATATTCCTCAAAGAATGCGTCATCAATGTTTGGGATGTTCTTAATCCCAGGAGTTTCATCTTCGTCTTCACTAACAGAAGCTTCATCTATGCATGTCTCATCTCTGGAGATGTCATCATCAATGCACATTTTATCTCTCGAAGAGTCGTTAACTTGGGAGCTGGTCATATTTATGAAGTAGCTGCAAAATTCACATTACATTATACTTCAGCGCATCATCCCGAATCAAGGAAATACTAGCGTCTAACACGGTTCAACACCAACTCATGCTCACCAAACGACATTCTATCATGCCACTAGAGCCTGCTTT
The DNA here is from genome assembly GCA_023529315.1 of Papaver bracteatum. Taxonomy (NCBI): domain Eukaryota; kingdom Viridiplantae; phylum Streptophyta; class Magnoliopsida; order Ranunculales; family Papaveraceae; genus Papaver; species Papaver bracteatum. The sequence goes on along the minus strand of JAJJWX010002747.1, from coordinate 541,662 downwards.
CAAGTCATGATATGCACGTACGATCGAAATCATGTAACATCTTAACTTATGGCTGAGTTCAATTACTTGCACTGTTATGACCGGAAAATCACCATTCAATGCTTACTGAGGAACACGGCTTTCCTCACTAAGCATGGGACTTAATGTAGATGGTGGATTTTCGACAAAGGATAAAATCGTAAACCCATAATTACACGAACCTTGACTCAGAAATTAGGCGTGAATATGGAGACACGGGTCTCTCATCGGATCCTCTGATGGAGAATACTTTCTCTCAGAGTGCATATAGATATGTAGTCTCACAGTTGGACAACGACATATCTCATGAGTACTGAATACTTCGGTCATTATTTCTATCACGTGATGAACAACTCCCGAACAACTTGCTCTACTAGTATAAAGTCATAAATTAATCATTCCTAAATTCTTGGATTCATCCGCATAATTACTGAAAATATTCAAATATTTTCGCAGATATTTCATTACGCAAACCATGGTTGTTCCCAGCAGAAGTCCATGGATTAGTAATAAATATTGGACGCACGGGCATCAGAGCTACCGCCTGAGCGAGCCCTATCTCAAACTTAGATTCTTGGATTCATCCACAGAATCGCTGCAAATATTCAGATATTTTCGAAGATATTTCATTACGCAAGACATGGTTCTTCCCAGCAGAAGTCCATGGATTAGTAATAAATATTGGACGCACGGGAATCAGGGCTACCGCCTGAGAAAGCTCTGTCTCACACCTAAATTCTTGGATTCATCCATAAATTGCTTGAAAATATTCAAATATTTTCGCAGATATTTCATTACGCAAACCTTGGTTGTTCCCAGCAGAAGTCCATGGATTAGTAATAAATATTGGATGCACAGGCATCAGGGCTACCGCCTGAGCAAGCCCTGTCTCAAATGTTGCAATTGTATTCAACAATGATACATTAATAACCACCGCACGAGCAAGTATTTCAAAATACGATGAAACGATGAGCCTATGCAAAATAGGACGAAAAATAACAAATAAATAAAAATTGACCAAGGTGCTGGGAGCATGGATCCACTAACCGGCCGACCGTGCCGTGGTCAATCCCACACCAGTCTCATATTTTTATCATATTTTTGTTATTTTTCTTGAGTTCATAAAAAACCTTTCGCTTGAACAAATATCTTTGTTTTGAGGAAACTCCTCAACTTCATGGTGCCTCCTTCGCGCGTAGGAAATAATATAAAATTAAGGAGAGCATGAGGGGGGCGTGACCATTGGCCATACGGCCATGCCTTGGTCCCAGCCGTCCCCACACCTCATATTTCCTCATTTTTTTTTATCATTATTGCCCTAATTTCATGAAAACTCCTTAATCTCATGATATTTCCTTCGTCCCATGAAAAATAATAAAAACTAGGAAACCCGTGTGCACGAGCCATGGCCGGTTGGCCAAACCCTAGATGGCTCACACGTCCCACTCTTTTATTAGCATATTTTTCATGTTTTCATAATCCCATGAAAATTCCCTGATATCATGATATTTCCTTCAAATTATGATATTTCCTTCAAATCATGAAATAATGCATAAAATAGGGAAAACGCACGGGAACGGGTCTCGGTCAGCCAGTCATGCTCCAAGCCGGTTCCACACGCTCACACGTCCCATATTTTATTATTTATGATTTTTGATGTTTCCCTCGTCTCATGGAAACTCCTTGATTTCAACAAAACTCCTTCGTTTTATCAAATTAGGAAAAATGTTATGGGACCGGCCCCTTTGATTTTTCCTGAGCTTTACTCTCTGGATGTTTTCACCTCTCTAAAGAGCTTAAAACCTAAATATTCCCGCGTTGGGAGATAGGAAATTCTTTTCCGTACGGAATGGAGGGGCGGACCAGCAAAATCCAAGTCCGTATGAGAAATCTATGTTGATTCTACCAAAGGACGTTAATTAGGGATTCAACCAATCTGGGAGTGCTCAAACGATCAACATTTGATCCCGTGACCACCCAGGGCCGGTTTCATGACCCCTTGGTCGGTTCCTCACCTCTTCATAATTCCTTCACTTTTCATTATTTTCCTTCATCCGATGAAGTTTTGACGGTTTAATCAGAAAACCTTAATTTTGTCATATTTTCTCAAATGGTCGCTCAAACGAGCACCAGAAAAAATCAAAATTCTCAGAACTGAGACACGTACGTCTCAACGACGAAATCATGTTACCTTGACCGACCAGGGTTGGCTTTTTGGCTCGCAATGAGCTAGTCCCACGTGTGTCTCACAATCTGACCTAATTTGCACAATTGCACGTATTAGGTCCAAAACTCTCCAAACAATTTCGTAATTTGACGGAGCGATCATCATTTGATATCGTGACCACCCAGGGCTGGTTTCACAACCCCTTGGTCGGTCCCTCATATCTTAATAATTAATTAGGTTCTATCACCTAATGTTGAACCCAGCTGTAATTCAGTAAATGATTAAACCAGCATTTAATCATCCTTTCAACAACTCACCAACTCTTCAAAGAGGTCTTGGATTTTGCTCACGTGAGCATATGAGAATTTCATGGTCGATCCACGGTCCCATGAAGCCGGTTCTCCTTCATTCTATGGTTAATTTCAAATAAACCATCAATTGGTCATCAATTGATCAAATTAGGGTTTCTGAATCCAAGGATCATGATTCCAGATTCAAACACTAATAATTTCACACTGATATCATGATAAATATTCTTACTAATTATGCTCGTTCAACTACCAGCACTTTAATTAATATTTTATTTTGGTCACACTACCAATAATTCATCAAACGAGCAACACTTGCTCAGATGAGCAATATTTACTCAAATTGAACTACCAATATTAAATAAATTAGCGAGCAACACTTGCTCTCCTCAACGTGAGGATCCTATCACTGTCTCAGCAGAAACGTTCGATTCATGAGTTGTAGAACATTCTACAAAATCATGTTTAACTCAGAAAATACGTGGACTCATGGTCCCACGAAGTCATGAAATCAGCAACTGATTTAATTAACCACGAGACATCAATCGTGTCACTTGGGGGGATATCAACTAGGGTTTTGGTTTGGAGGTCTACGGCACGTGTGTTCAAACACACGATGAAATGTGAGAAAGTCGTGCAATCAGTTGAGGGAGTTAGCGAAGTAGTGGGTGGAAAATCAACCAAGTCTCTGCAAGATGGGCGCAACTAGTTTCAAGAACTATTTCCATTTCTCCACTCCTTCACTCCATCAACTATCACACTTCATGGGATCATGGTGTTTTCAACTCCGGCATTATATAATGTCTCTGAATCCTGATTGAAAGGACAATATTCGAAGAGTTCTAAAATATTCGAACGACAATCGTCTGAACGAGCAATTTCTCACCAAAGTTCATATAGACGCTCATTTTTCTACATTATCTCACAGAAATTACTCTTAATCAGGCAAGATTCAATCATTCAGAGCATTTCACGCTGAAATCATAACACACCTACAATCTCATATCACCATTGATCTCACACATTTCTCAGCTTCCCTCCTACAGATCAACCCATCCTCTTTTGTGATCGAATTTACTCTGGAACGGCCATTGTCTTGGTTTAGGCCGGAGTACTACAGATTGGTGTCTCGAAATTAAAGCACCCCCTTTATAGTGGTGCATCTGTGTGAGGTTAAACACTTCGCTCGGTTCAAGGAATTTCCTCCACACTGTCGTCCTCAATTCCGCAAAAACCAGCAGATCGTTTTTCCCCATCTACAATGGTGTATATATATGTTAGTCTAGAGTCATTAGTTTTTTTTTGGAGTCATCAAATGAACCTAATGTGTCGGAAATTAACTTTTTAACAGATTTACGACACTTGTATAATGCTTCCATTTGTGTCACAAAAGTCGTTTATCCGCAAAAAAAATGGTTGACGATTCTTGTTGGTGTTGGCCATATGCAAAAGATTTGTTGACGACCCTTGTTTGGAATATTTATAATTGAACTAGTATTATTGAATTGAAAAAAACGTACATTGCTATGAATTAAAATATAAGGAAAAGACATAAAATAGTTCGATACATTGTGCTAGAAAATGTATATGAGATTAATTATATTGGGAGAATTTCCATTCGACTTCCTCCAAGAGAGTGTAGCAGTCCTCATGCAAAAACTCATGGCCGTACTTAATTCGTATTGGGTCCGACCTAAAGAATACTGGAAAAAAAATATTTTAATAAGTTAGTGTTGTTTAATAATCATAACCAAAATAATATTTTTTGATGAACGGCATATTGATTCACAAACTTACTCTACTCATGCAATCTTCGTTTGGCATAGCGTCCTTACGAGCTTTCAATTCGTTTCTCAGCAATACGCATTCATTGTATAAACAAGCGTACATTTCCATTATCTGCGGGAGCGTCCTCCCATAACGATTTCCGTTTAGTGCTTTAAAAACCTTAAACACATGTTTCCACCAAGCATTTGTGTTTTGATCATGCCCAAGGTAAGGCCTTCTTGTTGGGTCTGCGTTATTGGTCACCCATTCCAATTCCTTAATGGAGTGCTTCGTGAGAGTGGTGTGTGCTCTGACAATAGCAACATCTTCTAGGTTATTGAACGGATTTTGAGCCATTTTTAGTGTTTGAAAGTGATGGGTGATTGCTTTAGGATGATTGAAAGTAAAGGGTGAATAAGTTTGGAAGAGATAGGTGTCTATTTATAGAAAAAATGTACTCAATGGATACTTGTTTTTGAATAAAACCGTTACTATTTTTCAAAAAATTGCAATACATGCTCCTAGGAATCAAACATATCTTTGATTTTGAAATTCTGCAATAACTACAAGTAGAGTCGGCATTGGTTATATATATATATCCACAATCAACTCCGCCAAAGCAATGATTAAGAAAACCGAATATAATGGTAGGTTGATTATGCAACAATCAGAGTGGTTAGCGGAAACACTAAACTACGCCATGCAAACTAAGGTTGGTCCGGATGAGAAAGTGACTCATATTTTTCTTGCACATCCAAGGATGGTGGATTTGGCTCAGTGTTTTTACCAGGTTCTCTTCATAGATTGCACCTATAAGACAAACAAGTGTAACATGCCGATGTTGAACGTGGTAATCCATACTTCGGATAAAAATTCATTCACCGTTGCATGGTGCTTTATGGAAAAAGAAGAAACAGAGGACTATGTTTGGGTGTTAGAACAAGTGAGGTTAATTTTCCGTGGAGAAGAGACGCCGCAGGTTATATTTACGGATAGAGATTTAGCAATTATGAGTGTCGTTCTTCAAGTCTTTTCACTTGCTCAACAATTTCTTTGTACGTGGCACATCCAAACCAATATTTTTTCTAATTTCAAGAATCAAATCCAAAAGATCCTACTAAGAAGGGTAATCAACGTTCTAAGGAGGAAGATGAGCGTTTAAGTAAACTTTCCAAACAAGAGCAGGCGGAAGAGAAAAACAAAGAAAAGGAAAAATATGATGAAGATGGGGATCTATGGAAAGTTTTTTGCGAATATTGGGACTATTTGGCTCATTCGAAAACAGAGGTTAAGTATTATGATAACTTGCAGAAGTTTATTGATGTTTAGAGCACGTATCATAAGAAGGTTGTTGAGTATTTCCTGAATACATGGTTGAATCCTTGGAAGGAGAAGTTTGTTTATGCATGGACCAATAAATACAAGCACTTCAAAAATGAGTCTACAAGTCTTGCAGAGGCGTCTCACGGGCGTTTGAAGAAAATTTTGGATCAAAATAGGGGTGGGGTGGTTATGGTACAAGAAGAAATTCATGAGCACGTAGAGGATCTCGTAAGAAAAATAGTCACGCAGATGGAGTTGAGTAAAGACCGTTTTTTGATGCAACACATAAAGGACAAAGCTTTGTTATGGTTGGTAGCAAACCAAGTATCATGGTGGGTAATTAACTATATGATGGATCAGTTGTAGATTTTAGATCTAAAGCGGAGGCCGGAAAGGTGATGCAGACGAAGTGTAATTGTACACCTACCTTGTAAGCATAAACTTGGTGGGTACAAAGATTACATTCTTCTTGAAGATATCGATCCATTCTGGAAGCAACTTTCATTCATCGCAAAGCCTGCGGGTTTAGCCGATGAAAAATTTGGAGACTTGGAGATTGGCAAGTACATCAACGAAAAATACCAAAAAATGAATTGTGCAGGAAGACACATTTTGGTTGTTAACTTGTGGACGGCTGCCCGTAAGAGCTTAGGGTTTGAAGAAGATCCAATCAAACAAAAACCACCCGGAAGACCAATAACTAAAATGTCATTTAGAGAAACTGTTAACAATGACAAGGGTTGCAATAGAGATGGATCACATCATGAGCATGTCCAGGTGTAATATGACGAGTACGAAAAGTCTTTCATTCCTACGAAACGAGGTCGGTCGAAATAGCAAAGAAATGAAGATATGGATATTTTTGTGCATGCGATCGATACCCAGCAAAGCCAAACAAGTTGCATGGTGACGATAAGAGGAATAAAGTGTAATCCAAAGACATTGATGGATTCGCAAGGAAGACCACGTCGTCTTGCTTACACTTTATACAAAGTGTATACCGACAACCAACTTCCTTACGTCATCTTAGATCACCTTATATCCACCAACGACGTTGATCGGGATGGGAATTGTGGTTACCATATTGCAACGGAACAATTAGGGCATTTCGACAAGGCCTACGAACTTAAGCTCACCCAAATCGAACATGCAAGGAAAAAAATGGCGGAAAAAATAGTTGAGGACAAACAACTCTATTTGACAATGCTCATGAAAGGATATCAAGAGAAGGGGGGATTAAATTTTAGGGAGTTGGTTTCAAACGTGAAATGGAGGAAGGGGTCGAAGAAGGTCGGTTATAAGTTTTGGATGCAAATGCCTTTTGGTGGTCAACTTTTAGCGGACACATTTACTTGTGTGGTAATTGTATATAGCAAAGGCTTCCCCGGAGCATCTTGTATGTACCCTCAAGAACTAGGTGCAATGCGGCGATAAAGAAAAGGAGAATTGTGATGGCACATGTCAAAAATAACCATTACATAGGTTTGAAGATTTTTGAAGAATGTCCTTTACCCTCAAGAACTATGTACGTACCCTCAAGAACTAGGTACGACGCGGCGATATATAAAAGGAGAATTGTGATGGCACATGTCAAAAATAACCATTACATAGGTTTGAAGATTTTCGAAGAATGTCCTTTACCACGGGTGGTCTATGGTGATTGGGGAGACTACACCAAGGAGTGGACAAACCAGTACGAGTTTGGAATGAACATGTGGAATGGTTTGGAAGGAACACCAAGTACAATGCTTTAACACGTTCACATGTGCGACTAAATGTGGAATGAGTTTGTATTATCACTAATCCTTAACGAATACAATGTGTTTTATCTTATTTTTTCAACTTATCATTGTAATCCATTTTTTAAAATTAGGGTCATTTTCATTTAAGCTATTCCAAATAACGACACTGACCTCATTAACCAGGGTCGTTAGGTAAGTATTCATAAATTCAAATGACCCGTGTTCTCCAGATATAACGGTTTCATGTGTGTTTTTGAAATTAGGGTCTTTACCGGGCCTATTAACAAACGAACGACTTTATGGATAAGTGTACATGGTCGTTTGTTTTATAAACCTCAAACATAACGACTCCACATATATCCCTTCAACGGCTCTTTATGGAGATACCATTTCCCAAAAAAATGGTCGTTGGGGGATTTTGTATATAAAGATTCAACCAAGGTATGTTTAATAGAACTTAAAACAATCAAAGTTTATCATTTTTTCAATGGAAAGTTCGTCATCAACCACCAATTCAATTGAAAGCATACTTAGAAGATTCAAGCGACCAACCAAATCAATATTGGCAATGGAAGAAGCGATACGCAAAAGAAGCATGAGACCTACCAAAAAACAATACACTGTTACGCCATATCCTACGAAGGAAGAAGAAGAGAGGCGCGAGGCTGAAAAGCGAGGCAAAGAACAAGCGCATCTCCGGGAAGTATTCAAGCAAGTCGAGGAAGAGACCGAATGGGTTAAAAACTATCACATCGTCAAAGATCTTCCCGAAGAACATCAAGATGAGAGTATATTTTGGACTCAAGTTGGCTGGAGTCCTTTCGCTAATTACAACAAGAAACTACGGTATGATTATCTACCGTCCCATATTCGTGATAGGACGATTCACGTTATAAGATTGTGCACCAGTTATAACGAGTTTCTGTCGAGGAACAAAGGGTATAGGCGTGCGACCCAAGCTGCATATACCAAATGGAGAGGAGAGCAGTTTTATCATATCGAAGCCAGAATGGTAGTTGCCTCTCGCACAAGGAAAAGTAATAACATGTAATGCAACTTTGGTGTAAAGTTGTTTCCTTAATGAAATATATGTCAATTTTCGTGCCAACTTATATGTTTGTAAAACACCCTTGACGACCCTCTATTTTTTAATTTGTATCACCGACGACCCTTGAAACAAAATTGACGACTCAGTAGATTTTTTATTTTATCCTGGATGACCCTTTAAAAGTTTTAGACGGAGACTTGTTTCATAGTAACAGAAAGAAGTCGTTCATTAAAGAGAGTTAGAGTCTTTATAAAAGAGTCATTCAAAGTTAAGAAATATGTTAACAACCCTTTAAAAATTTCAGACAGAATGGTGGTTGGGTCTTCTGGTGAGTCGTTGGTATGCAAGTACCTATGTTGATGACTCTAACACTGACATTATTTTCTCAGTTTATGAGTCGTTGCTCTGCAAAGAATTTTCCTGACGACTCTATGACTCATACTTAGACTCGTTTATCTGCAAAACATTTGCTACCGACTAAAAAACAACAAGTTGTTACATTCTCCAGAAATTCACATCAAAAAACATATAAACACATCAACTTATAAACAACATGCTTAATTGTTAGGAAACCAAATCCATAAAAGATACCGATAGTACCAACTACAATACTTACAAGTTGTATCTAAGAACGAGGTAAGTTAAAGTCGACAATACTAAAAGACATAAGTTGCAGATGTTAAACCATACACTTTAAAGTTTTAAACATAAGTTCTTCTCACTCATTACTACCACCTCGGCCTCGACCTCCGCCTTGACCTCTCTGACTTCCTTGAATTGATGATGTCCGAATTTTCTTTGAAGGACCTTGTCCAGGATTGCCCCTTTGAGAACCACCTTTTTCTCCAGTACCTTGATCATCACCATCTTCCTTTTGTGCACGTTCTTCTGCTAGTTAGCTAGTTGTTCTCCTTGTCCTCTTACATTTCTTTTCCAGATCAGTGAACATTTTCTTTGCTTGTGGATTTTCAATGTGTTGGAAACACTCAGCATACTGACGACTTTTCTCAGGTTCTATCACTTCTCCCTTGTCGGCTTTGCAACAAAATGACTTCATAAAAATCTTCATATGTTCCCTCTATTTGCATTCAAATACCGATTAAGATTAACATAATTAAAACAACTTTATGTAAATGATTAACAGAATTGGAAAAATAAGTACTTACCACAAGCTTAAGAATGGAAGAGTCATCTCTAGTATCGGCTGTAGAAGCAGCGGAAGATGCTTTGTTTCTCCTCCTACCAGTAGTATGATCAATCCTTATCACTCGACCGTGGGAGAAGCGTTCATACCATGACATGTAATCCACGGTTACCTCATGACCTTCATTAACAGTCTCCCACCAAGATATTTCTACCCTACTAGTATCTAAATGCCTATTATTCCAATGCTCAGTCTTAGGATCAATTTCATAAGCAACAACCAACACCTTTTTGTCCGCCTTGTATTTCTTTAATTTATATTTGAATGGTGGTACATAATCATCATCGGGTGAATCTTGAATGTACCCAAGCTGGCGTATTACTCTATGCGGATTATCATTGAGTATCCATAAGGGTAAAACAGAGGGCCATGGTAATATGCAAGATCTTGTAATCCTTCTACTCTATCTTCCTTGCAGGGATCAAAGGTTACATTTTTGGCCGTCATGTTGTCCGATTTTTGGCGCATGGCTAACAACTTCAACTTCTGCGCTTCCTCCTTATCCCGAGATCCAGTGTACTTGTATCGGGTTCCTTTTGGTTTAGTATTGTTCCATGTTGGATCAAATATGATGTCTTCATCGCCTTTGATCAATGAGGGGAAATGCTCGTAAATCCACACCTGAAACAGCATCAAAAAAATAAAAATAATGTTAAATCTAAAAATATAGAACAACAAATATTACGAATAACGAACAAATTTGATAACTCAAATTACCTGAAGTAAAGCCAAATTCCCGTTCATTTGAGAAGTTCTTTCCCGGGATGCCTTTGCTAGATGAGCATTCAATTGTGCTACTATGGCAGTCCCCCAAGAATACTTACTCACATCATCCAAGGGATCCAAAAGTTGAAGAAGGTTGACGCTGAATCTATTTCCTTTGCTATCGGGAAATATAACCGAAGTAAGGACATACAACAAGTATGCGGCTGCCGTCACACGAACTTCAAAATCAGAGAGTAGTTCATTGTCTCTGTCCTTCACAAGTGACCCCGCATATATCTTTCTAATCTCAATCAGTTTAAACTATTTCTTTGGGTACTTCTTTCCCATCACAAAGAGGCCAGACGTCTTCTTTTCATCCAATCCAAACAACTTCTTCGTCAATGCATAAATTTTTTCCCACTCTAGGTTTTTCTTGAACCCATCTTCCGTGGATTTTCCCTCAACTTGCAATCCTAGAATCTGTTTTGTGTCTTCGAGAATCAATGCCATCTCGCCAAATGGGAATTGGAATGTATCGAATTCGCCGTAAAATCTCTCAATAAAACATGATACTGCAGCCTTGTCATATGCAATCATGGAGTTTTCAACGGCAGTCAGCATACAAACATGAGTTTTCAACGATGGCTCTCACTCGTGGACATTCACCTTCTAGGGGCCATTTTTTCTTTCTTTTTTCATAAGAAGATTGGTGTCTAAAAGGACGTGTGGCATTCTTATGATCCTACGAAAGACAAACATATAGAATTAAAACATAAGAAATTAAATATCAACAAATCATATGAAAAGCAAAGTTGAGATTCTTACAATTATCTCATAGATGGTACGGGCCGACGATCTATCATATCCGAATAGAACCTTGTCGCCATATTTAGGTTCACCTCTGGCTTTCCCACCGGGTATACGAATAAGCTGTAAACGCATAGGTGGAATGTGTCACGCGCTTGGTTTAGTTGGGACTTTCTTCTTCGGCTCTGGCTATGGTTGCGCAGATTCTCCTCATTTTTATGAATCTCCTCCTCATCATCATCATCATTATCATTGCTACTACCATCATTTACTTCCTTACCATTTCCATCATTACCATCATCCTCATCATACTATTCATCACTGCCACCACCACCATTTCCATCCTCATCATTACCTTGATCCCCCTCTTCCTCAATCTATGCCACCTCATTACCACCATTCCCTCCATCACCACCATTACCATGGTCACAATCCTCCTCATCATCATAAGCACCATATTGACCTACTAAATGAATTTCTTCATGTTCCGCGACTTCTTCTTCTTCATCACTTGGGGTGGTAGATAGAACATCAGATGTTCAAGACGACTACATAGATGAATCAGCACATGGTTCTCTGGGTTGGCCGATAATTAAGGCTACCTCACTCGATGTTTTTCCTCGTAATCGACTCGCATTTAGGTATTTTTGGTTGCGGGGAGGTTTGGATGGAGGAGTTACCGAGACATTCTTATCCTTTTTATTCTTGTTACTGAAAGGCCAACAACAACACAAAATTAAGAGTCATCAGAGTAAATTCCAAAAACAAACGACTCTGAAAAACAACAAACGATTCCATGTATATGATTAACGATTTTCACCTTATACTTAACGATTCAATGAAAATCTTTTAACGACCCTTTATATTTTTTAGACAGAATAACAAATGTTTGTGGTGTAGAGTCGTGCACTTGTAAAATTGGTCGTCCGAAATAATCGTTAACTTATTCAAATTATGTGGACGACTTTATACTTTTTTAGGACAGATTGGTGGTTTTGAAAATCAAGGAGTCGTTGGTTATTAAAAATGGTCGTCAGAAAATATCATACAGGGGTCGTTTTCTCCTAAAAACTGGGTTAACGATTTCTTAACAATTTCAACATGCATGTCAAAAATCGTTAACAAAATAATATTGGTTAACGATTCTAACCTAAAGAAATTTACTACATCAGGAATCGTTTTCTCCGCCACCCTAATGGTTGACGATTTCTACAAAGTACAACATGCATATGAAAAATCGTTAACAAAACATGAAATATCGTTAAGCCAAGATGAAAAATCGTTAGACATTCAAACTTCATGATGGACGACTCCAAATCTGAGAAATCAAATTCTCCGATTCAAACCCTAATTTTCGGCAGAATATCAAATTTAACAAAAAACCAAGTTAGAGTTCGGTGTTTTAAAGGACATACCTTCTAATTGGAGCCATTTGTTTGTCCGGAGGTTTTGATTTCTTACTTGTACTCGAATACTCCTTCGCCGCATTCATTGTATCAACGAGATTGACAATTTCACTGGCCAGTCTCGCAGTCTGCTTAGTACGTGCCATGTTTGTAGAAGAAGTTAATCGTCGATTAAAGTTTTCACATTGACGATTTCGACGATGAATCAGATGATTTTTTTTCTTCTAAATGGTCGTTAATGGAGCAACTGATAGAGGGAGGGGGAGGAGAAGAAGAAGTGTAAGCGAGATAAAATGAAATGGGGGTCTAGGTTTAGTCTTAGTAGGATTTTAGGGTAAATTTTAGGGGAAGGGTAGAATGGTACTTTCAAATTCATTTTGGAAGCCCCCTATAATTTTCGGTGTGTGTATAAATTTTGTGAGGCCCCCAATTATTTTCAGTGGCCCCCAAATAATCCTTGTAAAATAAATGCCATATTTCTGGAAGTTTATAACTTGACCGGTCATTTCCCCAAAGAGATTGAGAATGTTTACAATATATTTAGCTTCAAACAAGCTAACTTTATAGTAGAGAAAACAATCATCCGCAAAAAACAGGTGGGAGACAGGAGGGGCAGTTTTAGTAACTTTAATCCTAGAGATCTGTTTATCGTTTTTATGTTTTAAAAGTAGCTTGGAGAGCACCTCCTTGCAAATAATAAAAAGGTAGGGAGAAAGCTGATCTCCTTGACGGAAACCCCTAGACACAAAGAATTTCTCACCACGAACTCTATTTAAAAGAACCAAGAAGAAAGTAGTGGTTATACATTGCAGAATAAGTTGACACTAATTATCACAAAAACCAAAAGAAAAAATGGTCTATTTAAGAACCGAGAGGGTTGCTCTATGAGTACCATAATTTGTAATTGGAATGGTGTTATTTGTACGAGCTAATTTTAGCCATCCTTGTATTTTATTTCAATAGTTCTTGCTTTATGTGAGAGCTATTCTTTTAATTGAATTCGTTATTTTCTATAAATTTTTTTTTTTTTTTTTTTTTTTTTAGATTGGAAGATTAAGTTTCCATCTTAATGAAGCAAAAACATTCTGCTTTTTGATCACAAATAGATTAATAACAGATTCATGAGTTATTACATAGAAGGCAAGCGAGCAACAAGCTGCGCCGCAAGCCCTTTTGAATGGCAAACCCTATCCTCTTAAACACAAACTCTCTAGAATCGGGAGTCATGACATTACTGTGCATGACTCTTTGAACTCTCGCTAGTAGTCCAACCGCCTCCTGAGCTAAATACCCAAAAGTGTCAAAGGCAAAGGGAATAAAAGCATGTCCATTATCAATACAAGCCTTTTCATGCTTCGTTATCTTACCCAAGGCAGCTTTCAAAGCTGCTTGTCCAACTGTGAAAGAGCCTTGCCCGATGCCTACTAATGGAGAAACCCCAGTAAGATCAACACACGTATGTTTTCCGTTGGCCCACCCAAAAATAAGAACATCTGCTGGCCTGAGTGTTGATCTTCCTTCAAGAGGATCCGTCAAAAAGTTGACCGACGCCTCTTTCTTTGCCGAAATACCAGCCCTCCATAATACATCATATAAGATATCTCTCACATGATCATGTCTATATTTGAAACCAGGATCCACCTTACGGTGAACAAACATGTTCCCCATATGCGTCTAGGCACCTGTAATACAAGCGAAAACGAAATCGGGGAAAGGGTATAGGGGGATCATTAACCTGTATTTAAGGATGCACCGATACTCAAGGGGGACATCTTCTGTCCAAGGCCGTCAATCGGGATAGCGAGAAGAAAATCCTGCGCATGCGCTGCTTGTAGACACTCAAAAACTGCTTTCTGTCTATCCGAAAACCCATAAACCCTACCCATATCTTTAATAACTTTACCAAAAAGAGCACTCGCCAGCATTACTGACTAATTTTCATTTAATCAGTTAATTCTCTTTACGTCGACCATCTTAAAAATCAAGTAGGGTAGGATTGAAGAATTATGGATGGATTCTTTTGACAAACACCTATGGGGGTAATTAATGGCGTGTGTCTTGACTGGTTATCAAGTCGAAACAATTTTGCGGTCGAATTCTTGAATGCTTTCAAGTCTTCAAGGACGACTTATTGCGTCTCTTAAGTGATGATGATGATGATCTTCTGGTACAATAATTTGTCCAAAACCAATGTCGGAAGACCATGAGACAAAAGAGTGCCCTGTTCATGAGATCCCAGTTCCGCAATTTGATAATCGAATTAGATATACTTATCCATAATTTCTGGTAAGAAAGTGATCCATTGCTAAGATAAGAGTACCAGCTGTTGAGAGGTAGAGAAGATATTTGTAATCACATCACATCAAAGTACTTAGCGTGCTATAACGTGATTTGAAGCTAATGCTATATTCGTAAAGCACACTATACCGTTCAAGATATTTATTTTTGTGTAGATTTGATTCCACCGTACGTACGTAAAGCAGCTGCTCTGCTGATGCAATACGTAAGTACTTCTGATGATCGAAATTGAATGAAGAAATTATACTCGTGAATTAATAATAGAGGGCACAGCCGATTGTTTGGTCATTTTTAGAAAATTTCGTGTAGCTGAGACCGACTGTTGTTTTAAATCCATGCATGCTTAAATCATCCATCTTAATAATTGAAAACCCAACTAATGCAAGGACTTAGCTGCCTCTCATAATTTCATTCTGATGTACACACGATGACAAAATGAGTTGAAATTAGAGATTAAGCTAATCCATAATAGCGGCATATTTTGTATCATGCGGCTATTTCTCAGTTTTCATTCTAGATACTCTAGTGTTGTTTAAAACATCTAAAGTTCACTAAACAATAATGGGATTAAGACGTATAGATTAATTAAACAATACTACTATTAAAGAGCTTATCAATTAAGACAAAAACAGTCTAATTCTCGTAAAACAAAAGGAAAGAACAGAATCCAAGCAAGATCTACAAAGTAAAACTGAAAAGATAGAAAGTTATGACCTTAAGTAAGAAGATGATTTTGCTCTAGCAGCGTCTGAACTAGCAGTTTTGTGGCTGTTGGATACTATAGATGTGATGTCAGCAGAAGAGAAGAAACATGTCATGATATCACATCTATAGTATCTAACGGCCACAAAACTGCTAGTTCAAAAAAATGCTCTAGCATTTTCCCTTAAGTACAAAGAAGAACAAACGAGATATTTAGAAATTGCAAATTGGAGCACTACTCCCTCCAGGAAAAACTTTCTAGCCATAAATCTGGTAATTTTTCATTCGGCTTGTAACCTAAATAGACAATGGAAGTCGGATGAAATCTCAAATCTAATTAAGGAAATCATCGACGAAAACTATGATGTAGAACACTTGTTGTACTCCTTAGGGTAGACGATTTTTTTCGCTACCTTTTTGATTATAAAAAAGAAGAAGTAATTACTCCCTCCGTCCCTATATTATATAGGCGGAATATAGAATTTTTCTAGTCCCACTAAATAGTCGGATATTCAATTCTAAGAAGACTTTTGACATAGATACCCTTATTTATGTTGTAGGAGGAAATTGTAGTGACAATAAGATGAAGGGTAAAAACAGGAAAAAACATGAAAATTTATGAAAACCAATTTTTTTTCTTAATTGAGAAGATTTCATCTCCTCCGCCTATATATTAGGGACGGAGGGAGTAATTGATTAATGAAACGACTAAACAAACATAATTAATCTGTCAATCTGATGACTGTATTACGTTTAATTACTTGGTCAAATCCGAATAAAATGAAAAAGGTTACATAGTCCAGACAAAAAGAAACTATGTTTTTTTACTTGGTGTTTAGTTTTCAAGGAATTTGAAGAACCTAGTTTCAATGATATTATAGCTAGCTAGCCAAAAATGTACTTTGATTTCATTTAAGCTCAAAAGTAAGTAGTATATTGCTTTTTTACCTGGCTAGTTTGTGGCCTAGTGTGATTATTTGGGGTCTATGAATTTCTTCCACCAACCTAAACATATGGGGTGTCTAAAATCAAGTAAAATACTAAATTACCCTTTAAGAAAACCCGAATCATTCTAAAAAAATACAATTACAAAATCATAATCACTTAATTAAAAAATATAAAAAACATTAATCAAAACCCTTTTTTTTTTCCAATTTCCAAAACCAACACTTAATCAATCACAAACAACAATTGAATTCTAATTTATTTTGAAACTCGAAAATAAACAATTCAAGTGATTGAGTTAAATCTCTTTAATTCATTACTTCTAAGAGGAACTCAACAATGATTTAACTCTAAACCTTTGAAATTCACTCATCAAATTTTCTGAAAATCAACCCTGAATCGATTTATGTGTGCACTATATTAGTCCGATTATAGTTGATGTTACAAGCAATCGGTTTTTATTATACACCTACATAACCCAATTCTGGGTTGATCTGATGAACATCAACCACAATCGGTTTACTTTAATGCTCACATAAACCGATTCCGGGTTCAAGTTCGGAATCGTAGAGAAATAAAGAATCAAATCATCTAATGTCAAAATGTTGTAGGGCTTGTAGCCCATGGATGTGCGGCCCAATATAATGTCTAGGGTCTTCTTTCTACTTGTATATAGAGAAATATATTTATGTAACACATTTTTATCCTAATCAATAAAAACTTCTCTCTGCCGCTTTACTTTCTCCATGTTTTCACTGCAATACGTTATCATGCATGAAGCTATACCGCAGAGCTAATTTGATCGATTAATTTTTTTTTTCTATACATGGATGATTTAAATCAACGCAGTTATGCAATTATCATCAAGCTAATGTCAAAATTGTTGGAATTAAATCAGCTAAGTTGGATCTGCTTTTTCTTCTATTTATCTTTCTTCTTTTCACTATTTTTGATTTTGGCATATACATTGGGTATATTAAATCTCTGCGGTGAAAATTGATTTGATCAGGAATTAGGGATTGTTTCGATTAATCGTTTGTAATCAGAAATTATTTTAATTTATATTATTTTTCATACTGTGTATGTACTAATCAGGAGTTGTTTTGATTATTTTATTTTATTTTGGTTTTGGTTTTGGTTTTGGTTTTGGTACTGTGTATGTAGTAATCTGGAATTACTTTGGTTAACTTAATCTAATCTTAATCGTTTGTAATATGGGATTTGCTTGAGGATCTAGATTTAGAAGATCGGCGGAAAATGTGGGAAGAAAACCTGATTGTCCGCTTTCTCGTGAATTTGTGAAAGAAAATGTGTTTGCTTTCTCGTGAATCTGTCAAAAGAAATCCTTACGTCGGTCCATCAAACTGGTCTTACCCGATGAGACCCGTCCTGAACCGATCAAAACCCGGTCATGCTTGTTTATGTCCTATTATGTTTAGTTTTCTGATTTTTGGGACGGGACGTGCGCGACTAAGTCTGTACCGGTTCTGCCTATGTACGGTGGAAACCAAAAATGTGAGGTATGTAACTAAAGAACGAATATTCGTTGGGCTTATTTATATGTTTTTTAGAACATACCTAGTTCTATTTTTTTTTTGTCTTAAGATAAGTCCATATCATATAAATGGTAACTTAAACTATGACTGTTGATCTCGATCATTAAGAATTTTGGTTTTATTGTTATCTTGTTATCTTGATTATGATATTGGTTATAGTTGAATGATGTTTTTTTTTTTGTTCAATTTGTTCAATTGGTTGTACCAACTCGATTCCAATGTATTCATTTGGGGTTTAGAAGTACTTGAACACCATTATTGGATACTTGATATTTTCCCCCCAAATTTGAATGTTCTGTGGGATGTAATCCACTTGCTGGCATAATGAAATATGTGCAGGGGGACACATATGTATCATGAGACAAAGATGTACATTTTCCTTCAGTAGTAATAATACCAACATACAAGTATCAACAAAACATGGGATCAGCTAAAATGTAATTCTAGCTCCCATTATAAATGAAAGAGTTGGAAGTGCACCTGGTCATAGGTGTTGGTATATACAATGTAATGTGTGTATCATAGTAGCAATCAATTTCTAGAGGAGGAGAACTTTGCCTGGCCAATTGACTATTTATATGAATTAGATCCAACGTCTGCACTTATGGAATGAAAAGTACATCATTCCCACGAGACATGAATTCTCTATAGCACTTGAGATATATCCGGTTGAAAAAAAATATATCACCCCCCCTGAAACGTAACATATATTCACTCTAAAGTACTTGAGTTGAATCTCACTTTTGTTACTAATAAGGCCACACCACTTATTTAATATCTTAAGACTCAATGTCTAACAGATAGTGGTTTCCCTCCCACCAGCTTAAGGAATTTAAACTAGTTATTGAACTATTTCCTTATAATGTGACTACGAAGATTGGATCATCGAGTGCAGTACTGCTCAAAATGTGTTTTCAAGATTGAACAAAGACGTCACAAAATCTCTACATCTACCGAGAGATAGTCACACCTTGTTAAATTCCAAAGAAACCCATGCAAATGGATATCATGTGGAACCTCACAGTGATGAGAATGTAATTGATTGCATTTTTTATAGTCTCTAATATATTTGGAAGGAAATATATTTTAGAGAAACTAATTAGTCAATCTAGTGAAATGTAAATCACTATAGTATTTGGATTGTTGAATCCATATTGACTCCGACGTTGAAATGTTGGGAATTGACTCATACAGGCTTTGGGCATAACCATAAAGCAACTTTGGTTGTGACATGATGATCATTTTGAAAGGACTCATACGAACTCTGAGTGAAAAAAAAACGGGAGAAAGATTGACAAAATGCGAAATGACGGCATATCTCTCAATAAGTGTTCTCTAAAGAACTAGATGCACAAACCCCCTTCCCATTATGCTTTTAAGTAAGAAAGCATATCACCCATTTTATAAAGTCTTCGGTAAAATAGGATCGAAACCATCCTAAGATGCAAATGGTAAACAATCCATATTACAAAGAAAAAAAGGTGATAATTAGAAAAATATACATGCAGAATGCGGACCATTAAAGTGACTTATGGATCTTGTGGATTTTTTACATTTTGGACTAGTTATAGTTCCCAAGTAATGTTGTGTTTGGAAAACTACTAGCACATATTATACATGTAAGGACTCACCACCCTTTGTAAATGCTAGAGAGTGTACATCAAAAGGACTTGATGGTTATTTCATGTTTAATAAGATCAATGTAGAGCATCATCCTATACACCATGGTATCACAAAGGCTATCATCAAAGGTTACATATGGTACCTAAGGCATGGTTATGCGTACAAACCTACCTTTAACTTCCTGGGGAATATGCAATATTACATGCATCTTCACTTATTCGTTTTAGACCCACAATTAGTCAACCATTCTTTGCATACCAGTTGGTAACTGGATATAAGCCTGACATTTTGTGTGCATGCGCATTTTTGGTTGCACCATTATATTCCCTTACGATCCACATCGTACTATGATGGGTCATAAAAATGATTAAGTGACTATGTTGGACAAGAATTTCCAACAATTATCCGTAGTTTTAAACCTTTTGACAGGCGATCTCTCAACCGATGATTTTCGGATAATCACTCTAATGGGATAGTCTTCCTATCGTTATGGAGAAACAATAAAAAGTATTTTCTGAGGGAATGATAGGGAATATTCTTGGTGTATTCCCATTTTGTCTCATATAGACTCATATACTCCACAAATGGAAATGTGAAGTGAAAAAAAGAATGATCGATTTTCGGAATGTACACTGATATCACTAAACTGATGAGATCACATATACCAACTGCAAACGTGTCTATAAGGTTAAAAATCCTTAGTAAAGGATATGCACCATAAACTATGGTGTTACAACTACACTTGGTGGAAGTGTGTTTGAGGCCATGGCTCCATAAAGGAAGATGGAGAGACCACTAGTTTCGATCAATGCTCACCTAGAAAGGAAATAGGTAAGTTAAGAACACCATAATTATATCATCTAAAATCATGTCATAAGATTGTCTCTAAATATCTGTGAATCAAACGGGAGGACACTCCTAAGTTTTAAATGATTCTAGAGAACAATGAAATCCTGACGGATTATGAGAATGCGCATGAGTCAATGGAAGGATCATGCGTGCACAGTGATAATATACTCCACAAATAGTTGCTCCAGAAGTAGAGCACAATGAGAATCAACCATGCTTTATTTTGATGAATTTCAAATAAAGAGAATATTTTGCCTACGCAATCCAGGTAGAACTTAGTTCTTTGATAAATATACGAGTATTTGGTGTGGTAGTGCTAACCAACCAAGTGTAAAGCTTGTGGGACATATGTGGTTATTTGTCACAAAGTGTGGTGAGAAGAATTAGGTCTTAAAGTATAAACAATCACCTTGTGGCGCGAGGTTTCTCACAAACCCTTGGATCGCTTACTCTTTTGAACATCATAATGTTCAGTTAATTAGTTTGCTTGGTAGTTTCAAAAGAGTTTGAAACATGGAAGATGTGGTTATATCTCTAGAGATTTAGACTCAAAGATATTTGCAAAAGCGCATGATGGCCTTTTGCTTCCCAATTCGAATGACTCTAAACCACGGGATGTGTTTGCAGTTGCACCGGAACACTTACTTATTGATTTAAACAATCAGGCGGATGTGGTATACCCGTCTAAGTGACTATTTGATTGGGAAGTGATAAACAAGTAAGGTTTTGTGCCATGCATATTAAATAAGTTCCTGATTCAAAATTATAACTATCTATGTCGACGGTATGGACATGATAAGTACTCTTATTGGAATAAGAGAAATTACAAGCTATTTAAAATCTGAATTTGTGATGAAAATCCTGGGAAACCTCAATCTTATCTATTTTCTAAACTAGAAGACCGAGATTGTGGTATATTATTCCACTAGTTTTCATATGTCCATTGTCAGGAAATTTAACAAGGAAATGCTTCATGCTAGCACTCCCATGATTAGTCGAGTTTCAAATATACATAAATGACCAATTTTTCTAAAGGAAGATGACGAAGTTGTGTCGGGAAATGAACTTTCCATATCTAAGTACAATTGATGTGTTGTTTTAATTAGTATAATAATATACTTGATTAAATTTTACATCCTTAGGAAACTTGTTAGCTAAATATAGCTCAGCGCCAACGCAGCGTCATTGGAATGGTATAATGAATGTAATCATATACTTAAAAGTAACCATTGACATGAGCTTGTTTTATCCATGCAAAGACATAAAAAATAATGCTAACGGAACTGCAATCCAAAGGTTGTTGATTATGAAGGAACAATAATATCTTCTCCAATGAAAGTAATTAGGGGGAGATATGGTAAACTATTTTCAAAGCCATTACTGATATTTAGTTTCAAAAAGTACATGACTAAAGGAACTGTCTGGAACAACTCTGAAAGTAATCAGGGGGAGGATCCAAGGATATGATGTCGACATACTTTACTTCGAAATTGAAGTGGTGTTGTACTCATTTTCCATTCGATCGAGAATAGTTTTTCCCAAAGGGTTTTGTTACTCGACAAGATTTTTAGCGAGACAACACTAAAAACATCAACATGCTGAACGTTGAAGACATAAAGATCACGTTGATATTACTGAAAATATCTGAATCAAAAAAATGAAACGCGATAGTTTGTTGAGCAATGCAACTTCCAGAATCAACAACAAGGTCTTATAAACATTCAAGTCACCAAAGTAAAGTGTGATAAACTCCTTTTGACTGCATTAGATTAATGAAAATTGTTTGACATCAGGAGGAGCATCTAATGGTGTGTTGAACTATTTTCCTTCACCAAGGTTGCTTTTTCCCACATGGTTTTGTTACTCGGCAAGGTTTTTAATGAGACAACAACAAACACCGGGAACGTAATTTCCCAGCTAAGGCTATTTCTTTCCCACGAGGATTTTCTTCCTTAGTAGTTGTTTAGAAACTAATCAACTTCAACGGTAATCATCTGCAATAGATTACCTTTATTTGCATATTTCACGTTGTACTCTTTTCCTTTCGTCAAGGTTTTATCCCACTGGGTTTTCCTTGTCAAGGTTTTAATGAGGCAACGTATACGCATCCAACTATGTTCTAGGTTTACTTAATGTTGTA
Organism: Papaver bracteatum; assembly: GCA_023529315.1. Taxonomy (NCBI): domain Eukaryota; kingdom Viridiplantae; phylum Streptophyta; class Magnoliopsida; order Ranunculales; family Papaveraceae; genus Papaver; species Papaver bracteatum. The sequence goes on along the minus strand of JAJJWX010002747.1, from coordinate 519,054 downwards.
CTCTTTTTCTTTAGTTCAGGTTTTTTCCCTCTGGGTTATCCTGACGAAGTTTTAACGAGACAATTAACTTAGACTCGACGATCTTTGAAGATCGTATTACATGTGATGAACTACATGTAAAATACGAGACAACATGTGAAGTACTACATGTGAAGAGATGTACCAAGGTTTTGTCCCACTGGGTTTTTCCTTTTCAAAGTTTTAATGATGCAATTGATTTCGGCACAAGTCATCAAGGAAAGGACGACATTTGAAGAACTATATTCGAAGCACTGCAAATGAAGTTCTACTAGACCGCACAAATGGGAGTGTTGTAGGGCTTGTAGACCATAGATGTGCGGCCAAGTATAGTGTCAAGGGTCTTCTTCCTACTTGTGTATAAATGAATATATGTAACACATTTTTATCCTAATCAATATAAACTTCTCTATGCCTCTTTACTTTCTCCATGTTTTCACTGCAATACAAAACCCTTTTTTTTTTCGATTTCGAAAACTAAAACCTAATCAATCTCAAACAACAATTGAAATTCTATTTATTTATTTTTTGGGTTTTGAAAAAAACTCGAAAACAATCAATTCAAGTGATTGAGTTAAATCCCTTTAATCCATTACTTCTAAGAGGAACTCAACAATGATTTAACTATAAACCTTTGAAATCCACTCATCAAGATTTCTGAATATCAACCCAGAATCAGTTTATGTGTGCACTATATTAGTCCGATTATAGTTGATGTTACAAGCAATCGGTTTTTATTATACAACTACATAAACCGATTCTAGGTTGACGTGATGATCATAAACCACAATCGGTTTACTCTAATGCTCACATAAACCGATTCCGGGTTCAAGTTCGGAATTGTATAAAAATAAAGAATCAGACTATTCGTGCGTCTACATAATCCGACTGTGACTGTTAATGCGTTTTTTTTTTTAAAAAAAAATTATAGTCGTTGGTCCCTTGTGTATATAAAGAGGATAGCCTATTTTCTATCATTAACTACCTTATCAAATAAATCTTTTCCCATCGTTCATTTTTTTCATTCGAATATGTCAAATTCATCATCATCGACTACCAACTCATTTGAACACATAATTGGAAGATGCAAACGAACTACTCAATCATCGTCGACTATCAATTCAATAAAATACATAATTAAGAGAATCAAACGAACTACCATATATTTGTCGACTGTTGCGATGAAAGAAGAAGATGTGCTCAAGGCAAAGAAACGGGGTGAAGACCAATTCCAACTAAGGGAAAGATTGAAGGATTTTGAGGAAGCGATCGAATGGGTTAAAAATTATTACATAGTTAAGGATCTTCCCGAAGAACATCAACATGAGAGTTTATTATGGATTCAAGTTGGTTGGGGTCCTTTCGTTCCAAAGTTGGGCGATAAGCTCAAAACACCACGCTATGAATATGATGCATCCCACGTTTGTTCTAGGACGCTTCACGTTAAGAAATTGTGCACCAAGTACAATGAGTTTCTCACTAGGCACAAAGGTGACCGGTTTGCGGCACATGATGCTTATACTGAGTAGAGGAAAGAGCCGTTTTATCATTTTGAATCCGCATTGATAGTTGAAGCACATACTAAGAAATAGACAGTTTTCATTTTATGCAGTTAAAAGAACAACGTGGTAGTCTAGAACCGTCCTAGTTTAAATTTTAAAAGTTTATGAAAAGTGGAAATGGTCCACAATCGGATCTTGTGTGACCATATGTAATCCGATAATTGAAATAAAAATTGTCTGTTTTTCTATAACTTTTTTTTTATACCAAAATCTGTTTACATGATTGTCCACAAATACCAATTATAAATGAACTCCAGATAAGTTTTCTTCAGAATCGGTTTATAATAATTCCAGCGTAAACCAATTCCTATTTGAATTCAGAATTGGTTTATAATACTTCCTGTATAAACCAACTTTATCATCTCCGGACGCGCCAAGAAAATACGAGTCACTTTTCCTTCCAATACATGCTTCCTCATTGTGTATCCGTGTTGATCGGCTAACCATTGAGATTGTTCCATAACCGCTCTACCATCCCATTTCCTCCTCCTAAAGGCCGCTCTTGCCGCGTAAGTTTGCCTTAAAGTGTAAAGTTATTCTTATCATCCTCCTTAATCTTCCTTAGGATGTCACTTGGTATACACGCTTTCAACGACCTTACCGTTTCCAATTGATGTGGTTTCAACCCAAAAACGGCAGTGTGTCCAATAAGAGAATCCGAATCATCATGATTATGACAACCATGCATCACTTTATAGAGATTGTATACCTTATCATTGGGTCCCTTGGGTCTATTAACTATAATCTTAAACGGGCAACCAAATTTCTTTGAGTTAGTAATATATTCCCTTGTCGTTTTCTTCACGTATGGTCTGTCCTTTTCCTAGTGACTTTCTTGCATTCCACATCTCTCACAAACAAGTTCCAAACAATCTTTAGTTGAACGACATCCTAAAACTAACGTGCATTTTATTTATATGCCCTTGTCTATAAACCATTTCTTTGCATCATTCCTTTCTTTCCATTCCAAATCGGTGAAATAGTGGGAAGAGGTATCAGGACCCAACAGAGATACGGCTTCAGGCTTATCTTCGTCGAACACTGCAACAATCTACAACATATATCAACAAGTTGAGAATTTATAATCAGTTTATGTGTCACAGTCGAGACACCCAATTGTCAGAATCAAATTATATGTGAAATGATAAAGTCCGATTAAGGACTTGACGATTTTAGGGGCAAAAATTCAAAGTTCATAATCGGTTCACATTGCATAACATGTAATCCGATTTTGAACCTCATTTTTCCTGGAATATTTCGTCTTCAAAATCGGATTACATATATACGTAAATAATCCGATTATGAGCTTTGTGTATTTTACGTGATTATTCAAGGGAATGAATCGACATATGTACATCGCCAACAAAAACCGATTTTGGTCACGTACCCATCGCTCCAAAAATTTACTAAAATCGGATTATATGATGATGAACAACAACCGATTATTGTACCCAATTTTTGGATTTTACCCATAATCGGTTTATGTGGTGATATCGAATAAACCGATTCTAGGGAACATTTTTGAAATTTTTTCCCTTTTTGGGCGATCGAGGCGTGGAAATACATGTTTGTAGATTATTACAACTTATACTTGTATATTTGAAGCATTATCACATTCTTCTTCCCGGCGATATTTTTCTTGTGCTTGAATAATATCCTCAAGCATTCTTTGGTTGACATTTTCTTCTTCATTCAACAAATTATCTAACTTGGTAGGATCGAAATCAAGATTATCTGATGCACGCACTTCTTCATCACTACTAGAGTCATCATCGTCACTATAAAGTTCCATTTTTGCTAACAAAATAACAAACCTAGTTTGTACTTTTTCCCCTCTTCTTCTTCTTTCCCTCCAAACCTTAGAAGTGTAAATGAACTTCTACTCTAATCCTAACACTATAATCAAACTCAAACACTAATTAATTTAACTAATACTAACTTAATTAATCATCATTAATGAATAAGGGCATATTAGGCATTGACATAAATAGGTGGATAAGGGTTTCTAGAGATTACTTCTTAATGACCCTTTTTATTTTTTAGTCATAGCCCCCAAATAATCACACTAGGCCCCAAATTAGATAGGCTTTTTTAGCCCTTCTCTTTTTTATTTTTCTCAAGCTTTCTTTTCTTATATCTTTGAGGGTGGTACAAGAATTTTGTACTCTCTCCTTTTTGATCAATAAATTCTTCTTTACCGATCAAAAAAAAAAAAAAAACTTGGAATGCTCGTTGGTGCACAATCTAGAAATTTTGCAATTTGGGATACTGTTATTGAAAAATTCCAAAAGAAATTAGCTCTATGGAAGAGGAAATTCTTCACCAAAGCAGGAAGATTATTACTGATTAGAACAACTCTTTCAAATCTACCGATTTATTACATGTCAATCTTCCAGATGCCTATTATGGTAGAAAATAAGCTGAACCAAATTATGAGAAACTTCTTAAGGGGTTCAACAGCAGAAAAACAAAGAATAAATTGGGTGGCATGGGATAGAGCTTGTGAACCAAAGAAACTTGGTGGTTTATGCATTAGATATATAAAGTTTACCAATAAATCTTTGATGGAAAAGTGGTCTTGGAGGTTTGCAAAAAAAATAAAAATTATGGAGAACAATTCAAGAAAAGATGTAGATAATGCTAATACATTATGGGTAAAAGATTCAAACAAACTTCAAGACAGTGGAATGTGGAACAACATACAAAAATAGAAATACATAGTGGAACAATTGTCTATCACTCAAATCAATAAAGGAGATTCAATCCGCTTCTAGGAGACAAATAGACTGGAAATTAATATCTTAAGCTTCAGTTTCCAAACGTTTTTAAGCTTGCAACAAAAAAGAATAGAACAGTCAAGAACATGTATTTATAGGTGAAAATAGCTTCTGTTGATTTTGGTAATTGCATGTGTGAAGGTGAGAAACTGTCTAAACCCTAAAAAATGTACTGCAAGGGAGTAGTTTTAGGTTCGAGAGATCAATCTGTACAAGTCCGGCATGAACCAAGAAATGGCCGTTCCAGACTTGCTTCGGTCACAAAGATGAGAAGAATGGGTTGGTTTTGGGGAGGAAAGCAAGGAGAGTGGTGAGACTAGAATAGTTGATTCTGGGAGAGCAATTGTGTTTCTACGACTTGTTGTTAGAGAAGTATGAGAGCTCACGAGGAGATCTAGCAGGTAAGTACTTCTGAGTGTTGTGTGGTCCGAATGAACTTGTTGTTCAAATGGAAATAGGTAAGACCTATTTATACAAGTCGTAGTAGAAACGTACCCTGGTCTCTTTAAGGAGTGGGGAAGTAAATGTAAGGAGGTGGTAACCGTATGCATGGACTTGATGTCCCATAAAGTGGTTAACGCATGAAATTGGTTTTCATGAAACTGTTGACGTTATGGAATTGATGTTCCATAAAGTTTGTTAACTCATACCTTTATGTCCCATGAACGTTTCCCGCATAACTCCTGTATTTACTAGGCGCCTCACCCTTATGAAACTTCCTTACGAGGGGCATAGTGTATGCCGCACGCTGTAAACCACCAAACCAATACCCAAAGAGAATCCCCCTATTTCTTTTGATGTCTCGAATGTTTGGAAAACATGTAAAACGTTGTTATGGCTTGGCAAGTCGAGCTCGGGGAACTTGCTAGCCTGGTGACCTTCGACGGTCGAGATTTTGCATCTTGAGAGGTGCGTTGCACACGTTTGTTTTGGTAGTGAGGGCCATCGTGGTGGCGCGACTAGGTTTTCATGGCATGGTTTGGAGTGGACAAACTTAGGTTTTCGGACCCAAAAGTCATGAGGTGACTTTAGACGGCCAGGATTCGCTCCTAGGTTTGAAGGGTGGCCATTGATGGCCGCATGCCTTGGTTTTGGTGGCCGCATAGGGAAGGTGCGACCAGGGTGTTGTTTAGACTTAGCGCGTTGGGCCTATGGTCTGTATGGACGCATGTCATAGCTATCTTTGGTCAGGTGCGTGACCAAGCTAGGGTTTTTTGGGCAAAGTCATGAGGTGACTTTGGGTGGCCATGATTTTCTCCTGGGTTTGAAGGGCAACCGTTGATTGGTGCATGCCTTCTCTTTAGTATCCGTGGGGGGAAGGCCAGGAGGGTGGAACGGCTAGGGCCAAGGCGAGGGCGCTTGTCTTGGCATGACATGACTAGCATGGCTAGGGACAAGGCAAAGTGCGTTTGGCATGGCGCGGCTAGCTTGGCTAGGTTTGGTTTGGCTTGGCATGTTGGGCCAAGGGGTAGCCATGGGCGCATGGCGTGGTTTGGCGTGGCCAAACTTAGGTTTTCGGGCAAAAAGTCGTGAGGAGACTTTAGACGTCCAGGATTTGCTCCTGGGATTGAAGGATGGCCATTAATGGCCGCACGCGTTTGTTTTAGAAACCCTAATTAGCGCCCTTCACTAGAATCATTGTAGAATTCTAGTACGGACTCGGATTTTGACGGTCCGCCCCTCAAATCAACCAGAAAAGAATTTCCTATCTCTTTTCGCGAGGATATTTAGGTTTTGAACTCTTTCAGGAGGAGAAAACATCCCGAAAGAAAAACTCAGGAAGAATTCAGGAGGGATGGCAGCATGGCCGGGCTAACATGGCATACCTTGGCGCAATTAGGTTGGCATGGCATGCCGTGACTAGCGTGGCTAGGACCAAGGCATGGCGCGGCTATCTTGGCTAGGTGCGTGACCAAGATATGGTTTTGGGCCTAAAGTCGTGAGGGGACTTTAGACGGCCAGGATTTGCCCCTGGGATTGAAGGGCAACCGTTGATGGTCGTCTGGCTTCACTTTAGTAGCCGCATGGGGAAGGCCATCATGGTGGCGTGGCATGAGGGGCCATGGCGAGACGTGTTTGGAATGGCGCGGCCTGCTTGGCTAGGTACGTGACCAAGCTAGGGCTTTGGGCCTAAAGTCGTGAGGGGAATTTAGACGGCCAGGATTTCCTCCTGGGATTGAAGGGAAACCGTTGATTGTTGTATTCCTTCACTTTAGTGGCGTGAGGAGAAGGATAACAGGATGGCGTGGCTAGCATAGCTAGGGCCATGGCATGGTGCGATTGGCATGGCGCGGCTAGCTTGGGCTAGGTGTGGCTGGCATGATTTGCCATTGGCACAAGGGTGCGGTTAGCATGGTTGGCATGCTTTGGCGTGGTTGGGTGTGGCTGGCATGATTTTCCATTGGCACACGAGATGTGCCTAGCATAGCTAGGGCCATGGCATGGTGCGATTAGCATGGCGCGGCTAGCTTGGGCTTGGTGTGGCTAGCATGATTTGCCATTGGCACACGTGGGAACTAGGGTCTGGCTTGTCGCAAGCCTAATTTTGAAAAAATACCCCGGTAATTATTTTAGAGACACATTAAAGGTTTCAGTAAATGTGCATATTAATTGCTTTACTATTTAAATGTTGTGACGTCACTGACTGCTAGGGTTTAGTGTTTTACGATTTTAACCCTAAGCTAAAAACTACCATCAAGATTAAGTCCCCTGCTTATCTCGGAACAGGTGCCTTGTTGTGAGGTAAGCATATGATGGTGATAGACGAGGACGGAATCGAGATATAAATCATTGCAAAGATGGTCAGGAGAATCCGACTAACCTTTTGAGTGGTAAAGAGAGTTTTGGCTTCCCATGTTGGCGGCCCTGCGTAAGTTGTACTTGGAATGCAGACCATGGAGCAGTGAGATTAAAGTTACCGTCTTGGTATGGTCGTACATATCCAAGGCAAAGGGGGCGCGGTCTTGGAAGGCAAAGCAATTGGATGGCTTGGATCGAGGGGCCAAAGAGGTGGCCTGGTCCTGGTCGCAGCAATGGCATGATGGAACGTGCATGGGCGGCTAGGCATGATGGGACCACGGTGATGGAGCGAGGGCTTGTCTAGGGGCGCGACAATGGCATACATAGGCGTTTAGGCGCGGTGGGGCTGTGGTATGGTGTGAGTGGTCTTGGACGTGGAAATTGGTCTTTGCGGGACCGGTTTCCACTTTCCCTTCCTTGGATCAAAATTGGAAATCATTTCCTTGTTTGAATTCCCAAGTATCACGCCCATAAAAAGGATGGACGGCCTCTCCCTTTGATTCACGCCTCTATTGTTTCTTCTTTTGCTGCTTGGTAGCGGTGAAGCAGACGAGAAAAATAGGTACGTCTTCAAGTACTTCATCTTTGGCTTGTTCTTATGGGACCGATTTCCTTTCTTCATGCGCGGCTTTAACATGGAATTCTTTCCTTATTCAAAAATCTTTTTCTAGAGGTAGGTAGCATATGCAATCCTTTCATCTGGTAGCTTTGCCAAAATCCCGGTATGATTGGGTGTCTTCAGGGCTAGGCTTTGGAACGCGAGGCGGAGCTGCTAGCATGGTCATGGCATGAAGGGGACCCATTAGCACTGACGGGCATGGAACGGTTGTGGGCCGATCTGTAAAGCGCTTGGCAAGGCATGACGCTGGTAAGGGAAATGCTTGCAAGGGAAGTGCTTGTGGTTTAGGGCTTGACACGCCGAAACCCTAATTAGCGCCCTTTACTAGAATCGATGTAGAATCCGCGTACGGACTCGGATTTCGATAGTCCGCCCCTTTATCGGACACGAAACAGAATTTTGTATCTCCCTACGCGGAAATATTTAGGTTTCGAGCTTGCTTAGGAGGTGAAAACGACCTTCTTCTATTTTCAGTTGCTCGTCCGGACCGTGCTTTCGTCTGCGCTGTCTCTCCAGTGGATTCCAAAATTTACCAAACTCCATTGCATTATTTGGGATGAATGGATGTGGTTGCGTTGTCGGTCCATCCTTGATTTTAGGTTGTTCAGTACCTGGACCTTCTAATCGCGATGACAATATGTTGTGGATGCTAGTATGGTTGAAATCTTCCGGAGCCACTGGATGAAATAGATGAATTGGGAGATCGTTGCCGACATGCTCCTATCAAGTCTTCAAGGGATTTGTTCCAAGAGACATCCTTTGAACCATCTTCTGAATATGGGACTATCGTATAGAATGGGATGCGGTGAGCAGTCCCCAGTTATATTTCTGTTAGATCCGATGGCACGGCCAAACATGTGAATGTACCTCTGTGGCGTGCTTTTGGAGTCTTCGATGGACATGTACGGCTTCGTGTGGAAAAATTCCTGCGGCTCGTAAAACTTCGATAGTGATGATGTTGAAATCAGAAATAACCTAGTTGAGGGGGGTGAAAGCGCCCCATGCTGCTAGTACCCATGTGTAGCCTACATTCATTGCATCGCCTTGAATCCAAGTCCACGGGATTTGATACAAACTTATTGTACTCTTCTGGATGTGACACTGGGATGCTCAGAATATCACATGGACGAAATATTCTGGATAGTAAAGTGGTAAAAATGAGAGAGTTATGTTGTTTATCGTGGCTCCATCTGCTTCTTCTGGAAAATGTTTCAGCCGTGTCTCTGGGGTTATCTCATGAATCATCGATGGTCATCGGGATGGACTGCGATGAGTAGTCCCCAATCACACTTTTCTTTAGCATCTGAAGTTGTTTTTTCTGAGTAGGCTTGGGATCTACCGCGGCCTTGTAAAGTGTTGCAGGCGTCTTCTAGACAAAGAGGTGATGATATTCTTACGCTGCACCCTTGAAAAGTAAATTACCTCGTCGTGACTATGACCTTTTGGTTGACTGTGTCTTCTAAGCTTTGACAGTGAAGGGATTCTGTGTAGATCCTCTGTCCCCAAATGTGGTTTACATGTTTCCATCTTTGTAGTAATCGTGCTTTGGTGAAGCTCTCGCTGGTATCAACAAACGAGCAGCATCGCTTCTCGGTAGCAGATGTGATCGGAAGAGACTACATTATCATGGGAACAAAGTAGGTTGTCTAGATGCATAAGCGAGCAAACTGTCCATGAACACGAGCTTTGGCAGGAAGGAGGTGTTTAAGCGTCTTCGGTTCTTGGAAAGGACGTTGAAACGATGCCTTGTAACTCCAAGGGTGTTGACGGTTACCATGTTGAAGTCGGAGGATACATTATGTTCTCTCAAAATCGACATCCCTCAAGTGTACAGAGGTTAGGAGTCCCATGTTTCATCTATCGATCGTGCTTTCCAAGAGAGGTTGGGGTTTGAAAACGGCTTCCCTGCATGTCTGAAACACCGGCTTTCCACAGATGTTTTATCATATACTGTACGACTTAGTGGGCAAAGTTCCCATCGTGCAGGTCCTGACGGGAAGAGGGTCTCTGTGAACTCAGGGGTGTTGCTGATTTTCTTTTCCTCGATTTTGGAGAAGTTATTCCTCTTCTTTTACGTGTGATGAAATTGGATTACTGATCCCCTTTTACTGGGCGTTCAAGAGCAACGCGAGCCTCTTCATCTATAAACGCACGTCTTGACACTACACCATATGGCCCAATTTGAGACACATTGATTTTTGGGTTTGAGACACATATACATGTCTTTAGTGCTTCCACTCATATAAGAGTCCCAAATCAAAAATATGAGTTGCTTTAATTCTAATTTTTCAACTACTCTTACAAGTGTCTTAAATTTTTTACAAGAGTCTTAATTTTTTTTAACTTTACAAGAACTTTTATTAACTTTCACATATATCAATTTACCATTTCTTTTATATTTTTATTCCATTTTATTTCCCTCCAAAACCCCAAAATTCCCCCTCTTTCCAATTTCTAAATCCCTCAATTTTATTTCCCTCTCATATTTCCCCCATATCTTCATCTCACACCAAATCGTTTTGAAACTAAATTAATTTGATTCACCTCAATTCCCACCATTTTTTTAGTTCCCCTCATTTATTTTGGGTTTTCTTCTTTATTTTATTTTAGATTTTTTTTTTTTAATAAAACTCGGTATCTCTCTCAACTCTGTCTTATCTCCTTTCCTTTTTTTTCTTCTTCCTTCCGAGTTCCGTCTCCTGCTTCTCATTTGGTCAAATAGAGAGAAATCGAGTGAGAGGCCAGAGATAAAAACCAAAATCAAACCAAAACCAGAGATCAAGGCTAAAGTATTTAATCGATTTGTGCCTTTGTAAATCTAAACAGTTGTATGAAAAACCGTATCTTATAGAGAAATCAGACAGAAACCAGTTGTGATTTTCGTTTTTAGCTTGAATCTCTCAGAAGACTATTAAATCGAAGAAGTAAAAACCTAGAAGATATCTAACCTCAGGTATGAAATACTATAGAAATCAAAATTTATCTTTGATTTGTAAACCCTAGAAATTAGATTTCTCATTTTTGTGTTTATAGCCTAAAAGAAGAAGATTGAAGTGAAAATTTTGTAAGATTCAACTACAAATCGTTGAAGATTCAGGTATAACTCTAACCCTATTTGTTTGTTTTTCTCTCTCTATATTTTACTAGTTTTGTGTGTTTGATTCTTGTTTTTATGAACTGATTTTCATTTAAGTTGCATGAATTTGATTTCTCACTATGGGTCTGTGAGTTTTTCCTTTTGTTATAACATGTTTGATTTTTAATTTAGAGAATAATGGTATATGAATCTGATAGAGGTTTTGATCTTGAACATGTATTTATTGTCTCTAAAGTGTTTTGGTATCTGGTTTTGATGCAAGCATGAAGATTTTGAGTCTGATTTGTTGTTTACGAGTTGATTTTGGTTTCTGCAATTGGGAATTTATGCATATGTCTATAGGCCTTACTTATGGAGGAGTAAGTAATTTGTATATGTTTTTTCATTGGTACTACTTTCTTTCTGTTTACAGATTTGGGTTTGGGTTTGTCTTGTGTGTTAATTTGTACCACTTGGGTTTTGTTGCAGGGTAAACCACCGGATTGGCAAGATTTAATCAACTTTGTATATGTTTTTTCATTGGTACTAATTTCTTTATGTGTACAAATTTGGGTTTGGGTTTGTCTTGTGTGTTAAGAGGAAGATGCAGCTGTTCTCGTTCCTGGAGATATAGTCAGTATCAAGCTTGGTGATATAATCCCTGCTGATGTCCGTCTACTTGATGGAGATACTTTGAAAATTGATCAGGTGTGTTTATTCTTACAATTGCAGTTTATGAATGGAAGTTGAATCTATAGAATTATGTTGGTTTATAATTGTTGGATGTTCTGTTCTTTTTTGTGGTTGCAGTCTGCTCTTACTGGTGAATGTTTACCAGTAACGAAGAACGCAGGGGATAGTGTCTTCACTGGATCAAATTCTGTTCTCCGCTTTGCTTTTGTGGAATTTACTGATGAATGTCAGTTCTCTTTACTTTTGTGTTTTTTCCTTTTAAGGTTTTGTTAATTCGATGCTATTTCGCTTGCCATCTTATATGTGACCCCGACCACTGATGATTATTTTGGGTATGTTTCAATTCCAGAAGGTGCACGGGCTGCCCTGAGTCTCGCAGGAACAATGCTTGGGTTCTATCCAGTGAGGGTGCTGCCTTCAAAAACCGCAATTGCTCCCGTTAACCCGACGTTCTTGCCCAGGGTGAGAAATTGCTTCTGAAATTATTCATTTACTTTTCCTTTATGGAAATGTGTATTGTTGTGTCTTTCTTCCTTGTCAACGGATTGAATGAAGTTGTGATAGCTTTATTGAGTATCTCGTGCAGTCATTTTTAAGTATATTTCCATTAATATTGTATTGACATAAATTTTGTACATACACAATCTACCAGTACCTAAGTGTTACTGAAGAATGCGACTCGTAGCAGCTTTTGCAGCTTTCTTCCCAGTTATCTTCCCAGCTACACAGACTTTAGAGAACTGAGATGAATTGTTGTGCTGACAATTTAAGGGCTACATCTTATAGTATATTTATGACCCACACCCGGAATTGAGATTAGACAAACTTCTCGTGTGGTGTGGCCATTTTTAGTGATGATTTGACTCTCTCTTGCTTGATTTTATTAGGTGTGAAGGGATTAAAAGTTTCTTGAGTTCGGATAGAAAAGTAAATTTATTTTCAGTTGATTCTTGGCAGGTGCCATTTGTCCATGAATCATGATTGTAAATGTTTTTTACAGATTTCCATTGTTTTTTTCAGGTATGGAAGCTCATTGCTTATGCTACTTGTGAGACAACAAGGAACTCAATTTATCATTCTAGAATTCCCATTCTGCCAAGGTTCTAAACTAGATGACTTTCAAGTCTTTGTCATTTAAATTTTCTGTTACTGATTATGTTCAACATCTTTTATTTCTTGATAAGTAACTTGAGTCTTTTTCAACATCTTCTCTTGTATTCCAGAATTCATTTTTTATTATTTCCTTGAAGATATTAAATGTTAAGACTTCATTTTTGATGGTAGTGTTAATATTTGATTGGGAATGGAATTGCGACTTGTATGGGTGTACAGAAAATCAAAACATGCAAAATCTTTGAAATAATTTTGATTTTGGGAATTCCCAGCCGGAAAATTATGATTTTTTTTAAAAGCTAACTTTATTTGAGACATATATAAGTGTCTCTTAAATTAATTAAAGGTGTCTCTTAAAAATTATTTAACAGACACTTATAAGTGTCGCTTATATTAATTAAAAGACGCTTATAAGCGTCCTTAAATTCGTCTCAAAACGTTCCCTACGCCAAAATTGAGACACTTATATGTGTCTCAAAAAATCAAGGAGACACCCATATATGTCTCAAAACCGTCGATTTGGTGTAGTGTGATGAAGTGTCTTTTGTATTTTAATCAAATAAATAGTGGTAAAAGGAGGTCGGCTTCTTCCGGCTATTCCAGTATCTCGCCCTAGTGGTAAAGTGGAACCTCGGGTGACAGTTGGATCTGTCATGCTTGAAGAAAAGTCGGGGTGGCGGAAACGGCTCCGGTTCTGGTGATCGTAAGTGTATCGTTTACGAAGTGCTGGAGCCATGGCGCTGCTTTGTCATGGTTGTGGAGTGGAGAGGATGGCACTGGAAGGGCGCAATATGTCATCGCTGGCATGCACGTCAGGTAAGCACACCTGGTAGGCGCGTCGGGTAAGCTCGTATGGTGAGCTTTTCTAGTAGGCGTGTCTGGTAAGCTCGTATGGGAATCTTGTCTGGTATGCGCGTCTGGTAAGCTCGTCTGCTGAGCTTGTCTGGTAGGAGCGTCTGGTGAGCTCTCTGGTAGGCGCGTCTGGTGAGCTCGTCTGGTAGGCGCGTCTGGTAAGATCATATGGGAAGCTTGTCTGGTAAGCGCTAGATCGGCTTAGAATGGGCACTGGCTCGGCACGATGCTGAGTTGGTGTGGCGCATACTTGTTCTTGCGGGCCCAGTTGCCTCTTCCCGTACGTAGCTCAAACAAGACATCCTTTGTTATTCAAATTCCAAAAGTGTTATTCTTATGAAAGGGGTTGGCTCCTCTTTTTACCTCGTATCTTTGTTATCATGTCCTGGTGTTAGCGGTAGCGCGATAGTGATAAAGTGGGCAAGCATATTCCAGATATGTGCTCTAGCGTTTCTCTTTCAAATTTTTTTTTTTGTTATCTTGTGCTGGTGCAAACCATAGCCATAGGTATGCCTTTCCATAAATCTGTAGAAATATTTTTCTTCTTGACTGGTGTAAACCCTAGCCATGGGTATGCCTTTCATAGACTTGTGGAAATACTTCCTCATAAACAATTCTTAGAATGTTGTCGTAGTAACGTCTGCTAATAGTGACATGTAGTCATTATTGTGCAGAGTAGGCACCTACGGGTAGGTGACCTCTTTTTTTTTTTGAAAGGCAAACAAAGCGCATGGTTTATGGTTTTTTGATTTCCTGGATTTCTTTGGGGAGGAGAATGGGTTAGTTTTGGGGAGGGAAGCAAGGAGAGTGGTGAGACCAGAATAGTTGATTCTGGGAGAGAAATTGGGTTTCTATGACTTGTTGTTAGAGAAGTAAGAGATCTCACGAGGAGATCTAGCAGGTAAGTACTTCTGAGTGTTGTGTGGTCCGAATGAACTTGTTGTTCAATTGGAAATAGGTAAGACCTATTTATACAAGTCGTAGTAGAAACGTACCCTGGTCTCTTTAAGGAGTGGGGAAGTAAATGTGAGGAGGTGGTAACCGTATGTATGGACTTAATGTCCCATAAAGTGGTTAACGCATGAAATTGGTTTTCATGAAACTGTTGACGTTATGGAATTGATGTTCCATAAAGTTTGTTAACTCATACATTTATGTCCCATGAACGTTTCCCACATAACTCCTGTATTTACTAGGCGCCTCACCCTTATGACACTTCCTTATGAGGGGCGTAGTGTACGCCGCACGCTGTAGACCACCAAACCAATACCCAAAGAGAATCCCCATGTTTGTGTTGATGTCTCGATTGTTTTGGAAAACATGTAAAACGTTGTTGTGGCTTGGAAAGTCGAGCTCGGGGAACTTGCTATCCTGGTGACCTTCGACGGTCGAGATTTTGCATCTTAAGAGGTACGTTGCAAACCTTAGTTTTGGTAGTGAGGGCCATCGTGGTGGCGCGACTAGGTTGGCATGGCATGGTTTGACGTGGCCAAACTTAGGTTTTCGGACCCAAAATTCATGAGGTGACTTTAGACGGCCAGGATTCGCTCCTGGGTTTGAAGGGTGGCCATTGATGTCCGCATGCCTTGGTTTTGGTGGCCGCATATGGAATGTGCGACCAGGGTGTTGTTTAGACTTGGCGCGTGAGGCCAATGGTCTGTATGGCCGCATGGCATAACTAGCTTTGGTCAGGTGCGTGACCAAGATAAGGTTTTTTGGGCCAAAGTCATGAGGTGACTTTGGGTGGCCAGGATTTGCTCCTGGGTTTGAAGGGCAACCGTTGATTGGTGCATGCCTTCTATTTAGTAGTCGTGGGGGAAGGCCAGTAGGGTGGCACGGCTAGGGCCAAGGAGAGGGCGCTTGGCTTGGCATGACGTGACTAGCATGGCTAGGGCCAAGGAAAAGTGCGTTTGGCATGGCGCGACAAGCTTGGCTAGGTTTAGTTTGGCTTGGCATGTGGGGCCAAGGGGTATCCATGGGCGCATGGCGTGGTTTGGCGTGGCCAAACTTAGGTTTTCGGGCAAAAAGTCGTGAGGAGACTTTAGACGGCCAGGATTTGCTCCCGGGATTGAAGGGTGGCCATTGATGGCCGCACGCGTTTGTTTTAGAAACCCTAATTAGCGCCCTTCACTAGAATCGTTGTGGAATTCTAGTACGAACTCGTATTTTGATGGTCCGCCCCTCAAATCAACCGGAAAAGAATTTCCTATCTCCCTTCGCAAGGATATTTAGGTTTTGAACTCGTTCGGGAGGAGAAAACAGCCCGAAAGCAAAACTCAGGAAGAATTCAGGAGGGATGGCGGCATGGCCAGGCTAACATGGAATACCTTGGCGCAATTAGGTTGGCATGGCATGCCGTGACTAGCGTGACTAGGGCCAAGGCATGGCGCGGCTATCTTGGCTAGGTGCGTGACCAAGCTAGGGTTTTAGGCCTAAAGTCGGGAGGGGACTTTAGACGGACAGGATTTGCTCCTGGGATTGAAGGGAAACCGTTGATGGTCGTCTGGCTTCACTTTAGTAGCCGCATGGGGAAGGCCAGCATGGTGGCGCGGCATGATGGTCCATGGCGAGAAGTGTTTGGCATGGCGCGACTAGCTTGGCTAGGTACGTGACCTAGCTATGTCTTTGGGCCTAAAGTCGTGAGGGGACTTTAGACGGCCAGGATTTGCTCCTGGGATTGAAGGGCAACCGTTTATTATTGCATGACTTCACTTTAGTGGCCGTGAGGAGAAGGCCAACATGATGGCGTGGCTAGCATATCTAGGGCCATGGCATGGTGCGATTGGCATGGCGCGGCTAGCTTGGGCTATGTGTGGCTGGCATGATTTTCCATTGGCACAAGGGTGCGGTTAGCATGGTTGGCATGCTTTGGCGCGGTTGGGTGTGGCTGGCATGATTTGCCATTGGCACACGAGATGTGGCTAGCATAGCTAGGGCCATGGCATGGTGCTATTGGCATGGCGTAGCTAGCTTGGGCTAGGTGTGGCTGGAATGATTTGTCATTGGCACACGTGGGAACTAGGGTTTGGCTTGACGCAACCTTAATTTTGAAAAAATACCCCGATAATTATTTCAGAGACACATTAAAGGTTTCAGTAAATGTGCTTAGTAAATGCTTTACTACTTAAATGTTGTGAAGTCACTGACTGCTAGGGTTTAGTGTTTTGCAATTTTAAACCTAAGCTAAAAACCACCATCAACAACATGATATCCAATAATGCTTGAAACTTGAAACTCAGAAGAAATTTAACTCAACAAGAAATACCAGAAATGATGGCTATGTTTACATCATTGAGTACCACTACCCTCGCACCCACACCCAAATTTTGGATGAAGATACAGATGATGAAATACTATGTCAATCTCTTGGTGGTTTCATCTCAAAACTCTGTTACAAATGACAGATTGAGTAACTTCCAGTTGCCCACAATGATGTGCCTCACTCTTGCATATGGATACAAGTAGTTCCACCTATTTGGTAAGAAGAGGGTGTCAAATTCAAAATTTCACATGCTTTCACTGCAATCAACTTCTTGACACAGTGGATCATCTGTTTTTACACTGCGATACTCTTATACTACATGGAATTACTTTATAGGATATCTGACAATGCAGTTGCAAGCATGGGAATATATACATGAGAGGAAGAAATAGAGGGTGCAAAATTTGGCCGTTGATCATCTTTGTGATCTGTTGGGCTATTTGGGATGAAAGGAATAGACGATTCATAGACACAAAAGGCCCAAGTCAGACCAAGACATTAACAGAGATCAAACATTTGGTCAATATATGGTGGGTGCGAAACAATAACTTTTTCAAGTTCATTTTATTTCGTGAATAAGTCACCCATTGGAAAGCGATGATTTGATAGTCGTTAACTATGCAATTATCTAAAAATGGGGGTGTCTCGCCTTGTTACATTTTCTTTTTAAAATATCAACCTTTTAGGTCAAAAATAAAAATATTGCTTTTAATAGACGGACTCTTTATCAGCGATTATTTAGGGGCCCCAAAAAATAATTTGAGGCCTTACACTAGAGGACGAAAAGAACAAAAAGACTAAATTACCCTAACCCTTAGGATAGTGACACGTGTCAACCATATTAATATTTTCTTTTTAAATAAAATTTTTAATAATTTTTTTTTTATATATTTTTATGAAGGAGCCACCAAGGGCATAATATTAAGAATCAAAAGGGAGAAAAAATTACAAAGGAGCAGTTGGTAGCCTAGCCACAAGCTGGGCACCAATATCGTTCTGAATAACCAAACTTAATCAATGAAAAAGAAAATTACCATGACCACTGCTGGCATCAAGGTTAACCAGGAAATTCCTAAGCCTCTTTAAAAGCACTACAAAATATGGAAAAAATAAAGTTGCAAACAAATTTTTTGGAAAAGTAAAAAAATAATGATTGAACTCTAATTAACTTGGCTTGATTGAGGTATACCCAGATTAATTGGGTAGTGATCTACACTACAAACAGTTCTAATTATGGGTTCAATTCACAGGATCTACACTGTGATATTGAGAGAAAACCTCACAGAGGAGTAAATTGAATTTCATAAAAAAAAATATCTTCTTAGTTCCCCATTGGATGCTACTGACCAATAAAAGAAAAAAGAAGATTTGGCTCACACGTGCCAATCACTCATGACAATCAACAACTAAGTACACTATGGAACAGATAAGGGCACTCCCCATTAATAAGACTAAGAGGGATATGACAAATGCCGGCTCCTACAGAGCATCCTTGTCCTCAAGGATGAAGTTGGGAAAAGAGGACTTGATCACAACTACGTCTTCCCAGGAAGTGTCACCTCACCGTATGAGACCATTGTATCTTCACCTGTTGAATAGCTTGTCTGCCTTTGAAAATGATGCGAGACTTGATGACTTTGACAAGTTTTACCTTAAACAAACCTTCCTTGTCCGTGTTGGGTAAAGATGTCTGTGGCAATAACCCTGAACCAATCTTCTGCTTAAGCTGGGAGACGTGAAAAACGGGGTGGATGCGAGAAGAAGCAGGTAATTGAAGTCGAGAATCCACCTCGCCAATTCTCTCTAAAACTTGGTATGGTCCAAAAAACTTGGCTTCCAACTTGAGATTCCTGCATGCGGAGTTGAACAGTAGTTTGACGATATGGCTGCAGGCGTAGATATACCCAATCACCAACTGCGAATACTCTCTCTGTGCATTTCTTGTCAGCCTGTTGCTTGATAAGGTATTGAGAGTGCAAAAGATTCTGGCGCAGAACTGTTGTCATAATACCTCGTTGGTGCAGATAATCATCAACGGCAGAGTGACGAACGCCCCCAATCTGATGGAGTCCAAACTGTGGAGGAGAGTAACCGTACAAAGCTTGAAAAGTGGTGAGTTTTAAACTAGTATGGTAAGAGGTGTTGAACCACCACTCTTCCAAGGAAAGCCAAGAAACCCACTTAACTGGCCTGTAGCTACACATACAACGTAAATAAGATTCAAGACAAGCATTGACACGCTCCGTTTGACCATCTGTTTGCGGGTGGTACAAAGTGCTCATGTGTAGAGAAGTCCCAACAGCCTGAAATAATGCTTTCCAAAATCCACTAAGAAAAATGGCATCTCTATCCGAGACAATGGTTGAAGGAGTACCATGCAGTTTAAGGACAGTGTCGATGAAGAGCTTGGCTACAGTTTGTGCTGTGTATGGGTGACTTAAAGAAATTAAATGAGAGTACTTAGTGAAATGATCAAAAATTACCATAATGACGTCTCGACCCTCCGATTTCGGTAACCCGGAGATGAAGTCCATGCTAATGTGTTTCCAAGCCTGGTCTGGAATGGGAAGAGGCTGGAGAAGACCCGCAGGTAGCTTATGCTCCACCTTGTGTTGTTGGCATACATCACATTGCTGGACAAATTGTATTAAATCTCGCTTCATTCCTTTCCAATGAAAGTAAGCTTTGGCACGTTGATAACTGGCCTGCATGACGGAGTGGCCTCCAATGGCAGAGGAGTGAACAGCTGCCAGAACTTGCTGTCTAGTATTCCCCGAGCTACCCACATAAATTCGATCCTGAAACTTCAGAATTCCATTAGTAAGTGTATATCCTGTATCATGCATAGGAGAAAGAGTCAGCTTAGGAATCCAATAAGCTACTACAGGATCATCGGTGTAGCTAGAAAGAATGTCTTCAAGCCATTTTGGTGCTGCTGCTGAGACAGAAGAACAATTTGCGCGAGAAAGAGCATCTGCTACCCGATTGTCTGAACCCTTCTTGTAAGAAAGAGTGTAGTCATAGCCCAAGAGTTTAGTCATCCATTTATGTTGAAGGACAATGTGTAAGTGCTGATCCAAAAGAAATATGAGGCTTTGATGATCCGTAAATATCTTAAAATGAGAGCCTAATAAATACGATCTCCACTTGGTGACAGCTAGGACAATTGCGAGCAACTCTTTTTCGTAAGTGGACAAGGCTTGATACTAGATTCCCAGACCTTTGCTGAAGAAGGCAATTGGTCTACCACTCTGCATTAACATGGCTCCCACTCCCAAATTACTAGCATCAGTTTCAAGTTCAAACTATTTAGTGAAATCTGGCATAGTGAGGACAGGGGTAGAAGTAACTACTTGTTTCAGTTGCTCGAAGGCGAACTCTTCCGCAGCAGTCCAAAAAAAATTTCCCTTTTTGAGTAGGTCTGTAAGTGGCCTACAAATTATACCATACCCCTTAATGAACCTACGGTAGTATCCTGTCAACCCTAGAAAACCTCGTAACCCTTTAAGAGTAGCTGGTCTCGGCCAATTTAACAAGCATTCAATTTTCGCAGGGTCAGCTGCAACACCCTCTCGACTGATAATGTGGCCTAGATACTCTATTTGTGGTTGGCCGAAAGAACATTTGCTGTGCTTAACAAATAATGAATGTTTTTGCAGAATAGACAAAACCATATGTAAATGAGTGCAGTGAGTAGCCATGTCTTTACTGTAAATGAGTATATCATCAAAGAAGACTAAGATAAATTTTCTGAGGTAAGGACGAAAGATATCATTCATCAATGACTGAAAGGTAGCGGGACCATTTGTAAGCCCAAAAGGCATCACTCGAAATTCAAAATGACCGTGATGAGTACGAAAAGCGGTTTTAGCTATGTCATCTAAGTAAACCCTAATATGATGATAACCAGCTAGGAGATCAAGTTTTGTGAATACAGTAGCACCTACTAATTCAGCGAGTAATTCTTCTATAACTGGAATAGGGTACTTATCTTTAATAGTGATGGCATTCAGCTTGCGATAGTCGACACAAAACCGCCAGCCCCCGTCTTTCTTTTTGACCAAGATGACTGGTGATGCAAACAGACTATGGTTGGGCTGTATCACTCCCGCTTCAAGCATTTCTTGAACAAGTTGCTCAATCACCGCCTTTTGAACATATGGAACTCGGTAAGGCCGAAGATTCGGTGGTGTAGCATCTGGGACCAGATTGATGTTGTGATCATGAGTTCTTTTAGGAGGTAAGGTGGTAGGAGCCTGAAAAATGGTAGGAAATTGCTCAAGAACAGCAGCAATGGGTGGTGCGATGACTTCAGGGGTATTGGTGACGTGAAGAGAAAAAAATTGACCAATGAGGCCATGGGTGCCTTTGTGTAGTAATCGCTTCAGCAAGGAACCTGACATTTGAGATAAGGTGGCGGCCTCTGGTAAGCCCACCAGTTAAATTTCCTGTCCTTGGTGCCGAAACTTAATAAGTAATTTCTTTAAGTCGAAAACCATCGAACTGAGTTCACGCATCCAGTCGACACCAAGTACCATATCGTACCCCCCCTAGTTCAAGAATATGCAAGTCATGAGAAAATTGATGACCTTGCATACTCCAAGTGAATGCAGAACATTGTGCCTGACTGAATAGTTTTTTGCCATCTGCGACTGTCACTTGCAAGAGTTGTGTAGAACTGAGCAGACATCCACTTTTACTTGCGGCTTTAGGATCCAAAAAATTATGAGTGCTGCCGCTATCAATTAATATGGTGAGCTCCTGTTGCTTGACAAAGACTTTGATCTTGATGGTTGTATGTGAAAGAGACCCAGCTAAGGAATGTACATAAATTTCCATGTCCTCCTGTATTTCTTCAATAGTTGGAGATGATCCGTCACTAGTCTCTGCCGGTGTGGAGATATCTTCATCATCATAATCATATACAATTGTTGTTTGTTGCACGTATGTCCTCGAGAAAAAGGTTCATCACCCTCCTCTTTCATTGTTATAACACAATCAAAAACTAACCTCAAAGATGTATGCCTTTCTCTTATAGAAAACAAAACAAGAAACCATTAACTTGTTTAAAAGCACGCATTTCAAAATCAAAATCTAGGATAAGTGAGTTTCTTCACAGACTGGATTTTAGGACTTGTGGTTGGGCTAGTAACAATGGGGTTAGTGATTAGAGGAGGATTAGGAGGTTTAATAGGTGTAATGGAAGGTTTTCCACCATAAGAAAACTTGTTGACATATTTGTGTGGAGCCTTAGATGTTTTCATGCATTAATGTTATAGAAAAGACTCAATAATACATTCTTTCAAAAATGATGCCTCGTTAAACATGTCCGGATGTGAGCGACCAAGAGTTAAAAATATAGTTTGTTGTAGTGAAGTAGGGGTAAATATTTCGACCACTAGTCTAATATCCTCCCTTAATCCGCTAATAAAACTATGAACGAAATAATCTTCTGTAAATGACGAATTCTTTGCTAACATTAAGGTTTTGAGTTCTTCAAATTTTTCTTGATAGTCCAAGACAGAATGAGTTTGATCTAATTTGTTGAACTCACCAACAACATTATCATGGCCTATATCCTGAAATCTAGTGCAAACATCAAGAATGAAATCCTCCCAATATAACATACATTTTCCAATTTGGTAGTCCTGAAACCAAACATCTGATTTTCCCTCCAAGTACAGGGTTGCTAGATTCACCTTCTCCTCATCATTCATCTGGTGGAGGAAGAAGTATTTCTTGCATTTACGGATCCAGGCTCTAGGGTTCGTGTCATCGAAGCGAGGAAAATCGATTTTTGGTCTGTAACTAGAAAACTGACCTTCACCCAACTGATGATTATGAAGTAGACGTGTTTGAGGAATGTGTTGAGGACCCGTGGAGGTGTTGGGAGTAGCAGGTTCACCCTCTTCCCATGGTGGATTCAGATTGTCTTCTGGAATAAGTTTTTGCAAGCCTTTTAGTTGATGGAGAATCGATTTAAGAGCTTCACCATGATCTGTCATAGTCGTCTTTAATGATTGAACATCAGTGTGAACCGATCGAAGTGACTTCAAATCTTCACGGAGTTCTTTGAATTCCAAACTCATAGCCTTGTGAAATTCATCCAATTTCTGTAATCGAGTACCGTCTGCCATGATAATTGCCAAGGATAAACCCAATCTGATACCACTTGTAGTGATCTACACTACAAACAGTTCTAATTAGGGGTTCAATTCACAGGATCTACACTGTGATATTGAGAGAAAACCTCACAGAGGAGTAAATTGAATTTCATAAAAAAAAATATCTTCTTAGTTCCCCATTGGATGCTACTGACCAATGAAAGAAAAAGGAAGATTTGGCTCACACGTGCCAATCACTCATGACAATCAACAACTAAGTACACTCTGGAACAGATAAGGGCACTCCCCATTAATAAGACTAAGAGGGATATGACAAATTGGGGTATACCCAATTTCAAGGGGCATTCCTTTATATACCCCCATAAATCACTAATGGTACCCCTTTATCTATGTACCCACAAAATATATCTTCCTACCCCATCTGATCTAGAAATTTCTCATACCCCCAAATATCCACCATGATTTTCACATTACCAACATCTTCATACTACCCGGTAACGGATCATGATCATCATACGTTCTACCCTAACACTACTAACACCTTAAATGCATTACTCCACATGAAATGAAAACATAAAATCCAGGATAACGAAAAAATAAAAAGACATTAAGCTTATTTTTTAGTTAGACAAATAATGCTTGCAAAATATGTTCGAAGGATCATTTATTTATTTTTTTAATAAAACTCATCATTGATTGAATTGGGATTTATTCAAGATTTGTGTTAGAATACGGGCATCCAACTCAAAACCAATTGGCAATGAGTGGAGAGGCCCATAAGATTATAAACCGCAACAATCTCAACAATTTACTTATTGTTCTTTCCCACCCATCCATTGGGAATTTTGTTTGTCTCCAACATCGTAATTATAATAACACAGTAGAGGGGCATCAAATGATGCTCTGCTGTTCTTCATTATGATCTCGGAATCAATCCTAGTTCTTCGATCATTTGATGCCCTTCGCACTTACATTCAAATCTATTGTTCTCAAATTGGGTCATTAGGTGCGTTGTTTAATGGTGTTATATTGATTAATTTTGAGACACATTGCCCTGATTACTACTTGTACTGATTAGCTGCAGTAGGGATTCGGTTGATTCAAACGATTATGAATCTTTAGGAAATTAATCGAGGTATACTGTTAGGTTTGATAAACAATTCTTTCTTTTTTTGGTTAACGAATAGTTGCTTTTAATCTGATTTAGTGATTAACTTGATTTTATTTTAAGAACGGTGATTAGCGTATTGAATTAGGTTTAGGGGTAGAAGCATAAAAAAAATCTTAGTGTTTTGGTGATTTTTCTACTAACAGAATCCTAACTACTTTACCAACCAATTGGGGTATCATTAGTGTTTTATGGGGTATATAAAGAAATGCCCATTTCAAGGGGACATGGTGTGTCATTATTAAAAAGGGTGATTTTACTTTAATACTCTTAAACTAATTAAATCATAAAAATAAACCCATTTCTTAATTTCATTAACCCTAAAATTAAAAAACTAACCAACTCTTAATCTTCTCTTCTTCTTCTTCATCTTCATCTTTCATCAACCAAAACCATATAAAAAATTTCAACATTGATTTTCCAAAAATATTATTGATTTTACGGGCGAAAAGAAGACTATAAATGATGTTTAAACTCAAACCCATCATTGTGTTGTGTGATTTGATTGTTATATTAGGTTAGAAATCGAAAATTGTGATTTCTGTGTTTTTAGCCGGCAAGGTCGTAACATGCATATCTTGCCGACTTTTCATAACAACCATGGCGTCGACTGTAAAAAAATTCAACATCCTGGGGTATTTTTGAATACCTTGCGGACAAAAAAAAAATTTAAGGGTACTTTTTAAATACCTTGCCGGCCAAAAAAATGTAATGGAAGGGTATTTTCTAAATACCTTGCACGCCAAAAAACAAATAGGAAGGGTATTTTCTAAATACCTTGCCAAAAAAGCTAATATTTTTTTCAAAGAACTTCGGCGGGTTTTTTTTGTTGACCTTGCCGACTAATATTTTTCAATAGCCATCTCCCGTGTGTCAAAAAAATAAAGTCGGCATGTTCTTCATTTAAATACCTTGGCCAAAAAAATGGTCGCGTTTTGTTCATCCAAGGACCATGCCGGCTAAACCCGGTCGGCATCTTATTCAAACGTATACCATGCCGGCGAATTATAGCCGGCACTTTATTCAAACGTCGACCTTGCCGACCTATCACATTTTTGAAAACCAATTTTTTTGATCTTAATCGAACTCATAAGACGGATTAAAGGTTTAACCTACTTAATTTTCATTTTCAAAATTTTAATCTAAACTCAATTAATTAGCCTAATCAGTTTTTTTTTTTGTGTTAATTAAACAAGGGCATTTTTGCCATTTTGAAAATATTTGGTTAAGGGGTGACCACTTTTACTTCAAAATGACCCTATTTTGTCTCATTTGGTATACCCCAATTAATCTGGGTATACCCCAATCTCGCCAGGCTAATTAAGTAAGATTAACACTAATTAAATAAAATTATCGCTAATTAAATATGAGTAGATTAGTCATTACCTAAAATATTTGGATATGGGGTAACTGCAATTAGGTTTGGGTGACCTTTTTTATCCTCTAGTATGAGGCACCTAATTATTTTTTTGGCCCCCAATTAAGTGGTTTATCATGATTGCTAAAGGGGGGACCGAAATTAGGAGGAGTAACGTTTTATATGAGATAAAAAAATTATATCCAATCATGAATGCGGATCACTCAAACAGTACCTCTGCTAATTCCGGTCCTCCCTTTAACAATCGTGCTCTTTATCCACAGATTATGAAATGATCCGCAATTTTGTACACAAGGTTTTCCACGTCTTAGAAGTTATCCACAACCCAAATTAAACAAATTAATTATGTCTGTCCCATGCCCAATGTTTCTGCTGTGCTTGATGAGTTAATGTTGCAAGTGTCTTCCTTGTAACTTGGATATCGTCTCAGCACCTTCGTATTCAACTCTTCTCATCTCTATCCCTCTATGACTAGAGCCATCCAAACAAAACAATCAAAAACGGCAAGACAAACTAGAAATCAGAGTCAGTATATGGTTCAAGACATCACGGTATCACCTACCTTACCTACACCTAAATGCTTATCCTGAACAAGTTTAGCTTAATCTATGTGTGTGCGTACGTGATTATTTAAAAGAAAAAGAATTCACTTCCCATGCACGTCAAGGTCCGCAGACAAAAGTCTTTGTCGGAAGACTGGGAGACAAAAATGTCAGGCCTAATTTACTGCTATTTGCTGCATAGACTATAGTCTAGCTACTTTGAATTTATAATTATTATATATGAAAATCATATCTGAACTGAAGTATATCATTCCAAATTCAAGTCATTTTCATCAAAACGGCCCCAAGCCAACTAGAAATAAGATAAAGAGCAAACTTATATTTAGCTTCAAATTTACTCTTCAATGTATATTCGTACACTATCACGTATGCACGCTAAATATGCTTTTCGCTAGAAAGACAGTTAGCTTAGTGGGAATATGTAGGATCAAGAATGAGGTAGATTTAAGGAAGTTTCGGTTATGTTAGTCAAACTAAAGCCACTGATTGTAGCTGTTTCGAATTTGCTTTAAAGTTGGTCGATTGACCCTATTTGTTGAACTTATTTGGAATTTTGGATTGCTTGGTGGCAAAAACAAGCAGAGTCATATGACCTCACAACTGCGGACACGTTTCATAGTTTGTTCATACTTCGAAGTCGCAACATGCAGCTCCACCCTAGGAGATGACAACTATCCGGTCTCAGCATTGTTTCCACCTATACGAAAACAGAGTTGAGAAGCATCGTGGATGGATCATTTGTCCAAATATTTTATAAACATAATTTTAATGGATGAGTAAAAATTAATATGGGTAAAATGGATATCAAAAAAATTGCAAGGATAAAACTATTTAAATGGACAAAAATGGAAAAATAGTCAGCATATAAACAGTTTCATCCTACCTATTTTTAAATATTTTTTCTTATTTTTAATTTACATTAAGATGCATCCAGTTTCATCCTCGCTATTATAAGTTTAAGTCATGATGAATTCAGTTTCATCTTTACTATTTTTTTGGTGTCCATTTCACCCATACTAATTTTTACTCGTCCATTAGAATCATGTTTTAAAAATATTTGGACAAATAACCAATTTTCCGTATATTAAATATCCAATTTCCTTGTAAAAACTCTCAAATGCCTAAACAAACTGTCTAAATTCATGTCTCACATGCCTTTTTTTTTTGTCTCATTGCTTTCATGTAAGGTATACTGCTCGAGAAAAATTAGCATATAGCTTTGGGGTGTTTCAGATGTATTGTCGGTAAGAATCGATCGATTGTTCTTGCTACCACCCTCCATTCTTAATAATTTTGTTTCTTTTTCATGTTGAAATGACAATATATATCTTTTTAGCTATGAAATTCATACTTCGAAACCTCGTTTTAAATCTCCATGATGATTTCCAAGCGAGGTAGAGAAATATTCCACTTAGAATGGGTCTTATGGCTATTCCCAGCCACTTCCCAAACGCCTTTACACGCCAGCTTGGGAAGAGCCTAATCCCAGCGGCAATTTCCGGTTTTAATCGAGGACGGGAAGTCGTTAGCCTTTCTGAATTATAAAAACAGTTAGTCATCAACCGTTTCAACAAAAACGGACACATGTTAACCGTTTCTTATAAAACGATATCCGTCACCCGTTTTCTATATCTTGACCAGTCAACAAAAATATAGCCAAACAGAAAGAGAAGGATATTGCACAAACTATAGGAGTGCTGCTTCTTCCTATAGTTATTTGGAAGAGGCAAATGCTGGTGGAAAGGTTTAAATTGACTCTTCCTTCAATAATTTCTTCTCAACAGAGTGCGTTTATCAAGGATCAGCAAACCAATGTCTAGATACAAGACTGAAGTCTAGAATCCAGGGTATCATTTGTAAAATCGACTTCAGAAAAGCCTTTCACCGTGTTAACTGGAAATTTGTTGCTCAGGTTCTTTTGAAGATGGGGTTTGGTACAATATGGAGAGCTTGGATACAAGGTTGCATCTCGAATATTCCTTTCTATGTTCTCATTAACGTATTTTTTCATAAGAAATTATTTAGTGGGAGGGGCTTAAGGCAAGGTGACATGTTATCGCCCTTTCTCTTCTTAGGGCCTTCAACAAGGATGCGTAGGTGGATTCTCTATGGGTCCCGAAGCTGCTAAAATAAGTCACATGCAATTCGCGGACGATACTTTGGATTTCCTCGATGAATTAAGAGAACAAGTCAACAAACTAAGGTACATTCTACTTTGTTTTGAAATGGTTTCAGGTTTGCAGATAAACTTTCCGAAGAGTTCTATAATAAGGGTCGGTACCACTAACAATCTTGATTATTTAGATTTTATGCATGTTTGTAAACATGTAACTCTGCCATCTATCTATTTAGGCTTACCCCTTTGGGATAAGGTGAAAGGTAAAAATAAATGGGATCCTCTTATAGACAAATGTAAAGACATCCTTCTGACATGAAAATCTTCTACCTTATCCAAAAGGGGGAAATTGACTTTGGTTAATAATGTTCTAGCCAACATTCCCATATACATGTTTTCTCTTTTTGCTGCTCCTGCTTTTGTTGTAAATCAGTTTGAGAGAATTTTCAGAAACTTGTGGGATGAATCTTCCAAAAAAAAAGAAATTTCATCCGGTAAAATAGAAGAGAGTCTGCAAACCAAAAAGAAATGGTGGTTTAAGGATCAAGAGACTCAAAAGCATGAACAAAGCTCTTCTTTGTAAGTGGTGGTCTATATTTAATGCTGAGCACAAAGCCATGTGGAGAAAAGCTATTGCTGCTAAACACGGAACGATAAATCACAATGGAGAAACAAAGGCTCCTAGAGACAGTTATGGGCGAGTGTCTGGAAAGAGATTCCCAAGCATCTGCAGTATTACACATAAGGAGCTACTATCAAGGTGGGAGATGGCACCTCCACCTATTTTGGGAAGAAAAATGGCTCGAGGATATATCTCTCAAGGAAAAATATCCAAAGATATATTCCATATCAACTACTAGGGATATGTAGTAGATGTTCAATCTTGAGCTTGGAAACTCTGAAAAAACTCCGAAAAAATCATTAAGGAAAATTGCGAACACATAAGAAAACAATATAATTTCTTTTTCCTTTTGGGGTGTCTCTAAAATATAGAGAAATCCCTTTCCCATTAATTTTACAAAAATAGAGAAATTTGTTTATATAATACTCCTTTCGTCCCTAATATAAAGGCGGAGAAGTAAAATTATTTAGTCCCAATAGATAGGCATAAAACCAATTCCAATGTGATTTTTTCCATATTTACCCTTATTAAAGAGTATGACATTAACAAGTTTAGTTAATGCATTTAGTAATTCCCAAGAAAAATTAAACCTTTTTAATACTTTAGTGGGACTTATTTTATTTATATTTTCCATGTTCCCAAGATAAAATGTATTGAAAGTGATAAGGGTAAATCAGTCAATGTTAGGGAAATTTATAAAAACCAAAAAATTTCTTATTCTAAGAAAATACTACTTCTCCGCCTATATATAGGGAACGGAGGGAGTAGAATAATACAAATTAAAAAAATGAACTCCCCAATATGGAATTAATAAAATTTTCATTCACAAAGAATTGTTTCTTTAGCAATGACGCTAGTAGTGGATTAGGTAGATTTATTTTTTATAGATTAAGTGTTGTTATTCAAAGAGGAGTTGGAGCTCCGCTTATTGCTAGGTTACCAACCAACAACTTTGTATGATTTTATAAAAATTATAATAATTAGTAATAAAAATAATATAAGAAAAACAAATTATTTAGTTAAAAACTTTAAAAATAAAAATTAGTACAACATGTATATCATGGAAACACTGAAGCAATCCTCGACCAGTATATATGCCATATTTTGGGTCTTTAAATTCTCGAACTAAGTATGCTTGTCAGCCGTTGCATTTCTTAATCTCTTCTTATTCCTTGTCAACAAGATGAGGATCATGTGTGGAAATTGTTGGCCGAACAATAATATGGCATAACCCACTTGGTGATTTCTAATGAAGGGGTCACAATTACGTTATCAATGCATTAAACATATCTCTACTTCATGTATGACTTTTATCCAAACAAAACAATCGAAAACGGCAAGACATAAACTAGAAATCAAGTTAGTGTATGGTTATAGACACCACGGCATCACCTACCTTACCCACGCACTGCACCACCTTGATGCTTATCTTATCTAGATTCTAGAACAAGCAAGTACCTTTCAGTTTAGTTTAATCCTTGTGCGAGGGTACGTGAAAAGAATTCACTTCCCATGCATGTCAAGGTCTGTAGATAAAAGTCTTTGTCCAAAGACTGGGAGACAGAAAATGTTAGACTTAATTTACTGCTATCCAGTCAGCTAGCTAGCTAGACTGTTAGTCTAACTGGAGTCGTATTCCAATTGATGAATAAATTTCCGACCATACTCAAAAGAATGCTTGAAAAATCATCATCATACATCAACGTTCAAGTCATTTTCATCCAAACAGCCAAATTAGAAATAAGATAAAAATCAAACTTGACTTTTGCTTTTCCACTCTATTTAGCTTCAATTTTACTCTTCAGTATGTATTTCTCCAGAAAGCCAGTTAGATTAGTGGGGATATGGATATGCGCCAAAGGAACAATAATGAGGTAGATTGTGTTAGTCAAACTAAAGCCACTAACTGTAGCTGTTTCGATTTGCTTTAAAGATGGTCGATTGTGGAACTTATTTGGATTGCTTGGTGGCGAAAACAAGTACCTGACAATAACGGACACGTTTCATATTGCTTGTTCAGTTCAGACTTCAAAATCGCAACATACACAGTGCCACCTTAAAACCATCCGGTCTCCAAATCTTCAAACAAGATGGGTCCCACCACTGTGTCCATATCCTAGTTAGCAATTCGCATTCGCGAGTTTTTACGAATAGCACGTTCCCGCACTAAACAGCCGTCCTAATGAAACTCCGACTCTGGTACGTGAATTTTATGAGTTTCACGAATTATATGCGGGTTTTTCGAACCGAACTAGAATACTGCATATTGAACCGGCGGAACAATCATTAGCCCAAGTAGTTATTGGGCCATCCAATAACGCCTTCTTAAGGCCCAACGTCCGTCCTTCCTCTTTTTTAGATGATTTTCCTAACTTTTACCAAAAAAACAGTGACTACAGAGATTCGAAGCCATGCACCAAGTACCTTTTCTACATGAATTTATTTTTTAGCGAGTTTTCTTTAGGAAATTAATTCCAAAATTAAAAAAGGGTAACTTGCATTATGCTAACTCAAGTTATATATCGGGCAGTCTTATTCTGGACACATCTTCGCTGTGAGGGGTTTAACATTACTCATCTCAAGTAAACCCGCGAATTAATATGTTAAGGACAACTTGTGGAACCTGTGATTTTGCCCTCGTCAAGTTGTTTGGTAGAGTTGTCTCGAATTTGTTCTTACATATTATTTTTGATACATCCAACGTGTTGTTCATTGTTACAAGATCCCAACATAAATAACATCAAGCCAACTGCTCTTTCATTTGAAACACTGTAGGCCGGATCACACTATCAGTGCAGGAATGTGTACTCGGTAGATTTGGAAAAATATCTTGTTAATTATTCCTAATCGGATACGAAGAAGTTTTTGTCCACCTATATGTATGTGATCACATCACATCAAAGTACTTAGCATGATATAACGTGCAGCAGGCCGTGATTCGAAGCCATTGGATTTTGTCCATGTAACCACTCTACCGTCAGTATATATATTGCGTTGATTTGATACCACCGTACGTAAAGCAGCTGCTGCTATACTGATGCAATGCAATGCGCAAGTAAGTACCAAGTAGCGCGATTTCAAAATTCTCAATCTGCTTTTGATGGTCGCTGTTAGATAATTTCGAAATGAGAAGAGTGAGTTTTTTTTTTTTTTTTTTTTTTTTGTAAAGTTTTACTTTCATTTAATTTCCAAATTCAGACAAGAAACTAGTCGGAAGCCTAGCAACAAGCTGGGCTCCAACTCCTTTTGAACTACCACACTTAACCTATGAAAAAGGAAATCACCTACACGCACGTTAGCATCATGACTAGCAATATAGTTGCGGAGCCGAGAACGAAGTCTGTTGTTCCGTCCCCAAATTCACCTAGAGTAGTGAAAGCCAAAGCACCAAATCCATATCCTTGTGCGAGTGCATTTTTCTAAATACTTGGTATTTTTACGATGACAACATCCTTGATAGCTTTGCCCCCTTCCAAAGTACGACCATTACTCCCGGCAAAGGGCGACACAATCGTAACATCGAAGCAAACGTCCCGACCATTGTCCCAATTGAGCACAAGAACATCTGCGGTCTCAAAGAAGTACCGTTGTTCGCAAGCATACCCAAGTCCACCTCTTTCCGTGCGACCACCCCACTCGATAACAGATGTCTGCAATCGTGTCGCGTACTAAATCATGTCGAAATTTTAAACCAACTTCATTTGTACAGTGCACTACATGGTCACCAAAAGCATCCATCTCTCTCTTGCAGAAGGGGCACAAACTACCTGGTTCAAACAAGGGAATACCAAGTCTATAACATAATACCGCACTAAACTGCCTCGAACCAATTTGCTGATTTAAACCAGGGATGGGGATAGCCATTAAGAAATCCAGGGCATGCTTCATTTGGTTGCTCTGCCATAGGAATGAATCACGTTCAGACAACTTGAATTGGGAAGTCAAGTTCTTCTTTACTTCATCAAAATAAACAGTTGCCAGAGTTGACATAGAATGGTTGGCAGTGTTATCGACGCATATAGGAGAAACAGGACTACACAGAGAGTTGAAAGAAGCTGCAGCACGCTCAAGATGGGAGCTAAAACCACTGATGCCGGTGTGCCTCAATATGCAGATTGCAGTTCTAGTGTTTCCAAGCACGACGCCAAATAACAGTAATTCATAGTGTCTTGCATCGAGTAAACACCAAAACCACCTAGTCTGAGGGCGTGCGTGGAAAATCGCATTTGCAAGGGGCCGAACCCTGGACCATCTCCTGTTATTATATGTTGTAGGAACTTGTAGAGACGAGAGTCAAACAAATCTTGAGCCGCAAAAGTGCGAGTCTGGAAAGGTAGTGCGTAAAGAAAAATATAAGCGAGAAACTCCAAAGACAGTTTCTAAACAAAAGAAGCTCACACTGTGGATCTTCAAGTTTTCCACTGAATCAATGAGCTCTATAGTTTTTTTCACTCTTTTAACAACCAGATCCGCATTAAATTGGGCATCAAGGCTAACAGGAGCACCTAGCAACTTAACTCCCTTCTCTGGCCTACAAATATCAGGTGGAAACATACCTGCAACGGCTGTCCTGGGGTCTATAGAGGGCCAAAACAATTCAGTCTTCTTGATGTTCAAAAACAGCCCCCTAGCAACACCTTCTTCTTGAATTATTCTCAGAGCTCTAGCAACCATCATAGTGTCCCCAATCACCGTACCATCATCAATATACCAAGCCTGCAGTTCTAGATCACACCTTTCTGAAATACTCAAGACTAGCGGGTGGAGAGTAAGAGCGAACAAAAGTGGCCCTAAAGGATCACCTTGTTGCACTCCCTGAGCAGAAGAAAGCACATGGTCCATATAATATAGTCGTGCTGGTGAAGCGTAACAAAACTCAACCCAACGAGATATCGAAGGACATAACCTACGTACCTCTAAGATCATGGTTGTTCTATCTATGAGATTGAACGCATTAGAGAAATCTACCAGCAGCATGGAAAGCGTATTTTGGTCCCCTTTCTCTTCCAACACGCGATTCACAGCATGTAGAATTGCTTCTCCACCACACTTAGCCCCCACTCCAAACTGAAAATCACCCAAATATGAGTTCATTTCCTTGCCAACAAAAGATGCAGCGCATTTAGAGACAAGCCTCCTCCATATTGTGCCAACCGCTATAGGCCGCAAGCCACCACCAGGTTTGATGAGTGGGGTGAGAGGAGCACTGGCCACATATTCTCCCAAAACCGACGGGCAAGAGCCTGATAGCCATAAGTTAACCACTTCTGTGATGGAGGCAAGTAACTCATCTGAAATAACAGCTGCTGGCCCACTGAGAACATCGAGAAGATGTTGTGCCCGGAAACCGTCTCTTCCACAAGCTGTCCCCTTAGGGAAACTCTTTAGTCTACTTAGCACAAGATCCGTCGTAGCTACCATAGCCTCCTGTGAAGGTGAAGAAGAGGGATGACCGGCAAGGCAGCGGTGGGATGTTTGGAAACAGAAGTTCATCCCGTGTACCTTCATTATTGGACGCAACTCTAGTAGAAGTGAGAGTGCGAATCGCAGCAAGATATAAACCATGTCGGAGCTTACCCCTACACAACCTCAAGTTCATAGCTTCACGATCATCCTGTTTAG
Organism: Papaver bracteatum; assembly: GCA_023529315.1. Classification (NCBI taxonomy): domain Eukaryota; kingdom Viridiplantae; phylum Streptophyta; class Magnoliopsida; order Ranunculales; family Papaveraceae; genus Papaver; species Papaver bracteatum. Next base: position 484,689 of record JAJJWX010002747.1, on the reverse strand, counting down.
GTTTCTTCTTGGCTTTCTCTTGTAATTCCTTAATCTCGGCATGTTTCTCAAACACACATTGAACTAGCACCATACACCCATTCGGTTCATTCCATATGCGCAATGCATGATTAATCGACTTAATCTGCAGCTTTCTCCTCGGTGTCGACTTTCAACTCTTGGTACTCAGCAACATGGAGAGTACACACGAGGGAAGAGCATTAGCTGTATCCATGAAGACAGATCATTAGGTGCAGCCACCACTTTCTGCAACACGGACTTGAAGGTTCGTGCAAAGTGCAACCTACATTTAGGCGGAATACTAGAGATTGTAGGGATCGAGCTAGAAACACCATGTTCAATAGCTCAAGACTTAAAGTATCTTGTGACAACCTCAACATCAGTAGGATCGGAAATATTAACGAGCGAGGGAGCAGCAATGCCGTGAATTGTAGCCGTAGAAGGAGCGAGCTCACCTTTCTCAATGTGTGTACACTTTTTATTCCGAGGAATAAACATGCATACAAGCGAGTGCACAACCAACTCTCGAGATGTAACAATAAGGACTCCCGGGCGTGGTAGACTTCTCCAACGAGCGCAATCTTTCACGACATCTCTCGGTCCCCCTTCTCTCTTGTAGTGTAAATTTCTCAAGTGATTGAAAAGTGAAACCTTCAATAACCCCTTCCCTCCAAGTCCCGTTTTTGCACCCATCATAGCCTTTGAAAGGACATTGAAAAAGATCGGCTCTGCCATCGAAACATCAAAGCCATGGTTTGCACGGGGGGTAGCATAAGCGTGAGAAGATTTAGGGTTTGCAGAGGTAGAACTTCCCGTCATTGAAAAACTTGAAAAGCTTTAAAAAAAACCTAGAAGAGAAAAATCTACTTATGCGACAAGTGTGGTTTGATCAGATGAAAAAGATGAGAAGTCGAAGGCAGAAAGAAGAGATTAATAGGAAATGGTTTGATCAGATGAAAACCAATATCCTAGGAATCACATTCTATCGCCTGGAACGGCCTCTTCGGAAAAAAAAAAAAAAAAAAAATGCTACAGTAAAATTCGAGAACCTCTTAAATTCTCCATTACTATGCAGGTTAGATTGCTTGAGAAAAACCTTAAAAATCAGGTGAAAACCATCCATAAAAACGAATCTAATAAAATTAACGCAGATCCATAAATAAAAATCAAGCATAAACACCATAGTAGACGATGAGGATGAGAAGAGTGAGTTGTAACTGTATTGTCTATTATTGAGCAGCTACTAGTAGAGCCAGACTGGTATTGTTATATCTTTGACTTTGACTTTGACTAAATTCCCACTGATGACAACAATATTGTACTCTCTTCTTCGTACGTAAATCAGTGCTTAAAATCCAAACCAGCCATCGCACAACAATAAAAAGGGGTTAAAACCCAAGAAAAAGGATTTGGAGCTTAGCAACTTTTTTTCAAGAAAAAGGATTCACACTACCACGTGTGCAAGCTTACCAACAACTTTTTTTGGAGGATGGATATTACTTGTTGGATCAAATTCTACATTAATTACGCAAGGAACGTGCATCCTTTGGAATTCTTTCAAGGTTTCTTTAATCTCGATATCATGATGTGGATGAACACTTGCATACAAGATATTATAACTTCATTCGGACATTCGAAAAGGATGGATATATTAAAAAGAATATGTATTAACAAGGTCTTAGAATGCTAATTAATTACGCTATTTCCCAATGATGCATAATCTGATGCATCCTTTTTGAAATCTCTTTCAACCAATAATCTCCATTGATATCATGGAGCCCTTCCGTGGATCTTCTATTTCTCTCATTAATCCATACAAGTAAGAATGCCTCAATTATAACTGCCATTTGGTTTTTGAACAAGTGTGTATATCTATTTCCCTTCATTCTAACGCTAATGGATGAAAAGATGCTAAAAATATATAGACATGTATGTCCCTGTAACTTGGTGTAGAAACGTAAGCCACTGAAAAAGGACCTTAGGACGCATGGATGACCTATTTCATCAGGTTGTATTTATTGATTTTATATTATCATCACATGATATATATAACTAGAAAAAACTAGGTTGTATTTATTGATTTTATATTATCCTCATGATATATATATTCTCTTCTATATTGGTCTATGTGAGTATAAAGAAAGGATATGGGATGCTGAAGAAGGTGAGTTTACTGTGGCCAATTGTTATACTTCTTTAGATAGGGATGGCTTTCTTTCTTTTCCTTATAAGCAATTATGGAACTCCAAAGTCTCGGTGAAAGTCTCTTTTTTAGTTTGGACTTTGTGTTTTAATGGTGCTCCCACTTTAGACTTTTTGGAAAATGCTGGTAGAATCAATTCTAGTATTTGCTTATTTTGCAATATAGAGAAAGAAACGAATATGCATCTGTTCTTGCATTGCAAAAAGACTTCGAAACTGTGGAATTATTTTTTCGCTAGTTTTCTTCCTAAGATTTTGGATAAATTGGGCTTTTTGAAAACGATTATTAAGGCTACTCTTTGGGAATGGCCTTAATAAGAATGGTAGAGTTATGGTTAAGAAAATATGGGGTATGCTACCTTTTCTTATTTTGGGCTTCGTTGCTGATGCAGTGGACAATTTGGAATAAGAGAAACGATAGATTATATGGTGGGAGAAGAAGAAATTAATCAACTAATCATTTGTGTTAAATATGTTCAAACTTTTCTGTTTCTCCGTTAAATGTACTATGTATAATTGGGCTTCTTCGACTAAGCTGTTTGATGGTTACTCTCTTAATACTCTTATTTGTAATTGGGAAGCTGTTGTTGGCAATAACAACAGTTAACCGGTTTTTGTATTATTGCCTATTTAGATGGTCACCACTTTGGTGACGTCTAACTTTTATTCAAATTTGCCTTTTTCTTTGTCAAAAAAAAAAAAAGTATAAAGAAAAAAAAAGTATAAAGAAAGGAAGCAGAACAGAGAATGAATAGGATATTTGAGGAAGAAGCAAACTACGAAGGTGCATTGGTGGATCGGTCCAATTACAGTGCCCTCAAAAGTTTACCATTCACAACATAAGCTAGTTGGTTGCGTGACATGGCAGAAATGCTAAGTCATTAGGTGACCAAACTCAATTCCCGATGGTCACGTACCTCTCCTAATTTCATCATCAGAGTCGGACTATATATTCAGAACCTGTGTCACCTTAAAGGAGACGAATGGTTTCCGTTCGTCTCCAGGAGTACTTTCAGTATTATGAGGTCCCACTGTTTCCACTTCCCATGCATACAAAGAAGAGGAGTTTGGCGCAAGCATTCATCCCAAACGGTTGCTCGGAGGCTAGAACTTCTCATCTGTTGCGTATCCTGTTTTCACTGGTCAGCTTTGCGTTTGGAATAGATCATAATCTTACCTTGCATATTGATGACTAGTTAATATACGTGGATCCCCACGAGCTCTTGCTTAAAATTAACTAAAAGTCCATAGCCGGAAAGGCTGAATATCGTACAATCCCATTAGCTTACAAACACAAAGTACATGTAAACCACGTCACCTATCCCTCTTATTTCTCGACCTAAATACAAAAAAAGGATTTGTGTCATTGCTTTCTCCTTATTCTCTCTATCCATGGAGTTGTGAATCATTATCAGCAGATAAAGTTTGTAGGCTTCTTCATTTGTCGATCACTAGCTAGCTAGCTTATTAATATATGTAGTGAGACATGAGCACCATGATGATGATTTAGCCCTTCGTTACGGTTACGTGATCAGTCACGACACCTCTATATATTGCATTATCAGGAACAAAAGCCAGAAAGAAAGAAGATAAAAGTTTAACATCTGCAAAACAATAATGATATATATGATGATACGTGCCTGCTCCATTTCACATGGTAGATGGGAATTATGAAGATACAAGTTTTCCACCTCAACACCTCATCTCTTCTTGAAAGTTAAACCTAAGTATTTCTGTTTTCAGAGATTGTCCTGACACGTTAAATTAAGCTTAGAAAATACTCTGATATCATATGGTTGATTATAGTCATGGTAATTGATTACTTTCTTGGAACCAGCCAGGTGTGCGACTGTGCTACGCCGCGCATAAGCATCGTCATGGGACCATATCCGGTACATGTTCCCTAACATGCATCTAGGTATATATTTCTCGTAGGCGAGAGCTCTTACGTACGTACAATATAAGTAGTCAAGAAGATTATGGTTCCAAGCAAATGATGAATCACTTGTTATTTCATAATTTCATTCTTATGTACACATGACACGATGACAAAATGAGAAATTAAGATAAAGGAGCTAACATTTGAAATTAGAGATTAAGCTAATTAATCTATAGAGAAATTGGGTCAATTGCCCAAATATTTTTAAAACATGGTTCTAATGGACGAGTAAAAATTAATATAGGTGAAATGGACACCAAAAAAATAGCAAGAATGAATCTGGATTCATCATGGCTTAAGCTTAAAAATAGCGAGAGTGAAACTGGATGCATCCTGATGTAAATTATCTTTACTATTATAATGCCAAGAGGCCAAATAAGGGCTTTTGACTGAAATGTCCATACACAAAAAATCAAAATCAAAATCATGTGAGGGTTATTTTGTCAAACTGTACCTCTAGGTCCTCTACAATAGCTAGCATAGGAGTCTAAGGCCTAGGGCACTACTACTCTGATTCAAAATTCAAATTGAAATTCAAACGAAAATTCTAAATTCACCGTGGAAAACCCACCGTGAATCCACCGAGTGACACAATAAAACTGGGCCCCCTATAAATCCCTGGGTGGTGGGTCCCAGGGGCACCTCTCAGTCGGTGCATTTTCACGGTGAAAAAGCTCGGTGACTGTAGAAAAAGCCCAATTCAAACGCCTTTTCATCTCAAATCTCAATGCATTCTCTCTCGAAGTCTCAACCCCCACTAAAATCAGGAAGAGGGTTTACAAGAAGAAAAAAGCACTAAATCTCTAAACTTCTTTCGATTTATTTATCATTTTCAAGATTAGAGCTCAGATTTGAGATCACCCTATCGTTCCATCAAACTATGGTATCAATGCCTCTTGCAGTCTTAGTTTTTCCCTATAAAAGTCCAATTTATCACTTCATGATGCAGGAAAGAGTTATATGTATATGGAGGAGAGGAAAAGTTGATGGTGGAGAAGCAGATATTGCAGAATAAAGACTTCAATATTGGATTAGATTTTAAATGTATGCGACCTATTACAGTTTTATTGTTCTTTATGTAAGCTTAAAAAACTCTCAACTCTAATCTGTCATTGTCAAAATGAAACCAAGTTTGGTTTATAGTGCAATTCCAACTGATTTTTAAATTAAGCTTGGCATCCGTATTATCATGTTTAATTAGCAATCTTCTTATGGATGAAAGTAACACGTGCAACGCACGTGCCCTTTACTAGTAAATAAGAAAAAATATTTGAAAATAGGTAGGATGAAACTGTTTACATCCTTACTATTTTTACATTCTCGTCCATTTAAACAGTATCAAATTTTATATGTTTTTTCACCCAAAAATTATCGTTATTGGGTTAATTGATCAATTTTGTGTAATCCATAATAGCGGCATATTTTGTATCCATGTGCCTATTTCACAGCCTTCATTCTAGATATTCTAGTGTTGTTCAAAATATCTAAAGTTCACTAAACAATCAAATTCAGCTAATTAAGACAGGAACTGTCTAATCCTTAGAAAACAAAAGGAAAGAACATAATTCAAGCAAGATACGTAGAGTAAAAATGAAAAGATGGAAATGTATGACCGTAAGTATAATCTATATAATTAGCAGTGTGATTAATTGATTAATCAAACAACTAAACAAACCTAACTAATCTGTCGATCAGACGACTATACATATGTTAGTTTGTTTTTAGTTCTCTTACGTTTAATTGCTTGGTCAAATCCGAACAAAGTGAAAAAAGTTACATAGTCAGAACTACAAGAAATTGTGCAAGTCTATGCATATAAAATCACATTCTCTAAATGCCTCTTCTTTACCACGATATAGTCTCGTCTTAAAAAAAAAAAGTGTAAAAGAAATTGTTATACGGACACAAGAAATCGTCTTAATATATGTACATAGAACGTGAAACTAGCGCTACACGACCAAGAAATCGTCTTAATATCGTGGTGCAAGCTTCATTTTCGATTCCCTCCCTCCTTTGACATACCCTCAAATCTAGGTCATTGACCATAGAATGCATGGTGGGTTACATACAAAGATTGGCAAAACATAGACGCCCGACTTGAAAGTCCACTTGTATACAAAACTTTCTCTGATTCTTGCAGGGCTCAGACTATGAAATAGCAACAACTTCGGTATGAAAATTGGACAATATGTGCATCAAATTCCTTACCGATCATAACAAAAGTGTGTTACAAGCAGTTGCCAAATTACAAGGAGTTTCCAAATTTCATGGGAGATTATCGATATAATGGATCCAACAATGAGCCTTTACTTCCTAGTAGATTAACGCATATTGATTATTTTCCCTTGTGGGCCACATCCTCATCCGGATATAAATTATGGAAAACTATAGCCTTTTTTTTTTTTTTTGCTCGAAGAGTGTGTCTCATTAAGGTGATTCTGAGTAGTATATTAAAACTTCTTTAAAGTAACAATCGATAATATAACATTTTCTTTAAAATAATTAAATTTCTTGATCCCGATTCGGGCTCTTAGTGCTAAAATAATAATTTCGATAAAATTATAAAATAATTGTTTTTTAAAGTTTCCCTTAAGCATTAATAGGTCTCGAATAATATATAAAATAATAATGCTATTGAAAAAATAAAAATTAAATTTCATACATATCAAATTTTTTCCAAATATGATTCAATATTGGTTTGATTTTCTTAAAAATCCAAATCAAGTTATATTCCATTCTTAATAGTTCGTAGTGCATTCAAAAGATTCCTAGTCACGTTGTTGTATCGCTAGAAGAAGTGTTAAAGTGTGATTGATACTTGGAGTGGTTGTATTCTTATTGCAATTAGTCAATAATATAATATATCTACAATATTAGTCGATATTATATTTACAATCTATAATTATTATTCAACCTCCAATCTAGTAATTATCCTGTATAATAATAATAAGAAGAAGTTGTCAGCGAAGATACTGAAACACTTTTGAAGAGGTTGAAAAACTGTATGGAAAATTATGACACCAATGCTAAAATAAGAAGTTCTCTATTTCATAGATTAGGAATTGTTATTCAGAAAGGGATAGGTACCCAGCTTGTTGCTCGGCTTCCTACACCCCCTTCTGCCGATGTAAGTTGAACATATTTCCGTTTTATAATAAAAGCCTTCGAGGCATCATTTTATTAACTATAAAATAATAATTTATTATATTATCGATAATGTAATATCTCTTTAAAATAATAAATTTTCTTGGTCACAAATCTATTATTTAGTAGAATTTATATTGTATGTTGATTTTCTGGATTTCTTGCTTGGTACTACCTAGAAAAACTATCAACTGTCCCTGCTCCATTTTCAAAAAGTTTATATGGACAAGTGTTGATCTAATATATAAAAAATTAGCAGTAAAATGTGCTTTTCACTTTCTTAATATCATATTTGTTAATAAGGTGAGAATCTAAAGACTTAAAAGCCTAGATAAATAAAGCTTCCACATTGAACGGTGAAAAACTCTCGCTCCCTATTGGCCGAAATAGGCTTTTTTTTTCTTTTCTTTTTTTGTAAAAAGAACGTTTCCGTGAGGACACTTGGTTTAGAAATAAAATGAAAAAATATTTTAAAAAAAAAAGAAACCAAATTCAATATTAAAGTGGGGACACTTGACAACGTATAATTGGTTTAAAAATTACAAACTTAAAAGGAAAACCTAACTTACCGTGTTTGGATTTTATCGAAGTCCAAATTCAATTTGGAAATCGAGTAACTACTATATTAGGACTCTTTTTTCCAAATTAATATACAAGGGGAAAAAATCCACATATTTTCTGCAAAATTAAAAGGAAAATATAATTAAATATGCACATATTCTTCACCTATTTAATGAATTTGCCCAACCACAACAAATTAAAAATACATCGTCACAGGCCCAAGCACATCAAGTCCAAAATGCATCGCCATGGGGAGGGGCGAAGCCCCACGCACACCAAACCAAAAATACATCCACGGTGATAAGCGAAGCCCCGTGCATACCAAACCATTGCATTGCCACTGGGCGGGGCAAAATCCCGCACACACCATATTGAAAGAAAAAAAATATGCCCACTGTGTAGCACATGCACAAATCTAGTCATGTATATGAAAATTGTTAGACGAACAATAATATGTGACATAACTCTCTTAGCCATTTCTAATGAAATGGGCATAATTGCGTTATCAGTGCATCAATATCTCTGGCTAGAGATTCCGAAGGGAACGATCAACAATTTTGCACACGAAAGGCCTTCCACATCTTATAGATCAAACTACCTTTCATCCAAGAAAATGAAAAGGAAATTGCTTTAGTGGGAGGGAGCATGAGAACCATCATACCCTTATAATAGCCTTAGAATTCCTAAATGAATGGATTTATAGCGAGTTTGGATGCATACTTAGTAGTTACTTTTTGACTTCTATAAGTCAAAAAACAAGAAGTCAGTTTGGGTATGGAATTTTAAAATGACTTCTAGAAGTAAAAAGGTGAACTTTTTGCAGGGGCGGAGCCATCCCATTGCAATGGGGTGCATTTGCACACCCTGCCCAGCTGGCTCCAAAGCCCATTTCAAGCCTAACTATTATTTTTTTTAATATCTAAGCCTAATATTGCATTTTTGCACCCTCTATAAAAAAGTTTGCACTCATATATCAGAATTTTGCACCCCATCCAACATTTCTTGGCTCCGCCCCTGACTTTTTGTGAAACAAAATAGTTTTGCTTCTGACTTTTAATTCAGGAGAAGCAGATTTATATCCAAACGCGCTGTTAGGAGTAGTATAGGGACCACAGTTCTATGTTATGAAAAACTACCTTGATGACTTAAAAACTTGCAAAAAGAAAGAAAGAAAAAATGTCAACTGTGTAACTCAAATGTCTCGGCAACACTTGTATAGTTGTAAGTGTATAACTCTTCTCATCTCTATCTGTATCTCTGCACCAACTTGGCCATCCAAAGAACACACCCAAAATGTAACAAAATGGCAATAAGTAAGCTAAAAATCAAAGCTAATAAATATTTATTTAACCAAGTCTTATGTCACCCAAAAAGAATACCTCCATGGATAGGCGTTAACTCATTCATCATCAATAAATATATTCTAATCAATTTCTAATCGAATCTCTCTCGCTTCTTCTTGCATGTTATAATTCAAAAATTCTCTACCATCTGATAATTTTATTATATTTTATTTCTACTCATATGTGTGTTTTTGGTGTTTCCCTCTAGGTACCGACTCACCTTGCTGGATGTACTACCGAGACAATTGAGAAGTTTTCCCTCTGTCCTTTCCATTCAGTGAATATATCAATATTCTAATCAGATCATATACCTTTTGATACCTCCTTTTCATGAGAAGATCCAAATTGAAACTTTTTAAAACAAACCTTTTTCTCAGCGGTCAATCTTTCCTTTCTCTTTATGTTATCTTCAAAAGTAGCTAATTAACTTGTAGCTATGCATATATCCTACTTGTTTATCTGCCAAGTTTGCAAGTCTTTCAATAGGTGTAAAACATTCATTAACCAAAATAACGGCAGGCTGAATAAAATTATGATGTTCTCTTTACTTCTCTGCCCGTTTTACACATGCACGGATAATTTTTCTCCACATCTTCCTGTAATGGAAAATCATGTTAGAGAAGTTCATGAGAAAATAGGTTATGCTTCTCTTTCAGACAAGCTCAAAACCTTAAAACAACCAGTAATGTCTTCAGATGACTTAATTGAATGAGCTAACCAATGGAAATATTGCTTCTAATAAAAGCTCTATGCAGATAAAAATTTAATTGTTGGGGAGTTGTATAAAGAGCTCAAAAAGCTATGGATCAAAAGTAAAGAAATTTTTATCAAAAAAGAAGAACCGGATTATCATATGGTCAAGTTCTATTCGCAAGAGGAGTATGATCTGGTGCTAAAATTCATGTCATGGTTTATAGAAGGAGATTTGTTTGTTATGGAGCCGTGGAACCCCCAAATTCCTAAAAGCAAGATTGATCTCACAAAACAATTGCTCTGGTTAAGACTATACAACATGCAGTCTGAATTTGCAAATCCAACCATTGTTAAAAGTATTGGATCTGCAATGGGAGAAGTACGAGAATTAGACTTCAGAAAGTGCAAGTTTTAATTGATGTTAGAGACCCTCTATGTAGAGGATTTTGGATGAAGAATGTTTTGGGAGAAGAAGTTTGGATTAGACTCTTTTATGAGAAGAAGCCATTCAATTTATGTGGATACTATTATACTATTGATCACATAGATAGTGAATGTGCGGAAATAACGAACTTTATACTTCAATATAAAAAAGGTTACTTATCCACTGCTTTTTCTTGTGATGGATGAAGGATAAGTTATGGGATGTTTCCTGTCGAAATCTCAAGACCAGATGAGGGAGTCAAACTATTAGGTGGTGCATTTAGCCTCGACGATGGTTTTGTGAAGGGCCTTGCCATTAAGAGGGCTGAAAAATCAGTGGATTTGATGCAGATTTTATCCAAGCTCCACGATCCTCAAAGTGAATTGTTGCTTTTACGATCATGTATGGGTATCTCCAAGATGCTTTTTGGGCTTCGTATTTGTCACCCAGACTATATTATGGAGGCGGTAGATATATTTGATAGAGGCTTGCGAGAAGTGGTGGAAGGCATTGTGGTTTGTGTGGGGCCGTTCTTTGGAGAGCTGCAGTGGAGACTATCTACTCTACCTATCATATACGGAGGTCTTGGCCTTTACACTGCTAGGGAGGCGTCTGAATATGTTTTCTTAGCTTTGCGTGTGCAATCTTGGAGGTTACAGGATCACATATTGAGGAGCAGTGGTGTGGAAGGTATGGATGACAATTTTCATAAGGCTTTGGAAACGTTACAAGTGACTCTTCCTGATTTTGATCTTAACAACTTCACCAATAAAGACAACGCCCCCCCTAAAGCATAAAGCATCCTGGAGAGTGCTCTTTTTGGTAAAGTGGTTAAGGACATTGATAGAGTTTACATGCTAACGGAGAGACAGAAAGCGGTTTTTGGGTGTTTGCAAGAATCACATGCCCAAGATTTTCTTCTGGCTATTCCGATTGAGGGGCTTAGATAGAAGATGTCTCCTTTGGAGTACCGTTATATCCTCAAATATAGGTTAATGATCCCGCTTTATCCCTATGACTCTCGCTGCCCTGCTTGCATCACGGATGCTTGGACTCGTATGGTGAACATGCAGTTGATTGTAAAGTAGACCCTGGTTTTAAATATATACATGATCATGTGTGGGATATCTTGTATGATATACTATGGAGGGATGGCATTTCGGCAAAGAAAGAAGCACCTGTGAATTTCCTGACAGACCCACTTGAAGGGAGATCGACACTAAGACCAGCAGATGTTCTTATTTTTGGATGGGCTAATGGGAAACACACATGTGTCGACCTCACTGAGGTATCTCCTTTGGTAGGAATTGGACATGGCACCTTTACAGTCGGGCAAGCGGCACTAAAGGCTGCCTCAGGTAAGATATTGAAGCATGAGAAAGCGTGTGTTGACAATAGGCATGCTTTTGTCCCCTTCGCTTTTGATACTTTTAGTTATTTGGCTCCAGAAGCAGTTAGACTACTTAAGAGGGTCCAGAAAGTCATGCACAGCAATGTCATGACTCCTGGTTCACGAGATTTTATTTTTAATATGATAGGTTTTGCTATTCAAAAAGGGCTAGCGGCACAGCTTGTTGCTCGCTTGCCTACTATGTAACTTCTCGTCTATTATAATAAATTTATGGATTGAGTTTGATCCAAATTTACAATAAGAATTAGAATTATTATTAAGTTTTAAGTTTTAAGATTCCTTATTTCCTTACTTATCCACTAATTCAATTCTTGATCCACCTTCTTGGAGCAATCCAAATAATAGAGGAGTTAAAGCATCATCGGATAACACTTCTCATATGCAGACAGATTTGGAAATCCCACGTTGAATAAATGTTACCAATGATCAGGAACATGCAATACCTATCACTCAATAGATAATGGTTGCTGGAGCTTTTAATAAAGATTATGCACAAATTTCTGCGCAAATGGTGATTTTTACTACAGCCCAAAACCAAGTGGAAAGGGAATCTTTTCAACGATTTGACTCAGTAAGTCATATTGTGCCAGTTACTTCGGTTGGGTGTGATACACAAGGTATGATTAAAGTTAATGTTAGTCGGGGCAGAACATTTGAACAGACAAGCTTTAGGAAAGGAAAAAGACTGAGAATGGAGATGGAAGAGAGTAGCAACCCTAACAAAAATAGATCTCAACTAGGGGAATCTAGTGCTCTTACTAATCTTTCAGAGTTTATCAACAATTCTAATTTGGAAAAAGAAATTTATTCTCTTGCTCCACCATTAGGATTAGAGAGTACCCTAGATTCAAATCTGATTAGAGCATATCTTCAAATGAGTGAATTTGATCTATCGATGGATAATTATAATTAGGAGAATATAGATACGGCAACCGCTCATGTGACTAGAGGTTTAAAGGTTCCACTTCAATCTCTTATTAATCTTTATGAGCAAAATTAATTGAATCAATACTCCTCTTCTTCTAATCTTGAATCTTCATAAAATACCCAGTTAATTATGGATGAGTCAAATCTTTCTCCAAATTCTTATCCATCGTATCATGGGACTGTTTCAGAGAAAAACTACTCAAATACTTTCGGTAACAAAGCATCCAGCACTGGTGACCAGGTACGTTCTCATATCGTATTCAATTTCCAATCTAATTATGTTCAATCTTTTTAATATTTGCTTCATTCTGATACTCAACTCATATTGCAAATTAGAATTGTTAAAACTAGCATAATGAAGGTCTTAATATGGAATGTAAAAGACTTTGCTTCTAAAGAAACTAAAGATTACTTAAGAGATATCATAAGATATCATAATCCAGATATAATATTTTTAGGTGAAACAAAAATAAATAAAGAAAAAGCCAAAGCCATGACTGAGAATTACTGCTATCCTAAGTCACTATTTGTAAGTTCAGTAAGTAGATTTGGAGGTCTTATTCTGCTTTGGAAACAATGTTTCCCTTGTGGTGTAGTATGTGTCAAGAACAACATAATTCATCTTTTGGTTATTTCTAACCCTGCTAAGGAGGAATGGTTGTTATCTTATATGCATGGTTCTATATATGATGACATTAAAAAGTCACAATGGGATTTTTTAAAATATCTCAGTGATAATGTTTTTCATCCATGGGTAGTTATGGGTGATCTGAATGTTCATCTTAAGTCTAAAGGTCAGACTTCTAGTTATACTTGTATAAACATCTGGGTCTGTAATACCATAGAGGAAGCAGGATTAATGGATTTGGGTTACATAGGTGGTAATCATACTTGGACAAACAGGTCAAATGGCAAGGGATGTAAAAGAGCTCGGATTGACATGGCACTTCACAATGCTAAGTGGCTAATTCAACTCCCTGACTCGAAAATATATCACATACCTTTTCTTGGTACAGATCATTGTCCAATTTTACTTCAGACAGAAGCTAAAATGGTTACTCTTAGGAAAGTCTGGAAGTTTTACAGATGCTGGCTTTCTGATCCTTCATGTTCAAAGACTATTGCTCATTCCTGGAAATCCTCATATTCAAACTTCTGCAATGAGATCTCTTTAACCATAAGAGAGTCATCTAAGTTGAAGAGAAAAACCTTTGGACAGATAGACAAGAAAGTAAAATTACTAAACAAATCAGTTAGAACATCTTTAGTCTCTGCCAGTTAGTGATTACAACATCTCTAAAATACAGATTACTATAGAGTTTTTGCATCATTGAAAAAAAATTAGAAGCAGAATATTGGAAGCAGAATTCCGGAGACAAATGGGTAAAAGAAGTGGATAACAACACAACTTATTTCCATACTATGGCAAATAGAATAAGGGCTAGAAATAACATAGTCGCCTTAAGATATCCGAATATAATCTGGTTGCATAATAGGGAGGACTTAGACAATTTTTTCACTACTCATTTCTCTTAAATTGCCACAATTACCTCTCCTGAAATACAAGATCTCTCATTTGCTCATATTCATAGCAACATTACAAATAATGATAATATTTCTCTAATGAATATGCCAACTGTAGAGGAAATATATAATGTAGTTAAGAGCATAGCTAGCTAGAATTCTCCAGGTCCAGATGGATTCTCATCAGGAATTTACCAAAACCCGTGGGAAACAGTTGGACAAGACATCATCAATCTGGTTCAAGATTTTTTCATACATAAGAAACTCCCAGTTCAACTCAATGAAACTGCTACAGTAGAAACTCTATAAATTAATGCTGTCGGGACCATCAAAATTTATTAATTAAGCGAGATATTAATTAACCGATAAATTAATAATTATTAATTTATATATTAATTAATACTTTATTAACTTACTAGCCCTTAACCCGTGCCGTAACGGCACGGGCCATGATGTTGGTTCATTTTTAATATATCGTATAATTTGTGTCCCGATACTTATCAACTCCTTATGATTTAATATGGTTTGTCATAAAAATAGTCGGGATTTTCCTCTCATTTTTACTTGTTTTTTTCCTTTAATATTTTACCGTCAGAGATTTGATCAAACGAAAGAAATATAATCTTAACTCCCAGACAATTTTTTTATTTAGGTTCATTGCTTATAATGAGATAATGCTCTACATGAACATGGAAGTTTAAATATTTTTTGGAAATATGTCGTCAGCAGCGCTCATCTCAGTGAAATCAACTAATCAATATCATCCATAAAAGTCTCCCCATGCACCTATTTCGTTCCAACTGACTCATTTATCATGGTCATGTTGTCGATCCTCCAAATAGGCAAAGAATAATATTTTTTTGCATCAAACGGATGATACAAACTCTCCAATGTGACAATTAGCATAATATGTTTTTGTTCATCAATACCCGCCAGCACGATAAAACCATATGAATCCTTTTTTTTTATCCACCACCACCTAGTGGAAGAGCCAAGGGTTGACTAGCCTGGCTCTAACCCCTTAAATTTTTAATAACTACATGAATTTTTTTGTTTATTTTATAAATAGTACTTTTTCCATATATATTTATGGTTTAGTCCACCAAAGTTTACATATTTATCGAAGGCGATCCCCACTCCAATATTTGTGAGAAGAAGTGGGGATCTCCTTCGATAGGAGCTTGGATATCCGTGTCATAACTGTAGGACTCAACAATAAGTTATTTTATTGTGTACTGATTTTGACTCGTATCGCTCGTTTGCGGTTATTATATAATGTGGCATTCTAGTGTTTTTTTAATTGTCATGTATTTTACCCGATTTTATTTTATCATTTAGGAAATCAACCACGTACATCTTCTCTGCTTTATAATGTTAATCGATTTGTGGCGACACGTAAATAACAGAATATATTACTACTCACCAACACAACCTACCACCACAAAATCACCTAATACCATTTCTTTCCCCCCACCTCCACCGCTCATGGGCGTGCTTTTAATTTTTTTATCACAAACGCCATGTGTAAAGTTTAGATTGAACAAACTTAAGTTGTCAATTAATTTATTCCATTAGTTTTTTGTTATATTCACTTTGATATAACACTAAAAACCATGATTTATTCGATCGGGTACCATGGATAGAAGGGATCCCATTTGGGTGATCCTACGGTCATCATCATTTTTTTTATATGATCTGGTATCGTCCTCGAAATGTTTGGATTTTTTCCTTACCAACCACGCTAAAAACAACCAACTACATCTTTCCCAGTATAATATTGCTCGTTTTATAAAGATACAAAACTATTATTGTCCATTACATTCACCAACACCCACCTGCCATAAAAACCAATCATCACCACTATTTCTTCTACTATCATTAATATTACCGCTTCCACCATTCACAAACGCCCGCCACCTTTTCGACCACCCACTATTTCTTTCACTACCACTATTAATATTAATATTTATTAATGTAATTTTTAGTAAAAGATTATTTATTAATAAAAATATGTATTGTATAATTTTCATAATAATAAATTAATATTATCATATTTATTATCTAAATAATAATAATTTATTTTATTTTATTTATTTATTTTCAGAATAAAATTCAATTTATTATAAAATGGGAAAACAAATTGATATTTCCATTGTTATTATTTCGGGTGGGACAATGAACGTGATAGTAAGAGCAAAACTTTCCCCCTCGTTCAAATCCACTTAATTACATCGTTATCGTTAATCGTCGAATCGAATCATCGTCGATTATGCTCTATAAAGATGAAAGATAAGGAACGTACGAAAGCTAAAACCAAAAATGTTTATCGCGGTGATGATCCAAACATTGGAATGAATGCCCGTAATAAAGAGATTCTCACTGAAGAACGCGAATAACACGAAGAAGATGATGTCTCTGATGTAGGTGATTGTGAAACCCAAACTCTCAAGCAACTTCAAATGGCCCCGATTAGGGAAGTACAAGTAATAGAGACTCATTAAAGACACAGTAATCGGATGATATGTTTTGTAATTTTCTTCCGATTGTTTAGGCCCAACCACTTGAGTAATTTTTGGACACAAAGTGATGCATATTCGGTAGAAAGTAGTTTTGTACGGCTTCCGATTTTGATGTATTCGGTAGAATATACTCTCTTATGCCTTTCGATTATGTGTATTCGTAAGATTATGTTGAAATATATCTTCCGATTATTTAAATTTGGCCCTTATGTTTAACTCAAACTTACGATTATGAACCTATTGTACTTTGTTTTGCTGTTTAGGGATAGGCGAGGTAAAAAAGTCGAAGACGCAATTGTATCAGATAGTGCAAGGATGGACATGTGTAAGAACTTGACAGCTAGTGCAAGGAGAGCTATGACTACTAAATCCATTTCAAGTGCTCAAGATGGAACTCAACAAGGAAATCAAGAAGGTGTTCAACCAACTGCCCCATAATTAGAACCAGATCAAGAAGCTGTAGATCCAAGTGATCCACAATCACAAGTTGAAATTCAACCAAAATCACCAGAAGATAGAGTACCATAAGTAGGACAACCTAGTGTTGCGCAAGAAGAAGGAGAAGCCGAAAAGAAAAATCCTCCTAGAAAGAAAGCGAAACACCTTATCCCAAAATAACTGAAGGTAAAGGATATTCCAGAAGGTATAATCCTTGGGCTGCCAGAGGATGGAGGACAATTGTTATTTGGATACAAAGACTCCCGAGCCAAAGAAAAATATGAAACCGAGGTAATAATCGTATCCATTTTATTTACGTATTTTCTTTTTCTTCGTAATAGTTTTAAGGGTTAGGTAATTTAAAAAAAACATTATTGTGTGTATACTAGTATCATTTTGATGCGGTTCGTTTACTCAAACCCATCACCGCACCAACAAAAATGCTGGAATGGCCTTTATCCGATGAATGTGAAAGGTTCAAGATAATTATTTCAAATTTGGGGTTGGATAATGTTGCCGAGAACTCTATGTTGGAACATGACCGGGTGGTTATATCGGCGTTTGTGGAGAGACTTTATCCTGAGACCGACACCTTCCATATTCTGTTTGGGGAAATGACGATTACTCTAGATGATGTTGTGCAGATTCTTAGACTCCCTGACCATGGCAAAGGTGTCAGGGCTGAGTACACAAAGCAGTTGGAATGGGACAAACTTTATGCTCTAACTAAGAAGTGTTTGGGTTGGGATGCAGAAACATCAAAAACTGAGTTCAATAGATGCATGAAATATAGAGCTAGACAGTTCAACATGAGTACTATGATGGATATGTTCAAGGGCACCAAGGAAAAATAAGAGAAAGGAACTTCAACTGATGAGCAAGTGAACCACGCGGCCACCGCATATCTCCTATGTGTATTGGGATGTGTCATTTCCCCCAATACTAGTGGAAATTGGGTCGACGCCAACCTTTTACAACTTCTGGATCCTCTCGATAAAGTGCATGAGTACTCTTGGGGAACGGCATGCCATGCGTGGTTGATGAAAGAGTTAATAAAGGCATCGAGGCTTGGAATTATCCAAGTGGCTGGGAACGTGAGTCTACTACAAGTATTTTTATTAATTCTACATACTTGGTTGTTTTTTTTATTTTTCTACCATTGAAGAATCAATTTCCTAATACTTGCAAAAATGACAATATAGACATGGATCTACGACCACTTCCCTATCTTGGAATTGGCCATTGAAAACCCGGCGTGGTTGAAAGGTGACCCTAGTAGAAAAAAGTACGTCTTCGATGACAACCATTCTAGGACAAGGGAGGAGCAGATGATTTGTTTTAGGGATATTTTGGACTCACTGAAATCCCAAGAGGTATGCTTTGATCCATACATGGAATACCGAGCTAATGGACATATCGCGGGTCATTCCAATTTGGCCCTTTATTTTGGACCATTGTGGCACCCCACAGGATATGTGATGTACAATGTCTCAAGGGTGATGCGACAAAATGGTTATGTATAAGGTATACCAAAGGACAAAATCCATGGAAATTTCTCTTTGGATCTGGAACAATGCAAGTCTGATAAAGATTCTATCACGGTGTTTTACTTGGGTAAACCATCATGTAAATTCCATTGGGATAGAAGGATGGTTTACTTGATCAACGATGGAAGGCCAGCCAACCAAGGTTTTGAAAATGCTCCCAACTATATGGATTGGTACCAGAATTTTTCTCATTTTCGTGTAATTTGTGATCTTAAACCAAAGACCGTATCACCGTATAAGAATATCCTCAAATAGAAACCTCCGGGTTTTGATCGATTGGTACGTATTGGTTTCTTAATTTAGTTTAATATTATGGGTCAAAATCAGAGTAGTAACCGTTTGATGGTATGCTATGTTTTAAAACAGATGAACATGTTAAGAGGTTTGTCCAAATGGTACACTAATTGAATAAAGTCTAGAGTGCATGTGCCAATTGATAAGATAAAAAAAAACACCAAGAGTTAATTGACAACGTTGACAATGAGGAGTATGCATCTCAGTTCGGGAAAAAAGGCAAGAAACCTACAACGAAGGTGAGCAAAAGAACTCCGTCTTCATAGGGCACTCAAGTTAAAGGCTCAAATGATGGTTCTGGTCCAAGTCGTAGAGGTCGTAAAGGTCGCAAAGTCAAAGCAAAGAGGAAAGATTAAACTCTTGATGTTTTGTTAACTTTATGGATAACTTTGTTTATGTCGGATTATGTCGTTTTCAAAGTTCGTGCCGGATTATAAATTAGTACATTATGTTTATGGTTTGTGAATGATTCGTTTTATGGATTATGTATGGTTTTATTGCTATCTTTATGCATTTAACGATGACTCGCAAGCGAATCACATGCACATATACGAAACTGTTAAATTTTAGGGTTATTTTGTTTTTGGTACTCAAGTTTTGACCAACTTTGCTGTTTGGTCTAACATTTGTCCAGCTTGGGGTTTGGTACTTGGAATTGACGTGGACTTACGTTGACTCTTGACTTCTGTTTAGTATTTATTAAAGGCAAGAAACCTACAACGAAGGTGAGCAAAAGAACTCGGTCTTCATAGAGCACTCAAGTTAAAGGCTCAAATGATGGTTCTGGTCCAAGTCGTGGAGGTCGTAAAGGTCGCAAAGTCAAAGCAAAGAGGAAAGATTAAACTCTTGATATTTTGTTAACTTTATGGATAACTTTGTTTATGTCGGATTATGTCGTTTTCAAAGTTCGTGCCGGATTATAAATTAGTACATTATGTTTATGGTTTGTGAATGATTCGTCTTATGGATTATGTATGGTTTTATTGCTATCTTTATGCATTTAACGATGACTCGCAAGAGAATCACATGCACATATATGAAACTGTTAAATTTTAGGGTTATTTTGTTTTTGGTACTCAAGTTTTGACCAACTTTGATGTTTGGTCTAACATTTGTCCAGCTTGGGGTTTGGTACTTGGAATTGACGTGGACTTACGTTGACTCTTGACTTCTGTTTAGTATTTATTAAAAATTAATATAAAATTTAATAATTGTCTGAAATTACTTAGTTACCCTCAATGAATTTATTAATTTACGTATTTATTATTTATTTTAAATTTTTTTGATTTTTTTTTCAAATTTATTTTTTTTTTTCTGTATTTTTTGTAAAGATTTTAAAAAGTTTTTCTTTAAAAAAATTTTAAATTTTTATAAAATAAAGAAAATTATTTTTTATAAAAATTAAAAAAAAATCATTAAAAAGATAAAAAAAAATAATAATTTTTTAAAAATTTAAAAATAAAAATAGAAAATATTATTTTTAAAAATTAGAAAAAATATTTTAATAAAAAAGTTAAGGTTTAAAAAATAATATTAAAAATTAAAAATGGAGGGGTAAATAAGTAAAAGACTAAATTATTAGTAATAAAAAAAGAGAAATATAAAAAGATTGGGTCAAATAGAGTCAATCACGGTCAAACGTCAATTCCAAGTACCAAACCCCAAGCTGGACAAATGTTAGACCAAATAGCAAAGTTGGTCAAAACTTGAGTACCAAAAACAAAATAACCCTAAATTTTATACAGACAATCGGAAGATTAGTTTACATACATAGCTTCTGATTCTAGGGAATTTGCAATTTTTTTGTCAGAATATGAGCTATTTAAATTATGTATCTACCGAATATGGAGATTTTGCAAAAAACAAATCAGATTCGGAAGATTGTTAATTTCGTTGTCTGCCGATTATGCTTTGTGAAGAAATAATTTTTGTTCTGTAACCAAACAATACCATATTCGGTAACGAAGTTAACTTCTTAAACTTTCGATTATTATCATCGGTAGATTTAGTTTATATTGTGCATACGATTATTTTATGTGAAGAAAACTTTGTTTTCTGTATCCAAACAACACCATAATCGGGAACTAAGATTATTCCTTGGCTTCCGATTATAAAACTCGATAATCACTGGTGTTCTGTAAACAAACAACACCATATTCGGTAACGAAGTTATCTACCAAATATATCAGATTTCAAAATTCACGAGATGAAGGCATTTTTGAAAAATCTCTTTTTGGAGAAACCTATAATCGTAAGTTTTTGTAACCTACTTTGCCTCTGATTATGGGTACATCCAAAACACAAACCAAGTGGTCATGGTTGGCTCTGCACCCTCAAAACATATGGTTGGCTACTTATAGTCGATAGTTTTACAATTGGATTATCTACCGAATATATAGCAGATTTCAAAATTCACCAGATGAAGAATTTATGAAAAATCTCTTTTTAGTGCAACCTATAATCGTAAGGACTTGTAACCTACTTTGCCTCCGATTATGGGTACATTCAAAACACAAACCAAGTGGTCATGGTTGGATCTGCACCCTCAAAACTTATGGTTGGCTACTTATAATCGGTAGTTTTACGGTAACGAAGTTATCTACCGAATATAACAGATTTCAAAATTCACCAGATGAAGGCATTTTTGAAAAATCTCTTTTTGGGGCAACCTTCATCGTAAGTTTTTGTAACTTACTTTGCCTCCAATTATGGCTACATCCAAAACACAAACCAAGTGGTTATGATTGGCTCTGCACCCTCAAAACCTATAGAATTTGGTGACGGTTGAATCTGGGTGGCTACTTATAATCGGTAGTTTTACAAGTTGGATTATCTACCGATTATATGAGGGAATATTAGCCGAAATATCCACATTCTAATCGGTAGCTAGTGATTCAATTTAACCTACCGATTGTTTGTTTACCAACCGATTAAGGTGTTGGCTACCGATTATGGAAGGACATAGTTGCCATTTCGAAAAATCGGAGATAAGGGGTAGCTTAGATTTATGTTTGGTGACCTTTTTTGTCTTTTTATGTCGCCCCTAATTCTTTTGGGGTCGCCCCAAAAAATGCCAGGTTAGTTAAATATTTTTTCAATAAAATTCAATAGCATTATTTGGGGAACTTTAAAATACCACAATGTGTCATTAGAAAACTAAATTCCATTCAAAGGAGATTATGGTGGGGACATAAATCGAACATAGGAATCAATTTTATTGCTTAGAGTTCTTTCAATGAAGAAAAAAATGAAGGAGGACTAGCCTTTTGGAATTTAGAGCAATTTAACAATGCTCTTATTACCAAATTAGCCTGGAGATTGTGCACAGAATCAAACCAGTTGTGGGTTAGAGTTTTAAAACCAAAATATGCACCATACGGTGACTTCTTGCATCTTCAAGAAGAGCACAATAACTCTTCTTGGATTTGTAAAGAAATTGAACAAAGATTAATTGAGTTCATGTCCGAGTTCTAATTCTTAACAATCCAAAAAGATGGAATGCTTCTCTTGTTAATGAATTATTCCCTGATCACATTGCACAGCTATTTCTAAAGATGTATCTTCCTCGGCAGGGAGAAGATACTCTTATCTGGGAACCAAATAGAGCAGGATCATTCACAGTTAAGTCATCTTATAAAACTTTTACTACTCGTGAAAATCATATGCAGCGGATTCCAAAAATAGTCTGGAAGCGAATTTGGAAAATGGAAGCTCCTCATAAAGTTAAGTTGCTCATATGGAAATGTTTAAAGGAAATAATTCCTACTTTGGTTCAGTTAAGTCACTATAAAGCTGTGATTGAAACACTATGTCCACATTGCAACACAGAAGAAGAAACACTAGAACATATTGTTATCACTTGCAACTACTCCTCCTCACTTGGCTTGCAATGAATGTAAATGTCTCTAATATACAGGGTCACCATGTCTCTGCCATAAGTTGTATAAGTATCTAGTTTAACACTACTCAAAATATATTAGTGAAGAAAACTATAATAAGTGGATACTCACTCTAATGGTAACAGCTTGGCAGATCTGGAAATCATGTTGTGATAAAATCTTTCACGATAAAAAAATAAATACTTGGATTGCTATTAGTAATATCAGATGTTTAATACAGCAGTGTGATATACTTCAGCATGATACAGAAATAGGAAAACTGATTAAAAAACAAGAATGTTGGATTCCACCAAATCAAGACCAACTCGAGATTAACATAGATGCTTCATTTGATGAGAGATCAAAATATTTTGGCATTGGGATAATCGTGCGTGATTATACAGGTACAAGCAGAGGCATCAGAGGCCAGAACTTCAATGGATGAGTAGACCCTGAGCAGGCAGAATGCTTGGCCATCAAAGAAGCGCTTATCTGGGCCAAGACTATGACGGCATGGAATATTTTACTAGAAACAGACTGTTTAAATGTAGTAAACTCTATCAATGATGCTATCCCTCATATATATTGGTCGAACCAGGGAATTGTAAACGAAATAAAGCATCTACTAGATACTACTATGGGAACTTCAGTTAGTTATGTCATTAGAACAACTAACAATGTCACTCATAAAATAGCCAACATGGTAAGAAAAAGAAGAGCTTCATTTGATATTTTTTTTAACATCCCAGCCGATATTTCTACATCCTTAAGGGATGATGTTGTTAAAACGAAGTTATGTACTCATACTTAGTTCTTTAGTGAAGTTCTGTTTTCAAAAAAATATATTATTTATTTAACTAAAGAATATATGTGCATCCACCCTGCGTCAAATGTATGACATCGCGGTGTCACCTAACTCACCTACGCACCTCCTTTAGTATATATCCAAGACAGTTTACTGTTCAATCTATGTGTGATGTGTTCTCAATAATGTTGTTGTAGTAAAAGGTTCGTTGAGACTTGTGAAAGCAATATATTTTAGACTTACAAAACTTAAAAATAAAGAAAACTTAATTCAAGATTGATTTCAAAATATTAAAAATAACCAAGACACTAGAATCCACTATTACACATGAATGAATGATGTTGAATATTTCATAACTCTAATTAGCCTTTAAATCCTTTATTTCTTAATTCACAAATAATCAAACATATTCTCAAATATTAATTGTATTCCCTAAGCATAGACTATCAATTGATTAAACAAAGTATAATCTATCAAATTAAATCACAAGTAATTAAGAAAATTATGTAAACATTTAAAAACTCTGCAAAAGCAGTGATTGAGTGAATTATAATTAAATATTAGAGAAAATGAAATAGTTACCCATTATTCATGTGTAGATAGCTTCATCCATTGCCTTGATTACGCGAGAATTTAGCCTCTCATCATGATGGAAACACGCTCAAAAGTTGATTTCATTTATGCTCAAAAGTGGTTTACAAATGATGAAATTGGGAGAAAATGATTAAAACCGGGTTTTTGTAACTATTATAATTGTTGGAAAACTATGTTACAAAGAACGATAAATGTATAGTGTCACTGTCACTGTAGCACTACGACCCTCGTCTATGTGTCATTATCACTGTTGATAAACGACTGTCTGTTTGGGTCTAATGTTCTTCGTATGTTCTTCAAGCAGCAGGAGAAAACTCGTCTCTGTAACTCGATCAATCTTCACTCTGTTATGCTCTAAACTCTCCCAAACTCTCCATCCCCCTTTTATGACCTCCAATAACTTATTTTATACTCAACATGGGCCAAAAATAACGATAATAACTCCCCAAAGTTCTGCCATTACTTGACAGTAAATAAGATCTT
Organism: Papaver bracteatum; assembly: GCA_023529315.1. NCBI lineage: Eukaryota > Viridiplantae > Streptophyta > Magnoliopsida > Ranunculales > Papaveraceae > Papaver > Papaver bracteatum. The sequence goes on along the minus strand of JAJJWX010002747.1, from coordinate 459,963 downwards.
CTCGGGAATATTTTCTTCCACTTTTAGCTCTTTCACGCGTCTATAGCTGCTAAATCTTCCTTATTTAACTTCTCCACGCTTCTGCGGAGAGCAAGCTCAATCCCAACACGACCAGCACACGTAAAATCGCGTTGTAATCCCGTGATTATCTCACCGCACACATACTCCATGTGTATAAAATCCATGTATGCATCCTATGTTTTTCGAATATGAAGGACTTACCAGTCCCGTGTGAGTGTAACAGAATGTAATGAGTTGATTGAAGTGATTGAATCTCGCCACAGCTCCTCCAAATTCAAAACAACAAACTCCGCAGGTGACCAATATTCAAACCTACACTTACCCGCCAAAACCAGGTAGAGAATGGTGTCCCCCTAACCAAACCGTGGGTGTGAATAGCACATGCCCAACTGATGTGCCCCTTATCCAAAGTGAGTGTGCCTTTAGTACTTCTCTCTAGGGGTCCAAATAGCACTTTTTGAGCAACTTTTTCCACACAAGTGTATTTCTCCAAAAACAGCTACACAAACATAAAAATTCCAAAATAAGTACAAAAATCGAGACTAACAATAGAGACACTGAGGACAGTTCAGACACAAAAATGTGTATCAATGTGTGTGCATTTTACGTTTATGCAGACTCGTACTCACGTGGAGGTAAGTCACCGTATAGAATATTAACCTTTTAGTGCGAGGAAAATGGGATGATCAAGAGTAACCAGTGAAAACAATTCACTTCCCATGCACGTCAAGACCCGCAGATAAAAATCTTTGTCGGAAGACCGGGAGACAAAAAATGTCAAACGTAATTTAACAGCAAATTATATCCATGAACCACGAGGTGATTTGATCATCAATCTTGCTTTATCTACTGGGGGAAAATTCCGGAAAGTGCTTTATACACCAGGAGAGAAATCTCGAAAATTAAGGCCCAATAGCCAATAGGGTACCAATATGGAAATATTGTTTGAGGATGTACCAATTCAAAGGCAATAATGGTTTTGTAGGCATTTCTTACACCCTAGGAGAATTGGCACCCTTATTAGTATCTTGTGAATTTTTTTCTTTTTTGTGTTCTGTAAAAAATAAATTTAAATCAGAAATAGGCTATGAGAAAGTAGAAGAAAATTTAAATAAGAAATAAGATTTGAGGAAGTATTGAAGGAGGTGATGTCGTTGGACAATCTCTCTTAGGTTTTCATTAATCTTTTCTTCTCAAATTTTTGAAAATAGGAAAGTCGGAGACGAAGAATTTTAAACTCTTTACAGACAGTTAACCACCTGAGCCGGTGATTAACGTACACTATTACGTGCTACAACCAGTGACCAATAGTCACATAGAAATCATGTTCAAAACTCACACGAGTTGTTGACACAGACACATTTATCTAACACACACACACACACCACCACTACCACCACCCCCACAAGTGAAGGGTCTGTGCAGAGTCAGAGAAACTGAGATTGAGCCTTAAATGCTGAAATCTGGTGATGGATAGCCTCTTAGTGAATATATCTGCAATTTTCTCCCGAGTAGATAGAAACCTCACTTACAAGCACTAAGCAGCTACTAGTTCCCTAACAAAATGAAAGGAAATCTCAATGTATTTCATTCTATTATGAAAGATTGGATTGGCAGTTAAGTATGTAGCACTCATGTTGTCACGCTATAAAACATGAGACCTTGGAGAAGTAAATGATAGTTCAAACAAAAATCAATTCTCAAGCACCATTTTGTAATAAAGCATTCATCTCCTCATCCATAGCAGCTATCCATTTGGGATCTTTACAAGCCTCAGAATAACATGTAGGCACAATGATCTCTTCACAAACAATCTGAACCTCATAATAAACAAACACCTTTAGTTTGGAGATACGACTCTTAGCTAGTTGGCAGTCATGACAAATTGTAGTGGATAAATGATCATGGATAACATTGTCCGCAGTAGCTGATACATGTTTCAAAGTGTGATAATCTGGATGACCAAGTTTGTTGTGCCAGTTGGAAGTAGTTGTGATAGCAGACTGAAAAGCTTGTTTAAGTTAAGCATAAGTGAACTCGAAGTGATAAATACCTTCTTTAACAGGACCATGAATAAGAACCTTGTGTGTAACCATATCCTTCACAAAGAATTCATTTTGGTAGAATTCAAAGAAACAGTTATTTTCTTTGGTAAACTGATGCACAAAAATTAAGTTCTTTGTAATAGTAGGCACATGAAGGAAATTTGACAAAACAAAAGTTGTAGTTTCATTTGTAGAATTAGAAGTTCTAATATGAGTTATGTACAAACATGAGCCATTGACAACTATCACTTGATTTGTTCCCTGGTATTCAGAATGCAAATTTAAGTTAGACAAATCAGATGATAAGTGATGTGTGGCACCTGAATCTGGTATCCATCCAGATTAAGAAGTAGAAGCAGAATATTCATTATAGACATCAATGGCTTCTGGTTCTAGGCACCAAATTTCCTCATAATCCACACCATACTGCTGATGGGGAAAAACGACTTGTTCATTTTTTAGGAAGTGAAGAGACGATCGTGCGGACGGAGACTCCTCAACCGAGCAAACTGCTTAACCTCAAACATATGCACTGCACAGGAGTACTTTGAGTTTGAGAGATAAATCTATAGGACTCCGGCCTAAATCAAGACAATGGTCGTTCCAGAGTCAATTCGGTCACAAAGAGGGAAGAGTGTCGATCTGTAGGAGGGAAGATGAGAAGTGTGGTCACGCTACCAATATTAGTGTTTAAACTTGCTCAGAATTATGATTTGCAAAGCATTCAGTTTGAAACCCTAATTTTGCTCGATTGCTGATCAATTGATGATTTACTGAAAATCAATCACTGAGTGAAAGAGGGAGCAGATACATAGGATGATGGCTGACCATGTAGGGTCCAGGTGCTCGAGTGAGAATGCACCAAAGTCCTTTGCTGACCAGTTAGTGAAAGGATGATTAAACGCTGGTTTAATCATTTATTAAAATGTTGCTCGGTTGAGCGTTAGGTAATAAAACCTAACAATGGAGAGATAAGGGACCGTCCAAGGGGAGTGAAACCTGCCCTTGGTGGTCTTGGGACCATTTGGCGATCGATTGAGCAAATTCTAAGTTGATTGGAAAGAGTTTTAACCTAATATGAACTGTTGAAAGCTAATTAGGTCAAAATTATGAAGATTTGTGGGACCGGTTCCTTGCAAGCCTAAGGGCCGACCTTGGTTGGTCAAGGTGGCATGCCCATGTCACCATATTTTTCGTGTCTCAATTCTGAGAATTTGGATATTTTCTGACACCCGTTCGAGCAATATTTTGGATTTTCAGAAGAGTTTGATCTTGACTGAAACTCTCAATTTTGCTAGAATGAGCAAGTAGAACTTTGCTCGTGCGACTAATATTTTGAGAATACTAAAGTAATAATATTTTAATATTTTTCGTGAGTAGCCTACCCGGTCATGTGACCATTTGACTTTTTGGCCTTTTGATGGTTTAAGCAATATTTGAGAAAATATCCAAAACTAGGGCTTTTTGCTCAAACAAAGGAGTTTCATATGATGAAGGAAATAATAATAATTAAAAAATAATGGACAGTTCACGTCTAGGGCATGGCCGTCCGTCTAAGTGGTCCGGACTTTTTTACTATAGGAAATAATAATAATTAAAAAATAATGGACAGTTCCCTAACTTTTTTACTATTTTTCATCATTTGAAGGAAAATATGGAGAAACTAAGAGTCTTGCTTAAACAAGGAAATTTGTTTAAATGAAGGAGTTTTCATGAGATAAGGAAAAATAATAAAATAATGGGAGAGGCGTGGGGCCGGCCACGGCGGCATGACTGGCCGGCGGGTGGGTCTGCTCCCCTAGGCGCCTCTTTTATTATTTTATTAATATTATATTTCCTTCCTATTTAGCATAGGTTTCCTCGTTCGTCCATATTTTTTAATACTCGTTCGTGCGTTCGGGTGCTCGTTTGTGCATTATTTCTATGGTACGTTAATTAAATATCCCTAGTTTTGACACCCAATAAATATACCCCTATCATTTAAAAACCTTATCCACTAAAAAATAGATTACATTAATACCCTCACTTATAATTATTTTCATTTACAAACCTTATTCATTAGCAAACTTCTTTTATTATTACTTCATAGCCACTGCAACCACCACTCCACCACCACCACTGTTTCCACCGCCACCGCCGCCACCGTTTCCACCACCACTCCACCACCACCACTACTTTCTAACTACAACCACCACTAATATTCCACCACCACCGCCACCACCAAAATTTGGTGTCAACAAATGAAGTTGATCCAAAAATTAAAAGTTCAAAAAAAAAAACTTTACTGATATATATTCCAGTTATTTTTTTTGTCAACAATCGAAGTTGATCCCAACGAATGGAGTCAACAACCAAATTTGATACAAATAACAAAAAAACATTCCAGTTTAGTTGTGTCAACAATGGAAGTTGATCCCAATGAATGGGGTCAACAACCAAAGTTAACACAATAACTGAAAAAATACACCATCTTTTTTGAGTCAACAATAGAAGTTAATCCCAGTGAATGGAGTCAACAACCAAAGTTGACACAAATAACTAAAAATCATTCTAATCCAATTGTGTCAACAATGGAAGTTGATAACAGTAAATGGAATCAATAACCAAAGTTTGAAACAAAAAAACAAAAAATGACATATAACATATATGAATGAGTAAATTTGGCGTGAGTCGAACACGCATCATCTGACGAGGAATCAGTCATGCTACCATTGCACCACAAATTCAACATTTGAAGAACTTTACAACTATAAAATCCAACAACACCACCACTTCCATCAATCGAGAAACAATACATAAACACAAACCAACAAGAAATTAAGCTAACTTTTTTAACAAACATGATTTAAACTACAAACTTGACTATACTAAATGGGATCAACAACAATAATTGATCCATAAAAAATAGAGTCAACAACAATAGTTGATGTCATAAATGGGATCAACAACAGTAGTTGATCCCATAAAAACTGAAGTCCAGAGATCTTTCGACCATGGAAGTTAATAGCTAAGAACCATACCTATAAAATGGATCTGGAACAGTATTACTGATGGAAGTTACCGAAAATAGAAATGGCAGTAAACAAAAAACACTTGTAAGTGCAAAGAAAGCCATGAACTTGAAGGTAACTCTAAGTACGAGGCTTTATAATGCAATGTGTTACATGAACCTACTAAATAAAATATTCCTGTCAAGTATCGTCAGAAGCTGCAATTATGTTTGTTTCAAGGTGATAGAAAACCATTTCCATCAATATAGAATACATATATTAGACCGTGTACTCATCTAGCAAAGAAAATATTCCCGTCAAGTATCACTAGAAGATGCAATTATGTTTGTTTCAGGGTGATAGAAAATCGTTTCCATCAATATAGAATGCATATTAGGTTTTTATTAATCCTTTCTTCTCAAATTGCTGAATACAGAAAAGCCAGAGACGGAGAGTTTTTAAACTCTTTACAGACAGTTAACCACCTGAGTTGGTGCTTAATGTACACTATTACCTGCTACAACCAGTGACCAATAGTCACACAGAAATCATGTTCAAAACTCACACGAGTTGTTGACACAGACACATTTATCTAACAGGGTTATTTGCACATGTCTCACTATATCAACTTAGTTTATGTCTTTCATTCTACAAGATCAATTACATGCATAAATCCCATAATCGAAGCGATTACGATAAATTGGACCTCAAAATAGAATGGTGATCCTCTCTTGATAGATTTGGTGATCTTTGCAAAGAGATTGATATTCAAAGGAACTTGAATAATCCCAATTCCAAGATGGGGTGAAGATTGGAAAATATGCATTGCAATGACCTTCGTACTTACCCAAGGCATGTCCAAGGCTTGATCAGTACTTGCAATTAAATAGCGCATGAAAAATGCATTAGCATTGCACGCTTAACATAGTTAAGAAGCAAGTAACAAAAATATGGAGTAACGATTAAAGTAGCATCCTTGTAAATCATGTTGGGAAAAACAAATCTATGAGCATTTTATTGGTGGAAACATATTTATCGGAGAATTTTACATCTCTTAAGTGAGGGTCACACAGGGGGTTCGAGCTTCCCTACTGGGTGTTGGGAGAGAAAGATTTCCATTATGTCACACCATAATATTGTTAATTGAAGTCATATTAAATTACCATCAATAGTGCGAGACACAAAACCTCCACAAAAGGCACAAGGCTTCAATCTATAGATTTCAAGAAGACTCACAACAATCAGACGTATTTTAACCATGGGTATCTAATGTTTAAGTTTCACCACCACTTCAACCGTCTGTTTTTATTCATCAAGGTTATTATGGAGACAATCGACCTCCCGCTTCTACTCATCAAGGTTATGGAAATCTTTAAGGTAGTCGTGGGATGCCTACAATCGAGACATTGAAATTGTGTCACGTGGAAATTCCACAACCATGATGGAAAAATGCTCAAGTGTGTCCATCCCGTAATTCCCTTAAGGTAGATTTGTATGCCAAAACTTGATTAACTTGTTAAGTTATGTTTTAATTATCATGATGGATATTATGAGCCTTCCATGCTCTGCAACATTATATGTATGAAATATTACGCGCATTTTCGATGTCACTATAACATAATGGTAAATGAACTAGAATATAACATGTAAACAAGAAGTCTAAGTGATCGTGAAGATAATACCACCAAGGAGTCTGTGCAATGTACGTGAAGGTAAGTTAATCGGAGAGTACAAATAAGAAATTCTTTGTAATCTAGACAAAGATATTTTGAATTTTGAATTTTGAATTTTGAATTATCTTCTTAGGTTAGTAATACCACTCTTAAATTGTAAGAATGTAGGTACACAAATATCTACAGATACACGTGTCTCAGGTCACAAGCAGAGCCTCATCACCTTCTGCCATGTGCCCATCATCAGCAAGATCCAATGATGCCCAGCTAAGGGCTACCTGATGATTGATCACCCGAGAAGCATTGTAAAAGATCTAGAAATTACTTTACTCTATCCCGAGGCAGATTCAAATTGGACGGTGGAAATGGAGAGCAACTGACGAGGAAGTGACAGCTGCAGAAATAGTTGTCTCACGCGTGCTTCACCCCCAATCACCCGCATTTATCACATCTGTTACAATGCACGTGTCAAGTTCTCTCTGGACTAACTAAGAGGTCGAGCGATGGGGCAACGCAAATAGCACAAAACACCATACACGTGTCGAGCGCGTGGTGGAACCAAAGAAAGGCAGTGCATTGACACAGCATATGACCGTTATAAGGCTTCGTCTTAGAACAAAGATATCTTCGAGATTGGCGTAAAACCCGAGAAGATAAGGATAAGAAAATCATAAGTGTGGGACCCTCGTAATCCATCTATAAATACCCCAATCTTCTTGGAAAGAGGGGGTGGACCATTTTTAAGGGGGAAAATAGGGAGAGAAATAGGAAAATATTGTGAGAGTAGGTGAGTCTTATTTTCTATTTTTCATGGCTTCGTTCCATCTACTCAGAGTCACTCGACTATGTTTTGTAACCTCATAACACATATAGTGAAGAACCAACCCCCGTGGACGTAGGCCTTAGTGATGAACCACGTAAATCATTTCCTTATTTACATTATGCATTTAAAGTTTAAAGAGTTGAAAGTATAGTCAGCGTCATCTCTGACGCTGACCCCCCATTAACGAGAAACGATGACGAGACCGAAAGCTCAGATTATCTCAAGCGTTTGTTATATATTGTTTATCCCCTGTTCTAAGATCAAACCTTTACTGATCTTGCTTTGAACCTTGTTTGTGAACACATGAGTACCATTGTTATTTCTGTGCTCACAATCTGGCGCTAGAAATAGGGACCCAGTCCCGGTAAAAGATTTATCTTCTCTTGTGATTTTTCACGTCCCAGACATATACATGGTATCAAAAATTAGATCTACACCTGAGTGTCTCTGCGATCTTTGTTTTTTATTTTTCCATTTAAAATCTCTGAGAAAAACATATTTTCAAGAAGATCTATGTTTGAATAATATTGGGATCTTCATTTTTCTCTTTTTCTTTGAAAATCTTTGGAAAAAAAAACGTGTAACCAAAAAGATCTATTCCTTCTGAGGAATCCTATATGGAGTTTATTCACGATAGATATACTATCAAATCCCGCATCGGTATTACTTCTTTGGTAATGTTTTATTCCTGCAGATTGAATTGAAGATGGAGAAAGTTAAGGACATCGGAAATACTAAAGCATCATCAAAGGAAGTCCCCAGGACTACCCCCGTCATGACGCGCAGCAATCAGAAAGGAGAGAAAATGAAGACACCAGCTCAGAAGCCAGACGGGTAAGAAAGCACGGCACTCCCATACGCCAGCTCTATAGCAGCGTCATACTAAAAGAGGCCGCAACAAAAGTCGATGCTCTCAGGTTAACGGCAGGAGAGCGGGTCAACGAACAAAGAGAAGGCATGGCAGAATCCACGGTGCAACATCCCAACTTAGGAATTCCACCCACGGAAGAACGCAACCAACCATTAATGGCCGCTCAACATCCCTTAACAACGGATCACACGACTGTTCAGGAGCTAAGGTTACAAAACCCGTAGATTGACCCATTGGCACCTCTAATACAGATCGTTGACGAAGATCACACCATAGCTGTCGAAAGACATTTGCGTGTAGGGACTACAAACCAAGGTTAAAATCCTTCCGCTCAGCTCGCGTTGGAACTTGAAGAAGTGAAAATGAACCATAATGTATACGCAAATGATGTGGCTTTACTTGCACTAGAAAACCAACAGTTGAGGGATAAGATAGCGAGGAGCGCGGGAGTAGAAGATATTCGAAACGAAGACAACTCCAAGGCCCCTCCTCCGAATCGTGATCGAAGAATGGTATTGGCAAGGAAGCATAACCCCGAGCCTTTGTTGCGAAGAATAGCAAGGGGAGACCGTACAACGAACATGGACTCTATCCCCGATGACTCAGACTATTTCGATGACGAATACCAGAGATCCGGACAATCGACAATAGAGGATAGGCATGATCTTGCCATGGAGAATCTGCGTGCAGAAATGATGGCGGAGATTAAACTTCTAAATAAAATAAAAGGTGGGAGAAAACTGGAAGAAGTTATGAGAGAAGCCTCCACTACTCCTTTAACACCTTGGCTATTCGGAGCGCTCATTCCTCAAAAGTGTCTTATCCCAGCATTTGAGTGCTACGATGGATCTGGATACCCCGCGGCTCACCTTCGGTATTACAACCGAACCTTGGCCCACTGGGATCAAAACGATATTATTCTTTGCATGTACTTTCCCTCCAACCTAAAGGGATCGGCGTTATCCTGGTTCGACAACTTACCACCCAATGCCATTGACTCTTTCAACCAGCTCTCCGATAAGTTCTTGAGAACTTACATGTACAACAAAACCGTCAATACATGGATGGACAAACTCTTCTCCCTGGCGGTTGCATACAAAGAAACCATTCGAGAGTATACCAATAGATGGCATAAAATCTGCCAGTCCATAGGAAATATTGATCTAGCCATCAGTATCAACTTTTATAAATGGGGCCTGGACATGATGAGCCCTCTATTTGTTGACATTCACGGGAGCATACCCACCACCGAAGGATATCTCCGAGTAATTATTGAAAAGCACGCCAGGCTAGAGGAAATCCATCAAGAAAATCCCAGAGCCCACGTACACAAGTCATATCGCACCAATACGGTGGAACATGCCAGCGGATCTAGGGATACCCGAACAACATAACGGGTTCAAGATGATAAGAGAAGGCGACGGGATGATCTCCCTAAGGACAATCCAAAATTCGAAGATCAGGTGTATACGAAGCTAAATACCAGTTAGGCTCGTATCTTAAGTGATATCAAGGACTGGGAGAACCTGGAATAGCCATGGTCCAAAGGAAAACAACCACCGCGTACGGAACAATCTAGAGATTATTGCGAATATCATTGTTTCAACGGTCATCAAACAGAGAAGTGCAAGAATCTTAAAATAATGATTCAAAAGCTAGTCCACGCGGGAGACCTCAAACGTTAAGTCCAAAAGGTTAGTGAAGAAGAAAGAGCTAAGCGAAGAAAGCAAGTCCAACTTCTCGAAGGAAACCGAACACTCAACACCATCTCATGTTCCGAAGCTACTAGACCATCCTTGACAGCTCAGATAGGGAAAAGACTAAGGCAACAATTCGAGGATTACTGTGAAGTATACAAAATCGATGGCAAATAAGTAGATGAGCACGAGCAGTGGATGGATGCATCTATCACCTTCGACGCCACAGATATCGAGGAAGACATGGAAGATCACAATGATTCTCTAGTTCTCACGCGTCCAATAGCAGGGTGAAACATCAAGAAAATCCTCATTGACGGGGGAAGTTCCGTCAACGTCCTGTTCTACGACACCTTTAAACGAATGGAGCTTAAGGAGGAACAACTTATGTCTTCTTATTACACCATCTATGGATTCAACGGAGCACCCACGAAGCCCTTAGGGGATATTATCTTACAAGTGAACGCGGGGCCAATGAAGGTAGACGCACGATTCAGCATAATGGACGCTCCATCACCATACAACGCAATTATTGGCCGAAGATGGGTGCACAAGCTCAAAGGGGTAGCGGATACATATCATCAGTACCTAAGATTCCCTACACCCGAAGGGGTAATGAAAATAAAAGGGGACCAGGTCACCACCCGAGAATGCCAATCTTTGTAAAACCAGATCAACAACGAGCAAGACGCCTAGAGGAAATCCCGAAGAAGCCGGAACAAAGATACCTCCAAGAATAAAGCAATCGACCTATACCTCGAAGAAATCTCAGGAAAAAGCCTGGCCAAAGAAAAACTAATCTTAAACAACGAAGTGGGGACCTCAGCGACTAAGGAGGTAGAGGAGCCCACCAAATAGCAATTAAAGAACGCTCCTCTACTAGGGGAATCAAAGCCCACATTTACACCTGTAGAACCAATGGATGAGATTAATATAGGTACCAAAAGTAACCCAAAGATGATCAAGATAGGAACTCTAATGGACGAAGAAAGGAAGATAGCTCTAACGAATCTGCTAAAAGAGTACGCGGACATCTTTGCATGGAAATTGTGAGATATGCCAGGAATTGATCCGAAGGTAATTCAACACGAGCTTCGCATAAAGCCAGGCACGACCCATGTCAGGCAAAAAGTACGTAAGGTAGCACAAGAATACCACCAGGAAATCGAGAAAGAGCTCAGCAAGCTGTTAGAGGTAGGATTCATCAAAGAAGTAAAATATCCAACATGGATTGCGAACATGATCATCGTCCCCAAAAAGACCGGGGGAGTAAGGATATGCATCGATTTCACCAACCTCAATAAGGCATGCCCTAAGGACAGTTATCTTCTCCCAAGCATTGACCAATTGGTGGAAGCGGTAGAGGGATACGAAGAATTATCATTCTTGGATGGATATTCAGGTTACAACCAAGTAGCCATGACGGAGGAATATCAGCAGCATACAATATTTTATACTCCGCACGTCCTCTACTGTTACACAAGGATGCCATTTGGACTAAGAAACGCAGGGGAAACGTACCAGAGGATGGTGGACGTCATTTTTAAACCATGGATCGGGATCACGCTCGAAGTTTATGTCGATGATATGCTCGTCAAAAGTAAGCTACGAAAAGACCACCATCGAGACTTGAGAAACATCTTCGAAGCAATGAGGGAGCACAACATGAAGGTAAACCAAGAAAAGTTCACTTTTGGCGTAACTTCAGGAAAATTCCTTGGATACCTAGTAACGAAGAGAGGCATCGAGGTAGATCCAGCCAAAATCCAAGCCATCGTAGAAATGCCATCCCCAAAGAATCTAAAGGAAGTTCAAAGGCTAAATGGATCCCTAGCAGCATTGGGAAGATTCATTGCTAGGTTTTCAGACAAATGTAAACATTTCTTCAACATCCTCAAAAAGGTGACCGCGTTCGAATGGACTGATAAGTGCAAAGAAGCATTCCAAAAGATCAAAGAATATCTAGCCACGATTCCGATCCTTCAAAAACCCGATCAGGATGAAGTACTATCCTTGTACATAGCATCTACGGAGGATGCGGTCAGCGCGGTGCTGGTCAAAAAGAACACGAAGGTGGAATATCCAATATACTACGTGAGCAAAACCCTCAACTCAGCGGAAAGGAATTACACAAAGATCGAACATCTCATTTAAGCGCTGGTCTGGGCAACGCAAAAATTTAAAAAGTATTTCCTCACGCATTATGTCCGCGTACCATGCAAAGCACCATTGGAAGCAGTCCTCAAAAACACAGGGAAAGTAGGAAGGATAGCAAAATGGAACACTCATCTTGATCAATTCAATATTATTCATGAGGTCCAAACCGCACATAAATCACAGGTCTAAGCGAATTTCCTAGAAGATCTGCCTCTAGAAGACGACCAAGAGGTGAGGGACTTCGCAGAAGCCGAAGAAGACGGTAAGGGCCCGCTGGATGTCCTCGAACCATCAAACCAAAGACGGTGGGAGATCTTCATCGACGGATCAAGAAATAAAAAAGGCGCAGGAATAAGCATCGTAATCACCTCCCCAACTGGGGATAGGATCGTGCACGCCCTATGGTTGGAATTCAAGGAACACACCAACAACATCGTGGAATACGAAGCCGTTGTCCACGCCTTTCGTTTGATCCTAGAAATGGGAATAACATATGTACGCCTAACAAGCGATTCACAGCTGGTCATTCGACAAATCCAGATAGAATACAATGTTTACGACGAGACTCTCACAACGTACATGACTTTGGTTCAGACCTTGGCGTCTCAAATACCCAATATCAAATTCCGACACCTATGCAGGAAGGATCTGAGACATGCGGATGCTTTGGAATACATTTCATCCATGTTAAGATATGAGGGTGTAAAAGCCATCAAGATAACCAGATTATATGAGCCATCAATCACACCGCATCTTTCCCTCGTTACGAATCGAAAAAACAAGACAAAGGAGGACATTGCTGATGAGGATGTGGGAGAGGACATCGAAGAAGGCATCGTCCAAGACGACATCTTAGCGAGGGAAAAGGAAGGCGAAGATTTCAGCAAAGAAGAATATTGGAGAACCGAGATCCACCGGTTCCTTGAAGAAGGAGCGGTGCCATCCAACATAAAACAAGCAAGAAAAATACAAGCAAAGGCGGGAAGGTACGAACTTCGTGGTGGAATTCTTTAAAAAAAATCCTTCTTAGGTCCCCTGTTACGATGCTTATCCAGAAAACAAGGCCACTACATCTTAAAGGACATTCACTATGGGGACGCAGGCAACCACGGCGGAATGAGATCCCTGGCAGACAAGGCTAAAAGGTAGGGATACTACTGGCCCCAGATGATGGGAGACGCAACAAAGATGTCCCGAAGATGTGAAGAATGTCAAAGGTTTTTCAGAAAGATCCATGCCCCGACAAACAATTTAAACTCAGTAGACAGCCCATGGTCATTTGCTAAGTGGGGGGTGGATATCGTAGGACCCTTAATCGAAGGATCAAGAAAAAGACGATTTCTGATAGTGGCAACAGACTATTTCAGTAAATGCATAGAGGCTAAAGCTCTATCAAGAATCAGAGACTCTGATTTCTTCACGTTCATTTTCCAAAATATCATCTGCAGATTCGGCATTCCTGCAGAAATCGTGTCTGAAAATGGCAAGCAAATACAAGGAAAAAACATAGACATGTTATTCGACACATTTAAAATAAGGAAGAACAAGTCTACTCCCATTTACCCGCAAAGCAATGGCCAAGCTGAGGCTACAAACAAAACGTTGTCCCTAGTTCTCAGGAAATCCCAAGATGAACATAAAGGCCAGTGGTGTGAACAGTTGCATAATATGCTGTGGTCATATCGCACCACCAGAAGATGAGCCACCGGAGAATCCCCATTTATCCTCACCTACGAACCCGAAGTTTTCATCCCCACTGAGATTATCATGCCCACTACCAAGACCGAAGCATGGGAGAAAAATCTCACCACAGATATGATGCTAGAAAGACTCGACGACCTAGAAGAAATAAGAGAGACGACACTACAAAGGATGGAGAACTACCAACGAAGATTAGCGATAGAATATAACAAGAAAGTTAAGATTAGGAATTTCGTAGAAGGACAGTATGTTCTTCGAACCATACCGCAATATCAAAGCGAAAGAAAATGGGGGAAACTAGCTCCTAATTGGGGAGGACCATACATCGTACACGATATCGCTGGAAGTGGTTCATACTACCTGCGAAATCTAAAAGGGGAAATCCTAAGGCACCCCTGGAACGCTAAGTACCTCAAGCCATACTATCCTTAAAACAACACAATTCTGCACCTGTGTAAGGAACGCCGGAAGAAAAAAATGGTGTATTTGCCAAATATGTTTCTTTTTCTGGACGAGGAGTAGCAAACCTCAGCGCATCGATCAAATCCAACTTTTTTTATATTGGGGAAAGTATCAAAATACAATCCCTTGGGACTCCCCTACCAGCGTCTACAACCTAGGGGAAGGATTCCAGTAGAAAGGGATACCCAACCGAACAACAGAACAACGGTTCAGCGGATTGAATGCTTGTACATATATCAATAAGGCATCACATATCTGAAACACTATATCGACCCCCACCGTTCGGTAACCTACTGGCCCGAGATTTAGCCAACGGGGAGACATGTCCACAAGAAATAACGAAGGTATCGTCAGATATGCCTTCGACACTATTCACCTTCTCCAATTTTTTTAGTGAAATATCCATACCTATCTAAACAAGATTATAATGCATGTGAAAAATAAAAAGAACTGTAAATTACCAGAACGAAACGATGATCCATTACAAAAAAGAAGTTGATTACAAGTCTTGAAAGAAATTCGAATAAGGCTAATGTACATAAAATAGGGCCACAGGAAAAGTAATCAACAAGGATCAAGTCACAGCAAGAAACATATAAAAATAAATACATCAAGAAAGCTCCGCCTAGGATGAAGGAACACTCCCACCAGAGGAAGGAACTGACGAAGCCTTGAAAGGAGCAGGTACAGGGCGATGCTTGTATTTTTTGGTGAGACCATGATCCTTGAGAAGGGACTGTTCGATCGAAGCCAACGTCATGTTAACCTCCTCGGCAAGATGGCGGCGTGCTTCATGCTAAGTATAGGCGGCCTTGAATTCAGACTGAATCGGTGATGATGTTAGCTTCTCCACCTCCTGGGATACTTTTTTTGCTGCCATGTTTCGAGATTTGGCTAACTCTTCAAAATGCTCGGATTGCTTTTGTTGTACCTCTACCGAAGATTGAGCCTTTTCAAGTTCTTCGTTTGCTCTGCGAAGATGCTCCTCGAGACCTGAAAGAAAAACAAAAAGGATTAAGGAAGAGAAATGAGGAAATCCATTGTGAACAAACGAACATATACCTTCGACACTAGCCGAATCTATCTCTAATTCATTTACTACAGCATCTCGAGCATCGTCAAGTAAATCATATTCATCCGATATTTTATTATAGTCCAGTTGGAGATTTTTGAGGGCAAATTGACACTCATCCAACTCTACCTGCTTCATAGAATCAGAATAATGAAGGCGATTGACCTCACTAGTCATGTCTTCAATTCCCTTTGTAAGTCTATACAAATTCACTTCTAGATCCCTTTCTGACTCAACCAGACGAGCAACTTCAGCCCGGGAATAGGATAAAGCTTTGCTAAGGGCATGGTCTTCGGCCCTAGCCTCATCTCTCTCCCGAACAAGACATTGGACATAATCACGAGGAGACTGAGCTTGACGAAGCTCCGCCTCCAAGTCAACAACCATAGATTCCTTGCTAGAAATCAAAGTATGAGCCTCGCTAAGGTTATCCCGAGTCCAAATCAAGGCACCGTTAAACTGACGATGCTCAGCATTCATGCTATTCTGCATATCGACCATCTGCTCATGCCTCTACTTGTGCTGAGCAGACATTTGATTATATTCATCGGCATGAGAATTCCAGTTTTCCTCCGCCTCAATCACCCAGGCTACTAGCTCCCTAATTCGAGAATTTTAGTGAATTCTCTCACTGCGAAGCGAGATCAACTCTCTGGCATTGCCCGCTGAAGATAGCGCTGGCTAACTCAGAAAGAACGGCCCGAAAAAAAAGAAGAGGGGGATAGAGGAAAAAAAAAACCTATCGAAGACGAAGCCTTAGCACGTTCCGTTTCCAAATATGAACGAAGACTAGCCACCTCCAGGAAAAGCTTCTCTTCAGAAGCATCAATCCGCTGCTTATCTTTCAAGGCATTCTGCAGCTTTTCAATCTCTTTATCCTTGGCTACGATGGAATCTTGGGAACTAATGAGTTCATCGTCCCTCTGACGAAGTTTAGCCTCCAACTTAATGGATTTTGCCTAAATTATCGATACAACGTATGATTGCTATACTCGTTGTTTGCAAGATGGAACGAGGCAATAAGACGGAAAGTTAGCAGAAACTAAAGAAGAACACCGAGTTAGCGGAAACTAACGAAAAATGACGTATTTTTTACCTCAAGGATACGCTGTTGGGAATACCCATATTCATAACCATCGTCCACAGCAATCATCTCAGAAATCGAAGTGGGGGACCTGGGTAATAAATTCGAAGCAATAGCAGTTAAATCTCGATCACAAAGCTCAGCCACTTGTTCACGGGAAGTTAGTTGCATCCGTTGACGAGTAAAATCATCAGATGGTCTCTCTTCAGGCAAGGGGAGGGCACCGTGAGGGACGTTCAAAAGACCCTTATCCTTTAACCATTTATAGGTCTCATCATCTCCACCATCCTTTACAGTAGAAACAAAAGATGCGGTAGCACTCCCCTCAGCAGCATTACCACTAACACCAGCGTTTCCGTTACCCGCATCATCACCAAATACAAAGGGACCATGTTGCTCCTCAACCACAGTGGGTTTCTTCCCCTTTGCCTCTTTCGAAGCACGTAGATCGGCATTCTCGCCATCAGAACTCTCATCCTCAGCATCCTCTTCAACCGCCACTTCCCAATTATCGTTCGGAGATAGCATTTGAAACTCTGGGACACCGATGTCCGCTACACCACCAGATGAATGAATTTTCCCAAAATAAAACTCGGGATTAGCCTCAGGAATATTAAGTGGCGGAGAACCAGGAGGCCCAGTATCGACATGCCCAGCCGAAAATGGCAAAGGAGCAGCTACAGGAACAACATTGATACCGTCTTTTCCTCCTCCAGTATGAACCTCTTCATCGGTATCCTCATTTGCAGAAGGGGTCGTCTCAATTCGCTCCTCCTCGTCAAACTCATCTTCGGACTCATCTAACTCCTCTTCACCAGTGGGGCTGGTCACTTCAGGGACCCTAGAATCAGTAACCTCCACAGTGGATGATTGCAAAGGGCTAATTTTCTTTTTCTTTGAACCCTAAGATACAAGTTAACGTAATATTTATGATCCTAGGGGCAAGGAGAAAGATAAACAAGAAAAATAAAAAAAATCATAAGTCATACCTTCACAACAACAGAAACTCTAGAAGGCTTTGAAGACTTTGGGGGAAGAACATGGTCGGAGCTCTCCTCTTAAATAATCTCATCAAGTTCGACAGTTTCAGTACGATAATTAAAGTTCATACCGGCAATTAAAGTTTAGCTCCCAGGGTAGAAATTGTCGTAACGAACAGGGGCATTTTCACGAACCTTACTCTGAGGAGTCGGTCTCCACCCATGATCACCAGGAAACCAGCCATGAGCCCAAGGACCGATAACTTCGATGGAAGTGGCGTACCACTCATAATCATGATCACGACGAAGCTTTTCCTTACCAGGAAAGGGGATGGGCTCAACATTATTTTTAGTACCGGGAACGCAGCGTAACTTCGTATCGCTCACCTCGCCTAAGAGAAGAACCTCTCCGCGGGGAGCAGGCATCGTACGCAAACCCACGCTCCTAGGCTTTCGGTTCCGGCTATTAACATAATCCCCGAAAGAAGCGTTAAAATTCTGTGGAGTATACAAATCCTTCTCTCCAAGATTGGGTTGTTAACATGTCATCATCATCTTACCCTTGCTCCAAAGATAAGCCTCCCAAAGAGTCCGGAGATAGTTCCCGCACAGTTGGACTACCGAACGACAGTGTGCATAAGGAGTAGAACCATCGCGATTCGCCAAAACATCATAGTAAAAGGAATAGACATACTTTTAGAGAGGAAGCATCAGACCCGCTTCGAAGGCACCAACGGTTGTTAACAAATGCTGGCTATCATACTTATAGATTGAAATCATCTCATATGTAAGTTCATCACCTTGGTCGTAGAAGCGGACGTCGAAGTATTCAAGGCCATGCCTAACTTTAAACTCCTCCAAATCAACGTTCCTAAAATTCACTTCTTTTTCTTCTTCGGGATGGTTACAGTACGTACCGAAGGGGCACCGTCAGACGACAAGCGAGAAATCGATGACTTCTTCGGATCGCTCAGATCGTCATATTTCCTTTTTACCGATGGCTTTCTAGAAATGTCTGCATCTCTCCTAGATAGCGGGACAGAGGGTGGCACCTCGATCCCTTGGGAAGGCGAGGTGTTTGGAACTATTGTTCGAAGAGGCTGAGATGTCAGCGGAGCAGAACGATGAAGAGAAGGTTTATCTGATGATCGGCCAACAGGATAGCGAGATCCCCTAGCGTGATCTCCACCCTGTTGAGAAGATGAAGTACTCTTAGATCGGAGGGAATGATGCGGAAGTTACGTTGGATCCTTCGGCGGGGACATGTAAGGACTCCGTCACGACGGAGATTTGTAAGGACTCGAGGAAGGCGCTCGAAAAGAGCTACCCCTTCGATGATCTTCAGTCAACCACACCTAAGAGTTTATCAATGGAGAACAGGGGAAAGTATATATACTGGTGTAGAAGATGTCCCCCACCGATAAACTCATAAACATCAAAGTAAAAATAAATACCTATGGATAAGAACTTACAGGAGCAGAAAGCAGAAATCTATTAAATAACAGACCAGTACTCACCGAAAATCAATAAGGAAGAGCAGGAAAAAGAACGACGGCAAACGCAGGAGCAGAGTTAAAGCAGCAGTAAAGGAGTACCAGGTAGTTGAAGTATCAAATGGAGTAAAGAGCAACAAGACAAGGAAGAATTTAGGTTTTTTTTTTGCGTTTTAAGGTTTCTGAAAATTCTTCCGCAAAAACAGAAAGAGACAGGAGTAAAGAAGCAGAAGAAGAGAATAAAAATTCTCACATTCATGCCTCTTCATGTATTTATTACCAACAAGAAAGAGAAACCTACCCCATTATCAGGAGGAGTTATTGCGAGAGATTGGGAAACGTTCCCTAAGAAGAGGAGAAGTTATTGCGGGGAGAAGATGAGCAGTTTTCTTCTAAAATTTGGCTAAACTCGCCAAAAATTGAAAAGAAAAGGGGAAAATTGTAGGTACACAAATATCTACAGATACACGTGTCCCAGGTCACAAGCAGGGCCTCATCACCTTCTGCCATGTGCCCATCATCAGCAAGATCCAACGATGCCCGGCTAAGGGCTACCTGACGATTGATCACCCGAGAAGCACTGCAAAAGATCTATAAATTACTTTACTCTATCCCGGGGCAGATTCAAATTGGACGGTGGAAATGAAGAGCAACTGACGAGGAAATGACAGCTGCATAAACATCTGTCTCACGCGTGCTTCACCCCCAACCTCCCGCATTTATCACATCTGTTACAATGCACGTGTCAAGTTCTCTCTGGACTAACTAAGAGGTCGAGCGTTGGGGCAGCGCAAATAGCACAAAATTCCATACACATGTCGAGCGCGTGGTGGAACCAAAGAAAGGCAGTGCATCGAAACATCATATGACCGTAAGAAGGCTTCGTCTTAGAACGAAGATATCTTCGAGATTGGCGTAAAACCCGAGAAGATAAGGATAAGAAAATCAGAAGTGTGGGACCCTCGTAATCCATATATAAATACCCCAATCTTCTTGGAGAGAGGGGGTAGACCATTTTTAAGGGAAAAGAGGGAGAGAAAGAGGAAAATATTGTGAGAGTAGGTGAGTCTTATTTTCTATCTTTCATGGCTTCGTTCCATCTACTCAAAGTCACTCGAATATGTTTTGTAATCTCATAACACATATAGTGAAGAACCAACCCCCCGTGGACGTAGGCCTTAGTGATGAACCACGTAAATCATTACCTTATTTACATTATGCATTTAAAATTTAAAGAGTTGAAAGTATAGTCAACGTCATCTCTGACGCCAAGGCCGGCCCTTGGATTTCGCTGCCTCGAAGCCAAATAAAAATTGTTGCCCCATCCCGAAATCCCTCATGCGGTCACCAGTTGCCAAATGTTTGCTCAAAAAACTGAATATACTTTTCTTAACTCGGACCACCATATTATATACAGAAAGAATTAACTCTTCTTGTATTTCTTAATGCATGATCATTCCTCTTATATTACAGCTTTAAAATCAACTTGCATAAGCACATCTCAAAGTAATGTATAGGTAATACTATAGTCTTTAGATATTATTCTATGTTTTCCGTTCATTATTTTGATTTATAGAAGAGTGGTAAGACTGTCTTTGTGAACTGCAGAGAGTTTTATTGTGCGTGTAAACTGAAAAAGTACATCTTTTGTTCAAGCATTTGTCGAATTAATGTTATACTTCCCCGCGTTAAGAGGGGTTTCGTGATTTATTCAGTGAAGTCACCGGAATCTGTTTCGTGTAATGCATTTTAGCTCTCAGGGTGATGACCATTTTTGGGTGCATTTTGAGAACTGAATCAATTTGGTTACGAAAGAACTGCACCTACAAGCAATAACAATATCTTTTTCTACGTACGAAAGAAGTTCGATTTCCCCTAAATTTTCAAGTACTACAAGATTCAAAATCATTTTGCTTAATCCAGTTAAAATGCTATGTCGCGGCTCCTCCATTCTTGATCACACTGTGGTTGTTGTCATCGTTTTCATTTGAAGTAGATGCCTCACTTATCGTGAAGAGGTGGTGG
Organism: Papaver bracteatum; assembly: GCA_023529315.1. Classification (NCBI taxonomy): domain Eukaryota; kingdom Viridiplantae; phylum Streptophyta; class Magnoliopsida; order Ranunculales; family Papaveraceae; genus Papaver; species Papaver bracteatum. The sequence continues at coordinate 438,869 of JAJJWX010002747.1, read as the reverse complement.
TTGTTAGAGGCAATAAACAAGAGAAGGAGTTTTCGAGTGAGAGAATGATGCTGGAGAATTTTCGAATCTAGCTTATTAGATATTAACCATTAAAGTAACTTCATATTTATAGTATGACCCTTCTTCTTTTATGAATACGTTCTCCACTTTATTCTTAATCACGAGACAGCCCTTCATTTTTTTGATTTGTAACGTAAACCCCTCATAGAAACTTTTTTTTTTGCTGCCCCCTGTTGCCCGCTGCCCCGAAGTCAACCTTCGTTGACCTTACCTCAGGGCTGGCCCTGTCTGACGCTGACTCCCCATTAACGAGAAACGATGACGAGCCCGAAGGCTCAGAGTATCTCAAGCGTTTGTTATCTATTGTTTATCCCCTATTCTAAGATCAAACCTTTACTGATCTTGCTTTGAACCTTGTTTGTGAACACATGAGTACCATCGTTATTTCTGTGCTCACAAAGAATGTTATGATGAACAACAATATGATTTTCCCTTCAAGATTTTCCCGTGGACATAAGTCGGAGTTGACAAAACCACGTTAAATATCATTTCCATTACAATTTTGGTATGTACATCTCCCAGATTATTCATCTATCATTGATCTTATATTGTTGTTTTTATATGAATGATATCCATCTTAATTTTGATCCATGTACCAAAATTTCGAAGAAAGACTTTGCGTGATAGTAACAATGACCTGATTTCAAAATTTGTTAGCACCAGATTTTGTATCGGTTAAAAAGAAAAATATGCCTGGCATAACTTAAATAAAGAATCTACTCAAAGCAGATTCGATATAGAAAATGAATGGGTCGACAACATTACTGACTAATTTTCATTTAAATTAGTTAACTCTCTCTATGTTGGCCATCCTAAACCTTGCAAATCAAGTAGGGTAAGATTGAAGAATTATCGATGGGTTCTTTTGAACCCTCACCTCATGGGGGTAATTAGTGTTATCGTTCTTGACTGATCACGAAGTCAAGACAATTTTTGCGGTGCAAGCCTTAAATGCTTCAATTCACAAACAGCATAACTAGTCTCTCTCTCTCAAATGCAATGTCGACAATGGTTTAAGGAAGGACTTGTTGTGTCTTTTAAGTGATGATCTTTTGGTACAATAATTTGTTCATATGAGTATGCTTTTTTTTTATAGGAATCATGTTAGATTCATGTGGTTTGTTCTTTGGTCGCCGTTTTACCAACACTTTCATTCTTTTCTTGTTTCCAAGTGTATCTGAGTCGGGGTAATTTCCCTGGACTATCATCTATAGATAGCTGGATACGTAGATGCCGTATCAAAATGACCATATCAACCTTCTTACAATATTAACAACAATTAAAAAGAACGTAAAAATCTTTGTCGGAAGACCAGCAGACAAAGGATTGTCCGGCTCCCTGGACACTATCATCTTATCATCAAATTTTAGTTCCGTAATTTGATCGTCTAATTAGATACTTATCCACAATTTCTGGCAAGAAAAATGATCTACTACACTGGCAAAATGTGTCATTAGAGTACCCTGGTGACGTAGAGAAGAAATGTGATCACATCTGATCACATCAGATCAAAGTACTTGGCGTGTTATAAAATGCAGCAGTCCCTTGATTTGAAGCCATGGGATGGATTTTCTCCATGCAACCACTCTACCATCAATATGTAGATTTGATACGATCGTACGATTCTCAATCTACTTCTGATGATCAAAATAGCTGTCCAAACGAAATCCAAGGAATTAAATCTCGTGAATTATTAAACGGACGACTGTCTGGTCAGTTTTGAGATGAATTTCGAGTTCGTAGCTCTGAGACAGACTGTTGCTGGTTTTTATATCGACTTTGACTAAAAAGTCTCACTGATGACAACAATACTGTACTTCCGTACGTAAATCCATGCTTAAACTCATTATTTGGTGTTTTGTTTTGTTTTAGCTTCAAATTTACTTTTTTTTCACAGTATCACGTGTGCAGGCTTAGCACTGACTCGCCAGTATTATTACGTAAGTACGTATAAGAAAGCTAATTACGCTAAGCAACATATATGCATGCCGATATGGAACATGGCATATATGCTTTCTCTCCTCTTGTCTAGATCTCTTTCGACCAATAATCTCCATATCATGTGTGGATATTGCTTAACACTAACCAATAATTTACTCAGAATTAATTAAGACCTCAATTATAATGGTCACTGGGTGTACATCAATATCTACTTCCCTTCAGTCTAACGCTAGTAAAAATTTATAGATTTTGTCCCTATAACTTGGTGTGAAACGTAAGCCATTGACGCATGTATGCTTCTGGCCGGGAGACCTAACTCATCGGGCCGTATCTATTGATTTTCTATTAGCATCACATGATCGATATACAAAAACTAGTAAGGTGCGATTTGAGGAAAGAAAGCAGAACAGAGAATAGAAGAATAAGAAATTTGAGGAAGAAGCAAACTATGAAGGATCGGTCCAATTACGGTGCCCTCAAAAGTTGCAGCATAAGCTAGTTTGGTTGCGTGACATGGCAGAAAAGTTGCAGCAAAGTGATAAGTCAGTAGGTGACCAAACTCAATTCCAGATGGCCACCTCTCGGAGTATGATATCATCACAAGATTCCGAACCTAGCTAACTTGTCACCTTCAAAGGAGCGGATGGCTTCTCTCCAGGACTTCTACAGTTTCCACTTCCTCGTATATTAATACTTTATCCGTTTTAAAATAATAAGTAGATTTGTACATAAATCTGCACATAACCAAGCCTTTTATTTTGGATACCACTCGGATTTGCATGTCAACCACGTCCAAATACGAACTAAGGCCGCAAAGTCTGAACAATGATGAAAATCCACCGTGATGTTTGTAACGGTTTAAGTCGTAATCCACGTAAACCACAAAGTACATGTAAACCACGTCTTGTGTGATATGTCGTTACGCACACCTATATCTCTTATTCTTTCTATTTATATTATAGTGGGCTATTGAATTGATGATGTACATAATGTGTTGGGTTTAGAAGTTACCCGGACTCCATCAACAAAACAATAATGACAAGAGTATGATACGTGCCTGCTCCGTTTCACATGGTAGAGAGCAATTAAGATGCAACACCTCATCTCTTCTCGAAAGTTAAACCCAAGTATTTCTGATTTTAGAGACCGTCGCAACACGTCAAATTAAGCTTAAAAAATACTCTGATGTATATCATATGATTATGATCATAGTCATGGTAATTGATTAGTTGGTAGGTGTGTAACTGTTGCTATGCCGCATGAACGTTATCATCATGGAACCATATCCGGTACATATATCAAGGGGCCGAGGGAGCCAAAGGCAAGTGCCGGAAATTGGCGGCTCATTTCTTTACTATCATATATATTTGAAGTCACAAATTTAGAGAAAAAAAGTGCTTTGCCTACCCTCCAAATCCAACGACATTAACTGGGTATACCCATTTTATTTTCATCCATGGTAGTGTGTTTAGGATTAATTGGGGTATACTCATTTTATTCCCATCCAATGTAGTGTGTTTAGGGGTGTCTAAAAGATGTTAAAAGACCAAATTACTCTTACTATTAACACTTTGCCGACTGATTACCTAAATAATTTTCAAAATCTATCTTCAAAACACTAACCCAATGTGATGAAATCAAAAATCAAAACGAAACTAAATAAAAATAAAAATAAAAATTGTGGCTACGGGATTTAAGATTGGGTATGATTTTGTACCTAATCTCAAACCGAGTACAAATTTATATGTGATTAGTCGGTAGGGTGTTTTTTTGTCGACATTGCCGACTAGTATTAGTCGTTATCTTCCTAGGTTGAATATCGTGATGACTTTTCGTCTCCGCATTTACAGTGTCGTCACAGTATTCATCCTTATACCTTGACGACTATAGTTTAGTCGGAAGGTTATGGAATTAATACCTTGTCGACTAATCATGCATTTGTAACACCTTTCCATGTATGTCTAAAATCTTATAGTCGGCAGTGTATTTTTTTTGTCGACCTTGCCGACTATAAGTTAGCCGGAAAGGTAAGAAATCAATAAGATGCCGACTAGTGAATCATTTACAACAGTCTCATGTGTGTCAAAAATAATAAAGTCGGCATTGTTATTTAGAAATAAGCATGCCGGCCAAAGTTAGTCGGCATCTTCTTCATTCGTCAACCTTGCCGACTTTTCATAATTTCAGAACTGAAAGTGTAGATTTCTTCTTTAATTTTGGGTATGATTTTATACAACAGTTTTGCAAACCCCTTTTCAAAAGTGTTTGGTTAGTGTGCTTTCATTTCTGTTGCAAAAAATATTCTCAAAACAAATTTTTTCATCAAAAATCTTCTCACAATAGTTCAATCAAAAACAAAATTTCATAACTTAAATTCATAAGGTTTAATCTACTCAATTAATTAATTTAAACTCAATTAATTAACCTAATCATATTTTTTAGTGTTAATTAAACAAGGGTATATTAGCCATTTAGAAAATAAATGGTTAAGGGATGTCCTGTTTTACTTCAAAATAACCCAGGTTTTGTCTCATTAGGTTTGCCCCAATTAATCTGGGTATACCCCAATCTCGTCGGGCTCTAAAAGCCAAAGTCATTTTTTGTTTTCTCATTTCAATAGCAAAAGCTGAGAAAATTTACTTATACAATTTAAACCTGCTTATAATGTAATTTAATTTAAAAAACCCACTTGAAAAATTAGGATTGTCCAAAATTTATAAACCGCATGATCTTAAATTTCCCATACCATATATGTGGCACAGGTAAATCTCACACAGCTCTTAATTACATACAGTAACAATAGCGTTTATGGTTCCAAGCAAATGATGAATCTTTTTTTTTATAGAAAAACTTAGGCCAAGAAGGACCTAATTCACGTACAGAAGGTTAGTAGGACTGGTGTCACCAGTCCTGCCGGCATTGTTCTTACAAGAAAGTGCCATATTAAAAGTTTCTAGATTCTGAGATCTATGAATGACTTTAAGGCTAATTAAAACAAAATTAATTGGGTTGATCATGGTAGCATTGTCTTCTTCTTCATAGTTCATAACTTCATGAAAGTTCATATGAAATCTCCCTTTAACAACATTATGATATAGCAACTTGAAACTGATCAGGATTTCCATGGACTCAGCTTGTATTTCCACATTGGTGTGCTGCATTTCTTTTGCCCAGTTGAGAGCTAGATCTGCTCCTCTTGTTTCTCCCCCAATTCCATAGTTGCCTGGGTGTCCTCTTGCTCCAATGGGGCTACCTGCAAAATCTGTAAAAGTTAGAGATGTATAATAGATTAGAGTGTCAGGATCTTGGAGGGTGCATATTTTTATGATTATGCCAAAGTCTCTTCCAGTGTAATGATCCAAATTGTATGGAGCAATGGTATAATCATTAGATGATTCATGTTCCTCACAGTTTAGGGAGAAAGTATTCATAATATGGCTTGGGAGATTATGTATTCTGTTATGATTGCATAAATGCTGCCTAATGCCATTTGATGTTTGTCTTGCATTTGGATGCATATGTTTGAAAACCAGATCACACCTGGCCTTCCAGATGAACCAACAATCAGTAGCATAAAGGCTGCAGTTTTTATTGGCATCTCTAGGTATGTACCAGGAGTTCAGGCAATCTATGAAGATTGTTGTGTTATAAAATTGCACATGAGAAGAGCCAATGATTTCATGCCATATAGAGATGGCAGCAGGGAAATTTAGGAACATATGTGTCGTTGTTTCCTCCCCACTTTTTCATATTTGGCAAATATGATCAATGTAACGCAGAATGCTAGCTTTTTTAGCATTGGTGGGTAGGATTTCATGAGCACATTTTCAAATAAAGATTTTAATCAATGGAGAAATGTCCATGTTCTAGATTTCTCCCTAGTTTCTTGTGACAATATCATTTCTGTAGAGGTTATCCATCTTGGCCTTGTATATGGCTTTTGACAAAGAATTTTCCCGTGTCATTTAGATTCCATTGAATTTTGTCTTCCTCCCCTGGATGGGTATCCAGAGCAAGAATAGACTGAGCAGTGTGGTGATTGAAGTAAGTTTGGACCAGGGTGTTATCCCAGTAACCATTTGGTAAAAGGATATTTGATAATGTCTCAATTAAGTGTGGGCAGTTGGCAGGTTTGATAAGTTTTGCAGAGATACTTGGAATCCAGATATCATCCAAAATATGATCTTCCTCCCATTGCCAATCCTCCAAGCACAATGATGTTGAATATTGTTGATTCCTTCGAAGATACCTTTCCATATCCAGGAATCTCCATTTTTTGGCTTGATGTCCATATTGAGAACATTCCTGCCAAAAAGATACTTAGCATCCATTAGTTGGAACCATAAAGAGTCTTTATCTTGTTCTAACCTCCAACCAACTTTAGTGATCATAGAGTTGTTGAATAATTCCATATTCATGAAGCCTAATCCTCATAGCTCTTTAGGATTGCAGACTGCAGTCCAAGCCTTTGGGTAGTAACCTTTTGTATTTTCTAAGCTTTTCCCCCAGAAGAAGTCTCTTTGAAGCTTGTTGAGATCTTGGCAGGTTTGCTTTGGAATCCTAAAACAGTTCATCTGATAAATGCTATAAGTAGATGTGACAGCTTTGATGAGAACTTCTCTCCCATCTGGATTTAGTGAAACATTTTTCCAGCTAGAGAGTCTTGTCCTTAGCTTGTCAACACCTGGCTTGAAAGAATTTATTTTGCTTCTGTGAGCGAAAAGAGGAGATCCTAAGTAGTTGTCATCCAGTTGAAGCACTTGAACTCCCATAATATTGTTGATGTTAAGAATAAGATCAGGGTTGGTGTTTTTACTGAAGAAGACTCCAGATTTGTTGAAGTTGATTAGCCGACCTGATGTTTGATCAAATATGTTTGAAATGTCCATAATATTTTGGGCTTCAATCTTATTGGCTTTGCAGAAGACCATGCAGTCATCAGCAAAGAGAAGATGGCTGATAGAAGGTGCATTCTAACAGATTTTTATTCCAGTGATGAGACCCAATTCTTTTGTACGAATGAGGGTTATAGAGAGAGATTCCATGAAGAACAGAAAGAGATATGGAGATAAGGGATCACCTTGTCTCAGGCCCCTAGTAGGTTTGAAGAAAGCATCAGGAGAGCCATTTATAAGGACAACATAAGTGGTGGTAGAGATGCAATGTTGAATTTTATTGCACCATTGATTATTGAACCCAATCTTCCTCATGATGGTATTTATAAATTCCCAGTCCACTCTGTCAAAATATTTTCCCATATCTATTTTAATTCCCATACTTCCATATTCACCCTTTTTACCTCTCTTGGTTCTCATAGTGTGAATTATCTCATGAGCAATTTCTATGTTGTCAGAGATTTTCCTTCCAGGTATGAATGCAGATTGGTAAGGAGATATGATTTTATATAGGTAAGTTTTCATTCTTTGGGCTATGAGCTTGGAAATGATTTTGTAGGTTGTGTTACAGAGGCTTATGGGTCTAAAGTGGCTTGGAGAGGTTGGGTTATCAACTTTAGGGATGAGGGATATAAAGGTGGAGTTCATCTCTTTGAGCATGTGACCAGAAGTAAAAAGTGTTATACCATTTTGACAATGTTATTCACCAAAATTTCCTAGTTGGCTTGAAAGAAGTTTGGAGGGAAGCCATCAAGACCTGGAGCTTTGTCACTTGCCATATATACTGAACAGGAGATGGCCTTAACTTCATTGTGATCAGGGATCCTATTTAGCATGTTGTTGTCAATTGTGGTAATGGTAGTGGGTATAAGGTTGATGATTTCTGGATTTATGTTTGTGGTTTCAGCAGTAGCCATTCTAGAGAAATGAGATGTGAAATAATTTTTCACTTCTTGGTATTCTGTTAACCATTCCCCTTCTTCATTTTGGATTGTATCAATCTTGTTTCTCCTGACTCTACTTTTAGTGGATCTGTGGAAGTAGTTAGTATTTGTGGAAGTAGTTAGTATTTTGATCTCCCAGTTCAATACATTGATCTCTACTCTTGGTTTTCCAAAACTTATCTTCAATGTCTTGCCAATTTTTGAGGATTTGTCTTGCAACAGCTAGAGCTTGCCCTCTATCCATCCTGAAGTAGTTGTTATGTAGCCAATGTAGATATTGCTTGCATTCTTCTATATTATAGTCTTGATGTTGCCATAGACCTCCTTATTCCACACTCTGATTTGAAGCTTGATATCTTTTAGTCTTCTGGCAATGATGTAAGCAAATGATGAATCACTTGACATTTCAAGATTTCATTCTTATTTACCCACGGTAACAAAGTGACAAATTAAGATAAAGGAATATGGAGATTAAGCTAATTAATCCAAATTAGCGGCAAATTATATATATCCATGTGGCTATTCCTAGCCTTCATTCTAGATACTCTAGTGTTGTCTAGAACAATTTAGATGTTCACTAAACATTTCCGAACAATAATGGGATTAAGATATCACCTATATTAAACAAATATTATAGAGAGAAGGCTCGGGATTCTCAGATTCAGCTAATTAAGACAGAAACCGTCTACTCCTTGGAAAACAGAAGTAAAGAACAGAATCCAAGCAAGATATATACAAAGTAAAACTAAAAAGATGGAAATGCGAGTACTAGTCAGTCTAATTAGCGTGATTAATTGATTAATCAACCAACTAAACAAACCTATAACTACTCCGTCAATCAGACGACTGTATACACGTCTTATTTATTTTTTGGGTTCTCTTGCGTTTAATTAGTTGGTCAAACACGGACCAGCTTATGCTAGACTCTGTTTTCTGCAGGAAGATTATGTGAAAGAAATTGTGCACAAGAAATTCCAGTGATAAAGAAGGTTCAAGTAGCCAGATATGATTAATGTAAACAAAATGTGAAACTAACGTTACACGATCAAAGAGAGAGACCGAAAACAGTACAATCTTAATCAGGAAAACTTCTAATCGTGCAAGCTTCACTTTAATTTTCTCCATTGGCATACAGAATTAATTGGTGTTTTGACCACTGAATACAAGGGGGGCTTCATTTTTTGAATATACAAATAATGGCAAAACATAGCCGTCCGACTTGAAAGTCCAGTTATTCTTGCGAGGCTAGACAAGTCACCAGACTATGATTGAGCAACAACTTTAGTAAGACAATATATGTAACATCATAACAAATCTATGATACTTAATTACCATTTCCAAAGCAAGACGTTATTAAACCTGGAGTTTTTAGGGGCGATTCTAAAAGAATTAGAAGCTACATAAAAAGATAAAATGGATTGAAAATACTTATATGTCCCTTCATAATTGGTAGTTTAGTTTTTTATCTACCGATTGTAAAATCTTATTTTTGGGGCTACTCTATATTCGTCAGTTATATGAACTATCTTGACGACCGATTATGGTAGGATTTCGGCAAAGAGGTCTATTGTATAATCGGAAGTCAGGATAACTTCATTTACTACGGATTATAGGCTCAACCAAAATTCAGGAAAAAAAGAGGATTTTTGCAAAATCTCATTTTGGGGCTACTCTATATTCGGGAGTTAAATAACCTAAATTCACTACCGATTATGGTAGCATTTTATTTTAGGGCTACTTTATATTCGGAAGTTATATAAACTAAATAGACTCCCGATTGTGGATTAACTTCCCGATTGTAAAGTTATCTACCGATTGTAAAGGGTAATTTGGCCATTAAAAAAACGGGATTGTAAAGTTATCTACCAATTATGGATTAACCTCCCGATTGTGACATTTTTTATCTTTTGTGTCGCCCAAAATTCTTTTGGGATCGCCCCTTAAAATGCTAGGTTATTAAATTACATAGAGATTTATAAATCTAAGTGGATCTAATTAAATATGAAAATTGTTTAGTTTTATACGCATTCAATAAGATATTATTCCTGGAATTTAACCTTAGAGGAACCTTGCCTTTATCGAGGTAACTAGCCTGGTCCCTGTTACAACCATGTTGCGAAACAAGCAAGCACATCAAATTTACTTCCCAACCACGTTACACTAAGTATGGATTATCGATTCTTAATGTCACCTTCCATAATCTCAATTATAACAAAATTCTTCCTTTTTGTTCTAAAGCTTCTTTTTTTTTTCGAAGGAAAAAATGTTCCAGGCATGTAAATTTCAAATCTGTTATTGTCAGATATAACTAATGGATTCTGTTCTTAATCTTCTTCTCATCACATTCAAGTAGGGCATGCATAGTGATGGTTATATATAGGTACATATTGAATTCTTTTGCCATTTTTTTTTCCTTCACCCATTACATAAGTGAATGATCATGACCATGGAAGCAAATGGACCACTTAGTACTATAAAAGCTATAAGGGCCTCATCTTTGATAGAGATTAGTCAAAAAATATGGCAATGATCAAAAAGAAGGAAATAGCCGCTTACTTCTGCAACATTTGGTTGTTGGGTCATAACTCACATTAACATCAAAAGAAATGTATAGTTTTCAAAATGCCATTCTAATCTCATTAACACACCTACGCATCAAATGTGACGCTCATGAGTTTCTTGTGAATGCACTCTAAGAGACAAATATTGAAAAATAATAGACTAGTTCCAAGTTGTATTCCGGTGTCATTGTTGTACAATGATATAGTCAATTGTGTGATGATAACAGTGACCAGGGTTCGAAATTCGTCAGCGTCATATATTTTGACAGTGTCCTAAGTTCGAAACTCGTCAGTGTCATATTTTTTGCCGATCAATTAACCTACTAAGATTCCAATAATTTGGATTCCACCCTTAGACTTGCTGTTAGACCATAGTATATTTAATCCAATCGTCTTGGAATTACCAAATCAGATATCTTAGTTGCTGTCAGGCTGGCATATAAAATGAGATCTGGTTCACTCCGGAACGAACAAAAGGATACGCCACAAATGCTGCAAGAAACAAGCCAAAGTAGCCGGCCAGGATGAACTTCATGCCTAAGCTATTTCCGATATGCGATCCAAACAAGCTATTAGACCTGCTATTAGACCATAATATCTTTAATCAAATCGTCTTAGAATTACCAAATCAGATATCTTAGTTGTTGTCAGGTTGGCATATAAAATGAGATCCGGTTCACTCTGGAACGAACAAAAGGACACGCCACAAATGCTGCAAGAAACAAGCCAAAGTAGCCGGCCATGATGAACTTCATGCCTAAGCTATTTCTGATGTGCGATCCAAACAAGCTATTCGACCTGCTGTTAGACCATAGTATCTTTAATCAAATCGGCTTAGAATTACCAAATCAAATACCTTAGTTGCTGTCAGGATGGCATATAAAATGAGATCCGGTTCACTCCGGAACGAACAAAAGGACACGCCACAAATGCTGTAAGAAACAAGCCAAAGTAGCCGGCCAGGATGAACTTCATGCCTAAGCTACTTCGGATGTGCGATCCAAACAGGCTATTAGACTTGCTGTTAGATTACAGTATCTTTAATCAAATCGGCTTAGAATTACCAAATCAGATATCTTAGTTGCTGTCAGGCTGGCTTATAAAATGAGATTCGGGTTCATTTCCGAACGGACAAAAGGACAAATGCTGCGAGAAACAACAAGCCAAAGTAGCCGGCCAGAATGAACTTTATGCCTAAGTTTAGGGTCTAAATACGTGGTGTGCAGCACTATGCAATACGGCAGTGCCTTTCTCTGTGTTCCTTCCCACCACCACTGTGTTATAAAAGAAAAGCAGTAGGCGTGCGTTGCATAATTAACCAATTCCCTTTCTTAAACGCAACCCCCTTTATTTTATGTCCCTTTATTGACTTTCTTTCTTCTCCCTTGTTAATTTAATCATTAGAATAAAACAGGATACTTAAATATTAATCATAATCACTAATCAAAATGATCTTTCTCATTCTTAAAATAAACAAACAAACAAACTAGGATGATTAAGATTTTCTTCTTTAATTCGGAGCCTGTCGCTCTCGTACTTTGTACGTTCTCGATTTATTCGTATACCGAATCGAAAAATACAAGAAATTATTTTACAACATTTTCCAGTCGGTGAAGACAAGCTCTTCCGGTGGGGTTACCGTAATAAATTGTTAGGTCGATCGGTACCGGATAATAATTCCAAGAGCAGTAATTGAAAGTTGGTAACAACCGTGACCGTGATCAAATACTCGAAAAATTACGGTTTATTTTTAAATTTATTTTACCGTATAAATTGGATTTTTGTGTACTTTGTGGGTCTGTACAATAAAGGGTATATATATACGGTCGTCGTATTGGGTAGAGTACATACGTATACTCAATTCTGTCTTTATGGGTAGATTCTGTTTCAACTTTACCGGTACATCTGTGAGGAGTTGCAATCGACGGCTGATAATCAGCCAAAGTTTACAAGCCATTGAGTACTTTAGCTAGAGCTATTAGCCTGCTTAGCTTTCCATAAACAGATGGCTGGGTGGTGAGGTCCATCAAAAATTGGGGTTGCCTTTGCAGTTTGCCCTACCTAGGCTAGCTTTTACTCATAGTTATACCCCATTTTTCACGGTTTGCTTATCTCCAACCTTAATTACTTCTTTCAACAAAATTATTCTGTTTCTTTGGTAAAGTATGTTTTACTTTATTCGTGTGTGTTTGTATGTATAAAGAACAAGTATGGATTCACCGGGATTGAAATCCCGTGAATCACACCGAGTGAAACAATTGCTGCGGGTCCTACTGTGGTTAAAATTCTGCCCCTTATTTTTCTCCCTGTGAGCCCAGGGATTTTCTCTCTGTCGGTGTATTTCTCGGTGGAGAAATACACGATGTGTCTAGCAAAACTGATGTATAAAACCTTCACTTTGACGACTCGGATTTCCTCACCTAAAGATGGACGGACATTAATACCATCAAGTAAAAGAAAACGTAGTCTCTTTTCCACAAGCTACAACACACAACTAGTACCTTCCGTCTTTGGTTCCACCACCAAATAACTAAGGTCTTGTCGTGTATTTCGAATTACCTAACGAGAAACGGGGGCATAGTTGAGCATGGACCGCCCAACCTGCCAACCGACCCAATCCCTGCAATTTTGTAGGTGGACACCTAATCCGCCCATGCATGGGTCGGACTATGCAAATTTCTAAAAACACATTGGACACCCGTGCCCGTTAGGATAAGGAGTAAATGATAAAATATGGCAAATATATAAAGGTATTTTTTGCATTTTGAAGGCATTTTATTATAATTTTAGCATTGACACAAATAAGCCTCCAACACTGTAAGATAGTCCTGGAAGCAGCCTTGCTAAATAAAGCCTATGCTGGCCTGCCTCGTATGGAAACCATTTGTTTGTTAACTTTGGACTTCTGACCTACGCTCCACGTTCGCAAGAATTCTCGAATCTGCCAGAGAAGCGGCCATGCATGTTTAATGCTAGAGATACGGCCAAAACGTTAGCTGGTTAAGAATCTTGCCATAAAATTTGCAGCAAATCGCAACACCTTTCCGTTATTTACCAGGACTTTTATTGCGAAATCAAATCTATAAAATGCGGAAAATTTACTAGTGAAAATCTCTCAAAGCTTTTTGTCTTTGATGGACATAATCCTCCAATTGATCCTCAGAGTTTGACAATTATTAGTGAGATTAATTGTACTCTTTACCACTTTACTATCCATGTAAAGATTTTCTTGTCAGTGACAGTAAAAATGTGAAAACGATAACTCAAAAATCTTATTTGAAGATCTCCGTAATCTTATCATCAAATTTGCCATCTGCCTTTTTTGATGTGACTGTTTCGTGACGATATAATGTTCATCCAAAATATGATAGTAAACAATTAATGTACCTAAATATTTCATGCACACCACTAAAATGTATACAATCAAAAGAAATTATAATGGAGACCGTATCCTCCGAGAGCTTGCAAAGAGATGATTTGACAAAAGGAGACTAAATAGAAGAAGATGGAATTCGTGCCTTCCACTTTATTTTGAAAAAAATCATATCCAGCTAAATATATCCTAATATGTAAAATCAGAACTCCAATTTTGATTAGGAATAATAATAACCTAGTGGAAACTCAGTTACTTGCCCCCTACATCTTTTGCATGTATGGCAAAGCAAAAGTTGTTAAAATTTCAAATCAAAATTTTCTTTTTCTTTTTTACGGGAAAAACAAATAGTAATACACAGATATAGATAAAATTTACGATGAAATTTTAACCATGCGGGTCAAGTAAGGTAGAGAATGCGAATTTTATTAATTTTTTGATAAAATATAGTGACTTAATTTAGCTCATGCGACGTATAAGAATTACGACTATATAATGGGGAATGATTTATGTGTAATTTATTAATATTCTTTCCATTATTATGGCGTATAAAGTTGCAAAATTTTGTATCATATTTTCGTTTAAAGGAGATTACAACTTTAAATTTTGATTTTCTATGAATGAAAAAAACAAAAAATTCTGATCTTCCTTAAATAAAAAAAACATAACAAATTGCATAATTTTTACCTATATTAGACCACAAACTACATAAATATAACAAGTATTAGTGTATTACCCATACTTAACAATTGAGTTTTGAAAGAACCATTAATTGGAGGATATTTTATTGTTTATGCAGGCATGGTTTTTCAATGCTGGAAATTAAAAGCGTCATAGTATTTTCATGCCGGTATGAACAGTAAAATATCCCATAATTACTTTCCATATCCCTCAATTAATCATTCTTTTGAAAGGGAATGAAAATATTAACATGTAATTGAAAATGGTGTTTACATAATATGAGTAAAATAAAAAACCAATAATATACTTTCTTTTCGAAAGTTTAGATTACAATAATTTTAAATTTTATGGCGAAAGTAACCAAGGATTAGATGTAATTTTGTATCATATTTTCGTTTAAAGGAGATTACAACTTTAAATTTTGATTTTCTTTGAATGCAAAAACATAAAATTCGGATCTTCCTTGAATAAAAAAAACATAACAAATAGCATAATTTTTATCTAGATTAGACCACAAACTACATAAATATAACAAGTATTAGTGTATTACCCATACTTAACAATTGAGTTTTGAAAGAACCATTAATTGGGGGATATTTTACTGTTCATGCAGGTATGGTTTTTCAATGCCGAAAATTAAAAGCGGCATAGTATTTTCATGCCGGTATGAACAGTAAAATATCCCACAATTACTTTCCATATCCCCCAATTAATCCTTCTTTTGAAAGGGAGTGAAAATATTAACATGTAATTGAAAATGGTGTTTACATAATATGAGTAAAATAAAAAAGCAATAACATACTTTCTTTTCAAAAGTTTAGATTACAATAATTTTAAATTTTATGGCGAAAGTAATTTCAAATGGAAGCGAGGATCAGATGTAACTTTGTTTTTTTCAAAACGACCACCTAAAAATAAAAATCCGACTTTATATGCAACAAAGTTATTTTACTTCGGATTTTTGAAATTGACTTCTAATTCCCCTATCTAATAGGGCGTTTGGATACACATCCAGAAGTAACTTTTTGGCTTCTAGAAGTCAAAAATCAAGAAATCAGTTTGGGCGTAGAATTTCAGAATGACTTCTAGAAGTAGAAAATAGACTTTTTGTGAAGCAAAAAATATCTGGACTTCTGCTTCTGACTTCTACTTCTGAAAAAGCAGAAATCATAAGCAAAACTATATCCAAACGCGATATAAACACCCTCGTCCGGTTACTACAACTTTGTATGGGTAATACTTGTAGGTAAGAGTTAGCTATCGAGAGAACTGTCATTCCCAAAGGATAACAATGTCATTTGAGACTAAAGGTAAAATTGTCATTTTTGAAGGTAACAAAATTTTAAAAAACTGAAAAAACAAACTTTGAGAGATTAAAATGGATTGACCATTCAGTAATAAAGCTACGAGTGTTTGAGTTTGTTTCTTACCTGAATTTTGTTATCAAGTTTGTTTCCTACCTGAATTTTGTTAAGTTTGTTTTACCACACAACAAATCCAACCACAGTCAAAAACAAAATAAATATAAATAACCGCCTTCTCCCCCGCAAACAGCCCTACTAACTCAACCAACTAACCACTCCTGCTAAATAAAAACATGTCGATATGCCGGATCAGATTAAGAGTATCCAAATCACGGTCAACGTACGTTTGACCAAATTACCCATAGTAATAAATAAATCCTGACACAAGGGGTGCATACGCAATAAAGGACACTCTTCAGGGGCAATAAAGATATTGCTGTTTGGAATCCAATACGGTGGTTTCATTTTTCTCTGTCTTTCTTGTCTTCTATATAAACAATGCTTTCTTCCCATTTTACTTTGGTCTGTGTGTTCTAGTCTCTGAGAAGAAATACAGAGAGATTGACAGACAGAAAATCACAAAACCTCAAAGAACCAGAGAAACAAATTTGATGGTGATGATGAAGAAGAGAAGTAGTAGAGATTTTGTTCTGGATGTTGAAGAAATGGAAAGGAAGAGATTCAAAACAAGATTTGATTTCTTTGATGGATTACCAGATGATATTGTTATTAGTATTCTTGTTAAGTTGAGTTCATCTTCAACTTCTCCTTCTCATTTCATCAATGTCTTATCCACGTAAGTTCTCTTCTCTCTTCTCTCTGCACTTCCATTTTTATTTTCTTCTTTTTTTTCTGTCGGAACTTTTTCTGATTAAACTGCCGTTTTTCTGGTTTTTTTTCTTCTGTGGCTACAGATGCAAGAGATTGAATGGATTAGCTCTACACAGATTAGTATTGTCAAAAGCATCACCTAAATCGTTAGCCGTTAAAGCTAAAAACTGGTCTGACTCAGCTCACCGATTCCTTAAACGCTGTGTTGATTCTGGAAACGTCGAAGCTAGTTATATCCTCGGCATGGTAATAACCTTTTCCATATCCTCCTCCTAAACCTCGTTTTTCTTTCCTTTTTTGTTTGAAATTTTTCACTGAATCGGAAAAGGAATCGGGAATAACTCGTTTTTCGGTAACAGATACGATTCTACTGTTTAGAGAACCGAGGAAATGGAGCTTCACTAATGGCAAAAGCAGCGATGAATTCACATTCGTCGGCTCTGTACTCTTTAGCCGTGATTCAATTCAACGGGAGTGGCGGCTCCAAAACCGACAAAGATTTAAGAGCCGGTGTAGCTTTATGTGCTCGAGCGGCTTACTTGGGTCATATCGATGCGTTACGTGAATTAGGTCATTGTCTACAAGATGGTTATGGTGTAAGACAAAACGTCTCCGAAGGCCGCCGGTTTCTCGTTCAGGCAAATGCTCGTGAACTTGCCGCCGTCATGTCGTCAGAACCGTCCAAGTCATCATCTTGTCCCTGGCTTACGTGGCATCCTAATCAGCACGGCGGGCATCATGTGTCGATTCTCCCCGGTGGTTCTGGTTGTCCATTGCTTAGTGATTTTGGGTGTAATGTTCCGCCACCTGAATCTCATCCTGCTAATAATTTCTTAGTTGATTGGTTTTCACTACGAGGGAAGACTGATTCCGGCGGCGAGGATCTGAGATTGTGTTCGCATTCGGGTTGCGGAAGGCCGGAGACGAGAAGACATGAATTCCGTAGGTGTTCGGTTTGTGGGTCTGTGAATTACTGTTCTAGAGCTTGTCAAGCACTTGATTGGAAACTTAGACATAAATTGGAATGTACACCTATGGAACAATGGCCTGATGAAGAAGAAATTGATGCCGAGGCTCCTGCTGGTGTTGCTGCTGATAATAATAATAGACTTGAAAATGCCGCTGCTGGTGACCATGCCAACCACAATAACCTTGGTATCATGCAGAGTTAACGGTACTGGATTCCCTAGTGTTTGATCACTGGGACATTTTGGAGATCATTCAGTATGGCCTTCCCACAGAGGTTTACAGGTGGATAATGGCCGGACGGGAGCTTCATTTTGAACCTTCTTTTTTTAACCTTTTCCGATTAGGGATAATATGGGAATTTTGGAGAGGATGTGAGTTGTGGGTTGGTTGGGGGGGGGGATATATTTTTGTAACCGGGACGGGAAAAGAAGTGTAGAAATTTGGATCGGCAAGGCAAGTAAGATGAAATCTGTAAGAATAGTAAAGAAATCTTTGTCTTTCAGTATATAGTGTTTTGGTTTAGCGATAGATTTTGGTTTGCTGTTTAAAAAATTGAAGTTTTTGTCTGTCTTTGTTTGTTTTTCTTGGGAATTGAAGGATACTTCACCTCAGCAACAACAAAGATGGTGGTGTGATATGTTTGGCCTACTTTTAAAATATACAACAAGCAAGAAAAGGAAAAAACACAACCCTTATCTTAAGGAAATAATACTATTGATCTTCAAAGACCCTTTGATGTTAACAACCATTATTGAAATGGGTTTACAATCACAACACTCATAATTTATTAACTTGACTATTTTGGAGCTTTTATTTATTTTTTTACCATTTAGTAAAAAATTTATCATAAGAGAGGGTTTCACTTTCTTGGTCCAAAAATGGATCAAAGTTTAAAGACAAAATCCACACACGTTCATTGAGACTAAAAACAGCAAATACACTGCCAACTGTAATAGTAACCTATTATGTATGTTCAAAACTTCAAGTGCATTCCTAGAATTTGTAATCAGATGCCTTGCAGATTGGGCAAAGATCAAACAATGTCTGTGTTTGATTTCAAGGAATGAGTAGCACAACCCTTATCTTAAGGAAATGCTATTGATTTTCAAGAAACTTTGATGTTTAACGACAATAATGAAAAAACAACCACAGCAATCATGATTTTTACTTGACTTTTTTTTTTTTTTTTTTTGAAGCTTTTACTATTTTTTTTACCATTTAGCCAAAAAAATTACCCAAAGAGGGTTCCATCTCTTGTTCCAAAAATGGATCAAAACTAAAAGAGAATATCAACATATTTATTAAGATTAAAAACATCAAATACATTGCCAGCTATGTTGGGTGTGTCAAAAACTTTAAACGCATTTATAGGCTAAGTCTTATGGGCCAGATTGAACTGCTAGATTGGCCAAAAAGTGTTGCAAATTAAGAAAAAAGTGTGGGAAAAAAGTTAACACTGCTTCTGTCTACTTCTCCCTCCTAGCAAGTGATCGCAGTTCAACTAGCAGCGAGATTGAAACGCTGAATAATTCAGCGTCCAAAAAGTGGTTCAAACGCTGAACGGTTTAACGTTTTGGGAATATTCCAAGGCATCGGCGCTGAACTGTTCAGCGTTTGACACAAAACGCTGGAATATTCGCAAAACACTGAACGGTTCAGCGTTTGGACCACTTTTTGTGAGCTGTTTGGTTCGGCGTTCATCTTTTGACGCTGAACTATTCATCGTTTCGCTGCTAGATTCGTCATTCCATAAGACTTGGGAGGTTGCCCAAGATGACGTGGATGGTCAATCTAGCCTTCTACTAGCCTTCCATACAGTTAGATATGTTTATAAAACAAGACAATTTTCTCTACCGGTAAATTTTCCCTGAAATTCTGTAATTTCTTGTAACAAACGTGATGTTTTGGTCTTTCCTTTTGCCTTCTACTAGCCTTCCAGACAGTTAGATATGTTTATGAAATTCCCACTTTGCTTACAAAAATATAAACTGTATCAGGTTTGTTGGCACTAGATAGATCTAGATGAGTTGAACTATGGATGGTTTGAGAAGATTAGTTTTGGTGATTAAGAATCTTTGGGAAAGAGCAGAGAAAGAGAGATTGAAGTCTAAACACATCTTTTTTTCATTTTTCTTTTTTTGCTTTAGGTAAATATTAGCTTGGCTTTGGGGCTAAGTTAATTACTGTCAGAGAAAGATGTTTTGACTCTTTTTTTTTTTTCCCTCCCATTTTTCTTAAATAATGAAATGTATTCACACACAAAATAAGCAAAAGAAAGAAAAATTAGAGAGACATGAAAAGGCAAAGAAGAACCCTCCTAGCTTAGCTAGTGATGTGATTCATTCAATGTAAAATTGAATTACTCCAAATCTTTTGCTTTTATTTGTTCCTTTCTTTTTTCTATCTATCAACTTTTTTTCTTTTCTTTTTCCTTTGTTCCTAGTCAAAAAAAGTTAAAAATTTTGTTATGAGATTTGACCTTCAAAAAACCAAAAGAGGAAAAGAAATTAAAGGAGAGGGTGCGGTAGCTAGTAGGAAGAAGAATATATGGAAAGGTAGTGAAAGTGGTGGTGTTGGTAATGGGTGCTTGGTGATGGCATTGGCAGCAGCATCAGTAGTATTATTTAGTAGCAGTGGTAGAGGAGTAAATCCCCTCCCTCCCTTTTATTATTATTGTGATTATGATGCATCATCCCCCACTTTTCCCTCTCACTTGTCTGTCAAAAGAGATGTTTTGATCATTTTTTGATTTTATTAAGTTTCAATTTTGGTTTCTTCTTTCAATTGTCCATCCTAATGTTTATGGGGCCATCATGTTTGTGTATATGCCTCTTTATCTCCCTCCTTTTGTCTTTCTAGTATACTTTGTATAACTCAAATCAAATACACATTGCTCTAGTAGCAAGGCTGTTAATAGGGGGTACCAAATCGTTTGGGGGTGTATCAACCTATATGCAAATGATGTTTTGTCTTTTGTGTATTCTGGTACACCCCCAAGCAATTTGGTACCTCCTATTAGTAATCTTGTCTAGTAGTCGTAGAATGATGGATATTAAGGAGAATGTATCTCTGCTGCATGCCTACATTTTGTATGGCAATATTCAATGGATATGGATGATTGTGTACCTCGTAGGGCCATTCATGTGCATTCTAAATGGCACCATAATTATCATAAAAAGAATTCGACGTCATTATAATAAAGCGGCAAAATGATGGTACCAGATAATCTAAATTTTCTAATAAATTATTTGTTTAAATAATATTGTAAAAATACGACTATCGATTCATATTAGAAAAAGGATGTCTTCACTTATTTTCTACGGTCTCCTATATAAATGAGGCCATGATTTAACTTGTTATTCGGATGACAGGTTAATTTGTTGTAGGACTGCCGAACTGGTTGAGTTTGCTCAGGAGAATAAATCCCAATATACCATGCCAAAATTATAAAACAGAACTATCAGATGGTCTGATGGCTCTCAAGCTTCCTCCGGTAAGGAAAGTTAAAGTTCGAACTCGGTAATTATCAAAAAAATTTTTTTTTTTTAATGTAACAAAAATAACTCCATAATGGTGGATATCACCAAATGTATTTATTTAAATAATCCAGTAAGCTTGACTTGAGTCATAACTATCCTTGTTGGAGTATGATGTTATCAAGATTTAGTGTTTTATATCTAGCACACCAGATATTAGGGAACTAACTAAACCACTAGAGTGTCATCTTATACTAAAAAGGATGTACTACTACACTATTCATACGTACATTGCTTTGTACTACTAAACTGCTTTCCTTTTTCTCTCCTTCCCTTTAAAAAAATTGTTTTTGATGGGGATGTGGTTTTGGTTGTTTGCAAAGAAAAGAAGACATATTTCATGCTCAATTTTGGGTTGGTTTCATGTGTAGTTAGAAGTCTTCTTCGGGTTAGAAATTGTATCTATGTTGACGAGTGGTCTGAAATTGTATGTTGCCTGGTTGATGATTGTTGTCTGTTTGGTCTTATGATAAACATATTTAGGTCAGTCTTGTTACTTCTATAACTTGTGTACCTCGTCTGATTCCAAATCGGTTTATTATCAATACTAAAGTTCGAGGCTAGCCTCTTTTTGGAAAAAAAATAAAATTGGGTTGGTTTTCTGTAACAAACAGGTGCTACGTGCACAGAGATTCCTCAAATGGATTGGCCTTCAAGGTGCATGCCCATCTGCTTTGCCAAGTGTAAAGAGGAACCCTTTTAATAATTTTCATCACAAGAAAATGTAGGTGAAAAAAACAAACTTTTCCAAACTTGCAAGTTAAACTGCTCCCTCAAAAACTCAATCCTCATCTCATTTTCCCTACCAACGTGAATCAGTGATGTGTTAGGTATTTCCACTTTTAAGTCCCCCCCACCCCCAACTTTTATGTTCATCTCATCTTCTACTTGTTATTAACAAATTCATTAGGCAGATTGAAGGAATTGAGGAATTAGAGCCAATAGAAATTTTGAGATTTTGATAAACACGTGGGAAGAACGATAAGGGCACTCCACGACAAAATTTATGTGTCTAATCTCACTAATTAACAAAATGGATCAAACTCCTGCTGCTACCTTGACAATGGACAATGATACCAGTGGTCTGAGTTCGAAATTTGATAGCACTAAATTCTTTTTATTCGATTGAAAAACCTAATATAAAGGGTTTTACTAATACTAAAAACAAATAAACTGCCATTGCCCCAACAAATTTTACCACTGTACTACTTTGTCATCAACTTAGCCTAATGAGATTCTGTGAATTTGCATTGTGCTCTATAAAATGGTCATGCTTAATGGCGGTAGAGCTCGGGAAATGAGAAAGTTTGTGAATCACATCGCAACTTTAGGATAACAGAGTATATTTACTCTTTAGGATCACGATGGTAGATTTAAGGACACAATGCAAATTCACGGATGGTGATAGATATATGTGTTGGTGAAATGTCATAATGTCGCGGGGTCGATGGTTTAACATTGTCGGGCCAAAGATTCGTCACCCAACTGCCGAACTGAGCATGAGGCCCATTATGCACATGCAAAATGAACGTTGAACGGCAGTTGCGTTAGTTTTTTCATACTTGCAGCAAATCCGTCGGTAGAAAACACGATATGAATTCACGAACTTTGAATTCAAATCATAGACATCATTAATCGATTATCGTCTTATCAGAGAGGTTGTAATATGTGCTTATTATGCACGTAAAGTTTCGAATAAAAATTCAATGAAAATGAAAATATAATTGAAGTCACCAGTGTTATCATTCAAAAAAATTTTATTATTGTACTGCAGTGACATCGTTGCTATGTTTTTTTAAATTATTATAGATGAGATATTGTGTAAAGTTTTTCGACAGCGTGTATGGGAAACGGATGAAATGGCTCAATCAAAACAGCCATGACAAGAGCTAAGTAATGGATTTATGTGCCTTCCATTTCAAAAGATACTCGTGAGAAACATAATGTTTTTGTTTTTGTCCATCTATTTGAATGTGAGACGTGACCTCCACCCACTAGCACTTGAATTGGTCTGCTCTTGCATTGGTGGTCACACACTTCCCTTCTTTTAATCGTCTGATTTTAGAACCCATTTCTGTTTTCTCTGCTGCCCAAGACTTTGTTGCTGGAATAATTATGTATTTCAGTGGGAATTATGTTCCTTTTTATGATTTTAACTTTTCCCGCAGAAATTTGAATTTCTTTGTTGATGCATTTATGAGCTTTTGACTTTAAGGTTTCGAAAAAACGAATGTCCAGCTCAAATTTTACCTCTTTAAGACATTCACAACCAGGGGTGACCATTTTGACCGTAATCCGCGGATTTAACCTCATTTTTGCGGATGGATGTCCGAACTGTTTGTTAATGAGTTGGATACGGATGGGATTTTTAGAATCCAACGAATCACGGGTTGGGTCTGAATGGAACCTTGAAAATTCATCGGACATCCATAACCGTTAAATTGAAGATATTTATAGAAATTCTTAAGACGTTTGCTTTGCTTGAAGTGTTGTTCATGCACTTTTATATTTGTGTATATATAATGTGTAGGTTCTATAAGAAATCGTTTATGTTGATTTTATTTTTTCATTACAAATTTTAATTAGTTGGATTGGATGCGATGAGGTAAAAACCGGTCCATACCGGCTCATGCTCACCCCTACAGAAAACAGCTAAAAATCGTGGAGGGTATTCTAAAGTTGGTTCCTCGAGAAGAAACCAAAGAAAAGCTAAAGGTTTTCACACTTGAAGCCCATAACTGTTCTGTGCCAGACTTTGGCGTTTCTTTCTTCAAGGATTCCATCATGGGTCGACTAAGCTTTTCCATGTCGACAACAAATATCATTTAGTTCAATAATGTCATTTTATGTTGTTTACACATTAGAAGCCAAATCCTTCTCACTAGGACTTTTCCCTCGGTACAAGGATTTTGACATACAAACAAATACTAGTCAAATCAAAATAGTGCAGAGATGCGTCCCTTTAATCAGCCAAGCCATTGTGCCTCCTACACTCATTGCTAAACAGCATATTCACAATTCTGTCATTATGTTCACAGGTGAGAGCCAGACCTGTTTTAAGTGTGCACCAGGTTTTTGCAGCTTCCTCCAAATAGATTGCTGCTGTAGGTAGGTAAACCTCTAGTTTGTGTTTCGGATACAATTGCTTTTGTTAACTGTGATACCTTTTGAAACATTAAACATGATTGGCTTCCAACCTGCTCTGCTAGAGGCTCCGCCTGTTTGTCAAATTTTTGTACAACTTCGTCCAACTGCACCACAAGAGCAATCAATTGTGAGTACAAGAGAATTGATCAGTCATCAACTTCACAGTTGCAATCAACTCTACTTGAGATAGAATATCCAAATCGTCCATAGGTATGAGATATAACAACATGAACAGTTCAAAATCACCAACTTTTCGTGAAAAACGAGTGGAAAAATCTAATTTGTTGTAAAAGCTCAAACAGCTGTGATTGCTAAATCTGCCATATCTAATACAGAGGAACTCTTTCCTCTTATGCTCACACACACTAAGAAAAAAGCAGGAATTCTAAAATTTGCATAGATTGACTCGACATGTTTGTCAGCTAATAAGATGGCACATAAAATACGTGAAGAGCTGCGAAAAAAATCATGTCGTTGCAATAGCATTATCATAACCGCTGTCTCACTACGTTCTAAGCCTTGTAGGTAAGATTCACAGTGGACTTGAACCCTCCATCATCATGAAATGAAACACACAAATAGGACAATCAATCAATGATCAAGAAAAGCACCAATAGAGTTCTCTAATGCAACAAAAAACACCATAGGGTACATTCTTAAACTTGCCACACACAGGACTAAAAACACTAGTTCTTAATTGTAGATCTGAATGACCCAGAAGTATTCTGCTTATCCATATCCATAGATATTACATTGCCAAATTCTAACAAACCATAGAACCAACACCCAGATTGCAAAACAAAAGTTAAACCAGAAACCAAAAATGGCAATAGAAGAATCACAGAAGGATCAGGATCGGGCAATATTAAAACATGGAATTTGACAGTAGCTCTTTTCTCTTGAGTAAATTCAACTTGGGCAATTCTTAAAGATGTCGAACAAAGATGCATTATATCATGAACAGGAGAATTGCAATCTTTGACAGACTTTCATTGTCATTGAGGGTCCAAACTGAACACATGCTTTTTTCTTTGTTCTACGCACAAGTTTCGCATTTAACAGCTTTGGGCTTCCGAAATCACTGCTCCTATTGGACTGAAGTGTGCAGAACGCTCTGAAATATGAATTTCCAGCCAGGCCTCGTTTATATCATTCGGTTACAAAATGAATGCCCCTTGTCTAGTGTTTCAAACAAATTACTCATTCGCTATTACTAAGCAGCAAGTATATATCATTTTACATTAAGAGAGAGTATGAGATGTTTGTTGTTAACATTTCGTATTACCATTTATGAGAGCGCTTTTCAACCAAGGATGGTTACTTTCTGATTCTAAGCAGCCACTTAACAATGGAGGCTCATAGGCTAGAGGCTGCAGGTTTCTGAAGAGAACACATAAAGAGCGAGGAAGATATTTGGCGTGATTTTAAACTCAGAAGACATCTCAAGAGATTAACTGACAGCGAAGTACGGATGATCTAACTTACTCTAACGCATATTTTAGCAGGCCATAAATACTGTGTGATTTACTTACTAATTTCTACAGAAACATTTCGATTTGGCACTGAATTGGTAAGGTTGTGTTTCTACAATGGTGCAGATATTCACAAGAAGAATTGAAAACACATATAAACAAAACCAGGTAAAAGACAAACATGGTAAGCTACAAAAACAAACTTAATAATGAGAGTTTTCATCAATTCATTTAGATTTTCGACCATTTTGCAGGACAACTCCTATTGAAATCAATGCACAAGGTGTTTAAACAGGGTCATTAAAATAATCCACTCATCCGAAACCTTACAGTGCATAAACCAAAATCAAAATATAATGCAAATGCTTAGTATTATACCTCATTTGATTTGAGAGCAACGCCTCCACCCCCAGCTCCCTGTTTCAAATTTCCTATCCAACTCGTGTTCATCATGAACTTCTTTGCTGTCTGAACTCTGAAACTCATCAAACAACTTCCGAATGCGCACATACCGATAATCCAAATCAGCCATTTCATATTCGTATAACCAGAATCTTCAGTAACAACTCATCAAACAACTTCGATTCAGTAAATTTTCTTCTTCTTAAGACAGCTTCTTCCATATCACCTAATAGCGAAATTGAAAATCAAACTTCAAAGATGATTTGCCACATCCAAGATGGTGTTGTTTTGCACTGACATGGGTATGTTGTATGACTCTTTTTCATTAATTTCCCATCAATGGTGGGAATGCTGATTCTCGGGTAGAGTCTGCAACAGCTGAGTGAAGATTTGGTCAAGTAACATCTTGCTAATTGTTTGGTTTGGAGGAACTGCTTCCTCCGAGCAACATCAATATTATGAAGCTACTCCCGACGGCTGTTCCCCTCAGTTCGATGATGACCGCATCTGAAAATCCCATTTCCGAGTCTGCACATACCCAATATCCAAATCAGGCATGTTGTATTCGTATAACCAGAGTCTTAGTAACAACTTCGATTCCGTAACTTTTCTCCTTCTTATTATTACAACGGCTTCTTCTTCTTCTTCTTCTTCCATATCTTTGTTTCTTGATCTTCCTTTTATTAATCTACAAATCAGGATCTCGTATGCCGCCAAGTGCAGACATCAGAGATATTGTATTCGAGCCTCTGTGTTTGGGATGTGAAAATTGTAAGGTTAGGGTTTTTAGGGGTATTTATTGCATCCCCAATTTTTACTTACTATGTACTAGGGCTGTCAACGGGTCCGGGTCCTCCCGGGTAGTATATGGCCAAGAACCGGACTCGGCATATCAACATCGGTTCCGGGTCCTAACGATTCCGGGTCCGGTTCCATAATGTGTTGGCCCAAAACCGGACCCGTTTAAAGTCTCGGATATCCGTTGGGTATTAAAAAAACTATTAAAATCTTAATTTCTTTCTCTTTTTAACTTGAATATAAATTATTAAAATTTTTTTTTTATTATTTTTTTATTATTTATTATTTTTTTTTCCAAAGTTTTACTTTCATTTAATTTCCAAATTCAGACAAGAAACTAGTCGGAAACCTAGCAACAAGCTGGGCTCCAACTCCTTTTTGAACTACCACACTTAACCTATGAAAAAGGAAATCACCTACACGCACGTTAGCATCATGACTAGCAATATAGTTGCGGAGCCATTTGAACGAAGTCTGTTGTTCCGTCCCCAAATTCACCTAGAGTAGTGAAAGCCAAAGCACCAAATCCATATCCTTGTGCGTGCATTTTCTAAATACTTGGTATTTTTGCGACAAATCCTTGATAGCCTGCCCCCTTCCAAAGTACGACCATTACTCCCAAAGAAAGGGCGACACAATCGTAACATCGAAGCAAACGTCCCGACCATTGTCCCAATTGAGCACAAGAACATCTGCCGGTCTCAAAGAAGTACCGTTGTTCGCAAGCATACCCAAGTCCACCTCTTTCTTTATTAATGTACTAAATAAATATTAAATGTAAGAAAAAAATCAAAAATAAAAAAATTCAAAGCCGAAACTAGCAAAAATACCTATAATTTTGCTAAAAAAATGATCAAAAGGTTAAATAAACGGGTACCCTACGGGTATTACCCGTTTGGACCCGTTAACATTCGGGTAATTACCCGTCGGGTCCTAAGTTGCTAATGGGTCCAACTTTAGGACCCAGAACCGGACCCGATTTAGCGGGTCCGGTTCCGGGTAACGGGTACCCATTGACATCCCTACTATGTACTACCAGATAGATAAGGGCCACTCTTTTAGTGGATGATGGTTAAACTAAGTACTATGCGCTATATTAGCCAAAAAGTGTTGCAGTTCGACAAAAAAAAAAGAAAAAAAAAGTGTTGTCTATTTGTTAATACTAATTCTCTCTCCTAGCATTTGCTCACACTTGAACTAGCAGCGAGATAGTATTCAGCGTTAAAAAAATTACCTTTTCGCTTAACTGTTCAGTGCAGATTGATTTATTTTTTGATCTGACGGCTGAGATAGGTTGCGTTGAACCATGCAGCGTTAGGAAATAGTCCTAGATGACGTGGACTGCTAATCTAGCTGCTAGATTACGCCGGTTCATATGGGGGTGGATAACCCACCCATTTTCCATGCCAGCTGGCCTGGTAAACCAGCCGTGCTACTATGGTATATATGTTAACCGATCGAGTTTTCAGAGAGCGGTGTAGACTGCACCGCTGACAGTCTATGTTGCACCGCTAGCGGTGTAGTTTCAACCGTTTGGTGTATTTCAAACCTCCAACGGCTCTTTCTCTACCGTTATAAAAATAAGACATTCTTACCCAAAAATTACACCAAATATTTTACACAAAATATTTCTATGTTTATATATCTAATCTTTCAAAATGGCAATGTTTGAATCCCAACTTGACTTGGCTACCCAACTTGATTTTTCCGGAGTGGTGCTTGAATCCTCCGTTAGTAAGATATGTGAATGTTATAAGGAAATAGGTAAAAACCAAAGAAGTCTACAAGTTTTGGATATTAACCAAATCAAACCTCAACTAAAAAGAAACAAAGAAAAGTTCAAGGAAAGGAAAATTTGAAGGCAAAGAAGAAGATAAACAAAGGAAATTCCGTTCATGAGCACATTGATTGGAAGTTTGGTGAAATGAAGAAAATTAACAAGATGAAGAACATTGTCCCAAATTTTTACTTTTAAAGTCTTTATTGTAAAGTTATGTCTAGTTTATATGAAAGAGGCACTAATGTAAATTAAAATTCTAAAGTAATGAAAGATGCACTAGTTTTATATTAATATTATCTTAAAATTAGAGATGTATCATACAAATTGAAAGATGCATCATATTTGGGCTAATATTCTAAACTGATCATATTGGGGAAACACCCTCAAGATAATATAACAATCATTGAATTGAAAATATTTTTCCACTCTGTTGTGCTATTGGAGCCGAAAAATTTGCTCCACATCAGCTGCATTTTGGCAATTTTGTCGGTTTTGAGTGCAGCATCAAACAACTTCACATCCCTGCTGATTACTTCGAAGCGATGACACAACCCATTCTCGATTATTGAGGTTCAATGTTTCTTCTTGAAATCTCTGAAATATGAGACTCCATAAAAAGAACTCCTTGTTATTGTTATCCAACAACGACCATATCTTTTACAACAAAAACATAATTCCTGCAAATGGATTCATCTTTAGCTATGCTAAATCTGCGACCTCGAACTGACATTTTGGATTTGTGGAGTGAAAGAATGGAGATTGAAGAAATGGTGTGAGTTGAAATAAAATTTGATGTTGTATTTATAGGATGGTGAATTGATGACCGTTAGATGAAACGATATGACCGGTCGAGTCTAAACAGCTGACGGTGGAAACTCGACCTAGCGGTGTTTTCTAAATCAAGCGGTCGAGACCGGCCTGTCTAAGTGGCAGATTCCATAGTGGGTGCAAAACTAGCAAACAAGTAAATTTTATATGCCAATAGGAACCTTCCTTAGCACTCCCACAGGATTTAGGAGGTTGTCCTAGCTGACGTGGACTTCTAATCTAGCTGCTAGATTAGCACACCACATGGCTTAGGTTTTTCTGTGTAGCCAATCTGGATGAAGTCTCAAGTTGATCATGGCATGTGTTCGGACGGCCTTCTTCTCAATATTTGTTAATAGTCACCCCTGAGATTTCTTTTACGGCGAGAGGGGCATTTTTCAAAGCTGTCCGCCCTTCTTCGCCGTACTTTTTCATTTTGTGATCAAAACAAGGACTATCTTGGTTTGTGCACAAGATGGAAATTGATGGAATATTTTTTGCTCTTATGGGAAGGACTCTTCAAAAAAAAACTTTAGATTGGTTGGTAAAACTGTTTGTTCAGTTTAAAAGAGTCTAGAGGAGTCAAGGCTTATTGTTGTATCCAAAAAACAGCAGGGAATTGAGGACTTAGAGCCTTTCAATAATGTATATGATGTTCATTCATCATAATCCAAATCCTTCTCAGTAAAACTTTTTCTCACTAACAAGGAATGACATGCTAACAAATACTATTCAAATCAAAATAGTGCAGAGATGCGTCCCTAAACATGTCAGGAAAGCCATTGTGCTTCTTACATTAAATGCTAAATATTAACCCGAGTTTCCAATTTTCATCTCCCATAACAACATATTGACAACTCAAAAAAATAAAAAGGGAGTACTCAGGAGTTGCAAAAGGTGACTAATGTCCAGAGATAGGAGGGACGCATATGTCTCGGATACAACTGTGTTTGCTAAATTTAATACCTTTTAAACCATAACACATGATTGGTGTAGATGTAGAAAATCCTACCATTACATCTAAAGAATCATAATACACAAACTATGGAGCAAATAAGCAAGAGGTGCACAAGAACACAAGATATACGTGGTTCGGTATGATTACGTACGTCCACGGAGGTAAAGGGATGATCTTATTACTTGATTCAAGGTTACAAGATGAATATCTCACTAACAAGTACTTGACTCTCACTCTCAAGCTCTTGGTGTTCTCCCTTTTCTCATTGATTGCCCCCCTTAACTTTCTACATGGGTCTCTATTTATAGTCACAGGTAACAATACAACCAGTATTATGGTGCTAGACATGGTATAACTTCCTTGATGTTCTTCTCGGGTGATCAGATGTAGCTTCGGCCGATATTCCCCACTGCCTTGGTTGAGATATTTGGTCGAGGCGAGTAACGTCCTCTTCGGAGGCCTCACTACCCGATGTCTCTTATTTAGAAATGATGACCGATGTTGCCCTCTAGATCCTTGGCCGAGTCCTACTTTTACCGAGTTCCTCTTATCTCTTTACCAACCTTGTTAGTGCATTAATTGCCTTCGTAATCGATGAGCGTCATATCAGACCTTTTCCTTTCTTTACGTCGACCTCACGGGCTGCTTCAGTTCCTCTTTTCTCGCGCCCAGATTTGATGAGATGATTCAGTGCTTCTTGCGTCCTTCCCTTCGATACGCTTTTGCCTAGGATTGTTCCACCTGTCCCTGTGGATTATCTGCACCTACATTTATGCCCCTTCTTTCGCTCTTGTGGTCGACACGAAGGGAAGAAACCGCCTCATCTTCCCACGTCCTTTGCCATGCCGGGTTTTGCGCCATGCTGTTCCCCACTCGTTTTTAATTATTGTGACCTGCTTTAATTACTACGACCTGTTAACCTTCTCCGCCGGTTGCAGTTGATGGGGCTTATAAGTCTGATCCTTGAACCTCTAGTTTCTCTTTTATTCTTTCCTTAACGATTTCTTTTCCTTTCTCCTCTGTTTTCCTGCTCCTCCTTCGTCTTTATCAATCATTCCTTCCAACAAGTTTCCTTTATTTTCTTCTCAACACCTCAGATTCTCCCTAGCTTCGCTGCCATTCCATTGTCGTTGTCGCTGTGAGCTCTGATTTCTGTCGTTTCTTTGTTTTCCCGACTGTTTCATCGATTAACTCCCATGGAATCTTCAACTCCTTCAATGACAGAGAAGAGGTACATGAGTTATACTTTTTCCGACGAAGACAGTGTGTTGCTTGATTCCTTGTTCGTCGTTGAAAGTCCTTCTAAGCATGACCACCGTGTTTTGGATTCCATCTTTTCTGATAACCCTTATTTCTTTTCATGTAGGACTGACAAGAGAATTGCCAAAGACTTGTCGGATGAACAGTTTATTCAACAGTTGAAGGATGAGTTCAGTCTCCATGACTATGACGTCGGGATATTATTAGGCCAAAAAGGTGTTTTGAAGAAGGAAGATGTCTTGAAGTTTCCGCACTCGGCCGAGGCGACCATCATCACCAAGGGTCAGTTAGAGCTCGGGTTGCGTTTTCCTTTGTATGATCCCAGCCGTCCATTTTGGTATGAAGCTTTTTCTAAAATTCGTCCGTCTCGCGCTTTGGCTCAGTGGAACGGTATCACCTTTCGAATCCTATCCGAGTGGGAGAGGCGCAGTCAAGGTGAGTGTACTCCTACTCCTTGGTCCACCTACGATCTTTCTCAGGCGGGCGACTATACTCCTACCAGTTTTGTTGATAATTATTGAAACGGGACTTCTACAAATGGTGATCTCGCCGGTTTCGCTGCTAGCCCTCATCGCCATAAGACTCTTCCCGATGGTGTCAAGAAGCTTTTGTTGGACGGAGACCCTTAAGGAAAAGGTTCCAATAGACATGCCCGTCATACTAGTGACGCGGCTTGGGATCGAGTTCCATTAGTTATTTCAAGTCCCCTTCTGAGTGTCAAGTTTCCTTCCCCGGCCGAGTCTTATCCCTTCTGGGTGATTAATATTGATCGGGTAAGTTTGTTTCTCGACTCTTGATTTAGTTGATCGGCTCGGGCGACTGTTGGAACGATGTCTTAGTTTTTGTGTTATGCAGCCTAAGTCTCAGGTCATTCCTTCTGAGTCTCCCCATCTTCGGAAGAGGGATAAGAGTTCTAGCGCAGGAGCCGTGGAGGATACAGGGAAGGTAACAAATATACTGATTTCTTACTGCAGTACATATACTTGCCCCTATTTGTTGCCTTGAATGGTTCTAACATCGGCTCATGTGCAGAAGCTGAGGTCGGATAAAACTGGTGGGGCTTCGGCGAAGGAAGGTGAGGATCAGATGCCCCTATATCATTTTCTGAGGAAGTCGCCTCGGAAAACTTCTGATATTTCATGTACCTTTGTAGGTGGGAAGCCTGGTGGAAGAGGCAAGGATCTAAGGGTTGATGAAGTCATTTCAGTGAAAGCTATACCCCAGCAGTCAGATGGTAAAAGTGTTGATCTTGGTGATGATGTTGTGGTTTTATGTTCTGATGATGAGGAAGGTGATGAGAATCTTTTTGGTGAGGACAATGAGATCGGTGGTGATGAAGAGGTTATTGGTAGTAAGACGAGAGCCGGTGGAAATGTCGAAAAGACTGCTGGTGGGAATATAGGCCAGGTTACTACTAGGGGCGAGGTGTCCGGGAATTCGTATCCTATAGTTCATGCCCCGAGCTCGGGGTGGGACTACATCCTTTACCATTTCTGGCCCGATATGTAATTCTTTGGGGGCTCTTATTTCTCTCGGATGAGGATAAGATCAAGGACGCCTCGTCGCTTTATGCTGGCACGAACGGCGCTTTCGAGATACTGGTGAGTTGTGTTACTCAGGTTATATGATCACGCTGTAGGGTAAATGCTAATACATTTTGGTATTTTGTAGGATGTCAACCGTGCATTGCTAAACGCCGCCATTCATCGCCAAGAGATTGCTGAGAAAGAGGGTTTTCGTCTCTTGTTACAGCAGGAACGTGAGCAATCTCGAGTATTGGAGATGCAGTTGGCCGAGGCTCAAGGTATTTGTTTTGATCCCTTTCTTTTATGATTGATTCTGTGGTGCCAATATCTTGAGTTTAGCGTTACCTTCCTAGCCGAAACTGCTAGTGTGGAGGCCGATGCTACTACGCATTATCGTTTATTGAAGAGAGATCTTTCTTTAGAACGAGATCATGTCTCGAATTTATAACATAGGATTGTCAACAGGGATGATAAGATTGATCGCCAGGAAGCCGATATTGAAAACCTTCGATCTCGGCTGCATCACTACGAGACCTTTGAGTACGTCCCCGAGGAGGTGGATAATCTTAGGGCCAGCTTGTCTCGATTCCAAGGTATTGCTGCCGACAAAACGTTGTTGGCTGATAACTTAGAAAGTCAGTGTGGATGGTTGAGGCTTCAAGTTCGTGATCTTCATGCCGATCACCTCCGGATACTAGGGGAGAAGAGTGCTTCCGAAAAGTATAACCAGGAATCTCTCGAGAAGCTGAGAGAATCTAAGAAAGTCTCCGAGGATTTGGAGTGGGTTCAGCCTCAGTTATCAGGTTTGCATATTGCTCATTCCCGACAAAGGGCCAAGTGGGATGATCATAAAAAATATTGCCCCTCCAATGAATTCAACGAGCAGCGCTATCTATAATTATCCTCTAAGATATCTTCCATTGAATGTAGCTTGTCCGAGTCTGAAGAAATTGTTAGAGTAGTCACCCCTTTGCTTGAAGGTGGCGCGCCGTATATTATGTGTTTATTGTTCTTGATTTAATGTTGTCGTTGTTTCTCTAATTACTCCTATGTGTTGACAGTTGAGTAGAGGAAGGTAAGACCATTGGAAGAGGGAAATGCTCGACTGAAGGAGAAGGAGACGCATCTGCTAGCGAGGGTGACTCAATTACTTGGGCAGGTGGCCACGACGGAGGCGGCATCGACACAGCTGACACTCGATCTTGCCGCTGAGAAGGAGAAATTTAGCAATGAGCTTGTCACCAAGGTAAATGCTGGCGTAAAGAAGGTTCTTGACCAGAAGCGGGCTGATGCTGTTGCGAAGAAGTCAGGTTCCGGATCGGTTCCTCCCAAAGAGTAATCGCCCCTTTTGTAGTGTTGCGTCACTATCATGCCCTTTTCTTCGGGTTGTAATACGCTTTGAACACCTTTATTTTCTCATAAAAAAATTTCTTTA
Organism: Papaver bracteatum; assembly: GCA_023529315.1. Classification (NCBI taxonomy): domain Eukaryota; kingdom Viridiplantae; phylum Streptophyta; class Magnoliopsida; order Ranunculales; family Papaveraceae; genus Papaver; species Papaver bracteatum. Next base: position 404,189 of record JAJJWX010002747.1, on the reverse strand, counting down.
AATGGGGTGATCCATCGCCGATTCGGCTTTTTCAATTGCTTTCTGACATTGTTTCTTATGTTGACGCCTTTGCTCATGTTGTGCAAATGACATGTGGGTGTTTATTATTATAACTTATGTGTTTGCATATGCATAAGAATGAGTAGATCAGTTAGAAATAATGTCGTTTTTGTCGAACACGCTCAACAGGGAGGGTCATCAGGCCCAATGCCATGTCCCGATTGAGGTATCTCATCATCGTATTTTAAGATCTAGTGGTATGGTAATTGGTCCTTCATAGGTTCTATGGGATCGATATCCCAAGAGGTTATCAGTTAACCATCTTAGGCAAGTGATTTTGGCCACTTGCGTGGGGAGAAATGTTGCATGCTCGACTGTCGAGTACTCATGCCTCGACAATCGGCCACTGGTTTCCAACCACCAGGGCCCTAGGGCTACCTCGACACTTGCACACTTCCGTCGTCCCGAGTTCGAATAGCCCGTCTTAATGTAAGTCGCCCCGACACTTGCACAATGCCAGCGCCTCGGGTTCGAAACGACCATTCGAGTGTAAGACGCCCCGACACTTGCACAATGCCATCGCCTCGGGTTCAAAACGGCCATTAAGACGCAATTGTCATATTTCCAACCCCACGCGGCCTTTTAAGGAAATAGATGACAATATATCATACCTGCTCTCATGGGTGATATAGCTTTAGTCTCCTAGCATTCCACGGTCGTGGCTCGGGTGTTTCGTCCGGTTTTAGTATCTTGTACGCTCCTTCTTCGACCTTTTCGACAATAGTATAGGGTCCTCCCCATCGTGGTGCTAGTTTTCCGCCCTTCTTGTCGCGCTCGTAGATAGGTAGGTCCTTAAATACTAGTTCTCCCGGCTGGAATTCTCTTGGCCGTACCCGCTTGTTATACTCTCGTTGTATTCTTCGTTGGTAATTTTCCATCTTTTGTAGGGCCATTTGTCTCGTTTCTTCTAATTCGTCGAGTTTGGACAGGATAAGATCTGCCGAGATGTTTCGTCTCCACGCTTCGGTCCTTGTTGTGGGTATCATTTCCTTGGTCGGAAGGATGGCTTCGGTCCCATATGTTAACATGAAAGGTGATAATCCAGTTGCCTCTCTACGAGTTGTCTGATAAGCCCACAAAATGTTGTAGAGATCTTCACACCATTCTCCATAATCTCTATCAAGATTCTTATTTAGGTTGTCGGCGATGGTTTTGTTTGTAATCTCCGCTTTCACATTACTCTGAGGGTAAAGGGGTGTGGACTTTCTCTTTCGAATGTTGTAGGTATTGAATAATTGGTCGATATTCTTTCCTTGTAGTTGTATCCCGTTGTCCGAGACGATTGCCGCTGGTACTCCAAAACGACAGATGATGTGTTCCCAGATGAACTGAAAAACATCTCTATATCGAATGTATTTTAATGGAGCGGCCTCTACCCATTTAGTAAAGTAGTCGGTAGCCACTATTAAGTACTTTCTCTGTCCCGATACGAGATGTAATGGTCCCACGATGTCGATCCCCCATTTGGTGAACGTCCAAGGACTAATTACCGAGTTTAACGTTACTGCCGGTGCGTGTATCTTTTTTCCAAACTTCTGGCATTCATCGCAGATAAGTGCCATATTCTTTGCATCCTCATTCATGTAAGGCCAAAAATATCCCATAGTCTTGGATCGAGCCTCCAAACTACGACCCGAACTGTGGTTGCCTGCGGCCCCATAATGTAGCTCATTCATGATCGTGTGGCCCTCTTCTTTTCTTAGACATCTTAACAACGGTCCTAAATATGATTTCCTGTATAGAATGCCATCTCGGAGCTCATATGCATCTGCTTTGCTTTTGATTTTGTTGATTACGGGTCGCCCCTTGGGAAGTTCTCCTGTTTCTAGATACGTGTGGATAGGTTTTCGCCAATCATCGGCTTTATACTGGTCGTTCGTAGTTGCTGCCACATACGTGTCTATGCCCACTGTCTCAGGTATTGATGGCATTAATATTCTCATAACTTTGATGCCCTCAACACTTTCATCCGTTAACATAGAGGCGATGTAGGCCAGAGCATCCGAGTGGCGATTATCTTTCCTACATATATGCCGAAATTTGATGCTTGGTATCTGGTCGATGTAAGACTGAGCGAATTCCCAATACATTTGTAGTAAGGGGTCATGCGTAGCGTATTGCCCGTTGATTTGTCGGATAACCAGCTGGGAGTCGCTTGTTAGCCTTACGTCTTGAATCCCCATCTCCACTATCAGGAGCAAAGCGTGAATCACAACTTCGTACTCCGTGACGTTGTTTGTTGCCTTAAATTTGAGCCTAAAATAGTGGACCATTTTCTTTCCCTTTGGCATGGTGAAGACTAATCCCAGGCCTGACCCGTCTTTATTGGACGATCCATACACAAAAAACTTCCCATCGTGTCGGGCTTCATGTCTCGAGTAAATCAGAATGGTCCTCCTGGTCTTCCTCCATCCCCGGGATGTCTTCTACTTCATCTTCGTCGCTCAAGGAAAAATCTGGCAGGAAGTCGGCCACTGCCTGTGCTTTTATTGCTGTTCTCATCTCATAGAAAATGTCGAAATATTTGATCTGTGCGCTCCATTTGGATATTCACCCCAACCTGGCCGCATTGTAGAGTACTGATTCTATGGAGGATTTCGTGAGTACCCGGATTCTATGAGTTTGAAAATACGTCCGAAGTTTTTGTGTTGCAAATACCAAAGCTAATATCAGTTGCTTGATCCTGGTATAATTCTTCTCTGCCGGGTTCATGGTTTTGCTTATGAAATACACTGGATTTTCTTCTCCCCTCACGTTCTTGACCAAGACTGCGCTAATGGAATAACTAGTCGCCCCCAGATACAGGGTCAGTACTTCCTCGGGCTCGGGTCTTTATAACAATGGCAGGCTCGCAAGGTGTTGCTTAATTTTCTGAAAAGCTTCTTCATATTCTTCAATCCATTTGAAATTTTCTACCTTTCTTAATGTCCCGAAGAAGTCCTTGCACTTGTCGGACGACCGAGAGATGAATCGCCCCAGGGCTGGCAAGTTCCCGTTTAGTCGTTGTACATCTTTAATCGTCACGGGTGAAGGCATTTCTACAACTGCTCTAATCTTATCTGGGTCGGCTTCGATAACTTTGTCAGTGATTATGTACCCTAGGAACTTGCTCGAGGTAACCCAAAAAGTGCACTTAGCAGGATTTACCCTCATTTTGTATCTTCTCATTGTTTGGAATATATCGCGGAGGTCGTCGATTGATATACACATTTTTGTGTCTGAATTGTCCTTAGTGTCTCTATTGTTAGTCTCGATTTTTGTACTTATTATGGTGTTTTTATGTTTGTGTAGGTGTTTTTGGAGGAATACACTTATGCGGAAAAAGTTGCTCGAAAAGTGCTTTTTGAAACCCCAGAGAAAAGTGATAAAGGCACCCTCATTTTGGATAAGGGCACCCCAGGCACCCAGCTGTTAAAGGCGCCCCTGTTTTGGATCGGGGCACACCATCTTCATCAATTCAAATTTCTGAGTTTTGGCGGGAAATACAACCTTCTACTGGCAGTTTTAGGGTTTGTGATTTGGGCATGTTTTAGGGAGACTAAAGGGCTGAGATTGATTGGGTTTGTTTCTATGGGTTAGACAGGGATGGTATAGGTGTTGTTTTCGATCCATTTTGGATGGATAATCCGAGAGAATAAATCAGAGATGCACGGCCACCGGAAGAGATATTCACGAGCTTTGGACAATTTGAACGTGTTGTGTGCATGTATGTTGACTCGAGCAACAACCATGAGTGTGTAAGAGAAAAATAAGGCGTGTTTTCATCTGGCAGGCGTGTGTAGGAGAATAAAATGGGAAGATTATATCCCGAGAATATTTTTCTTCAATGGCGAGTAATGGAAGATTATATGGAGTTATGGAGGAGATTTATCGTGCATGATAGGTTATATAAGACGCTGAAAAGTACTAGAACAAGGGGGGAGAATTGGGAGAGTTCATAACACATCACAGAACGATAAAATTAAGTGGCATGAAACCACCATTTCTGCTGCTGTGAAGAACACGAAGAACTTAAGACGCTAAGATACAGTCGTTCATGTTTCAGTAGAAACGACACTTTCTGAAGTTAGTCGTATTGCTATAGTGTATGCGACGTTTATCATCTATCGTTCTAGTGTAACAGTTCGGTTTGTAACACATATAATTGTTACAAACCTGGTTTTTAATTATTTTCTCACCATTTCATCTTTGTAAACAATTTTTGAGCATGAATCGATATTTTGAGCAAGTTTACACCATGATGAGATAAACCCATTCTCCGGGGCGACGGAGGAAGTTATCTTTCCAATGAAAAAGTGGTAATTCTTAATTATTTAATTTGTGCAATTTTTAATTATGATTAAATGCCTAGATTGAAAATAGATTTTATGATTTTTGTTAAACAATTGTGTTTTATTTTGATGGAATATGCTTGACCAAGGGTTTTTGATATCCCATGCTTTGGATTAACATTTGTTGTTTATAAAAATCTACTTTTGCAATATTTGAGAATCAAATTGAACGTGTGAAATTGCATGATTGTAATTAGTATCACTTTGGAATTGGTAAATAGCGGAATCCTAGACCCAGTCTCTCCATAATTCTCACATTACCTTTTATTTTGAGTTTGTTATTCTTATTAAAGTCTAAAAAATCTTCCTTCACAAGTCTCAAAGAACCTTTCTACTACAACATCATTGATAAATACCATCAATTTTTGGCGCCGTTGCCGGGGAGCTTGTCTTTAGGCTAGAGTTTTTAGATTTTTATTTTTATTTATTTTTATTTTATTTGTTCTTCTTTACGTTTTTGTTTTTGTCTTTTTACTATAGATTTTGGAATTTGGAGCGAAAGAAAAATTTGCCAAAACTTTTGGTGAATACTTAAAGATTTGGAGTTAAAGACAAAGTAAAAGGCAAAGCGAAAGAAGAATATTTTTTTTTATATAAAAAAAATAGAGAAAAAAAAAGAGAGTTTTTTTTTTTTTTAGATTGTATTAGGATTTTTATATTCTTGTAATTTTACTTTACTTTACTTTCCTTTCCTTTCCTTTCCTTTTTTTTTTTTTTTTTTTGGACTTTGGACTTGGACACTTGGACATTCTTATTTTTATTTTTTAAACCCTACGGAAGGGTAGTTTAAATATTAAACTGTTTGTAGAGAAGGACGGTGATTACGATATCACCTCGGCCCCTCGGATTCGTACATGACATAGGAGTCGTGGCCCGAGTCGACTTCAACGGTTCATCCCCCTTCCGGAACGGGAGGTAAGTTTGTCGAAACACTCACGAATCCCCTGTCAGCGAGTTACTGTATTCCTTCGTGTGCATATATGTCGAGGAACTGAATACGGCTGTTTTAAATTCCTAGTAAAGGGCAAGGAATGGCCATACAAGATAAGGGTTCGTATTTCATCACCGTTCCCTTCTTGCCCGCCTTAGGAAAATGATACCAAACGCGAACCTAAGCTTAAAATTTGGAATAGAACGATACTGATAGGGTAACGAGCTTAGTAGGAAAGTCATTCGAAAAATATTGGTTACTATTTCAGCATACTTCGAAGTTCATGATGGTTTCTGTGAGTTGAATGCGTGACTGCGCCGCCTTGTAATGCGGTGAGTCCTTGGGTATTAAAGCTCCACACAGCTTCCCTCACATCTATTCAACTTGCTTAAACTCGGACTGATTCTAGAGGGGTTTGCTCATATTGTAACGAATTCCATTTCGAAGGATTAGAAGCTGGTCCAGAAAACAATCTAAGTGGAGCCATCATGCTTTTTGTTTGCTAGAAATCAGTAGGTTTGTTGTGGTTGAGTCAGCCTTGTTTGTTTTTGCATAGAAATTCCCTTTCTTTTAGGATTTTTCTTTTGTTTTTCTAGTGTATGCCTGAGGTTATTAGAGATCGGGCTTGGAAAATAAACACTCTAGGTCGTTTGATTAGTGACAAACCTAGTAGTTTTTCTTGTGAAGGCGGGGAGATCGAAGACTCTTCTTTTGAGAGCTCCGTTTTTGGAAACTTCAGCTTTGAGAATCTATCTCTTCGTGAGGAAAGTACCCCTAGTACTTCAGTTGTGCCAACAATGGCAACTTTGAAAGATTACATGTTCCCAACTAGGACTAACCGAGCTTTGTGCATTAAACTACCAGTCAATATGGATAATTTCGAGATAAAACCTAGTATTCTTCAGATGATCCCTATATTCTTAGGAAAAGATGATGAGAACCCTTATTTTCATATTAGGGACTTTGAGAAAATTTGTGGGACAATTAGAATAAAAGACCTTAATGATGAAGTTTTGAAACTTAAAATGTTCCCATTTTCCTTGAAAGATAAAGCCAAGACCTGGATGAACAACCTACCATCTGAATCCATAGAAACATGGAAGGAACTTATTGCTGCTTTCTATTTGAAATGGTACCCTAAGCATAAAACTGCAGCTGTTAGGCAGAAAATTAGTTCTAGTATGCAACAAGAGGGAGAATCTCTTTATAGGTTTTTAGAGAGATTCAATGATCTCCTATCCGAATGTCCTCACCATGGGTTTGATAAAATGAAACTAGTAGAGATTATTTATGATGGTTTAGACTATTCGACCAAAGCCATGGTCGAGTCTATGTGCACTGGTGAGTTCACTAGTAAAAATGTTGATGATGCTTTTAAGTTCTTAGGAGTTATCGCTGAAAAATCCCAACAGTGTGAGCCTTGTGTTGAACCTCCTAAAAGACTTTTGGCCAATAGAAGTAGCACCAATGTGGTAGATACAAGCTTTGGGTCAGATGCTAAGTTTTTGTCTAGAAGGTTAGAAGCTTTGGAGATGGGTCAGTCCAGAAATAGGTCCCTTGAACCTAATGATAGAATTAGAACCTCTCAAGTCTCTAGTTATGGAATAGAACCCAATAGCTCGCTTTGGGAAGGCCAGGTTAGTGAAGAGCAAGCCCATGCTGTCTATAACAATTATAGGTTTGAGAACCGTCAGAAGTTTGACCCATACTCAGAGGCCTACAATCCTGGTTGGAGAAACCATCCTAATTTTTCTTGGTCTAAGGGCCAGAATCAAGGTCAGTCTTGTAATTCTCATCCTCCCCCAGGTTTTGATTATGCTAAGAACTCTTCAGGTCAAGCTCAGTTCCAGAACCTTTCTGAGAATATAATGACTAGCTTAGAGGAATCTCTTAGTATATGAAAAAAGATCCAGGATATGCTGTCCCAAAGTCAGGAAATATTGATAAAGAAACATGTTAATTTTCAAGAGGAAACCAAGCAGAATTTTAAGAATAATTCCCAGTCTCTTGCTAAATTAGAACTTCAAGTTGGCCAAATAGCTAAGTTTATCAGTGAGAGAGAAGAAGGAAGTTTCCCTAGTCATACTGATCCTAATCCCAAAGGAGAGAAATCGTACAATCATGTGAATTCTATAACAACCCTTAGGAGCGGTAAAACAATAGACAATAAGGCATCCATGCCTAGTGGACGTTCAGTAGTTCCACCTTCTACGCCACAAGAGGAACCCGTAGCTGAGGAAATTGAAACAATTCCTAAGGAGTCCCAATAAATTCCTGATAGGACTATATTTGTACCTAGAGCCCCATATCCTCAGTTGTTAACCCCAACAAAGAAGGAGTCGATTTTCAACGAGATAATGGAAAAATTTAAGCAGGTGAACATCAACATTCCATTATTAGAAGCAATTAGGCAAATGCCTGCTTATGCCAAGTTCCTTAAAGATCTTTGTACACGAAAGCGTAAGCTTAATGTCCATAAGAAAGCCTTTTTAGCTGGACAAGTAAGTTCAATTCTTCTGAACCAAACACCCCCTAAGTATAAGGACCCTAGATGCCCAACCATTTCTTGTGATATTGGTAATCACATGGTCGATAAAGCTTTGCTTGACTTAGGAGCTAGTGTTAACTTACTCCCGTATCATGTGTAAACCCATCTAGGTCTTGGTAAGTTGAAACCGACCAAAATGACACTACAATTAGCTGATAGGTCTGTCAAAGTACCTCGTGGTGTCATAGAAGATGTTCTTATTAAGGTTGATAGGTTCATATACCCAGTGGATTTTGTTGTTCTAGATACCCAGCATGTTCAGGACCCAAGTGCTCAAATCCCGGTGATTTTAGGTCTCCCATTCTTAGCCACATCTAATGGTGTCATCAATGTAGAACCGGACTTATGAACATATCTTTTGGTAACATGACTACTGAGCTAAATGTATTTAATGTTATTAAGTCTTCTGAGATAGATGATTTAGAAGTGGTGAACATGATTAACACTCTAGTTCCTGATCCTTTAGCCTGCACTATGTTTGATAATCCATTATTTGATGAAACTTTCAGTGATTCGGAGGAGGTAACCATGACGAACACATTAGTTGATGAGCCTATGCTAGAGATTTTCTTTGATAATCCTTTATATGATGATGTTGTTCGTTTAGATGATCAGTCTCCCAAGGAAGCCAGTTATTGTGCTGACTTTATGGACCCTAGAATCCATCCCATAGATCCTGGTCCATTTGAGGATATCGTTCACCCTAAGTTTGGTGGTAATGATGATTCTAGTGATCGTCATGTATCCCTAATTGAAGTCCCTAACTTGGGACTCGAGATTTGTGCGTCTAAGTTACTACTTGAGTTTCTTCAAACTCTGCCTCCCGATCCTCCAGATAATGTCCATGAAGAAACCCAGATCTTAGATACTTGTCATTCGGTGGAACCTGTTTCCATAGACACTTATATAAATCCCAAAGAGATACCCCAGATAAATCTAGTTTCCTTGATAAAATCCCTAGATCAAGTTATGCTCCATCTGCTCATTTTTCTAATCCAAGATGGTAGTCTTTCATTTGTGTCTGCTCTATTTGGTTCTGAGGACCCACATCTATTTCGGATATTGGTATATGACTTTGGAAGGTGACAATCCTTTTGAGGTATTTGATGTCTATCTAAAGACTTTATATTTAGCATTTTATGGAAGGGACCCACGCTCATGCATACGGTAATATCCTTTCTTATTTCTTTTCCCTCAAGTGGTAATAGTTTCTCCTTGTTCATGTTTTTAATTTTATCTTTAGAACATTGAGGACAATGTTAGATTTAAGTTTGGGGGTAAGGGAGAAACTTATAGCTTCACTTGGTATCCAGATAGCTAAGTTTACATACTGTTTCTCACCGAAAATATAGAAATTGGAATGCTAGGGATAACAACCTATTGAGACATTAGATAAAAAGACATTGAGATCCTTGAAATTTAGGAGAGAACTTGTTCCTTTTAGAGGGTAACCGTGATGGACCTAACCATCCATGATAGAAAGGCAAGTAGGTCAGGAAATGCCAGAAAGACAAAGCAACCTCACAATGTAGTCTTAGTTACTGGATTACGACACTCTCTCAGTAGAATCTTATCATCATCAACAATCGGAGCGAAATAAAAATCTATGAAGAAAGTGGAAGATGTTTAAGGTTTAGAAGCAACAATAGAAAATCAGAATTCAATATCAAGGGTTACAAGAAGTTATAAGAGCAAGAAAAATCAAACGATATAAGTTGTTGAAGTTCATGATACTAAGACATTACAAGTTGCGAAAATCCAAGTGTTAAATTCCTTTTGTGATGGCCATGTAAATTTTTGTCTTATTATTACTCTACATAAAAAAAAAATGAAAATGAAAAAAAAAATGAAAAAATGAAAAAATGAAAAAATGAAAAAATGAAAATTTAAATTTTAAATTTTGTTCAATAAGGCCATAAGGAAGTATAAATCTATAAGGAAGTTTCGAGTGAGTAATCGAAGAGAAGAGTTAATTGTCAAGGTTCGGGAGTTATCATCAACAATTGAAGCCGAAGACGTTGTTTCTACTGAGCACTATGAGAGAGTCGAAGAAAAGATACATTTGGTTTCTTTGTTAGTCCGCTTTCAATCTGGCACAAGATCTTTCTAGCACTGATTTAACTCATCACACGTAATTAGTCCAACTGTGTAGCAGATGTCCCTCTCATCTTTTTCTCTCCTAATCTTATCCAGATGTAAATCAGCGGACGCATCTTACAATGTTTATCTAGCTGTGTAGCGGATATCTCTTTATCTAGCAGTGTTGCGGATGTGTCTCCCCTTTTCTTCAGTCAGCTTTAGAGCTGGCACCTTTAATTTCTCTGGCATTCTAGTCACTTGGAGATAGGTTGAGAATATGTATGTCCTCATAGCTCTTTGGATACTAGTGACCAATTAGAAGTCTAGGTTTTGTGGGTACATCTCTGGTAAACCCTCCCGAGATTAAATCGGTCACTAGGGCCACCTAGTGAGTTAGATTTTTATTTTCTAGATTATATTTGCTCGAGGACTAGCAAATAATAAGTTTGGGGGTATTTGATATGCACATTTTTGTGTCTGAATTGTCCTTAGTGTCTCTATTGTTAGTCTCGATTTTTGTACTTATTATGGTGTTTTTATGTTTGTGTAGGTGTTTTTGGAGGAATACACTTATGCGGAAAAAGTTGCTCGAAAAGTGCTTTTTGGAACCCCGGAGAAAAGTGATAAAGGCACCATCATTTTGGATAAGGGCACCCCATGCACCCAGCTGTAAAAGGCGCCCCTGTTTTGGATCGGGGCATACCATCTTCATCAATTCAAATTTCTGAGTTTTGGCGGGAAATACAACCCTCTACTGGCAGTTTTAGGGTTTGTGATTTGGGCATGTTTTAGGGAGACTAAAGGGATGAGATTGATTGGGTTTGTTCCTATGGGTTAGACATGGATGATATAGGTGTTATTTTCGATCCATTTTGGCTGGATAATCCGAGAGAATAAATCAGAGATGCACGGCCACCGGAAGAGATATTCACGGGTTTTGGACAATTTGAACGTGTTGTGTGCATGTATGTTGACTCGAGCAACAACCAGGAGCGTGTAAGATAAAAATAAGGCGAGTTTTCATCTGGCAGACGCGTGCATGAGAAGAAAATGGGAAGATTATATCTCGAGAATATTTTTCTTCAATGGCGAGTAATGGAAGATTATATGGAGTTATGGAGGAGATTTATCGTGCATGATAGGTTATATAAGACGCTGAAAAGTACTAGAACAAGGGGGGAGAATTGGGAGAGTTCAGAACACATCACAGAGCGAGAAAATCAAGTGGCAGGAAACCACCATTTCTGCTGCTGTGAAGAACACGAAGAACTTAAGACGCCAAGAGACAGTCGTTCATGTTTCAGTAGAAACGACACTTTCTGAAGTTAGTCGTATTGATATAGTGTATGCGATGCTTATCATCTATCGTTCTAGTGTAACAGTTCGGTTTGTAACACATATAATTGTTACAAACCCGGTTTTTAATTATTTTCTCACCATTTCATCTTTGTAAACAATTTTTGAGCATGAATCGATATTTTGAGCAAGTTTACACCATGATGAGCTAAACCCATTCTCCGGGGCGACGGAGGAAGTTATCTTGCGAATGAAAAAGTGGTAATTCGTAATTATTTAATTTGTGCAATTTTTAATTATGATTAAATGCCTAGATTGAAAATAGATTTTATGATTTTTGTTAAACAATTGTGTTTTATTTTGATGGAATATGCTTGACCAAGGGTTTTTGATATCCGATGCTTTGGATTAACATTTGTTGTTTCTAAAAATCTACTTTTGCAATATTTGAGAATCAAATTGAACGTGTGAAATTGCATGATTGTAATTAGTATCACTTTGGAATTGGTAAATAGCGGAATCCTAGCCCCAGTCTCTCCATAATTCTCACACTACCTTTTATTTTGAGTTTGTTATTCTTATTAAAGTCTAAAAAAATCTTCCTTCACAAGTCTCAAAGAACCTTTCTACTACAACATCATTGATAAATACCATCATCGATGTGATTGGAAGCCACCCTGCTTTTGACTAGCATGTCGTCCACATATACCTCGATGGTGTTGTGTATTCTGTCTTCGAACATGTCTTATACTAGCCTTTGATAGGTGGCGCCGACGTTTCTTAGTCCAAACGGCATCTTGGTATAACAGTATAACCCTCTTGGTGTGAAGAAATATGTGTGCTCCTGGTCCTCGGGGGCCAAGGGAATCTGGTTGTACCCCGAGTACCCATCCATAAGGGTTATCGCATTATACCTGACTATTGATTCTACTAGATGATCGATGCTAGGGAGTAGGAAGCTATCTTTCGGGCAAGATTTATTTAAGTCGCTTAACTCGATGCAGACCCTAACCCCTCCATTCCTTTTAGGGACTATCACCATGTTAGATATCCATTGTGGATATTGAGCCTTTCGAATAATCCCCGCTGCTTGTAGTTTTTTCAACTCGGCCTCCACCGCTACTTGTAGCTCGGGCGCAATCCTCCTCATCTTCTGTCGGATCGGATTGAATTTGGGGTCTATTCTTAAATGATGTGAGCAGACTCCTGGGTCGATTCCATCCATATCATGCATTTACCAGGTGAATACGTTCATGTGTTCCTTTAAAAGAGTTATCAACTGCTGTGTAAGAAAATTTGTCAACAAAGTTCCTATTCTTACCACCTTGGGTTCTTCGTCGGTGCCTAAGTAGATCTGTTGAGTAGGTTATAAGTCCGAGAAATTGGGTTTCGGCTCGTCGGCTGTCAGCGACTAATTTGATTGCTATAAGATCTCGTTCTCTCCCGCTTCGTAGGCTGTGATGGCTTGTGATATCACTTTCTATAATTCTTCTCACGTCTTAGCTTTGTTCTTCTCTTGGCGCTTCCTTGATCGTCTTTCTTCATTCTGTTGAATATCTATCTGTACACATTGTCTTGCTGCCTGGGGATCTCCCAACACTTCCACTACCCCTCGGTAAGATGGAAACCACAGTCTCTGGTGGTACGCCAATGCAACTCCTTTGATTCCTACACGCCAAGGTCTCCCGAGGATGGCTTCGTAAGGTGACACGACGTCGACCACACATAAGGTAGTGAGTGTGTCCAAATACCCTTGTCCGTCCGAGACCCTAAGGGTGACTTCTCCCTTTGGTACCGTCACGGTACCGCTGAAGCCGTAAATTCGATAGGTCGATGGGATCAAGATGTTTCTTCGATAAGTAAGGTTACTAATAGGGGGTCCCCATGGGCTTGACCATTTTATGGGACGTCCTTGGCTGATAAGGTGATCGGATGCATCATCCAAGGTTCCATTGACAGAGTTTTAGCCACACTAAAGATTTCCTTTCCCGCCCTATCTCTCTTGTGATTCCTTGACGTGATACCTGTACCCAAGTAGAATTCTTGAGTTATCGAGTGTGAAATAATATTGCAGGTGAACTGGGTACCACGATTGATTCTTATTTGATGTACCGGCGCATCAGGCTGAGTGTCGGCGATGTCTTGAAAAAATGTCGTAAGTATTCGTCTCATATCATATGTTGGACGATATCCTTTTCTTCTCAACAATTATTAGTCGAATGGCCGCGGTACTGATGGTAATGACAAAACTCGGGATGGTTCCTTTTTTCATCGTACTGGATTCCCCTTGTCTTTGGGTATCTGATGTCGTTTCTCTTTTCTACTTCCTTGAATATTTCCTCCAATGGTGCATTTAGTGGAGTGTAAGTTCTGGGGTCATGGCGAGGCTTCTTCCCTTTCTCGACCCAGCTTTTCTTGTTCGACCCTTGACGCGGCGTGCTCGGCCTTTTCTCGGATCTCTTTGGGTCTGCTCGTGGGATCGCCTCTACTGCGGTACTCGCTTCTTGTACTCCCCTATCTTGTGATCCTCCCTCTATTTCTTCTAGGGCGATGTAGTGTTCTTGCATTTTCCTGATTTCCCTTAACGTTTGGGGTTTCTCGGTGTACATTTCTATCCAAATAGGGTCTAATTTCCCCAATGAGTTTTCAAACCCGAAAATCTGTTGATCGACCGACACCTTCCCAATGTCAGTACACAACTTTCTCCATCTGTCAGTTAGGGACCGTAATGGTTTCCTAAATCTTCATGCTAACGAGAAGAGTGTGTTGATTCTTAGCCGATCAATATTGTTGTGCATGTAAGTTTCCAAGAAGGTTTCCACCAAAACAACATAGTTGCCGATGGACTCATCGGGCAAGGTGTAAAACCAGTTCTTCGCCTCGCCTTCGAGACTCGCCGGGAAAAACTTGCACATCACCACATCGTAACTTGTCCACGGTAGCAGAGACATGTTGTACATTTTAACATGTTCTTCTGCGTTTCCGGTGCCGTCGAACCTAGATGGGAAAGTTGGCAGCGTACATTTTGGCGAGAATGGGGTTCACTCCAGTTCCTTGGTAAACGGTGTTTTCTGCGCTTCGCTAATCGTCTCGGCTAGCTTGTCATCCTCGCCGTTCCCTGCTAGTTTCTTGAGTATCTGCTCAAGTTGCTCGAGTTTGTGCTTTGTTGTCGCGTCCAATCCTTTATTTGTTACTTCTTCCTTAGTCGAGGAATCCTCGGGCGGGCCATACCCTCCCCTTTGGCGATTAGGGTCGGGCACACGTTCTCTGTTCAGGGGTGGGGTTGGAGCGTGTCTCGACTACGTGCGATTGCTAGATGCGCCTCGGATCGATGAACCTCGTGACCCGGCTCTTTGATTGCGAAGCTGGTAGTTTTCATGTTCCAAGGCTAGATTCCTTCTTTGCATCTCTCTCATGAGATATTCCTTCCTTCTTTGGCTTTCCATGATCGCAAGTAACACAAGGTCTGTGCTCTCGTGGATAGAATGGGCGTTTACTAGGTTTCCCACCGCATTAGGGGGTGCAGTTGGTGGTCCTGGTGGAGGGATCACTGGGGAATTGTTGGAGCTGTAGGAGGTTCGACTGATGTTGGTGAAATATCTCGGTTGAGGTTGTCCCTTCCCAAGGACCCAAGCGCACCTATCTAAGCCTTTCTCCTTCCTGTTCCAATGCACGTCGATACTCCACTTGTTGCCTTTATCGCCACCGTTCCTCCTGCATCATTTGCACTTCCTCTTCTTCCTCGGTATCTGATGCTGTCCTTCCATCTTTCATGTCCCTCTGCCTAATATGGCTTTGGTTAATTCTTAGCACTCTTGACAGGAGATCATCGTCTCGGCCTAGATCGACTTCTTCGTCGACAGTTGTCATTTCTCTGCCTGCTGCCTGAGACCCTCTTTGATGGTTTTGTCGGTTACTCTCCTGTCGGGAATCCATGAGTCCTTCCTGTGCACTAGATCCTGCTATGGCCCTATTCCTGAGAATCATACCAGTCCTAAAAGTGTTTGTCGTCGCCATGGGTATCGCTCTCAGTGTGTCGGCTCGCCCGTCCGTCCCTACGTCCACAAATTACACAACACTTACTTCGAACTATTTTCGGAAAGGTTAAGGATGAAGTACAACAGTTCTTATGTTTCATAGTAGAAAAAGTTTTTCATAGTATAACTTTATCCATGCTAACATGCTGACCTCAGCAAACAAATAGTTTTGACCAAAAGAAACAAATTTAGGTAGGTGTTTTGATACGTCGCTTTCAGTACTTTCTCTATGCATTAATCATTATTTGTTGTAATACTCCTAGTGCCAAAAATCATTAGTCATCCGTAGATTAGGTCGGAAAATTTCTTTCTCATCTAAGGTTGATAATAGCCATAGCCTTCTCTGACTATTTTACCGGTGATTCATCTGCGTAGATTACCGGAGTTATCGAAAGGTTGCTTTCCCGTGGGATTCTCATGGTCTTCTTCTGACACTGTAAGGCTTTTACTGTGGGAGTAGGATGAGACTTGTTAATTAAGTACCACCACACTCCTTCTAGCCATAGCTCTTGGAATTTCGACTCGATGGCTTCGAGTTGATCATACCTTCACTACTTATCGAGTTCTACTTTTACTCTTAAACAAGATTCAAACGGCAAAATAACGCTTCAACCTAGCTTCCACCGATGACCAAAGATGATCCCTTCGGGAGCTTAAAGGAGTTATGACAGTGAACTTTCACCGCTTAGATCGAAGATAAGATAATTTCTGACTAAAGTACTCAACCCAACAGAAAATACTTAACTCGGCGGAAAACAATTAACCAAAACTTTGACAGACGACACTTAGCTTATAAAGTAAAAAAAGCATCTAACTCATAAGGTGGGAGGCCTCTTAATACAAAAACGAAAATGATTTGCTCACATTTTTTCCAACTAGAGATTTGCAAATTTCTTAATGATCATACTGGAGATAACAAATGTAAAGAAATCTAGCTTTTAACAAAGAGGGAAAACTTTAAACGACCGATCTAACAACCCATACGCTTTGGCCATCAGAGTTTTTTACTCAGCATCTACTATCATCAATAGATATTTTTTAGGAGTTTTTGAATCTCTCTTTGATGGCGTTATGGAGAGGTCTCTAAGAATATGTTACACTGGTCCCCTTAGTCGGCGCCAGAATATAGATGTAGAAAATCCTACCACTACATCCAAAGAATCATAATACACAAACTATGGAGCAAATAAGCAAGAGGTGCACAAGAACACAAGATATACGTGGTTCAGTATGATTACCTATGTCCACGGGGGTAAAGGGATGATCTTATTACTTGATTCAAGGTTACAAGATGAATATCTCACTAACATGTACTTGACTCTCACTCTCAAGCTCTTGGTGTTCTCCCATTTCTCACTGATTTCCCCCCTTAACTTTGTACATGGGTCTCTATTTATAGTCACAGGTGACAATACAACCATCACTATGGTGCTAGACATGGTATAGCTTCCTTGATGTTCTTCTCGGGTGATCAGCTGTAGCTTCGGCCGATATTCCCCTTTGCCTTGGTTGAGATATTTGGCCGAGGCGAGTAATGTCCTCTTCGGATGCCTCACTACCCGATGTCTCTTATTTAGTAACGATGACCGACGTCGCCCTCTAGATCCTTGGACGAGTCCTACTTTGACCGAGTTCCTCTTATCTCTTCACCAACCTTGTCAGTGCATTAATTGCATTCGTACTCGATGAGCGTCACATCAGACCTTTTCCTTTATTTACGTCGACCTCACGGGATGCTTCAGTTCATCTTTTCTCATGCCCAGATTTAATGAGATGATTCAGTGCTTCTGGCATCTTTCCCTTCGATACGCTTTTTCCTAGGATTGTTCCACATGTCCCTGTGGATTATCTGCACCTACAATTGGTTTGCAAAATGCTTTGATAGAGCTGGAGCATGTTTGTCAAGCATATGTATAGCATTGTCCACCTGCGCCACAAGAGTAATCAATTGTAAGTATCAGAGTTCTGATTAGTCCTCAGAGCCACATATCATAATAAGTGAAGCAAAGTGTACTCAATTGTGCTACAGATAGAATATCCACATCAACCATATAAACTAGACATAACAACATGAACCAACAAGTTTGAAATCGCCAACTTTTCGTGACAAAAAAAAAGTATATATTTTTTTTTTTTGCAGTAAAGGCTCAAAAAGCTACATTTGCCTAATCTGCCATATTTAATACTGATGAGAAACTGTCTCCCTCTTTTCTTGTATACTCACATTAAGAAACATGAATTCTAAAATTTGGATTTCTTTTAATTATCTTAGCGTATTTGGGGGAAGTTATTGTTTGGTTCTATTTTATGTGGTCCCAATTTAGTTTGGTCCAACAACAAAAAGAGAGTTTTAAAGTATCCAAAGTACCATTTCTCTCTCTTATTTTCTCTCTTCCTCACATGATACATAATGATAGTTTTTTCCCCTCTACTAATTTCTCTCTCTTCTTAACATTAATAGTTAAAAAAACTTTAAAAATTAAATATCTCCCAAAATTAAATATTTGGAAAGGTCTCGACGAGATCTACAGAACGAGTACTCATTATCTTATGTTTCATAATTTTAATTTGTTTTCTTCAGTATAATAGTACGTAGTTCATATCTGAGAATGAAAACTATTTTAGAACATGGTAGTTCATTCTAGTTATAGAAGTTCATTTCGTAGAATGAACTCGTATATACTAGCAATTTATTTTGCAGAATGAACTCATAATAGTAGTTCATTTTTGAAAAGACGAAGGTACCCAAATACACCACAATCTTTTAGTTTTCAACCTATAAGTCCTCTTATCGAAAGTGATCGTCTATGGACAGAGTCCAGACAATACAACAAATAGGTATTCACACTTTGTGTGACCGTCTATGGATACGAGATCGAGACGATACGACTACCAAAGTGTGATACTTATAATAGGTTCGAACTTAACCAAACTCTATAGGATCACTATCAAGTATATCAGAGTTAACGTTTGTGTAATTTACTTTAAATTATATAAACAAATATAATTGCGGAAATCAAAAGTTTATCACACATCAAGATTTTGTTAATGGGGAAAACTGCAAGTGCAAAAAAACCCCCGGGACCTAGTCCAGAATTAAATACTCTCAGAACTAAGCCTTTATACAAAATCTACACCAACTTCGTATAGTTGAGACCAAGCAACTACCCATAGTTCACTTAGTTTCCTCAGTGTCCATGCGCTTCCGACTTCGATGAGTGTATGCACTGGTACAATTCCTTTGGATCGTATTCCAAATAGTAAAGGAACAAAGAATCTATTTGGTAACAACTCTATTGATTCTTTTCAAGATAAAGATATATCAAGTCATATGCAAAGGCTCTTCCGTTTAATCTAATAAACTCATTTTCCTGGTTAGATCAATCTATCCAATCACTACAAGAGTACTTAAGTTTAGATGAACACTCAATCAAAATAAATCTCAAAGAGATATATTGAGAATGCCGATCTCACATAACTAATCAATCAATAAATCCGATTCTAGTTGGATCCCAGTCGGTCAAGGTACAAAGATATGAGAACTAATAAGAAATCTTCTTCATCTTTAGATATTATTTAATCTTCAATAAAAACCTGCACAACACCACTTGAATCTCTTGTGCTCAATCACACACAGAACGGAGTCTGTTAACAATGGATTATCACAAGATGTCTTTAGATCTACAAACAGTTCTAAAGATCCCGTCGATACTTCGATCTAGTTTGAGTGAATCTTATATCATAAGAATAAACAAACTAGGTGCAATCAAAGTTTCAACAACCGTTAGTCAATCAAATCATCAATCAAAAACTAATAACACTGTATTTATCTAGTTTCCCACCAACGGTACTCCTAGATCTTCTTGATCCCACATAAGTCTTTAAACGAGCGGTTGTAAGAGATTTCACCTATGATACTTTCCTCTATGAATAGACGGCTCCACCAGAAACAACAATAATGAAGTTTTTCTGTCTCTTAGGATAGTTTGCTAGAAGTGCAAACTTAGGTATTTATAGACCAAGGATGTTTGGACGCCAAGGAATTTCTAAAACCGAAAATATTCTCAAGATATGCAATGAATACAAAAATTTGGTTTTCCTAATTCCAATAAATACTTGTCCAAAATTTCAGAAATCTCTCAATAGAAAATCTCCAATTAGTAAATGCACATTACTAATTTATATTCTTTAGAGATATGCATTTAATTGCTGGTAATTAAATTATATAAAACCAAAAACCTTAACTAGATTACTAGATTACTGCTACAACAATGGGGGGATGATGAAGAAAGTGGCTCTATCAAAGCTATAGATATATGAATTTAATTCCACAACAAACTTTATACATTTCAGCAACGATGACATCTTGCACAGTCCTCCATACTTTTGAACAAATATGGTACATTTGGATTTTAATGCAACATTGTACGTTAGTGCATTATTCACTAAATACATTATGGAAATGAAAAATATGGAGCATTGTTTAGGCCTTTTTAACTTCCCTCCTAGACCGAGCAAAAACATTGAAACCTTAACAACATTTCAAGTTTGCAACATTTTTTTTTTTTTTTTTGAAAACTTTGAAAACCATTCCCGAAGAGATCATATTCTAATCACGTTCCACGTGGGTTAGCATTTAAAGGCATGGTCACCAAGTGTTAGAGGCTAAGGGATTTTAGTACCACCTTCTAAACTACCTCCTTTCTTTGCCTCCTAATCCCCGATTGTTCCCATTATCTTTCCCTTCTTCTTCCAAAAAAACAACTCAACCACTACCATCACCAATTTGTGTGATGTTTATATTAGCAAAGTTTTGGGAGTTAAAGAGAAGTGTCCCTCTGCTAATATATTAATTACAGAAGTGTCACTCTTTGAAACAGAATTATAAAAGTGTTCCTCTTCAATGGTTTTCCTTCCAAATGGATCTAACTCACCGTTAATTCCAGAGAAAATATAAAATAAGCATATGGAATTACCAATATGTCCATATGACACTTTCATATTCTCATAAATAACCTCGAGTTAATCTGATACCGAGCCATCTTGAGAATGATCCAACTCCTATTAGAGTACACATATTTGATCAATCTCGAGAATGATCTATCGACTCTTACGCAAGACACGTTTGATCGCACGTGCCTAGGGTTTGAATATATTCAGAAATCGAAACCCTAAAATCACTTTTGTTCTCATTTGCTGCCTCACTTGTCTCTCAGTTATTTCTTCCCTCTTTTATTCTCTTCAAGGTGAGTTAATGAAGAGCTTGAAGAACTAAATGAATCAAAGCGAAACCCGTTTAATCACTGAGAGCTGCTCAGTTGCTGCCTCTATTTTCTCTCAGTTTTTTCTCCCCTCTCTTCTTTTGTTCAAGGTCTGTTGATGAAGAACTTGAAGAACTGATTGAAGTAATAAGTTCTACAACATGAGTGGTGATGATAGTGATTCGAGCAAAATGAGTTAAGAAATTCTTCAACTACTTTTTGATTCTCCAAATTATTCTGTAGTTTTAAGGTTTTTATGTTGGGTTTTCGAACTGTTTCTGGTGATTTGGGGTTCAGGTTTTTTTTTATTCGAACAATCATATCTCTGTAGTGTTAGGTTTGATCGATTTACCATTATTTGATTACTGATTTTCATTTTTCAAACCCTAATTTTGAAATTTGGGGATTTTTTAATTTCTCGATTTATGGTTGTTGTTGAATGGTAAAAATGATGAATATGGTTTCTGTGTATATATTATGAACTTAGTAATTGAATTGTTTATATGGTTTTTTGTTTGTTTTATGTGCATAAGCAGATTTGTTAGTTACCCTAAAAGGAGCTTTATGGTTGAATTATTCACCACAAATAAATGGACTCTATACCATAATTTAGATGTAAACTATATTGGTATTGACATGATTATGTGGTAGATGAATATTAGTGAGGCCAAGAATCTTAATCTGTTTTGGTTTACTCCATATAACATACCAGAACTGATTACCAATGATGAGGAGTTCTTTACTGTATGGAACAGGGCTGAATATCAAGATGATGGTTATGTGCGTATTTAATTTATTATTATTGACAAGGTTTTGAGGTCTGATGATGAATTCCCATCATCTTCAGGTGTTACTAATGAAGTTAGTTATTTAACACCTACTAAGAAGGTGACAAGTGACTCTGAGATGGTGTTTTCTATACCTAAGAAGAAGGTGACACATGAAGATGACTTTGTGTTTCTACACCTAAGAATAAGGGTATTAGCAATTCATCAATAGTTTATCCTGCTACTAGGAAAATTACAAGGTTGGTTTGTAAGTCAATTGATGCTCAGATAAATGCTGCATTTATGAGGTTACTTTTGGATGATGAGGATGTATGCCATCCATATGATAATGTGGATGTAGAGTATGAGAACATTCAACTAGATAATGTGTGGAAGGGGATGTGTGCCATCCAGTTGATGATGATAGAATTCCACCATGCTCTGATGATGAGGAAAATGATATTGATATAGCTGATGTCAGATATTTTGTGGACATCTACTTTGATGATGACTTTTGGCAGAACTTTAGAAAGGAAGGTAATGTTGCAGTAGTACTTTTTATTGTGTACTTTATATTAAGCTATTTAATGTGTTGTGATGACTAACAATACTTTTGGAAGACTTTGTAGGTTCTCTAGGAGATGATGTACCTGAAGGGGAGAAAGAAAAAATTGTTGCAGTGGCTTTAGTGCCTAGTGATGATGACAACTGCCTTGGTAACTCACAATATCACTCTGACTCTGAAGATGAGAAGCTTGACTCCGAAGATGAGAAGCCTGACTCTAAAGATGAGAAGAATAAAGCAGAGGGCCTGCAATTTTTTTACCAAGAATGGGGTCCACATATTGCAAATATGGATGAAGACTTCTTTCTTGTTGATGATGGTCTTGTAGTGTATAATCCTGATTTAATGGAGGTGGGTATGCAGTTTGAAGACAAGATACAATTTAAGAAGTATCTCAGGAGTTATGCAGTGATAAAGAAGTTTCAGTATATTTTGAAGCCTTGTGACAATAAAAGGATAAGAGTAAAATGTAGGTATCATAAGTCCGAAGGTTGTAAGTTTCAAATTTTTGCATCAAATACAAAGAGTGAGAAGACTTTCACTATTAGAAGTATGAATCTGGAGCATACTTGTGTTGGAGATCCACTTAGAAGAAATAAGTCAGTCAATGCAGAGTTTGTTGCTCAGTATCTGTTTGAGAAGATGAAGACTGGTGGATTCCTACAGCATCCATGGGACATTGCAGATGAATTCTACACTTCTCATAACATTTCTCTGCCATATCATGTTGCTTGGAAATCTAGG
This sequence comes from Papaver bracteatum, assembly GCA_023529315.1. Lineage (NCBI taxonomy): Eukaryota > Viridiplantae > Streptophyta > Magnoliopsida > Ranunculales > Papaveraceae > Papaver > Papaver bracteatum. The sequence continues at coordinate 381,570 of JAJJWX010002747.1, read as the reverse complement.
ACTATTTGCTTGGAAAAAAATGCATGGAAGTTATGAAGAGTCTTATAAAATGGTCCCATCCTTTGTAGACATTGAGGCAAGTACTATTCCTGGTTCTGCAGCAAATTACAGTTTTGGAAGGTAAATTTGTTAATTATAACCTCTTTTTTTCCAGTTTTCTTTATTTCTAAAAAATTATAATTAACATTATTTGTATAATGTTTATGTAATGTTTCAGGGATGATAATTGCTTTGAGTCAATGATGATTGCATTTCACGCTCCAATTCATGGATGGAAAAATGGTTGCAGAAAAGTGGTTGGTCTTGATGCATGTCACCTTACTAGAAAGCTGGGAGGTTGTCTTATGGATGCTACTGGTTTAGATGCACATAACTAGGTTGTACCATTATCCATACAAGTGGTCAAAAATGAGTGTTTTGAGAATTGGTATCTGTTTTTGAAGCAGTTAAAGCCCCTGATTGAATCAGATGAAAGAATTACTTTCATTTCTGATAGGCAAAAAGGTTTGATTGAGGATGTTAGTGCTTTATTTCCAGGAAGCCCACACATATATTGTTTTAGGTATGTTCACTATTTTTTTTACCACAATTACAATATTTTAACCATTATGTGATCTTTGTGTTTACCTTGTAACACATGTTTGGCTAACTTTGCAGACACATCTTCAAGAATGTGAAGACTCACTATAAGGGGTAAAAGATACATAACCTTATATGGAATGCTGCCAAATACTATAAGTTCACCCACTGGAAGGTAATACAATTAGTTTTTTATTGGCTTTGTACTCTATATACCAAGTATTAAAGTTGAATGTTGTGTTTGTATGTTATAAATTGTCAATAACCTTCATGTTTCTGTTTGTCCAGTTCCATATGGATGCTTTGGTGCTGGAAAATGCTGTTGCTGCTCAATATATGATGAATAAGGATCCTACCTAATGGTCTAGAGCATTCTTTGACCCATCTTCATGATGTGAACATATGAACAATAATTTCTCTGAGTCTTTTAATAATATGATTAGAAAACTTAGAGACAAGCCTATTTGTACTTTGGGCTTAATGTATGGATAATTAATAATGGGCTTGTGGTATATGAGAAAGCAGTTGTCTTTGAACTGGCAAAATGGACAATTAGTACCCGAAACATTGAAGTTGATTGAGAAGATGAAAGAATGCATTGGTCAGTTTAGGATTAGTGGTGATGTATATGGTCAGAGTTATCAGGTTACATCAATTCACAACTCTGTCTTCCAAGTTGATCTTATTAACAAGACTTGTAGTTGTGTCCAATGGCAACTGAGGGGATTTCCCTGTCAGCATGCTGTCTGTGTTTTGAAGACTTTAAGACCTAATTGGGAAGAGTAAATTTATTGCTGTCTGTATGTTTATTGAATGTATTGAACTACTTTCATTTCTCATTGGATTTCTCATTTACTAATGTAGTTGTTTCCCTTGTCTGTTTTGTAGTTATTGTAGCCCATACTACACAGTATATGCATACAAAGACACTTATGCCACTCAAATTCAATTACTAAGAGGGAGAGAAGATTTGGAAGAGGTGACATCATAATTTACTTTACTGTTTTTTTTCCTTTGTCCTTTTCTTAGTTGTTGGGAATCTTATCTTGTTCCATTTCTTTATTACTTCTTTACAAGTTCATTTAGGGTTACTTTATGTATTGAGTTTCTCTATTAATAACTAGATCTAACTTCTTATTTTCTTATGTGTTTCTTTTTTTGTTTGTAGCCTCTAGAGCCTTTTGTCAAACCACCTATAGATATAAGGAACCATGAAGACCTGGAAATAAGAGGAAGTTGGGACATGATGAGCATGTGAGTGAGAAGATACATATGACATGTAAGAGATGCAACCAGATATGCCACAACATAAGAACTTGTGTTGGTGGTGAGGTTGGTTCTAATCCTAAAGGAAGGAGCCATGGTAGATGGAGGAACCCAAGCAACTACTTACCCAGATCCAGCTGAGTGCAGTTCCAGCCGGAGAGGGAGAGGCAGAGGTTCTAGGGGAGGCAGAGATAGAGGATCTACATCAACTTTTGCAACTTCATCAACCTCAGCATCAACATCTCAAACTGCACCATCAACATCTTCTGCAACTCCATATAGAGGAAGAGGTGGAAGGGGTGGTAGAGGCGGAAGAGGAGTTGTACAACAGACCTTAAGCCAGTATGACAATGGTGCTTGTTGGTTCAACCATACTTTGAGCCAAAATTTTCAAGCACAAATGCAACAAAAGAAGGGAACATCTGCAACTCAGTAGAGTTTGTTTGCTGTTGGTTTACCTTAATGTTTCTTTCCAAGACTATTTGGGTTATGATCATTTGGAACAGTTTATTGTAAGAATAATGGTGCTCAACACTTTCTTTTGGATCAGTTATATATAAGTAGTATATTATATTAACTTACTTTTATTTCTTGTTATTTTCATTATATTTGTAGATTGCTTTGTAATTGCTTACACAGGTCATCCATCTTCAACTTAGCAGATCTTTCCTTGGATTTGGCAGCAAGGAAAATAACATCAGAGACCCACTGGAAGTCTTGACATTGGATATTGTTGCATAGCATGTAACATTAATGGTAGTTGTGTTTATTTCTGCAAACTTTTAGCATGTATTTTCCACTGCATTTCTTCTTACAAGGTTTATTTTGGAATGGACATGCACTATACTGGTGGTTTATGTCACCACAAGAAAAGCATCACTTATTCGCAGGAAGCTGAACATCCAAAGCTTTAACAACATCTATTGCATCTACAAACCATTCAAAATAGTTGCAGATGGAGCATTTGAAGAACTTCTCACCAATATGCTCAGCAGTTTGAGACAACAACATTATCCTAACACCATTACTAGGTACATTCTTGCACATAGAGTAGATCCATGGACACTGAATATGTGGATGATTATTTATTTCACACATTGAACATACACTGCTAGAACTGCTAGATACCTCCACAATGCCACTCATATTAAACTTTTGCATAACTTCATATATTGTAAATGATTTCTAGATTTTTATCTACTGCATATAAATGGATGGTGGTTTTATAGCAGACAAAACATAATATGACCGTTCAACGGTCATGTTTGGGATGAACGGTCATATTTGGGTGACAGTGATGATGTGTACAACTTTCCACGTCATTGTAATCTTCTAGGTGGAAGTTGCAGAGATGACATGGACATGTTGCCATGTGTACAAGATTCCGCGTAAGCTAGTGTAGTTAACTACCTAGAGTTAGATGTCAAGGGAAGGTTTGTCTACTTTTGGGTGCAAATACATGTGACATGGCACCGTTTTTTTTTTCATTTTTGAATTTCGGATGGAAAATCTTGTCAAAGGAACATATTTGTAATTCTTTTTTTAAGAGGAACATATTTGTAATTAAAATTATTAAGAGGTACATACAGTCCAAAACCCCTAAATTTTGGGTCAAAGTCTTTATTGATTACCACAAAACTGGCACCTGATTCTTAATGATGGTTTTGCTAGCTTATGTGCAGATTTAACTCGTGATGGTGAGAGATGAACATCAGCTTCAAAACCCAAGTTTTTTTTTCATCGATTCGGCTTCAATTATGAATGTTTGGTCATCCATTTTTTTTTATTAAATCTTGACATGGGTAAGTTTTTTTTTTTTCTCAATTTGAAAAAATGGGTTGGTAATTTTGATTCCTTATATGATTAAGAATGCTTTCTGAGAGAAAAAGGATAGAAAGTCATCCCTAAATGAAGATATATGATCTAGGGAAGTTTTCAATTATGATTTTGATTCTTGGTATGAGAGAGAAAATGATGAGTAGCAAGTGAGAATTTATTTTATTATTTATTTTTGTTTATTTTTTTTTCTTTTGCAGCAGAAGCGAAAATTCTTTGCAACTGTGAATTTCGATTGAAATTGAGTCAATTAAGAGATTCAACTACTTTAGCACTTGTTGTTCTTTGTGATTAAAATATAATTTTATTTTGGAGTTATTAAAAAGTATTTTAAAAAGGAATCAAAATTCAGAAATAGTTTTTTTTTGTAAGGTGAACTATGGGCTGAAACGGTGGGGGCACGAAAGTTTGAGCGACCCGTCACTCCGTCTTCTTCACCCGCGACCAACTCGATATCGACCCGAAATATCTGTTAGCTTTATGTTTACTCTTTTTTTTTTTAACAGATTTGAAATTCTTCACTCGATTCTCTGCAACCGCAATTCTACATTAGGGTGTTTACTACTTCAATAGATAGAATTTTATTATTTTTCAAGATACAAATCAATGGGTTGTAGAGTAAAAGCTTTAGTTGGATGAAGTTTATAAAATCAGTAGAGTTTTTTTTTTTTTTTTTGAATTATTTGAAGAATAAAGTGATCCATTATGAGAGAGTTACTGGATATTTTGGAGAAGTATGAACATGTAATTTGTTTATTTGACTGTAGTTGATCAAAATTTCTGATCAATTTGTAAGATTATCTCAAATTTAATCTCAATTAGTGAATTAAAAATTCAATTTCATTTTCTTTGCACAAAGTTTGTGACGGACAAGATGCATTTTTTCATCCTATAGAAGGCCTCCCTTTGGTCGGCTGATTAAAAGATTATCAATTTATTTCGGCACATGATCTTCTTGAGTAATAAGAAATATATTTGAACAATAAATGATAATAGTTATTGTACGTGTTCAAAGTATGTTGACATCTTTTCACAGTAAATCCTTGAGTAATAAGGAATATATTTACATGGATTTACATTCTCAGAGTCGGTTATACCACACTTCCAAAACAAGTTTAGAATTGGTTGACCTATATTCCAAGATACTTATGTGATTGGTCAAATATCAAATCACATACATGGGTTCAGTCGGTTCTACCAATCACTAGGATCGGTCACACAAGTTACCAGGACTGGTTACATCAGTTACCAGAATCGATTACGTACATCGGTTACCAGGACCGGTTACCATATTCACATGATATTGCTTGTGATCGGTCATACCAGTTATCAGGATCGGTTACACCAATTACCAGGATCGGTTACCAATTACAAGGATCAATTACACAACACTCTGTGATTGGTGATACCAATTACTAGGATCGGTCACACCAATTACAAATATCCATCATACTATCTCATGGTGATTACTTAGGATCGGTTACACCAATTAGTAAAAATTAGTCATACGAAATCATAAGTAAGGCATTGTGATTAGTTATACCAAGATACATAACAAAGTTACGATTGGTGAAAACCGTCTCCTATGTTGTGTGGAGCCTTTGAATATAGACTTCAAAGAGATCAACTTATGCTCCATTTTTCTTTACAAAATTGTTGATGGTGGTTTTTAGTATAGGGCGAAAACTGTAAAAGTCTATCTACCTGACCTGACATCAGATGTAGTAGACATTGATATGTTCATATTCCGCAGGGAATTTGGAGAATATATCAAAATCTGATGAGTTCCTATGTCTCTCTTCATATATTAAAAATCAAGCTTCTAGATGAATTATTCACTAGTATAGAGCCTAATGAGTATATAAGCTCCTAGATGCATTACTCACTAATGCCGGAGCCTGCCGAGTATTTTTCCTATGATATGTTCCCCGACAGAACCCTTAATATTGATATGGCATGAAAATTTGTGTTCACTCGCAGCAGAGTAGCATGAATTTCCAAGTATCAAGGTTAAGGTCCTTGCATAAAAATACTCAATCGGAAAGCATACTTCTCACTAGCAATAAACTTAAAGAACTCTATGTCAACACACATAATTCAATCAATTTTGTGATAATTCACAGGATTCGAATATTAACCTAATTTTCAAAATTAAGGTTTTGTTCCCTGCACAGTATATTAGACCATTCCTGTCGAAATTAAGCCTAGGCGAGCTAGGTAATTAATCCTCCATGGATTAGTAGGTGCAAAATCCTACCCAAAATCAGAAAACAAGGAATAAAAGGAGTCGCGGAACATGAGCAACAAAGATGTCCATGCCATAAGCTAGCTGGCGCCACTTGCAAGTGGACACACCTCATGTTGCTTGACCGACCCCTATTTTATTTCGACCAATCACCTCGCTCTAAACCCGCAACACGCACACCATAAGTGTGGCTAAACCCGCCACACGCATACCATAAGTGTAGCCACGCTCTGGCCGGCCCCCGCTTTTTCGACCAATCAGGTCGCTTTAAACCTGTCACACTCCCATGAGTTGTGGTTGGGCCCATACTTGTCGGACCATTTCCCCATCGACCAATCAGGTCACGTTAAATCTTCCACGCGCACCAGAAGTGTGGCCACGCCCATGCTTGGCCGTCCCTCTCTTTTTTTTTACCAATCAGGTTGCTCTAAACCTACCACAACATTAAAAGAGGTGGAATTGTGTCAAGTGGCCACCATGCCAACTGGCTTCACAAAGACCGCGCCAACATGCCAATGACATGATAACGGCATGCAAAGTGCACATGCCAAACGTGACACTTTTCCGCAATATCACGCCAAACGCACCAACGCGCCGTGAATAACACACATACGTGCCAACCTACTTTCTGTTCGTGGCCAACGCCATAACGGACTTCAACGTTGTTATCCTAGCTAGAAGCATGTCCTTTCTTTAGTGGCGATGGATGAAACCATAATTTATAGCCATAACACAAATTATGCCACTTCGGGCCCCATAACATTCCACAAGTTGGGCGGACTTAGGAAACCCTAATAAAGGCGCCATACCATAGCCACTCGTGGCAATACTTATTCCTGTGGCCATTTCCACATGATGGCCTGGCTATGGTTCCTTTGGCATGGCTCTGGCATCGTTTGCACAAAACGCCGTTGTACCACGATCACATGCCACATGTCGCATGCCGTATGCACTAATTAGGGATTAGGCATGCCAAACCCTAATATAGGCAAAGTTGCTACGCCAACCAAGCCAAATAATGTTCCATAGAACATTGGAATTTATGTGGCTACTGGAACTGATGTTGCCACACCATATTTGAGTCCAACACCAATGTGCCAAAATCTGGCGGCCATGGCTACGCCAGGCGCCACTTGCACCATCGTGCCACTGGCATGCGCTGACCATGCCAACCATACTGCCATGTGCTAAAAACGTCACTACGCTATTGGCATGTACCAATGGATCCACTATGCCATTGTCAGGCACCAACAGGCAGTGGCCATAATCAATGTCCACTCTTTCTCATGAGTTGAAATCTCAACCGTCCAAATTCGCCATGGAATTGACAGGCCTGTGGCAAGTTTTAGGCGACCATGCAAGATAAGCCTAATATAATCACATGATATTTTCTTGTGGCAAGTCTTTTGACTTTGACTTGCCACACGAGCAAGCTGCTACACGTTTTCTACGAAAACACTCAAGACATCAAACATGTCACAAACTGGGGGATACTCATCAAGGTATTGGTCTTATAGTTTACAGCGTATGGCGTGCAACACGCCCATTATAAGAAAGTATCAGGAAACAAGGCCGTTAGTGGTATCAAGAAGTAATGGGTGTAAACAAACCCATTTCCTTAATCGTGGAAACGTGGTTTATGGCGGTTACACATTACTCCACTCTTTCATCACTCAGTCACTCCCACTTCCTACGAGACCAGTGTGCGTTCAATTATGACTTGTATAAATAGGTTTCACCTATTTCCACCAACCAACAAGTTTTGGTGAGAAAAACAACACAATATCCAGAGAAATATCAAAGAGCTGATAACTTACATTCTGCAAGCCAGTTCCAAATTACGATACAAGTTATAAAATAACCACACCTTTATAATTAACCATTCTATTCTCAACACATTTTTCGCTTCCCTCCCTAAGACCAACCCTTTTCCTTCACTTTGTGACGGAATCAAGACTGGAATGGACATTTTTTGATTTAGGCCAGGATTATACAGATTGATCTCTCGAATATAAAGTACTCCCGTGCAGTGCATTTGTTTTAAATTTAGATTTGTTTCTCATCCACACACCCAAATTACCAAAACCAGCAGAAACAGTTTTTACCTATAAACAATTGGCGACCACAGTGGGAGGTTAATCTCTCGGTTGCGAAAAATCATTTTCCCTATTCTATTTTCAATTTCCTAAATTTCTCAAGATGGTTGATCTTAGGAATGGTTTAGAAACCCTCAATCCCAATTTTATTTCTCCTAGCACTGAAAATACTCCACATGTTATCCTGAATCCGTTCTTTCATTCAAAACCCTTGTCGAGGCTATGAAGTTTCGAAATTTAACAACTATTCACGATTTGACGAAAATCCTGAATGATATTTTCGGGAATCAAGCTACTATTGTCAAGGTGCAGGACGGAGTATTTACGCTTTTTAAAGCGCTCACGGATCAACTATCAAAGGAACCAAAACATATTTATTCCGGAGGAAACGCCATCAACAATTCATTTTGGATCAATGCTGATGGTAGTAGTCCTTTTTCCAAGATTCATATTCATGTTCCTAGTGAGGAGGATGAATCATATGGTCACGCTGATTGGAAAGGTATCCACCAACCTAACTTGTCTGCTCATGAAGATCAAGAGACGTTTCCTCAAAATCATAAAAAAAAACTCGTGGGATTCATCATGTTCTCATCAGATTCCTCGCAATGAAAAGGTGATTTCATTATGTGCGTCCTTCTTGGAAAATATCAATTCCCATATTGCATCAGAAGCCGCTAAGAGATCCGCTGCTGCTTTACTCAATCGATCCGAACCGTTCCAGAATGAAGAAGCTCGTAAAGACGTTTAGGAAAGCAGGTGCCCTTCTAATAAAATATCCAACCTCCAGTCAATCGCTAATGAAGGAAGAAAGAGAAAATATCCAGCTGCGAGACACCAACCCAAACGTGTGACACCAGCGCATCATATGGCTTCACCCCGAAAGGTCGTGGCTAAGATTCCTTCACAACAACAATAAATTGGAGATGCTGCCCCAAACTTCCCTTTCCCGATCAAAGAAGTAGTTAAACTCTTAGAAGTATGGATTCAAGACGATGTCATCAAACTACCTCCTGTTAGGCACCTTCCAACTGAGTAACAAATGGTAAATCCCAAGTATTGCCATTTATACAGGTTCGTCAATCATCCAACAAATGAATGAAATGCTCTGAAGCGCATCGTTCAAGAAAATAAAGATTCATAGGAATTATGTCTAGGGACTTGAGATTCTCCGCCTTGCCGCGGATCGACATAAAGATGTTACAGAGATAATAAAGGATGACTGGGGACTTCTCGCGGCCAGGATTGCATCACATAATAAACTCGGATTTGCAACATGAAAATTCAGTTTTGTGGAGAGACCCCTAAGAAAATAGAGTATGTGGCCGTATCAGACAAGATAAAAAAGGGAATGACCAACACCAATGTACCATCCTCAAGCGCAGTCAACACGTCTCATGGCGTTACATCCTCTACCACCAACAACAACAGCAACGAAAGCATCCCATCTGACGTGACACCTCTTATTACCAGAGCTAGAGTCATTGCTACTCCTAATATTTCTTCGAGCATGATGCCTTCAATCATTACCAGGGATGCCACCACTTCTTCTTTAGGACGAGAGACTGGAGGTGCCAGAGGAAACCAACCTTCCTACTGCCATTACCGATTTAATGGAGGGAAAGGAAGTTCTTGTCAAAACTCAGACGGACATGGCAATAAATCAGAAGGAGCCACTTCAACGTTTTGATCCAGGAGCCACTTCGCTTCAACATTTCAGTCTAGAAGCCTCTCCGCTTCAACGTTTCGATCCATATGCCACTTCAATATTTCACTCAATGAGCCTCTCCGCTTCAATGTTTTGATCCAGGGGCTTCTTCAAAGTTTCGCTCTAGGAGACGCTCTTCTTCAATGTTTCGATCCAGGTGCTTTAGAAGCCGCTCCGCTTTAATGTTTCGCTCCAGGAGCCGCTCCGCTTCAATACTTCGATCATGGGGCCGCTTCAATGTTTTACTCCAGAAGCCTCTTCGCTTCAACATTTTGATCCAGAGGATACTTCAACGTTTCACTCCAGGAGACGCTCCGCTTTAACGCTTTGATCCAAGGGCTGCTTCAACGTTTCGCTTCAAGAGCCGCTCCGCTTTAATTTTTTGATCCAGGGGACGCTTCAACGTTTCGCTCCAGAAGCCTCTCTGCTTTAACATTTCGCTCCAGGAGCCGCTCCGCTTCAATATTTCGATCCAGGGGCCGCTTCAACATTTCGCTCCAGGAGCCGCTCCGCTTCAACGTTTCGCTCTAGGAGCCGCTCCGCTTCAACATTTCGCTCTAGGAGCCGCTCCGCTTCAACATTTCGATCCAAGGGCCACTTCAACATTTCGATCCAGGAGCCGTCACGCTTCAACGTTTCTCTCCAGGAGCCGCTCCGCTTTAATGTTTCGCTCAAGAATCTGCTTCAATGTTTTCTCCAGAAGTTGCCACTCCTCCATGTCAAGGATCATGATCATAGCCATCCAAGGTTCATAGTTGTGGCCACCTTTTGATCCATTTATCCAAAGCGCGTGGAAAATTTACTCGCCTACACATCCAGCCAATCCTTTTGCTTCTATGGACGTCCATGCAATTCCATCCAACCTATTTTGGTTCCCATAGTCTCTTCTGATTACATCTGCTGCCAAGAACTATTACTGTTCATTTGTTGATATCAGCCAGAGCTTTACCATAGCAACAACCACTACAAAGGTAATCCATACTTCTCCATATTTTAATTTTACATGGAAGAAGTAATAGAGTCACCAGTATGGATGCAAGATGATATCTTTATTATGGTAAACTCACCGACCATACAAGATAGAAACATGTAAACCAAACTTTGGGACTGAGGCTCTACACAGAGTCCCTTCATTGTCAAAGCTCAGGAGACACGGTCAACCCAAAAGTCATATCCACGACAAGGTCATCTCCTCTTTAAAGTTCTAACATAAGGATATCATTACCTTTCCGTCTAGAAGGCGCATGTAACACTTTACGAGGCCCACGACGGATCCCAAGCCTACTTAGAGAAAACAACTTTAGTAACCAAAGATAAGTGCGACTGAGGACTGCTCATCGTGGTCCATCCCCGACAACAATCAAGCATTCATGAGATAACTCCAGAGACGCGACTGAAATATTTTTCTTGAAGAGATAAAGGAGCCACAATTAACGACACAACTCTCTCACTTCTACCTCTTCGTTATCCAAAATGCTTCGTCCATGTGATGTTCCAAGCATCCCAGTTGAAAAAGTGGGGATATAAAAACCTCACCCAATATTTCGATTAGCAATCTGTATGGATTAACTCTAATATAATTTTAAGAGAATCAACTAGACAGTCAGACTCAATCTTAATAAAAAGTATATCAAGGAGTTAATATCTCTATCTCTCGATTTGATCTATACTCAAGCACATAAAAATATGCGAGTCTTTATAAAATACAAGAGAGATATAAACTTGGATGGTACCAAAGACCAATATCCAAGGATCAATCAATTTCCAATCAACAACCAAAGGTTGGATTTCACAATTGATCGATACAACACACAACCTGTGATATTTTAATTATATAACAAAATATAATGGGGAATAAAAATAACACAGACACCACAAATTTTGTTAACGAGGAAACCGAAAATGCATAAAAACCCCGGGACCTAGTCCAGATTGAACACCAAACTCTATTAAGCTGCTATAGACACTAGCCTACTACAAACTAACTTCGGTTGGGACTGTAGTTGAACCCTAATCAATATCACACTGATTCAAGGTACAAATGCGCTCCTTACGTCTCTAATCCTAGCAGGATACTAAGCACTTGATTCCCTTTGTTGATGGTGGATTTTAGTTCAGGGCTAAAGTTATAAAACCAATTTTTGTGCCGACATCCTGCAAAGGATAAAGCTATTTGATAAATGATGAATACTTCTCCGCTTTGTTAATTCACCTAGAATGGAGCATGTAGCAACAATCCCCAAGTATTCTGTGAATTTCAGCATTATTAATTAATGCATAAAATCGCCTTGTATTTCCTGTGCTGTTCTCAGCAGGACTCTCATTATTGGTGCGGCATGATGACTGATTGTTACTCTCAGCAGAGTAACATGAATATCCAAGTATCAATAGTGAGGCATGCACGAAATACCCGTACATGCTACACCATTTTCAAACAAATAGAATCGTCTCTCGGTGTGTTATACTAGCCCGATCGAGCATATTTGAATCTGAACTGTCCATATTATTCTCAGAAACAATCACGACCACGCAAGTTGGCCGCACGATTTAACCATCCTAGCCGAACCTTAGCAGGAGTAGGATATCACCGCAATGACCATCATCGGGCCCATTAACGCCATGGATGGTCAGGTACAAGTCACACCCTCCGAACGACCACCAAACACCAGCCTGAAGTTGGATGTCCAGGATGGTATGGAGCGTCTTGGAGGAGCTCGTACGAGCAAAGTCTTCCTACGACAGTCTCAAATTCATCACAACCATTCATCTTCGCCGGCGTAATTGGACGGTGCGGATCGTCCCATTCTCGGTCGCAAAAGCACCATTGTGTACACCGGTGGGCCCTCTTTTTACCTGCATAGCTGACCATCTCACGACCTATCCAGGTAGGAGAAAACGCTCGCCCAAAGTTCGGCCGGCGTGATGCTTTAAGGGTCGCAGGAAATTCCGCTAAGGGTCTTAAATTGATCACGACCATCCAACTTCACCGGCATGATTGGATGGCTTAGATCAGGCCTATGACCATCGGTCAGGTATCACCATGTTCACTACCGGCCCAGTGTGAGTCCCACGTGGTCGTCCAGTCGATACGAAGAGCATAGCATGCAAATTTGTCCGGCCAAAGTAGCATGCGCGCGACCAACATAAAACCTTAATTAGGGTTTGCCTCATATTACATACGTCATAAATCGATCAAGAGCGTCCATCTTCGCCGGCCTGGATGAAGGGTGCATGAATAGACTAAGGAGGTCCAGGGAGTATATACATGATTACCGTGGTCCCGTATAACTCTATGACCGGCCGACCAGAGCAAGGCAAGACCAGATCCTCGATTCGTGCAACCTTAAGGTGGCTTGCCGCTCCATTTTGGAAATCCTTTGCGACACAGAATTCCTGTCGCAAATCAATCTCGGCCACTCCTCTTTACCAGTAAACTTGAGTGGCCTAGATCACACATTCATGGGACAGTGAGGTACAAACGCATACACCAGCATGCCCCGTCTACACGCATGCCTGGTCGGTCCTGCCTGAAACACTTCCCATGCTTGGTTTCGTCCAAGATGAATAGAGATGCTTACGAACCTCTTCAAAACCTTAATCAACGGTCCCAGATGAGTATCATAGATCATCTCGTCCGTCCAACTCTACCATCTTGGTTGGGCAGCTCCGGCTAAGAGTTAAGTAGCCAATAATATGCCGTGGTGACTACTATCCGTCACTATACCACATGGAGTGATCGGTCAAGGGAGAGCTTGCTTACGCAGCCTCCAAATGGTCATTCGAAGATGGCTCGACATGCACCTGTTTTAAGATGCTTAATCCGCGACCTACTCCGTTAAGCTTTAAAATAGCGATATTTCGTCCATGTTGAGTATATTCGATGCATTACATGCATAAAATACACACGATATTTCATAAATATCGACTTCCCAAATAACTTAGTTATTTAACCTAGCATTGTATGCTACTTCCTGAGGGTCCCACGATCCACACTCGAGACATCAAACATGTCACAAACTGGGGGATACATACTGGGGTATTGGTCTGGCGGTCTACATCGTGCAGCGTGTAACGTGCCATCACAAGAACGTGTTAGGAAAGCATGAACGTTTAGAGATGATTTGAGAAGTGGGTTAAGACGTGATCGTGCAATCACCCACATGACCCCACTACTCCATCACTCCACTTCCTACGATGCGAGGGTTTGGCTATGGCTTGTATAAATAGGCCCTTTGCCTGTTTCAAAAGACAAGACATACAAGCACAGAAAACCAAGTATTGTCATTCGTATCCAGAAACACCAGAGATGATTGCTTACATTATTGCAAGCCAGTTCGATATTCTGATACAAGTCATAAACAACCAACACCTTCACAATATCAACACCTTTTTTTCTTCCCTCCCTAATATCAACCCTATCTCCTTCACTTTGTCACTGAAGCAAGTCTGGAACGGCCATTTCTTGGTTTAGGCCAGAATTGTATAGATTGATCTCTTGAATCAAAAGCACTCCCGTGTAGTGCATTTGTTTAGGGTTTAGATTCATTTCTCATCCACACACCCAAAATTACCAAAACCAATAGAAATAGTTTTTATCCATAAACAACTAGCGACCACAGTGGGAGACTAATCTCTCGGTTGCAATATCAATTTTCAAATTCCTAATTTCATTTCTTCAATACCCAATACTATTTGGATGATTGCAAAATGGTTGGTCTTAGGACTCCCCTAACAATTTCAAATTTTGGTCGAAGTTCCTCCAATGAAGATACCCCTCTTCCCAACGGTATATCTGATAGCGTAACTGGAAGAATCCCAATGTTGATCGAGTTAGCACGGGTGCAGGAGATTCACAGGAAGAACATGGACCTGATCAAAGGAGAAATAAATGGTATACTCGATCTCCTCATCAAGATGACATCAGATATGAGCGTTTCTCCTATCACAGATATTTCTACACTGGGGACTGATCCTCGCAACTATCCTCCTCAATTCAACAATTTCATTATGAAACAGAGGCTGGTGGACTAGGAAGATGCTTCTCTAGTGGACATTTTATACGAACTTTTACACCTCTCAAAGAATTAGTGGGCGAAGACGTTTGATGTAATCAACCAGATAGCCCTGGACGTGCATTCAACTCATTTGCATTCAGAAGCATCAAAAATATCAGATATGTCTGTGAATAATGTTATATTTATAGAAGAAGACATGATGGTGGAAGAAGGTCACAACCGGACCCTACACGTTACTGCACGCATCAAGGATTCAGAGTTCAAGAGGGCCCTCATCGACATGGGAGCGTCTTCGAATGTGATTACACTCAAGGCACTCAGGATGGCCAAGGTTCTCCCAAGAAAGATCGTGCGACAGCCTACCACGATGACAGACTTTGAAGGAAACCAAACCAACACATACGGGTATGTCAATCTGAATTTGTCTATAGGGCCAGTCCAATCAAAGGTGAAATTTGAAGTCATAGAGAATGAGCCAGACTACCACATGATACTGGGGAGACCATGGATTCATGACAATAGGATCGTTCCCTCGATGTATCACCAATTCCTGAAGACTATGATGCATAATGAAGTTGTTCGTATTCCTGCATCGTTTTCTCCTTATGCACCAATATGTGGGGGGAATTGTTTGAACCAAGAGAATCTCCACAAGAGGAATCAGACAAAGTTTGTTGCATCCCACTCCCCACATGAGAATCAATCCAGGAAGAGGACCGACTTGCATCATTGAAGACTAAACCCCATGATGCGCAGATCAGGTGCTGCGTGGATTTCAGAGACTTGAACAGATGTTGCACCAAAGATAATTTTCTTCTACCTAACATCGACATGCTAGTAGATGCTACCAGCGGGCATGGAATGTTCTCCTTCATGGATGGATGTAGCGGCTATAATCAGATAAGGATGTACGAGCATGACGCAAGTAAGACAACATTTCGAACTCCTCTCGGAAATTTTTATTATACTGTAATTCCATTTGGTTCTAAGAATTCCGGTGCAACCTATCAACGCGCTATGACGGAAATCTTCCACGACATGATGCATACGCAAGTTGAATACTATGTGGATGATATAGTAGTCAAATCGAAAGCTCGGGCGGATCAAACAAGAGTCATACGGCAAGTGTTCGAAAGGTAACTGCTGAAGGGATCAAGGTCGACCCATCCAAGACCTAAGCTATCCTCACGATGCTGCCTCCGCGAACTGTGAAGGAACTCTAAAGCTTCATGATCAAGGTAAAATACAGTTTTATACTTGGTGTAGCCCAGTTTGTTGCTTCATTCACCCCTTTACTGAAGAAAGGAGCAAGTTTCGTCTAGACCGCACTATAACAGAAAGTGTTTCAGAAGATTCAACGAATATTGTCATCTCCAAATCATCATAAAGGGTTCGAATATTATGTCAGCCCGGACGAGAGAAAGCCCGGAACATCTTCAGATCTACTGGAGCCGACACCTCAAGGGAGCAGCCTCAAGAAGATAGCGATGTATGCATCATCATGTCGAGAATAAATCCGCAGCTTGGGAGAATCACTTTGTCATACTTAAGAGGAATTCTTCAGCGAAATAGCGAACATCCAAATGATTATGTCAAGAGGTCCCGAATTCAGGCACTGAAGGGTCACGATCCAAATATGACTGAACAACAAGTGGTGTAATTGTGCATCAATAGGGTGGTACCTATCTATCGTCGAAGAACCTGCGCTTTCATACATCCTCTGAACTCCGTGAAACTGCTGAACGCTCAGTTAGAAAGAACAAGCCTTCCAGCAATGAAGAGACTTATGATGTTCGTGGAAGCATACATCTTACCAACAGAAAATACAACCTTCAGCCTTCTGTAAGCAGTATCGCTGAAGTAGCAAGAGGAAAACCACCGAGATACAACATCATGCGCATCGAAAATCATCGACTCTAACTCTAGTACCACATGCACGACTATCACAATGGTGAAACAACGTCCAAGATATTCCATATCTATATCAACGACAGAAACATCAATGAGAGATGCTTTCATAATTTCGTATCCCGTAGAAGAAGTAGTTGAGTTACCAAAGGAGATTGCACCCGGAACTTAATAGGAACTTCCCTACTCCTCAAAGACTCGATCCAAAGATGATAATGGCAAAGGAGTGTGACTGGGTCTTCTTAGCACTGCCCATCTCAAAGCCAGTGTGATAACGTCTATGAAGTCGAAGGCTCAATAGATACTCGTGGGCAGGGGACTGTCTCCCTATTTTTGGTTCCATGGGGAAACATCAAGGAAGCTATCAGTTCCATCATTAACTTTTTCCTCTAATGACGTGACAAGCTCTACCACTATATGAAGACTACTAATCCCAAGCTTCCCCATAGCAACAACCACTATGGACAAAGGTAATCCGAACTTCTGTATATTTTCCCATGGAAAAGTAATAGAGTCACGGAGGCGAGATGGCGATATATTTATTATGGTAAACCCACCGACCATACAAAATAGAACCGTATAAATCACACTTGGGGACTGAGGCTCATCATGAAATTCCTTCGCCGTCAGTCAATGAATTTTTCAACAAAAGAGAGATAGTCGATCAAGGAGCATGTAATTCGCAAGGAAAAATTATACTGAAGAAGAACCTACTTCAATGCTCTCTCCAGAAGAAGAAGACGCTTCAACGCTCTCTCCAGGAGTCGCTTTGACGTCCGCTCCAGAAGCTGCTTCAACACTCTCTCCGGAACCTGTTTGCTCCAGAAGTTGCTTCAACACACTCTCCAGGACCTGTTCGCTCCAGAAGCTACTTCAACACTCTCCGAGACCTGCTCGCTCTAGAAGCTGCTTCAACGATCTCTGCAGGACCCACATCCACATTTGAGCACACAAGGTTCATTCTTGAGAAAAGAAAGCATGCAGTTGGTCCCACGTTTGAGCTAAGCAGGAAGCAAGGTCAAGGCAGCAAGGCCGGTGTTTGGTCAAGATAACTTGGTCAGTGTTTGGTCGGAGTAGCAAGGATGCCACTCGAGAAAGCACATCAACCGTACGGGAAAAGCAGGCACATGACATGGCCGACGTCTGAAACATGTACACGGTGGACATGTGTTTGGTCGAAGCATGCACAATTGCCCATGTTCAAAGCAATCATGCTCACATCAGGTCCTACGCTCAACCGAAGCAGGCATAGCAAGGTTGATCAAAGCAGGCACAGGACAGGGCCGACGTCTGAAACATGTACACGACGGACCTGTGTTTGATCGAAGCATGCACATCTTCCTATGTTCGAAGAAAGCATGTCCACATCAGGTCCCATGATCGACCGAAGCAGGCATAACAAGATCGATCGAAACAGGCAAGACCGACATTTGAGCGGAGCAAACACGAAGCATTCTCTCGACCGAAGCAGGCATAGAAAGGTTGATCGAAGAAGGCAAGACCGACATCATGCTAGGAGAACACTCACCTAGATACCTCTTGAACGTGACATGTTCCAAAGACATGCCGACCTATCTCTCCTGGTAACATCTAACTTTGTCTCATAAGTTTTATATTTATTTGTCACCATCTAATGCCTACCCCATAATAATGCAACCATTATGTGCTAGGCAGGGGAATTAATATTGATGGTGGATTTTAGTTCAGGGCTAAAGTTGTAAAACCAATTTTTGTGCCCACATCCTGCAAAGGATAAGGCTATTTTATAAATGATGAATACTTCTCCGCTTTGTTAATTCACCTAGAATGGAGCATGTAGCAACAATCCCCAAGTATTCTGTGAATTTAAGCATTATTAATTAATGCATAAAATCGCCTTGTATTTCCTGTGCGGTTCTCAGCAGAACTCTCATTATTGGTGCGGGATGATGACTGATTGTTACTCTCAACAAAGTAACATGAATATCCAAGTATCAATAGTGAGGCATGCACGAAATACCCGTACAGGCTACACCATTCTATAACAAAGAGAATCGTCTCTCGGTGTGTTATACTAGCCCGATCGAGCATATTTGAACCTGAACTGTCCATATCAGTCTCAGAAACAATCACGACCACGCAAGTTGGCCGCACGATTTAACCAACCTATACGAACCTTAGCAGGAGCAGGATATCACCACAATGACCACCAGTGGGCCCATTAACGCCACGGCCGGTCAGGTACAAGTCATACCCTCAGAACGACCACCAAACACCAGCCTGAAGTTCGATGTCCAGGATGGTATGGAGCGGCTTGGAGGAGCTCGTACGAGCAAAGGATGCCTACGGAAGTCTCAAATCGATCACAACCGTTCATCTTCGCCGGCGCAATTGGACGGTGAGGATATCTCCTTTCCCGATCGCACAAGCACCATTGTATACACCGGAGGGCCCCCCTTTTTACCTGCATAGCCGACCATCTCACGACCTAGCCAGGCAGGAACAAACGATCGCCCAAAGTTCGGCCGGTGTGATGCTTTAAGGGTCGCAGGAAATTCCACTAAGGGTCTTAAATTGATCACGACCATCCAACTTCACTGGCATGATTGGATGGATTAGATTAGGCCTATGACCGTCGGTCAGGTATCACCATGTTCACCATCGGCCTAGTGTGAGTCCCACGTGGTCGGCCAGTCCATACGAAGATCATATCATGCAAATTCGTCCGGCCAAAGTAGCATGCGCGCGACCAACATAAAACCCTAGTTAGGGTTTGCATCATATTCCATGTGTCATAAATCGATCAAGAGCGTCCATCTTCGCCAGCCTGGATGAAGGGTGCAGGAATAGACTAAGGAGGTATAGGGAGTATCTACATGATCACCATGGGCCCGTCTAGCTTTATGACCGGCTGACCAGAGCAAGGCAGGACCAGATCCTCGATTTGTGGCATGCCGCTCCCCTTTGGAAATATTTTGCGGCTCAGGATTCCTGTCACAAATCAATCTCGGTCACTCCTCTTTACCGGTAAACTTGAGTGGCCTAGATCACAACTTCATGGGACAGTGAGGTACGGATGCGTACACTAGCATGCCGTCTACACGCATGCCTGGTCGGTCCTGCCTAAAACAATTCCCTTGCTTGGTTTCGTCCAAGCTGAAGAGAGATGCTTGCGCACCTCTTCAAAACCCTAATCAACGGTCCCAGATGAGTATCGTAGATTATCTCGTCCGTTCAACTCTACTAGCTTGGTTGGGCAGCTCAGGCTAGGAGTTAAGCGGCCAATAATATGACGTGGTGACTACCATCCGTCACTCTACCACATGGAGTGATCAATCAAGGGAGGGTTTGCTTGCGCAGCCCCTAAACGGTCATTCGAAGATGGCTAGGAATGCACCTGTTTTAAGATGCTTGATCCGCGACCTACTCCGTTAAGATTTAAAAAAGCGATGCTTCATCCATGCTGAGTATATTTGATGCATTATATGCATAGAATACACACGATATTTCATAAATATCGACTTCCTAAATAACTTAGATATTTAACTTAGAATCGTATGCTACTTCCCGTAGGGTCCCATGATCCACACTCGAGACATCAAACATGTCACAAACTGGGGGATACATACTGGGGTATTGGTATGGCGGTCTACAACGTGCAGCGTGCAACGCGCCATCACAATAAAATGTTAGGAAAGCATGGACGGTTAGCGATGATTGCAGAAGTGGGTTAAGACGTGATCGTGCAATCACCCACACGACCCCACTACTCCATCACTCCACTTCCTACGAGACAAGAGTTTGGCTATGGATTGTATAAATAGGCCCTTTGCCTGTTTCAAAAGACAAGACAGACGAGCACAGAAAACCAAGTGTTGTCATTCGTATCCAGAAACACCAGAGTTGATTGCTTACATTATTGCAAGCCAGTTCGATATTCTGATACAAGTCATAAATAGCCAACACCTTCACAATCTCAACACCTTCTTCGCTTCCCTCCCTAAGATCAACCGCATCTCCTTTACTTTGTGACCGAAGCAAGTCTGGAACGACCATTTCTTGGTTTAGGCCAGAATTATATAGATTGATCTATCGAATCAAAATCACTCTCGTGCAGTGCATTTGTTTTGGGTTTAGATTCATTTCTCATCCACACACCCAAAATTACCAAAACCAACAGAAATAGTTGTTACCCATAAACACCCTTAACTGATCTCACCCACAACCAAGAGTTGCTATGACCCAAAGTCGAAGACTTGAATAAACAAATCTGTATCACACAGAAAAGTCTACGATAATAGATAAATATATCTCCCACAGATAAACCTACGAGGTTTGTTACGTCTTTAGATTAAATCAAGGTGAACATGAACCAATTAATAACTCGGACTTACATTCCTAAAGAACAGCCTAGAATTATTGATCACCTCACAATAATCTAAATTGTATGGCAGAGAAACTAGATATTGCGAAATCACAAAGGATGAGATGAAGATGTTTGTAATTTCGTTTTATCTTGCCACATTGGAGATATAATCTCAAACCAATTATTCAATTGAACTCGTATGAAATAAAATGTCAAGATCAGATCGCTCAACTACAAGAGAAGTAGTTTCGTCTGGCTTCACAATCCTACTGAAGTATTTAAGTCGTTAATTGACATGGTCTCGAGAAGAAACCTACGATTAAAGGAGAATCGACTCTAGAAAACTAACTAGTATCACACAAGAGGTGTGGGGATTAGCTTTTCCAATTGCTATATGTCTCCTTTATATAGTTTTCAAATCAAGGTTTGCAATCTAAGTTACCTTGGTAACAAAGCATTCAATATTCATCGTTAGATGAAAAACCTGATTTATCCAAGCTAATATCTTCCAACCGTTAGATCGAAACTTAGCTTGTCACACACACACACACGAAATATATTTCATTTAGGTTTGAGTAACCGTACCTAAATGTGTACATTTGGTTAGTTCATAAATGGTTGACTAATGGTTAGCCATATGAGTACTTTCATATCAATCTTATTCATCTTTCTCATAACTAGTTCAAATGACTCATAAAAACTAGTTCAAGAGTTGTTCAATTACAAGGAAATCTTATGTAACTACATAAGACACAATTGAAGCAAAATTGGTTTGATTCACTTGAATCAATTCATGAACAATATATCCACGTTTTGTAAATATTGCATTCATTATTGATTTATTTTTTAAGTTCATGAACTAACCGAGTTGAGATATAACCAGCTTGGGTAAGTATACGGGTACGTGTACTCTAGCATTACCGGAATTGGGTTTGAAAACCCAACAAAAAATTTCGGTTGGAAAACTTCCATGGGTACGCGTACTTAAGGTGACTGGTTTATTAGTTCATAAACTCCAAACTTCAGAATAAATTCTCGGTACAAGAACTTTCGCCAGTACGCGTACCCAACCTGTCTCATTCACCAATATCACATGCACACATATGCACGCACTTGGTTTCCGGTACATAAATTTATACACTAATGTGCGAACACACTATATATGCTTATATCCATAGGTGGTTACATAATCTCAACTCTACATTTAAATTATTGAAACATTATTTTATAATGTTATAATAGTCGTTAGATGTAAAGAATCGACTATCGTCATCAAAGCCATTTTCAAGACTGAAACGTCATCATGACTTTCATCCCGGGTAAAGATAAAACATGGTTAAAGTGAAATCTTGCCAAAACATATTTCAAGAAAAAGATAGGCGAGTAAACTCGGCTCTAAATATCAAATGTGTATGTATGAAAACTATCATTCTATACGACTTTTGTCTCAAGAGTATGAGATAGAGTAGATATACTTTTGAGTGCTAGATGACTTCAAGTCTCCACATACCTTTTTGGTCGAATGAAGTTCCACTGGTTCCTTGAGTAGTTCTTCGTCTTCGTAAGATAATCGCCATGGAGTCTGGATCTCAACTATATTTAACTATCCTAGACCGAGACTTAGTCATAAGTAAACTAGAAATCAAGACGTATAGTTTTGATCACTAATATTGACAAACATGCTTGAGATAGCAACGCATGCGAGTTCGACCAAGCAATGCTCTAACACCAGTATCACATCCATGATAGTATAATAAGCTTGTATCAAATCCCATATGCATGGATTCAAGGAGATGCAATTAAAGTAAGCTACACTTGGGGACTGAAGCCTCCTTCAGGTTTAGAAGTCTAAACGCAGTCGCCACCTTACTAGTGAATACATTAGAAGCACATCTTCCACAAGAAAATAGGCTCAGGATAATTACACATGGGGACTACTAGCATGGGATGCCTTCGCTTCCCTCAACCAGGTTATTTATGTTTTAACATCATCATTGTCGAATCTTTACAAGATGCAGTAATTTCTCAACATAAAGCCGTACACGTGTATTAAAGACTCCAAAAACACGCCACAGAGATACATTCACATATCCGTCCATGCCATCGGATATAACAGAAGTATAACCGGGGACTGCTCATCGCATCCCATTCCATACAATAGTCCAAGATTCATAAAATGGTTCAAAGGATGTCGCTTGGAAAGAAGTCCTTGAAGACTTGATAGAAGCACATGAAAAAAAAACGCCTCTTAACTCATCTATTTCACCCAATGGCTCCAGAAGGTTTCAACCATACAAGCATCCACAACATATCGTCTGAAAGTATAGGCACCAAATAACCTAAAGTCAAAGATGAACCAACGAATCAACCGCAATCTCCATGATTAGCCCTGACATGATCATTACCGAGAATATATTTTGTCCATCAATCCCAAGAGTGCAATGGAGTTTGGTAAATTTTGAAATCCACTGGATAGGTTGGATGCACATTCTTCTGGTGTCAGAACCTTATTACATATTCTTAAGAAGATCGATGGTATTGTTGGGTGGATACATGGGAAAAATAGGAGAGAGTACCTACCTTGAGTTCCACTGGATCGCCTTGATGCTGATTATAACTATTGGAGATTGCTTTGTTGCCGTTAATGATCGCTCTACCACCGCTAACAAATGACGAGCAGACGAAAGCATGGATCCGGACGAGCAACAAAAACAGAAGAGGGTCGATACCCCTTTTCGTACGAACAGATTTTCTAGAGTTTGAACAGAAGAAGGATTACTTCTTGCTCCATGAAAGGGAATAGATGACTGGGCGCACCACACTCATGCTCCATGGCCGAGAAAGCAGCGCGCCAAGATCACCGCTCCATAGCCGAACAAGCAGCGCGCTAAGATCACCGCTCCACAATGCTAGCATCATGTTAACGAGCCGGAAACATGCCAAGCCGCCAGCACAAGGATCATAGACTACTCATGCCTCCTACCAAAGGTTAGTCGAATTATCATGGCAATCTCTTCATGTCTTACCTTTTCGATTTTACCATTATCTGTCACCATCCCATGCTTACCCCATAGAAATGTCAATGTTAGGTGCTAAGAATGTGACTTAATGTTGATGGTGGTTTTTAGTATAGGGCAAAAACTGTAAAAGTCTATGTACTTGACCCGGAATCAGATGTAGTAGACATTGATATGTTCATATTCCGCAGGGAATTTGGAGAATATATCAAAATCTGATGAGTGCTTATGCCTCTCTTCATATATTGAAACTCAAGCTCCTAGATGAATTGTTCACTAGTATAGAGCCTAATGAGTATATAAGCTCCTAGATGCATTACTCACTAATGTCGGAGCATGTCAAGTATTTTTCCTATGTTATGCTCCCCGGTAGAACCTTTAATATTGATATGGCATGACAATTTGTGTTCACTCGCAACAGAGTAACACAAATTTCCAAGTATCAAGGTTAAGGTCCTTACATAAAAATACTCAATCGGAATAGCTTACTCCTCTCTGGAAATAAACTTAAAGAAATTTGTGTCAACACACAGAATTCAATCAATTTTTTGATAATTCACAAGATTCGAATATTAACCTAATTTTCAAAATTAGGTTTTTTTTGCCCTGTATATAGTATATTAGACCTTGCATGTCGAAATTAAGCCTATATGAGCTAGGTAATTAATCCTCCATGGATTATTAGGTGTAAAATCCTATCCAAAATCAGAAAATAAGGAATAAAAGGAGTTGCGGAACATGAGCAACAACAAATGAAAGGTGGCCATGTCATAGGCCAGCCGTCGCCACTTGCAAGTGGCCACACCTCATGTTGCTCGACCGGCCCCTATTTCCCGTCGACCAATCAGGTCGCTCTAAACTCGCCACACGTACACTAGATGTGTGGCCAAACTCTCCACACGCATACCATAAGTGTGGCCACGCTCTGGTCGGCCCCCTCTTTTCAACCAATCAGGTCGCTTTAAACCTGCTACACTCCCATGAGTTGTGGTTGGGCCCATACTTGCCGGCCATATTCCCCATCGACCAATCAGGTCGCGTTAAATCTACCTCACGTACCAGAAGTGTGGCCACGCCCATGCTTGGCCGGCCCTCTGTTTTTATTGACCAATCAGGTTTCTCTAAACCTACCATAACATTAAAAGATGTGGAATTGTGTCAAGTGGGCACCATGCCAAATTTTATTCACAAAGGCCGTGTAACCATGCCAAACGCGCATGCCAAACGAGCATGCTAAGCGCACATGCCAAACGTGCCAATTTTCCGCAATAGCACTCCAAACTCGCCAACGCGCCGTGAATAACACACCTACGTGCCAACCCACTTTCTATTCGTGGCCAATGCCATAACGGACTAACGTGGTTATCCTAGCCAGAAGCACGACCTTGCTTTAATGGCGATGGATGAAACCCTAATTTACAGCCGTAGCACAAACTATGCCACTTCAGGCCTCACAACATGCCATGAGCCGTGCAGACTTAGGAAACCCTAATAAAGGCGCCATACCATAGCCACTCGTGGCAATACTTATTCCTGTGGCCATTTCCACATGATGTCCTGGTTGTGGTTCCTTTGGCGTGGCTCTGGCATCGTTTCCACAAAACACTATTGTACTACAGTCACATGCCACATGTCGTATGCGCTAATTAAGGTTTCAACATGCCAAACCCTAATTTAGGAAAAGTTGCTACGCCAACCAAGCCAAATAATGTTCCACAGAATATTGAGATCGATGTGGCTACTGGAACTGATGTTGCCGCACCACATTTGAGTCCAACACCAATGTGCCAAAATCTGGCGGCCATGGACACACCAGGCGCAACTTGCACTATCGTGCCAATGGCATGCGCTGACCATGCCAACCATACCGCCATGCCACTAGCATGCGCTAAAAATGTCACTACGCTATTTGCATGTACCAATGGCGCCACTATGCCATTGTTAGGCACCAACAGGAAGTGCCCATAATCAATGGCCACTCTTTCTCATGAGTTGCAATCTCAGCCGTCCAAATTCGCCATGGAATTGACAGGCATGTGGAAAGTTTTAGGCGACCATCCAAGACAAACCTAACAACATCACATGTTATTTTCCTGTGGAGAGTCTATTGACTTTGATTTGCCACACGTAGCAAGCTGCTACACGTTTTCCACGAAAACACTCGAGACATCAAACATGTCACAAACTGGGGGATACTTATCAGGGTATTGGTCTGGCAGTTTACATTGTGCGGCGTGCAACACGCTCATTATAAGAAAGTGTCAGGAAATAGGTCAGTTAGTAGGAGCAAGAAGTAATGGGTGTAAACAAACTCGTTTCATTCATCATGGAAACGTGGTTTCTGGCGGTTACACATTACTCCACTCTTTCATCACTCAATCACTCACACTTCATACGAGACCAGGGTGCGTTCAATTATGACTTGTATAAATAGGTTTCATCTGTTTCCGCCAAACAACAAGTTTTAGTGAGAACAACAACACAATATCCAGAAAAATACCAAAGAGTTAATAGCTTACATTCTGCAAGCCAGTTCCAATTCTGATACAAGTCATAAAATAGCCACACCTTCAGAATTAACCATTTTGGTCTCAACACCTTGTCCGCTTCCCTCCCTAAGACCAACCCTTATACTTCACTTTGTGACCGAAGCAAGACTGGAACGACCATTTCTTGGTTTAGGCCAGGATTATACAGATTGAACTCTCGAATCTAAAGTACTCCCGTGTAGTGCATTTGTTTTAGGTTTAGATTTGTTTTTCATCCACACACTCAAATTACCAAAACCAGCAGAAACAGTTTTTACCTATAATAAATTTATTTTTAATCTTTTATACTCAGGCAAAATTCTTGATGCTGACGAATTTTGGACTCAAGTCACTAATATCATCACCCAATAACTTTGCTACAATGACATTGACTTATACTAATGAGATTCGGTGAGTCCGTATTACGAGTATTATATTTAAGTGCTCATTATGAAATGCATTTTTTGTAAGGTGGTGGCGGATCTCGGGAAACAAGACAAATTGTGAATCACATTACAAATTTAGGATAACAGAGTATCTTTACTCTTTAGGATTAGAAGGATCACGATGGTAGATTTAAGGACACATTTCAAATTTAGGATCATGGTGATAGATAAATGCATCCGTATGTGAAATGTTTAGGTTTATAATGTCGTGGGGTCAATCGTTTAAAATGAATCATTTTTTGGACACTACCCTTCTTTGGTGAGGGACTACTATGTGATAAGAATATCACCCTACTTTGTGATAAGACTATCACACACACACACACACATATATATATATATAACCACCACCTCCTCCCACCGCCACCCACCGATCATCACCTACCACCTCCGACTACCACAACCACCACCATCTCTACATATATAGCTTAATTTAAATATGTTGGGATATATGTTTTAAAATAGCTCTTTCGGACATTTATATCAACAATTTGAGCTTGGCCCAGTGGTTAAGCATTTTGGGTCTGGAGGGTTAGGTCTCAGGATCGAATACCCCCCCCCCCCCCTCTACTGATGGGTATATATATATATAACATTAGTCCGGGAGCGGGGCCTTGGTGAATTAGAAGAAGAAATTTACATGGAAAAACCTGAAGGTTTTGTTATTCCAGGTCAAGAACAAAAATTATGTAAGTTGGATAAGTCACTTTATGGTTTGAAACAAGCTCCTAAGCAATGGCATGAAAAATTTGATAATTTGATGATTTCACATGGTTTCATAATTAATAATGAAAGTGACAAATGCATATACTATAAATTTGAAAACAATGCATGCATCATGATTTGTTTGTATGTGGATGATTTGTTGATTTTTGGTTCAAACTTGTCTGTGGTTAAATAAACTAAGAATATGCTTAAGTCTAACTTTGAAATGAAATATTTGGGTGAAGCTAGTGTAATTTTGGGAATTAAGATTACTAGAACTAATGATGGTATTTCTTTGGATCAGTCTCATTATATTGAAAAGATTTTTAAAAAGTACAACAATTTTGATTGTAAACCTGTGAGTACTCCTTTTGATGCTAGTGTAAAACTATTTAAGAATAATGGTGATAACATTAGACAATCTGAATATGCCAGTATAATTAGTAGTCTTCGTTATGCAACTGATTTTACCAGACCATACATTGCATATGCAGTGGAGGTTTTATGCAGGTTTAACAGTTGTCCTGGTTTGGAACAATGGAATGCAGTTGAGAGGGTTATGCGGTATCTTAAAAAGACCGTTAACCTAGGATTACACTATAAGAGATTTCCTGCATTCCTTGAAGGATACTGTGATGCTGATTGGAACTCTCTTTCAGATAAATCCAAGGTCACTGGTGGATATTTGTTTAATATTGCTGGGGGCGCTGTATCTTGGAAGTCAAAGAAACAAACAATTCTGGCTCAATCTACGATGGAGTTTGAATTGATAGCACTAGCAGCATCTAGTGAAGAAGCAAGATGGTTGAGAAACTTGCTTTCTCAAATTCCTATATGGGTTAGACCGATACCAGCTATTATGATCCATTTTGATAGTACCGCGGCTATTGCAAAAGTACAGAACTGTTTTTATAAACGGTAAGAATCGACAAATGCATCGAAAGCACATCACAATTAGAGAGTTTCTCACAACTATTATTGTACGTGTGGATCATGTTAGGTCGGAAGAGAACTTATTTGATCCTTTGAAGAAAGGATTAGCTAGAGAAAATGTATTATATACCTCTAAAGGCAAGGGACTTTTTCCCACTAGAAGTTGAGTCATTTTGTGATGGATACCCACCTAGAAACAAGTTCAAAGGGAATAACAATTCACAAATGACATGGAGATAGAATCATGCTTCTTTCCCATGGCATGATATCCTGAAGCGGGTTAATGTTGAGTTCTTTAACTCTTAATGAAGTCTATAGATCTGTATAGAGTGGGGTACCAATCTACAGGAGTACCTTTGATAGACTCACCTATGTGAATGATAAAGTGTGGCCGCTTTCTATGAGAACATGGGAAGTTCTCTAGAATATTCATTGAAACTGGGATAAGCACAAGGCCGTAATGTGATGGCATTTAGGACTTTACTCTTAGTATAGTTGTGTGTGTATTAAGTAATTCGTTCTCTCCATAGAGTTCAAAAACATATGTTCACTTTGTGTCAGAGTACGGAGAATTTAATACTATGTAAAGGTTTAAAACCGAAAGATACCTTTGCTTATGCACATAACTACACGGATCTTGCTCAATGATTTTAAAAATATAAGTGGGGGATTATTGGGATATATGTTTTAAAATAACTCTTTCGTACATTTATACCAACAATTCGAGCTTAGCACAGTGGTTAAGCATTTTGGGCCTGTAGGGTTAGGTCTCAGGATCGAATCCCTCCCCGTACTTATGGGTATATATATATCATCAGTCCGGGAGCGGGGCCTTGGGGGTCTTGGGAGGTCTCTTGAATTTGAAAAGTCTTTTTTGAACTTTTTGAAAAAGATTTTTAAACGGTTTTGTTACCCTTAATTACATGATTAATTGGCATTGATTTTGGTGTATTTATATTATTGTTTTGACTGATTAATTGTGGTAATTAAAAACATAATTTTTTTCATTAATTTTTTTTTTAATGTTTGAGCTATAAAAAACAGTTTTTGAGAACGGGAAAAGATAAGTTTTTCCTGATTTTATTTTCTTGGAGAATCAAGAGACCGGTTTCTGAGCAAGATTAGAAAGAGTGAAAGTGATCGATTTCTCATTGTGTGCATGAGAGATTGAAGAGAGTTTTATCTCGATTGTTTTATCATGGGGCCGTTGTGACAAAGAAAGAACTGCTTATACAAAACTCAAGGAAGAGCCACGAAACGTCTTAAAGAGAGCGACCTAGTCGTGACTCAGCCGATAACTTATTTTTTGTGTCTAATCCGTGTTTTGCAGGTGTGAAATCGGCGACTGATCCAAGAAAATCATTAACAAAGATATTCTCACAAACTCGTTACTTGTCATTCGTTTTTGGTTGAAAAAATAAGAAGTAATCATCAAAATGAGTTGAAAATGGAAGTTGCAGAGAAAAATTCGGCTAGAAATTATGTGAAAAACTTTGTCGAACTAGATGATCTCAACTTTAATGGAGGTTTTTTATTTTTTTTTCAGAGAAAAGTTCGGTTACGTCACAAAAAAAATGTCCCAGCCGAACTTTTAGTTCGGTTTCGTCGCAAAAAGTTTGGTTTCGTCGGTAAAAAGTTCGGTTACGTCGCAAAAATATTTGTTACGTCGCAAAAAAAGTTCGGTTTCGTTGCAAAAAAGTTCGGTTACGTCGCAATTTTTTCTCCTAACCAAACTTTTCTATGAAATAAAATACTCCATTAAAGCTGAGTTTGACTACCTGTGTTTTCAGAAAAATTATCCGAACTACACTTGCAGATGAGTTCGACTACCTGTTCTTCAGATGTCGTAGCCGAACTTTTTAACCAAACCGAAATCAATTTGTAAATTGTTCATTTTTAGGAATGTTTTGGCTAATTCAAACACCATTAACTAAATTTGAAGTATCCATGAATACCCAAAACATCATACTCTTATTGTGGCTCCTTAAGTAACTTTGTTGGGAATCGAATGTACAAACCATTATGGCTCTTGTACAACCTCTAGGTTTAACTACTACGTTAACGGCTGAGACATGGGCAACCTTAATAGCAACCAGAACAGCAATGGAAAGACAATGGCCAAGAGTGATAATTGAAACAGACTCGGAAAATCTCATGCACTTTATCATAACATCAACGGAAGCTCCTTGGTATATATCACAAATGATTGCAGAAATCAAACAAAGAATGCGCCACATACCTTGTTGCCACATTCAACACAATTATAGAGAAGGCAACCAAGCAACGGATGGTATAGAAAACTTTGCAGCTGATAGAAGCGAAGAAGGAAACTACTCGACAACAATATGGGATCAAACAAACCCGCCTTTTCTTAATCAAATTTTGTTAAGTGACTCTAGGGGAATTACTCCGTAAAATCTCTAGTTAGTTCCTTTTAATATATACATGCTTCAAAAAAAAAAAAAACTACCTATGTTTTCAGAAACATTAGCCGAACTACACTTGCAGATGAGTTCGACTACCTGTTCTTCAGATGTCGTAACCGAACTTTTTAACCAAACCGAAATCAATTTGTAAATTGTTCATTTTTAGGAATGTTTTGGCTAATTCAAATACCATTAACTAAATTTGAAGTATCCGTGAATACCCAAAACATCATACCCTTGTTGTGGCTCTTAAAGAAAAAGATCTAACTTTTTTTTTCCAAAACCCTCATCTTCATTACCATCTTCATCTTCTTCTTCTCCCTCTCAATAATTCTTCTTTTGAAAAAAATCAACTTATTAATTTAATCTCACTAATCATTGCACTAACTTAATTAGAAATGGTAAATTTGGTAATAAAATAAATATATGAATAAGGGTGTTTCGTTTTAATTCAAAATATCCATCCAAAAAAAATAGCAGTCCCCCACCAAAATGGGATAGTGCACAAAAAACTGTTCTTTAAAACTGTTGGGTTAATCGTTAATGATTTGTCACCCAACTGCCGAACTGAGCCTGAGGCCCAGTATGGGGTATTGTGTTTGACAACGCATGCACAATGAATGTTGAACGGCAGATGCGTTAGTTTTTTCATACTCACACCAAATGGGTCGGTAAGAAACACAATATATATTCACGAATTTCGAATTCAAATCGTAGAAATCACAAATTGTAGAAATCATTATCATTCTATCAGAGAGGTTGCATTATGTGCTTATTGTGTACGTAAAATTTCGAATAAAACTTCCATGAAAATGAAAATAAAGTTCATGTCACTGGTGTTATCATCCAAATATTCTACCATTGCCACTATACTGCAGTGACATTGTATAATTATAATTGATGGGATATTGTATGAAGTTTTTGGACAGGGTGTACGGGGGGAAACGGATGGAATGGCTCAATCGTAACAGCCATGACAGAGCTCACTAATGGTGTATTATTCTATGTCCAATATTCAAAAGATACTCATTTTGGTAACTTCGCGGAGTCCTATAGGGTATCCCTTAACTAGTGCCCTTGGATGGGTATAACCTAATGGTCCCTAAATCCTTTTAAGTGGCCCCTAAAAATGTCAGGATCAATTTAGCCAGGTAAAAGTATAGTTCTGAAATCATGCACTCTTCAAGGGAAAAGAACCTTAAGGTTGCGATATTGGATGTACTTGGTAGGATTGAAAGAAATAGCTGTTAACAGAGGTAAATATTATAAGGTCTAAATGAGCTCAGAATCCCACAGGCCACTCTAGAAGAGATTACATGAAAGACTCTGATCATATGCCACACGGATTCTAATTAATGTATCCAAATAAATGAATGAAACTCAAATTTATTTGAGATAAAAGGAGTTTTTTTTTTCCAACTACAGTCAACTTTTATTCATCTTTCAGAACTTGTATTTTTGTCAGATTTCTCATTTTCTTTCTGTACAAGAAGTAAGCACGGTCCCTAATGGATATCTACACCTTGAATTTCATTAAAAGAAGAAAAAAATGGTACATACAATACAAGGAAATTATGGTGTAGACCTTTTTTACATGGTTAGAATGAACCTAGAAGAAAGGTTCCACATTTACACTTGACAATTCCAGGCATTGGTTATCAGCTCACTAAAATCATCTGCCGAGATATATTCATTTTCCTTCATTATGGTTGTCTTAGATCAGTAGTAGCAGAAAACAAACCAGTTAAGCAATTCGTGGAGTAAGCTGGCTTAACGCCTTTAAAGCCGTGTTACATTAAGGAATGCAGTTACCATGTGATGCGCCTTATGGATTTCATGCTCAGTTTTGCTGGCTTAATTATCTAGTAATTTTCTTAGTCGGATCAATACCCTTTGCCCTCTCCATTGAATTCTCTCTCTCGGCTTTCTTCCTCTCAACTTGTGCTTCCTTGAGATTTTCTTCGTGTGCTTTTCGAAACATTTGCACGAAGCTTAAGAGAGTTGTGGTAACTGGCATTTTGGATAAAGAAATCAGTAACTGAAGAGATAAAGCACCAAAATTATCAAATCAATAAAAAGGTTTGGATAACCAAAGACGGAACTATTAACTTGGATAAAATCGTGTAACTATTGTGTAGCTTATATCC
Organism: Papaver bracteatum; assembly: GCA_023529315.1. NCBI lineage: Eukaryota > Viridiplantae > Streptophyta > Magnoliopsida > Ranunculales > Papaveraceae > Papaver > Papaver bracteatum. The sequence goes on along the minus strand of JAJJWX010002747.1, from coordinate 348,370 downwards.
CAAGCACCAAAACATCTTACTTTCTGGACTAGATGGTCTTGGTTCAAGAGATAACTACCTAAAGTCAATGTCCTAGCATGATTTCTAAGATGCAAGAATTAGAAAAGAAGTCAGTAAATGGTACACAGCTCACAAAGAGAGAAACATGAAGCAAGTCTTTTTGGAGAATAATGCCCTTCAACTACTACATCAAATGGGCGGTAAGGGATACTGATGCAAATTAAGCAGTCACCTTGTTCAAATGGGTATTTTGCAGGTTCTTCGCCAAAATAAACAACAAGCGCATCTGCATTTTTGCCCTGTTGACCAACCAAGATGAAAATAAGCATATAAAAAGAAGAAATAGTGGCACTTGCTAGCTAAACTGAAGATATATATAGTTTGAAAAATCGAGGCATACCGCTGCAGAATAAAACGATATTAATGATGCTACTTCTGCTTCAGCAAATTCAGTGAATCCCGTTAATGTCTAACAAGAAGAGATGTAGTCAGGCGTTAGGAATGTAATATCCATCGTTAAAAATGTGTTGTAAACAAAGATCAAAAAAAGAATTAATAGGAGCAATTATACAAATAGAAGTTGATATCATCAAATAGAAGATGTAGTCAGGCTTAAGAATCAGATACTAGTATTATTTATAATGCACGTTCGGAAACCCAAACAAACAAATACAAGTTGATGCCAGAGCACATGGGATTACCTTCTGAAAAACTTCTGATACAGGGCCATCATTTGCACATGCAATAAGTTCTTGGTTAACCTTGTCCAGCCCGTCAGTAATGGCCTGCATTTCTTCCGCCAAGGACTTTAGTTGTATCTACACCGAAAAAGAATACTGATCTTACTCTATGCTATATTTGACAATGACTACCAAATTAAATATAGCAGAAAAAATGAGAACCTTTGATGCTGCTTCAAGGCTAGCAAGGCCACTGTGAAAATCTAGGAGTCTCGGGGACTTAGCAGCAAGCACCTGAAGCTCGAGAAAAATCAAGATTAACATTTAATAAAAATTCAATCTTTAATGGAGTTTCAACAAACACTTGCAGTTTTAAGATAATCAAACACAGGAGCGACATAAAACTTGCAAGAATAAACTAACACATTAACATTATCATTTAAACTAACACGTTAACATTGACCTATGATTGACTTTGAATAAACTAACACATTAACATTCAAAATCATTGAATTTGGTTTACATGACAGGAAAAAAAAGAATTGGGCAACAAGCATACCTTACAAAGATAGTGCATCAGTGACATTTTACTGGTATACGCACGTGTTTCGCCCAGTTTTAGGAGGCTATCCAATTTGAATCCAAAGGCAAGGCCTGCACGTATTGGATCCCAAAGGTTATTCGGAAAAAAATAAAGGCCGCTAAGAAGAAGAAAAAAAGACAAAACAAACAGATAAATAGTTACCCCGACTGGTTCCTTGGTTAATTGCATTCCCCAAGTGAAGAACTTGTTTCATGATTTCTTTCAATTTTAGAGAATCTCGAACCTACTCATTCATCAGTAAGTTAACATTTAAAGAGCTCTAGAAGTAAAGTACTAATAGATTGCGCATCGAATACGAGAAACTACCTCTTCACAAGCAGAATTCACCGTGCCTAAACTCTTTCTAAGATCCAAAATCTGCGAGAGATGTCAAAAAGAGAACAGCAGGCTTAGACAGATGCATCCACTATTTTCACGAGTCAGGAAAGAAACCAAGAACGTTACTAACCTGAGCAATAAACTGATTTTTAAAAGAGAAAACTCTTAGTTTAGTTTCCATTCGTGGGACTTTCATCAGCTCCAGAAAGAACTACATGCAAAAAATGAATATGAACCATTTTATACCAATTATGACTATATTAATAGATTTTCAATATGTCAATTATGGTCTCATGCATCGACTGGGAAAGCAACTGATAGTCTTATACCATGAGAATCAGGTTTTTCTTTTCCAATCGTAACAATTTAAGTAGTATATCTGTAAACCAAACCATCATGGACAGTTTTAAAAAGAAACCTGTTCGCACTTCCCCAGGACGTCTTTATCACCATTGTAATTCTAAACAACAAAGATGTAAATTGCAGTTAGTAAAACAGTATGCAAGCATATACAGGAAATATACAAGGAACATTGTGAGAGAAGTCTAAAGATGCTTGCAATGGATTAAAGAGCTCCACCTCAAGTTGTTCCATCTCCTCTTTCGTGGGACAGAACTTTATGAGATTTTGGACCTGATCATCATCTAATACTGATTCTTCCATTGCTAGTGCTGCAGTCTGTGATGTGTCCAACATATTAAGGACAGAAAATAAGCAACACTCTTATATTATATAAAAAAAAAAAAAAAAAGGAGCCCCACTATAGTAGTTTACATCACTCTAAGGGCTTTCATTACCAACCTATGTTTTAAGAAAGGAAGGGGAAACTCCCTTGTATTGGTGATCGGTTCAACTACGTTTTGGTTTATATGTATCTTTTGTCTAACAATGGGTTCTAAGATCAGAAAATATGACCTTCACTTCTTAAGACAATTTTTCCATTTTGTACCAGAGTTCACTTATTACCAACTGAATCTGAGTTCACTTACCATCATATCAGAAAATGGCATTTTAACTTTTGTGAGCATGATTTCAGTGTTGTTCGACTTCTTCAAATCAATCTACATGAAATTGTGTGAATAAAAAACATGTGATGTTAAAAACCATCTTCGGAAACAAAGAAAATGGATAAGACTATGCTCATAGTCTATAATTTCATAATGGTAGGAATTCCACAACCAAGTGATACAGAAACTTTAGCTATCTGATATCAAATGTTGTGCATAGATAAACTTTTATCTTCTCAAGACCTACTACTGGGTGAAGTATATCTGAAGACATGGAAATGCACCAAAAATATTTACCAGGTGAATCGTGACCCGTTTAGGTCTAGGCGAACTGATGCCAGCTCCAGACTTGTCTTCTTGCTTATTCGTATCCAAAGGCTTAGAGAAAAGACGTTCAACTTCAGATACATCGAATGCAGACGCACTAGCATACATAAGAACATTAGTGATCTATGAGAAATGAGAAAATACAACATTTAACCATAATAATGATGGCACTATACCAAGCTCAAAATCTTCTTTTAATTTCTAATTTTGTAGTTGGAATTTGAAATCTATGTGCAATGTCTCAAAACATAGTGACAATTGTGAACACAAACCAGAGTTTGAATGGCTATTTATCAACATCTTTAATCATGTTTAGCAGTACCCATTGTTGCTGGGGTTTAGCTGTGAGGGTTGCACTATCAAAAAGAATAAATCTGAAAATGACATCACTTGCATCAAAAGTTATGGAGAATATTATTTATAGATACAATACCTTTGGGGTTCTTCAGATCTCTGAGCTTCTGTCCATAAGCTTCCCGGGAGCACTCTCAACTTGATCCAGTGGAATGGCCGCAATTCTATTCGAGGTACTTTGGGTCGAACTCCAGGAGGGGGTCCACGAAGAGCTGGAGGAAGTGGAGGTGGTCCACGTGGAGCTACAGCCTCTGTAAGTGGGGGACCAGGTACAGAAGGAGATGGATGTAGAGGTGCAGAATAATTTGGTAAAAGTGCGGGACGGACTCTATCAGCAGGCACACTATTTGGTGAATATGCAGTAATATTACAACCCGAAGGAGGATGAGCCGATGCATGAATCGAATCCTGATATTCTTGTTTAACTGCAACAGGTTCAAGTGATGTCTTCACATTTGGAGCTGGTTGTTCTCCTGGTGCTGGAGGCAGTAATTTCTCAAACCTCTGTGTAATTAAACCCATTTCCAACTTTTTTTGTTGAGCCTCAGATCCTTCACTCAAAGAATCCCGATATTCCTCTTGTTTAACATCAACATGGTCTGGGGCTGGCTTTTCATTTGGAGTTGGTTGTTCTCTTGGTGTTGGAGGAAGTAATTTCTCAAACTTCTGTGCAAGTAAACTCATATCCGAATTTTCTTGTGGAGTTTCCCATTCATTACTCTGGGTTGCGATGTAACCAGCACCCTGTTTAATTTCAGACTGGTACTGCACATCAGTTTCTGCATTGGCTTCTAATTGGCGGCGTGTGTCTGGTGTCTCGGTTTCCAATTTGATATCCCCATCATTGGTAAAACCATGTTGTACCCTGGTGCTATTTCCATCACCTGGTTTGGTATGTTTAAGTTTAACAATCTCCCAGCCAAAATCCTCCTTTACATTCTGTTGGCAGTTCTCACCATTTAATTTGTTGTCTGGAACATTGTGGAGATCAAAGACTGCCTTCTGATGTTTCACATTAGTTACATTATCAGAGTTGCTCGCTCCGCCAGACCCATCAGCATCGTTGAAAACTTCCTCCACCTCAAAAAACTCCTCTGCTCCACCTTCAGTCTCATCCTCGTCTCCACTTCCCACTTCTGCGGCACTGGTAGACCCATGAATATCAGGGTCCAAAAATCGTACCTGGTCAAAAAATAAATGGACACTGAACTCCCATCATTTCAGAAAATGAGAACAGATAAAAGAAAAACCATCACATACCTCTACTTTGAAGTCTTTCAGAAACAGTTCCTTGGCATCCCACAAAAGGTCGATATCCTCACGGGTAAGCAGTAAAGCATTTGATTGAATAAATGACGTGTTAAACATCAACCTGAACATCATTTCCTCACGCACCATATCTTCATCCAAATGGATGCACTCAAGAACTACATCACCTTGAACACAGCAATTAATATCTACCTTCACCATTGTACTTTCTGCCTGCAGTTGATTTTTAGTCAGCAGCTGTTTCCCTCTTAGTTGGCAAGCAGATTCAACTTGCCGGTTTTAAAATGTGTTTAAGTCAGCATTACCTGTCTGCTGTGACGAACACGCTTCTTTTGCTTTGGAGTTGAAAATAAAAGTTTTGAACTTGTGGTAGCTGCAGTCGAAGGATCCTGGCCGTAAACTCTAACAATCGGCCTACAACTCCTTCTACCATTAATTACGGGAAGCACCCCAAGGATAAGGCTATTCAAGGTCAAAGGTGTATCAGATGGAGGCCAATCTGAGTCAAGATTTCTCCTAGAGATGTAGTGTAGATATCTTATCTGGGATGGCTGTGGGTTTAAAGGAGACACAAGATGCAGGAGTTCCTTGGGAGCTTGCTTATAAACCATCTCAAGTGTTTTCTGCTCTATTGTATACTGTTTTCTGTATAAAAGAAGAGCAGCAAGCATGAATGCAAGCACGGGCCATCCCCCTCTTTCACAATGCATCAGCAGAACATTCTGTTGACCTAAAGACAACCAACTCTCACTTGATCTCAAAAAATGGTGAATCATTTCCAGCGGTAGAAGCGGGCAACCTTCATAGTGCCGAGGATAGTCCATAACCGTCATATCGTATTCAGACAGTATATCCGAAATTTGGCTTCTCATTTCTCCTTCCTTGAAGTTAAATACCATGAAAGAGCCGCCGGGAAAATGGCCTAGAAGCTGGGACGCAATACCATCCATATACCTCTTATAGTCATTCTCTTCCATGACATCGGTAGAGAAGCAACAATCAAACACTGCACCAACCAAATACGAAACATAATCTTTTAGAAGAATTGGAACTCACCATTCTAAATAGTTACTAACTAACATTGTTTTGTAAACACATTGCTGCTTCTAGACTTGAGTACTAAACCTGCTTGCCTTACCATTAAAAACTAGCTTGAAATGGAAAATAATAATAATAATAATAATAATATACAAACTAACAGCTAAATCACATAGTTGCAGCAACAATTCAAGCTAAAATTCCAATCAAAAATAGAAAGAAGAAGACGAATGTTACCGTAAACTCTTTCAGAGATCTCCAAAAGCCGATCGGGGGGTTGCTGATAAAACAATCCTCTAAATAGCCCCATTTAGTGGCAAATTCTTCTTCTTAATCCAAAACAATTCTCTAGCTCAACAAAGTGTAATCTGATCACAACAATCTGAAAAATGATGCTTTCAGAGAGGAGCAACTACTTAGAGAGTTTCTCTGAATCTTTTTTTGACCTAAATGTCCTCAGAATTGAATTTCTATGAATCGAGATGGCGCGTAAAACTGAGAGAGTCACACCTGGCCATGACTCGTATGAGTCGTTTACTTAACAGGTAAGGTAAGGGTCCACACCACAGATGAGACTTGCTTCACATTTTGTGCATTAATTATGTTGTTTGAAAAGTACTACCCATTAAAATATACAGTATCATATCCTGCGGGATATATTTTGATACAGTCTCGTAACTCGTATGGACCAGATTTTGGTTCCTGGTGTAAACACTTAGCGCCCCAAATTTCATTAAGTTGTGTGTCAAATCAACTTAGTTTATTTTAAGAAAAAATCTTACTCCCTATAATTTAGTTTATTGTCGGACAATGATACAGAGCAAAACGAAGTCCAAACTGGAACAATATTTTAATTTAGGTAGATATATTAGTATTAGAATGGATGATCGAGCTAATTAGTCTTCCTCCTGTTGTGTAGCTAATTAGTCTTCTTCCTGTTTTGATCCCAAAATCAAATTATTATATTAAATGAAAGTAAACGCCCATTTTTATTATATTCAATTATGTGGAAACAAGCTGATATCTGTTAAGATATTGGTCAAGATATTATATTCTTGACATTATTGTGTTGTTTTTTGGTTGTAACTGCATATATATTCTTGCTGTATGTATCCTAGATATTGTTAGGTGTATCTTTTATTTGCCTTGTCTAGTTGTGTAAAGTTGTATAAATCAGGTCATTGCCTATCAATGAATACACAGAGAATTATTCTCACAACAACATTAGAATCTCTGAGCTCATGTTTATCATGGCATCAAAGCTAGGAAAGATCTGAGAACCAGTTTCCGTTGCAATACAAACCAGAGAAAATACAACCCAGAGAAAACATAGTAATCATGTCAAGAGAGGATTCTCGACCTATCACTGTTCGTTTTGATGGAACCAACTACAATCACTGGTCATTCCTCATGAGGAGTTTTCTTAAAGGAAAGAGTATGTGGATGTATGTCGATGGTACAGAAAAAGCCCCTACAGCAAGCAGTTCTAATGACAAAGGAAAAGAAACAAAAGATCCAAAAGAAGAATGGGAGATTAACAATAACAGGATTCTCACTTGGATTGGAAATACGGTTATTCCTTCCATAAGCATGCAACTCACCAGTTTTGAGGTAGACAAAGATGCATGGGATTTTCTTTCAAAAAGGTACACACAAGTCAACTTTGCTCAGAGATATAAACTTGAACAAGATATTAGATATATGAAGCAACCACATGATCAGACTGTTTCTGTTTTTCGTTCTGAAATGTCTATAGTCTGGAATCAATTAGCTCTTATGGAACCAAAATGGACTATAGATTTGGAACTGCGACAGAAATATAAAGAGGAAACACGTTTAGTTCAACTTCTAATGGCTTTACGTGATGAGTTTGAGTCTGTTAGAGCATATATTCTTCATCGATCACCTCTTCCAACTGTGGAGGCTGCTTTTTCTGAACTTATTGCAGAAGAAACGAGAAAAAGAATCACACTAGAGATATCAAGAGTGTTTGTTGTGCCTACACGTTCAAGTTCAAATAACTTTTCAAGAAACTCAAGTGCTTTAGTGCAACGTGACATGTCTCAAGTGCAGTGTCACAATTGCAAGATTTTTGGGCACTTTGCAAGAAAATTCAATATTCCATCAGCAAACTCCTCACCTTCTCCAATGATACCTGGCACACCCACAACACAGTGTGGGTACTGTAAGGAACTTGGTCATTCATCCAGATTTTGCACCTCACTAACTTCAAGAAACATGAGAAGAATAAATGCTAACGGAGGAAACAAATCCATTGTACCAACCAGATCCATGGCAGCCCCAGTCTCACCTGCATCAACATCAAACTCATATGCGTTAGATGTACCCGGTGGTAGTTATGCACCAAATCTTGTTGATATTCAAGAGATTATTAAACAAGCACTCTCACTTGGTAACAATCTTACAACTGCATCTGCCTTCTCTATCTTTACAGGTATTTATTCAACAGAATGGTTTCTCGACTCAGGATCATCAAACCATATGACTTATAATCAAAAGTTTTTTAAAAGTCTTCATCTTGTCATCACCCCTAAGATTCATACTGCTAATGGATCAACAGTAACTGCAAGTCATATAGGCTTGGTCAACAATTCAAATAACTTTTATGTACCAGATGTGCTTCTTGTACCAAATATTACAATGAAACTTATTTCAGTAGTCAACTGTGTGATCAAGGTTATAACACATATTGTTTTCCTTTTGGTTGTGCTATACAGGATCTCAAAATCGGGAAGCTAGTTGGGATAGGCCGTAGAGTTTGTCGGTTGTATCTCCTTCAATCTCTTGTTCTATCAGTAGATTCTAAAAGTCATGTCGTAGCTGCTACTCCCACTGCACCTGTGCCAATATCTCCCTTCATGTCTTGGCATTGTAGGTTAGGTCATGTTTCCTTTTCTCGTCTTTCATATATGATCAATAAGGGTTTACCAGGAGATACTCAGTTAGATAAAGAACAAAATTGCATCTCTTGTAAACTGGCAAAATAACCAGCTCTTTCTTTCAATCTTAACACTTCTATTTCAACTGAACCTTTTGCTCTTATATATTCTGATATCTGGGGTAAATCTCCAATTATGTCAAAGGGAGGTGCTTTGTATTATGTCAGTTTTATTGATGATTATTTGCATTATACATGGGTATATCTATTCAGCTCTAGAGGAGATTTTCTTATGTTATATCTTGATTTCTTAACCATGATAAAAACTCAGTTTGGTAAAGTGATCAAAGTTTTTCTTGCTGATCAAGGTGGTAAATATATTTCCAATCCATTTAAAGAATTTCTTAAAACCCAAGGCACCATTCTTCAACTGTCTTGTACTGAAACTCCAGAATAAAATGGAGTTGCAGAATGTAAACACCGTCATATTATAGAGACATCTAGAACTTAGTTAATTTCGGGTTCAGTTCCTTCCAATTTCTGGGGAGAATCAGTCATTACTGTAGTCTACACCATCAGTAGAGTCACAACAGATGTGATACGAGGAATATCACCTTATGAGCGTCTCTTTGGAAAGAAACCAAACTATTCTGAGCTTCGATTATTTGGTTCAACTTGTTTTGTACTCCTTCCAGAACGTGAATATCATAAACTTGGTCAAAAGAATGTCTTGTGTGTCTTTCTTGGTTATGGCATTGAACAAAAAGGGCATCGTTGTTATGATCCAGTTAATAGAAAGCTTCGTGTCTCTTGTCATGTCAAATTCTGGGAGAAAGTTCCATTTTGGTCACTTCCAAGCAGCAAATCATCATCTTTTGAGTATTTCACTTATTCTGATCCATTTCCTAGTGAATCCGATCCTAATACCTTTCCTATATCTACTCCTGAAAGTCCATCTCCTCTAGTTGTTAATCCACCAAATACTGATGATCAAGACCACTCTACTACTCAAACTGACAGTGAAACTCAGGAACGAGATCCCGATTCTGAAGAAAATTCTTTGTCACCTCGCAATCGAAGACCACCAGCTAAGTATGCAGACTATCATTGTTCCTTATCTTCTATTTTGTCATTTTATGAACCAAAAACATATAGAGAAGCTGCAGCAATTCCATAATGGAAAGATTCAATGGATGATGAATCGGAAGCACATGCACAGGCAGGGACATAGGAAATGGTGAATCTTCCTCCTGTAAAATCAGTTGTTGGAAGCAGATGGGTCTATAAAATTAAAACCAAGTCAGATGGTGAGTTTGAACGATGTAAATCACGAGTTATTGTAAAAGGTTATATACAAGAGTATGGTGTTGACTATGAAGAAACATTTGCACCAGTGGCCAGAATGGTTACAATTCGTACATTACTTGATGTTGCTGGAGCACGACAATGGGGGCTTCATCAAATGGACCTGAAAAATGCTTTTCTTCATGGTGAGTTACAAGAAAAGGTTTACATGCAACCTCCTCCTGGTTTGTCTCATGAACCTAATCAAGTATGTAGGCTTCGACGGGCATTATATGGAATCAAATAAGCACCTCGTGCTTGGTTTGAGAAGTTTAGCAATGCAATTCTCCAGTATGGCTTTACACCAAGCTTCTGTGATTCATCTATGTTCGTCAGACCGTCAGAAAAAAGAATTGTCCTTCTTCTCTTGTATGTTGACGACATGGTTATTACTGGAAGTGACCAACAGGTATTACTGAACTCAAATTATACCTCAGTGATTGTTTTAAGATGAAAGATCTTGGATCCTTAAGTTACTTTCTTGGCATTGAAGTTGGCATGTCACCCACTGGTTTCATATCACAAGTCAAATATACATCTGAGATTCTACAATGTGCAGGGCTGTCTGACAATAAGGTAACTGACATACTTCTTGAATTGAATGTAAAATACAGTCCTACATATGGGAATCTATTGTCTAATCCAATATTGTATTGTCAACTAGTATGGAGTCTGAATTACTTGACCATTACGGGACTAGACATAAGTCATGCAGTTCACATAGTTAGTTAGTTTATGTTTTCTCCAAGGTCTACTCATTATGCAGTTGTTCTCAGAATTCTAAGATATATCAAGGGGTCTCTTCATAAAGGTTTGTGTTTCTCATCCAAGTCTGATCTCACTCTTAAATCTTACTCAGATTCCGATTGGGCTGGGGATATTACAGACAAAAAATCTGTTACCGGCCATTGTGTGTTATTGGGAGACTAGTTGATTTCATGAAGAAGTAAGAAGAAAAGTGTGGTTTCTCGTTCAAGTGATGAAGAATAGTATAGAGCTCTTGCTCATACCACATCTGAACTCATTTGGTCACGGTGGCTTCTTTGTTATATGGGATTTTTAATTTCTGCTCCTACACCACTGTATTGTGATAACAAGGCTTTTATTCAAATTACACACAATGATGTCTTCCATGAGCGTACAAAACATATCGAGATAGATTGTCAATTTACTCGTCATCATTTTAAGAAAGGTACAATCACTCTTCCGCATGTCAAATCAGAATTTCAAGTGGCTGATCTTTTCACCAAGACTCACTCTGCAGCTCATCTTCGATTCTTAATTTTCAGACTCAAGATGTGTACTCCACCACCTTGAGTCTGAGGGGGGGGGGGGGTGGGGGGTGTTATTGTGTTGTTTTTTTGGTTGTAACTGCATATATATTCTTGTTGTATATATCCTAGATATTATTAGGCGTATCTTTTATTTTCCTTATCTAGCTATGTAAAGTTGTATAAATCAGGCCATTGCCTATCAAGGAATACACATATAATTATTCTCACAACTATATTAGAATCTCTATGCTCATGTTTATCAATACCATGTTAAAGCATGCGGGCATCCAACTCAAAACCAATTGGAAAACACCCATTTTTATTATGGCCTGATCTTAATTTGAGTGTGAACACTCTCTATTTGTGGATCTCTAAAGTATTCTTAACTAGCCGTAGCCATGGCCCTTGCCCAAACAAAGGGACATGTACTAGAAAGCCATAGTTGGTTTGGAGTTTTAGTTAGAAAGTTGTGTTTTGGGATTGCAGATTGTTCTTTCAGGGATGCACTAGGATTCATAAGTCCGTTTATGTTTCCCCCTATCTCTTTTTATAAATGACGATTCATCATCAAATCGAAATGACTTTTTTTGGTAAAAATGGAAAAATTCACCGTTTCTTTTTTACTTTGATTGCTTAAATAGATTAGGTTGTTTGAAATTCAATCTCATGTTTTAGCTTTAGGACTACCTACGACTAGGAACTAATGAACTCTTAACTGTAAGTTAGATGATTATACAACTACGGGTAGGAAATATACAACTCTCAGCCGTAAGTTAAATTTAATTTTTTTGCATATGACTGACTTTGAATGTTTTCACTTACGGCTGGAAAATGATAAAGATTTAGTCATAAATATGATTTTGGTTAGGTTCAGTAGCCGATTGTGAGTCATGTTCTTCAAAAATGAATAAACATTCAAACAAAACTATTACATTGTGTTGAAAATGATAATTAATATAAAAATCATTTTGGAGAGATCTTTCCCGTTGATTGATATTGGTGTACTATTCCCGTATATTGTACATGCATATAAGAAAATTTGAAAATTTGAATACAAGCAATTAGCCTAAGTGTAACCATGATCGGATAGCCTTATAAGACATGATGTTCGCAGTGAAATCAGATGTATGATAAAAATCTCGCAGCAACAACACACTTGCGAAATCTTTACCAACAATATTACGAAGGCGTCGCAGAATGGTTTCAGAAGTGACGTAGTAGGCAACGAGCGTAAACACGAGAAAGGTGTGAAGATCTAGCGAGATTTAGGACGTTTGAGAAATTGTACATTTGTAAGTTTGCGAAATACCGCAAGCCAGATCCGAAATTAAAGGACAACTTAGCTGTCACCCACTATGTAATTATCCTATATAAAGAGACGAATAGGCTTAAGGGGAGAGAGATCTTTTTCGAGTGTCGAGCAAGTCATTAGGAGAGAGAAAATCTAGAGCAGTTGATAATTTCTTAGCTTCATTTACTTTCTTTATTTCTGTAAAATTTGTGAGATTAATCAATAAAGATTGTGATTTTTGATCTAAAAATGACTTGATTGTATGAATTCTTGTGAGGGGTGTAGTTTGGGATTTCACAGGGAAAGACAAGAAGAAAATGATGAAGAAGAAATTCAGAACTTCGCAAGAAAAAATAGGAAAGAATGTAGGAGAAGAGAAGCAGAATTAAAGAGGCCAATAGACCAAAACCCTGGTGTAAATGATCAAATCTTAAGAAAACTAGCAGAGATGAGAGGAATGCTAAAAAACAGAAGAGAAGGAAGCAGAAGACAGTTAGATGAAGCCATAGAAGAAGCTTTGAAAACTCCATTCACACAAGAAGTACAACTAGGAGGGATACCCCCAAAGTTCAATCTACCAGCATTAGCTAGCATTTTTGACGGAACAACTTGTGTAATTCAACACATCAAGGCATATGTGAGATGTATGCTATAGTGGGAAAACCATGATGATGTATTGTGCAAGTATTTCGCATCCAGTTTAACAGGAGTGGCACTGAAATGGTTTGAAGGTTTGCCCAAGAATACGATAACATCTTTCAATCACTTGCAGACCTGGCATTGAAGATGTATCTGGATTAAAGCAAAGAATTGGTGAAAGTTTGAAGCATTTAACTATAAGGTGGAAAAAAATATGTAGTGAGATGGAAGGTCGTGTGGATGAGAGATATCTCATTTTATCATTCATTAATGCAATGTTCGCAACCAATCTGCTATACATTCAAATTTTCATAATCAAGAATACAATCATAATGACTGAGTTACGAGAACTACAGGAGGAGTATATTGCTCTTGAAGAAAAACAGAATGAGATGGAGTTATACCCAATTGAAAATACCAGTTCAGTAGTAGCGAATGCAAGTTTACTACCCAAATTGATAACCACAGTGGTGAGAACTTCGCAGGTACAACAAGAAAAGAATATGGAGAATAGCCAACAAAAAATAGTAGCTATGGGAAGTCGTGACCAAGAAGAATTCGAGAGAGAAAGAAACTTCTATAGCCGAGGTGGAAACAACAAAATTCAAAGACTTGATCAGCCGCAAGAAACCTATGGAGGACAAAGACAAAATTATCATAGAGAGTCAGGAATAAGATAATATGGGAAGAGATCAAGATGCCACCTTTGAATACTAGTGTGTAAAAAATTTGGAAAGCTATAATCTTGATGGAGAACATACCAGCACCATGTAACATGGGAAACGAACCACTTCCAAATCACCGAAGTCAAGAATTTTGCTCTTACCATCATTTTCATGGACATTCAACAAATGACTGCAGGAATATAAAGAAGATCATTCTCAGAATGATAGATCAGGGAAAATTAAATCATTTTATAATAGGGCACCCTCAATCTCAACCCTTACCACCACCACCAGAAATTCACAGAGTAAATACAACAAAGGGAGGAGAAACATTTGTCATAGAAGTTGGAGCGAAGGCGAAGAATATGTTTTGTAACTCTATTGTACATTCGTACAAAACAATTGAAGATTTTCACGACAATGTTCTAAGCAGAGTTTTCGCAAGAGATGCTGGTGGAAGAGAGATAATGAACATTGCGAAAATTTCGCCACTAAAAGAATGGCAAAGACAGACTATCTCTTTCACCGCATAAGAAGTTCATGCAGGGGGAGAACTACATGACAATCCATTAGTGGTGAGATAAGAGATAAACCCGAAACAAAGAGAAGATGAGGATGATGAACCTGAAGATTCATGGGCTCTCAATAGAGTTTCAATTAATACTGGGAGTTCTGTGGATATCCTTTTTTTATCATACTTATAAAACTATATGAGGCAGATATGAGGATCTAGTACCTTCAACATACAAAATCTATGGTTTTAATGGTACTGCCAATAAGCCTAAAGGGGAAATCACTATGCGAACTCCATTAAAGGGGATATCTTCTAAGATTCTATTTTGTTTAGTCGACGTAGAATCGCCATATAACTCCTTAATTGTCCAACCTTGGTTGCATGGGATTCTAGGTGTGACATCGACTTTCCACCAGTGCATCAAGTTTCCTCATCCCAGTGGTATTGAAGTCATAAAGGGATATTGGTTTGAAGGAAAGAAGTGCTATGAAATCGATGTAGAGTCCTGCGAAGAAAGAGCTACCAATAAGGAAAATTGGAAGTATAACATCAAACAAAGACAAAGAAGTGAGAGGTTGATGGTTGATGCAATAGATCAGAAAGAAGAATGAATGCTGCAAAGTCAATGTTTGCTGAAAATGACAAGTGGAAAAAATGTCACAGAAAGAAAGACTGTAGCGAAAAGTAACAAAAGTACAGAGGCAGAAAGCAGTAAAGGTAAAAAAATTAAACTGTGAAATGAAAGAAATATTGAGAAAAGAAAAAAAGATGTATGATTGATTTGTTTTGAAAAATTTCAAAAAATAAATTTTACTTAATGACAAAGATGAGATTGAGAAATTACAACAGAGCCGAAATGCAAAAGAAGAAATAGAATAATCCTTAGAAATGGGCGAACCTTTATGGCGTACACCCTAGTTCGCGAATAAAATTTCGCAAGAGGCAAATGTAAGACCTAAAGTACGTCATAGAATGGGGTACCTATTTCATGGCTCAAGGATAAGGTTATACCGCTGTTGAAACCTGAGTCATAGAGATTTGGGGTCAATAAAGCCCATCCAGGAGAGGCACCTTGGATTCTCAACTTGAGCATATGACTTGAGTTGGGCGACTAAGGTAATAAGGACTCTCCTAAGAAGCGCAGAGTATGATCAAGGCGTCGAGGTACACATTTGAGCTAAGAGTGCCTGGGGCATATGAAACTACCCTAGACATTCTTTGCAAGTCTTGACTATGATGCACTCGGCCTGAAAAAAATCCCACTTAGGGTGCAGTCTCGTAACCATAAGCCATATAAGCAAAAGGGATAAGAGGCTGCGAAAATAACTGGTTGTTGTTAGGACTAGATGGGAGGAGCTAGCCTTATATGGCAGAAGTACGTCTCCTTGAAAGGGAAACCAAGGGGAAGATAAGGGTGGCACCCTCCATTAGGGAGCTGATGAGTGTCTTAAGATGCAAATGTCATGAGGATTTTTACTCACAGGAGTATTAAGACTTGTTATATTTGTGCGACAATCTTGAAGAGGAAATAATACAAAAGAGAAGATAAGACAAGATCAATGGGTCATTGCATGCAAGTGTAAAGACGTCCTGCGATTTCGTCGCAAGACGGCAATGTCATAAGGCTTTAATTTCGCAAGAAAATTTAGGCCTGTCATATTGTCACAGCAAAAATGACAAAAGAACAAAAATTTAAGGCAAGATCAATGGGTTTCTGAATGAAAGTGCAGAGACGTCCAGTGATTTTTTCGCAATGAAAAAAGGTGGCAAAATAAGACCTTTACTTAGGAAGGCAAAATAAGACCACATCAGAATACAAGAAATAATGCAATCCTAAAGTATGTGATTGCGAGATTACGCTGAAATAATTGCGATATTATCGCAATAATCTTACTGAACAAAGGTAACTTGCTCAATTTTTTATCGGAATACAAATAACAGAGGAAAGTATGGGAATGCGTAGAATGAGGAAATGTTATTTGTCTCCACATGATAGATTTACACATAAAGTAAAAAATTGATTTTATATTGATTAATCATATTGCAAGAGAGAATAGTTTTTCTAGCACATGCAGGAAGAAACAAAAGAAATAAAACGTGTATTGAAGATTGGAGAAATTCGCAGTGATAGATTACAAGAATAGAAGATCAAAGAGCGAATGTACAAGTTTTACAAAAAGTTGAACAAGGAAGCAAAAGCTATTTCTTGCTTGAATCTTCATTATCTTCACCAGAGCTTTCTATTTTATCTTCATCAGACTTTTCTTCTTCATCTTCTTCAGACTCTTCTTCTTCATCAGCATCACTATCATAGATAACCAAATAAGGAACATTCTTTGGAACTTCTTCTGAGAGGCAAGGATATGTAGAATGAGGAATGCCATTATCATCACAAATTGTTTTAATAGTTTCGTTACAGAAAAGAACATCATCATTCTTGAAATTCGCAACAGTGATCTTTAGTTGGTTCTTCAGTCTAGAATATTTCTCATTGCGAGAAGAAAGATCCTTTGCGAGCTTCGCTTTCGCTTTCTCATTCTCAATCTCTTCAATTGTCTTGCGATATTTCTCTTCAGCTTCTGCGAAAATGTAACAATAAATCAACAACTTGATGGTAGTTTATGAAAAACAAACAATTAAATAAGGAAGAACAGTTAACAACCTTCTATGTTAGAAATTATATCTCTAATCAAGGCCGTTTTCTCATCTTGAAGACTAACATTTACACCTAAATTATTTCTGGCGTTATCTAGAACTTACGCAGTCCAAGCGAATTCATCGTCATTATGTATTAGAAGACATGAGAAAACTTGACTCTCTCTTTCGCTAAGTATATCGTTTTGGCGAATAGCTTCATCTCGTTCAATTTGAATCTCAAGAAGAGTTTCATGAAATTTCGTTGAAGTTTGAGCACCTTGGAGAGCAATACGATCTTTTTCATCTATGAGATTACTATTCTTGGCCCTTAAACTATTAATTTCCTCTTTGGAATTATGAAAGAAACTTTTAAATTTATTGGCTAAATCCAAGATGGATCTATGTTCAATTTCTAGGAGGCGAAGTTTGGATCTGAGTTCATTTACAGAAAGGGATTTGATTTTGACATTTGAAAAACTATTCAAAGAATTATTAAGATGATCAAGAAGGGCGTTATCATCCATATGATAGGGAAATGAGTGAAGAAGAATAGATTCATCAGAAAGACCATAAACGTCTGTGAAATGGTAAATCGTATAAGAAAAGATAATGAGAAAACGAAATGAAGAAAAGGAAGAAAAACTTCTATACCATAGAGTTGCTTATTGGCATTTTGTAGACTAGATATTTTGTTCTTCTGAGTGGAATTTTCAGAATCCAATTGCTTATTATTTTTGCGAAGGCCAACAGCTTCAGCCTCCAATTTTTCATTCTCCTTGCGAAGTTCAAGATTTTTCTTTTCAAGAGCCGCACGCCTTTTTTCCAAATCTAAGGCAACAACGAAAGAGGCCCTACCATCCTACAAAATAGATTAAAAAATTGTTAACATAAATTATAATTTTGAATAGTGATCATGAAAGAACACAAAAATGAAGACATACTAGAGTCCCAAGTGAATTCAGAAAACTGGGAGTCACTGATCTGGAAACTCCGCGAAGAGAATGATCACCATCCAGTAAAGTGGCATCACAAATATTAGCAAGAGATTTGCATGTATTGGTGAGATCATCATCTCCCATCCCTTGCATGGAGTCAGAAAAGATGTTATACAATTGGGCCATAGAAGATTCAGAGGTAGAATCCTCCTTTGCGAGAGAGATTTAAATATCATCATCATTATCATCCTCATAATCATCGTCATCACCAGAACTTTCGCTAGATTGAAGATTTGAAGGAGAGGGAGATTGGACTTTTCGTTTCTTTAAAGGAGGGACAACAGATTTCTTATTGCGAATAACACCTTTACCTTTGCCTTTAGTTTTCGCAATTGGGGCAGGATCTTCAATTTCTTCTTCTACAACAACAATCTTCGCACACAGATAAAGATAAGAAATAGAGGCAACAATATATTGTTAAAAGGTATCAAAAGAGTATTTCTTACTTCATCTATTATTGAACGCAAGGCTGTTATGATTCTTGGTTTCTTAGTCCTATTGTAGTTGTTTCTCAACCTCTCAATCTAACAATTTAGGAATTACATGAAAATAATGGAGTCATCAGCAATATTACATATAAGGGTATAAAGGATGATAGTTTAAGCGAAATTTGAAAATATAACTCTACTTCCTTTTCGGGCCAGTTGGATACCCATGGTTGGTACGTGGAGAGGTTCGTAGGTAAAATGTGAGAGTCGAAAATATACGGACCATCTAAGATTAATAGGAAGATACACCATTTATCATGTTTAGAATGATGCGGGGTTGTATTATTTCCAGGATGCCAATCAATGTCTTGCATAAGTATTTTATCACTGGAAACATTGTCCTTCTTCTTCAAACGAACATCCCAACAAGTACTACCCTTCTTTATAGGCATTATCTCATAATTTTAAAGAAATTTTCTACAATGTACTTCGCAGGAATAATCGCAACTTCAGCGAACTTAGGATTTTTAACTTATGGAGGATAAAGAGACCCCTTACCAGCACCACGATTTGCAAACTCAAGCATTAGGCGAATACAATCTCCACTCAGTTGATATACTGCACGTGCAAATTTCGCATGAGAAAGTATTTCATAAAACAAAGGAAGATCATGATCATAGAGAGGAATAGGGAGACCACCTTAAAGTTGACCTAGTGAAATTATGATTTTTTTCCTGACCGCGAGGATGATCAAATATAGTTTAGCAGAAAGATCAGATTTAGAATTTTGACCAGGAACAGAAGATAAAGTAAAACCTCTGGTTAAGAATTCCATTAGAATTTCTTCAAAGGAAATTTCATTTTTACGACCAATTGGAGGCATTTTCAGTATGGGAATGAAGAAGAATTAGAGACGGAAAGAATAAGAATCTATAAAAATTACAGCAATATGAGCGAAATTTACGGAAGAACAGTAAAATAGAGTTGCAGAAAGAATAAGAGAGAAAGTAAAAAAAGAAGATAAGAGAAGAATGAGGGGAATATATATAGAGAGGAGAAGTCTCGAGAAGATAAGCACATTTAATGCGAAGAGTAGACGTGAACGGTTGAGAAATGATGGTTGAAAAGGACGTGTCAAGAAATTGATGGAAGGAAAGATACGTGTAATAAATTCTGCGTAAAATAAAGAATTGTGTCAGTATTAGAAAAATATGGAAAGATAAGTAGCAGCTGCATTTTGAATTACAATTTCTCATGACATTCTCCCCTTTGCAGAGAATACATGAGAAGAGGCAAGATGTAGGATCAGAATCTCGTAGCAACAACATACTTGCGAAATATTTACCAACAATATTGCGAAGGCGTCGCAGAATGGTTTCAGAAATGACATAGCATAAAACGACAGCGTAAACACGAGAAAGGTGTGAAGATCTAACGATATTTAGGATGTTTGCGAAATTGTACATTTGTAAGTTTGCGAAATACCGCAAGACAGATCCAAAATTAAAGGACAACTTAGCTGTCACCCACTATGTAATTATCCTATATAAAGAGCTGAATAAG
Source organism: Papaver bracteatum (assembly GCA_023529315.1). Lineage (NCBI taxonomy): Eukaryota > Viridiplantae > Streptophyta > Magnoliopsida > Ranunculales > Papaveraceae > Papaver > Papaver bracteatum. The sequence continues at coordinate 328,524 of JAJJWX010002747.1, read as the reverse complement.
CTTAAGGGGAGAGAGATCTTTTTCGAGTGTCGAGCAAGTCATTAGGAGAGAGAAAGTCTAGAGCAGTTGTTAATTTCTTAGCTTCATTTCCTTTCTTTCTTTCTTGTAAATTTTTTGAGATTAATCAATAAAAATTGTGATTGTTGATCCCAAAATGACTTGATTGTATGAATTATTGTGAGGGGTTTAGTGTGGGATTTCCTGCAACTACACCAAATATCCTCCTCATAAATGATAAGTGTCAGCATATTTGGAGAAAAAAGGCGGTAGAAGATTAAGGTTATGAGAATATTTAACATAAAATTAGAGCTTTGTATCTTGAAAATAATTACTCATCACTCACATGTTCTTCTACACACAAAAAAAAAACACCAAAAAAGAAAATTGAAATCCACGCATATCATTGGTGGAAATCTTCTCACAATTAGTCAAAAGCTCTGTGATCAAGTTTGATTTAAATTTCAACCACGACGTTTGAAAGCTGCAAAATTATACATAGTATATAATGGTGTCATACACCACTTAACTGGCTAGTTAATAAGCTAGCTTCAGATGTAAATTCTTATTGTTTAGTATAGTCTTCTTGTTTATTGCGTTTCAACTAGGTTATGACCCGTGTCGTAACTGCAGGAGCCTGCGATTGTTGCTGAAAGTGGAGATGCAATTTTAAGATGCCAAAGATGAACTGAAATTGGTGAAACCAACCATTTTCAGATTGGTAATTTAAATTTATAAATATAAAATTTTCATATTGGTATGATTCAGACCCAACTATTGTAAGGTAGTTGTATATGTTGAAAAATATATGAAGGTTAGTCGGGTAATATGGTTTATTCGACTGTGAGAATATGAGGCTGATGACAAATAATCCTTCCCAAAATCAAGATGATGGTTTTTTAAAGACCGCTTTAGTTGCAGATGGAAGGAAAGGTTGGTCTAGGGAGGAAGCCGAAAGAGATAGGATTAGAGTTTCTCGGTTGCAGAGTTGCGGACGAAGAGACTCTAAGATATAGAGATTTATATAAAACTTGTTGTTATTATGTGGTGGTGTGTTCAGAATGACCAATCGTAGGTCTATTTATATCTTTGCCAAACTAATCTCTAGTCAGTGGGATAACGATAAGGATAGAAGATCATCACCTTCTGCTAAATCCCAGGAATAGATAAGGATAGACAACCTGTCTAGTCTATCCTAATCTAACTCATCATGACCAACTATTCTGTTTCTATGTGGTTTTGAGGACACCCATACCTTGTCATAGACCGCCATACCAAAACCCTAAGTTTACCCCCCATTTGTAACGTGACCAGCCTTTGTATGTGATGTATCGTGTGACGTGTTAGCATTCTTATGAGTTATCACAATTTTGTATATGTTTGCACGTGGAGCCCTTTATGAGTCATGCGAAGAGCTCTATACGGGTTGATTATATCTGTGTGCGTCATGTGGAGAGCAAAAATGTGGTTGAGATCCATCATAACCTAATCGTGAACATTAAGGCAAGTCATTTGACCCTGACTGAGGCAAGTCATTTTGCCCTGACTGAAGTGAGTCATTCAACCCTGGATGGGGTGGTCAATCACTGACCTATGAGAGTCATTCAACCTAGATGTTTGCTGATGGGGAAAAATGATTTGCTGATTTTTTAAGAAAGTGGAGAGACGAACATGCGGACGGGACTCCTAGACCGACCAAACTGCTTAACCTCAAACAGATGCATTGCACGTGAGTTCTTTGAGTTCGAGAGATCAATCTGTAAGACTCCGGACTAAACCAAGACAATAGTCGTTCTAGAGTCAATTAGGTCACGAAGAGGGAAGATAGTCTATTTGTAGGATAAAAGCTGAGAAGTGTGTGATATCAATTGTGATCAAGGATTATGAATGTGTTGATGATTTCTGGAAGTTTCATGAACTGTTGGGTTCAGATGAAAGATAAGTTCTAAGTAATTGAGTGAATTCTGCTCTGTTGAGAGAGCTGAAAATTATGGGTTTATACGGACTTTGTCTATCTTCCTCAATCATGAGTTCATAGACTTATTTATATTTCCATAATGTAGACACATTGATCTATAATAAGTGTGATGGTTTCTTGAGTGAAAGAGTTGGAAATCGTGGTTACCCTAGTTCTAGGTCGTGCAGATACTTAGTTAATTGTCCACCCACTACTTTGCTAACTTACTCAACCGTTTGCACGACTTACTTGAATTTCTCATCGTAGATGAACACACGTGTCGTAGGCCACCATACCAAAACCCTAATTAATATACCCCCATGTGACATGATTGATGTCTCATGATTATGGAGTCTAAGAATGAGTCTAAGAATTGTTGAGTCGAGCATGATTGACGTGTATTTAATTAGTCAGTTGTTGACTTGATTAGACAACGAGTCTAAGAATTGTTGAGTCGAGCATGATTGACGAATGCTCTATGATTCATGGATTAAACATGTCTGCTGGGACATATGTATATTTCTCGAATAAACGTAGATAATTGAATCAATATGATGAATATCAGTAGTCCGAGCAAATATTGCTCGTCCGAGGGAATATTGCTCGCTTGAACAAATATTGCTCTATTAGTGGATTATTAAACATTGATAGTTGAATCAATATTACTAGTATCGTCTGAGGAAATATTGCTCATTTGATGGATTTATTGAATATTGATAGCTTGGGAAAATATTGCTCATCTGAACAAATATTTCTCGTCTGAACAAATATTGATCGTTTGAACAATCATTGGTAATATGACCGAATAAAATATTAATAAAAATATTGGTAGTTGGACCGAATATTATATAATTAAACAAGATGTTGATTTATGGATCAACATAAAATTATTAGTGTTTAAACTTGCTCAGAATTAGGGTTTGCAGAGAAATTGCTGACCAATTGATGATTTGCTCAACATCGATCACTGAGTGAAGTAGGGAGCGGCTACACGGGATAATGGGCCGACCATATAGCGCCCAGATGCTCGTATGAGCAAACACCAAATTCCTTTGCAGACTAGTTGGTGAAAGGATGTGAAAAGGCGAGGGTACCCAAATATACCTCAATCTAAAACTTTTCCTTCCTATAAGTCCTTTCTCCGAAAGTGATTGTCTATGGACTGAGTCGAGATAATACAACGAATCGGTTCACACTTCGTGTGATTGTCTATGGATACGAGATCGAGACAATATAATGACAAAGTATGTTTACTTGATACAAAGGTTCAGACTTAACCAAACTCAATAGGATTACGTATCAAGTAACTAGGAACTAATATTTGTGCAATTTACTTTAATTATAATAAAACAATTATAATGCGGAAATATAAAGTAAATGACACAACAAGGTTTTGTTAACGAGGAAACCGCAAATGTAGAAAAACCCAGGGACCTAGTCCAGAATTGAATACTCTCGGGATTAAGCCATTATAAAAAATAAACCAACTTCATATAGTTGAGACCAAGCAACTAAACATATAGTTCACCTAGTTCCGTCTGTATTCCCACGCCTCCGACCTGTAAACAAGTCACGTACTTGGACCATTTCGTTTGGTTCGTATTCCAAACAGTAAAGGAACAACAAATCTGTTTGGTATCAACTCTCTTTAACCAAGTGATATGAGTTGGACAAAGGCTCTTATGTTTATCTTAACATAAACTCCTTTGCCAGGTTCCAAGATCTATCTTGTGTTCAATCACCAAAAGCTAATCATTAACATTTTGCAATCAATACCTTTAATCCCAATGAAATGTATTCATGCCGATCTACACAACTATTCTATCAAAATACCACAAGGATAGATCGATTATAGTTGGATCCTCTATTACCGAAACAAGTATTGTGCACACCAACGATTTATATAACCAAGTCAGAAATCTTTTATCTCTTCTTTGTCTTAAAATATTCTTATATTTTCAATAAACACCTGCACACAACTACTTGAATCTCTTGTGATCAATCTGTTAATAATGGATTATCACAAGATTGTCTTTAGATCTAACAATAGTCTAAAGATCCCTGTCGAAACTTTGAACTAGTTTGAGTGAATCTTATATCAGAAGAGAAGATCCTCAAGCATAAACAAACTAGGTGCAATCAAAGTTCAACCATCGTTAGTCAATCAAATCAATATGAAAACTAAAGATAAACAACAATTCTCTAGCTTCCCACTAACAGTACGCACTAGAGCTTCTCAATCCCAAAGAAGACTTTAAATTGAGCGGCTGTAAGAGATTTTGCCTAATTAGGTTACTCTCCTCTCCGAATATGCGGCTTCACCAGTAACAGTACAGCGGAGGAAGTTTACTGTCACGAGGATTAGTTTGCTAGAAATGCAAACTCAAAGTATTTATAGACAAGGAAGTTTGGACACCAAGGAATTTCCAAAACCAAAAATATTCTCAAGATATTTAATAATAATTTCCAAATTCGGTTTTCATAATTCCTGAGAATGCTCTGTCCAAATTAATGATCGAAAACTCCTTGGAAAATCTTTAACTAGTAAATGCACGTTACTAATTCTTATTTTCCATATATAATTAAAAACCTTAATTAAAAGATTCTTAACTCATTTAAATTTGATCCTGGGATTTACTTCCTTCTTAGTTGTTAAGGAATATCTTTGAACAATAAAATATATGCATTAATGCACGTGTTCAAAGTGTGTCCTTTCTCTTATAAGTCCTCTTTCATACTTACTCACTTGAAATCGATTTACCACGCTTCCAAACAAGTTTAGAATTGGTCCATATGACTTTCAAGAATTATGTGATTGATCAAGTAACACTCAATCACAAATCATAGGCTTAACAGTTCTACCAAAACAAGTTTCGGTTCTACCTCCATGTGAGTACTGTGCATAGTCACACTAGCTTACCAAACTTTGGTTGACTAGGTACTAGGATCGGTTCCCCACATATATATGTGAAAAAGCGGGGGTCTAACAACCACACCCAATATTTCTCTTAGCAATCTGTATGGATAAATTCCAATATACTTTCTAGAGAATCAACTAGTCAGACTTAATCTAAATAAAAAGTATATCAAAGAGTTTATATCTCAATCTCTCAATTTAAATCTTACTCAAGAAAACTGCGAGTCTCAATTTAAATACAAGAGAGATAACTTGGATGGTACCAAAGACCAATATCCAAGTGTCAATCAACTTAAATCAACAACCAAAAGGTCGGATATTCTAATTGATTGAACAACACATAACCTGTACTATTTCAATTATATAACAAAATATAATGCGGAATAGAAATAACACATACACCAGAATTTTGTTAACGAGGAAACCGCAAATACAGAAAAACCCCGGGACCTAGTCCAGATTGAACACACATTGTATTAAGCCGCTACATACACTAGACTATTCCAAACTAACTTCGGTATGGACTGTAGTTGAACCCCAACCAATCTCACACTGATCCAAGGTACAATTATGCTCCTATGTCTCTGATCCCAGCAGGATGATACGCACTTGATTCCCTTAGATGATCTCACCCACAACCAAGAGTTGCTATGACCCAAAGTCAAAGAATTTAATAAACAAATATGTATCACAGAGAAAAGTCTACGATAATAGATAAATTCGTCTCCCACGAATATAACTATGAGTTTTGTTCCGTCTTTCGATAAATAAAGGTGAACAGAAACCAATTGATAAACCAGACTTATATTCCCGAAGAACAGCTCAGTATTATCAATCACCTCACAACAATCTTAATTGACGCAGTGAAAAAAGATATTTTGGAATCACAAACGATGAGGCAAAGTGTTTGTGATTACTTTTATATCTTGCCTATCAGAGATATAAATCTCAAGCTAATTATTCCAATTGTAATCATATGATAGAATATGCAAGATCATATCACACAACTACAAGAAAAGTAGTATCGATCTGGCTTCACAATCCCAATGAAGTCTGTAAGTCATTAACCTAGTTTAGAATAAGAAACCAAAGGTTAAAGGAGAATAGACTCTAGCTTAGCACAACTAGTATCACACAGAATGTGTGGGGATTAGGTTTCCCAGTTGCTAGAGTTCTCCCTTATATAGTATTTTAATTCAGGGTTTGCAATCAATGTTAGCTTAGTAACAAAGCATTCAATATTCACACGTTAGATGAAAACTTGATTAGATTCAAGATAATATTTATCAACCGTTTGATCGAAAACATATCTTGTTATACACACATGAAATGTATGTTTCTAGGCTTGTGTAAACGTACCCAAACTTGTATATTAGTTGGTTCAACAATAATTAACCAAATGGTTAGCCATATGATCACTTTCATATTAATCATATTCTTCTTCACCATAACTAGTTCAAATGACTCAAATGAACTAGTTAGAGAGTTGTTCAATTGCAAGGAAATCTTATGTACTACACAAGACACAATTGAAGCAAAAATGATTTGATTCACTCGAATAGGTTAATGAACTATATAGCCACAGTTTGCAATTATATTTCTTAGTTTATAAAGATAAGTTCACAAACATCGTTTTTATACATAGCCTACTCAAGTTCGCGGACTTAAGTTCCCGGATGGAGTTCACAAACTCTAGCAGAAATTCTCGGGTCTAGAACTTCCGCCAGCTCTGGGACTTGGTTGGCGGACTGATTTCGCGGACTTAGCCCACACACTACTCCGGTTATCTTGATCAACAAAGTTCGCAAAATTTGGTTCAAGGAACCACTACACTATTTTTAAGGATTAGGAACGGCCCCTGATTGTTGCTGACTGGGTTTGCAACGACAGATCCCTGTTGCAAAACAACGTGTTGCAGTTTTTCGCAACGGCAGAAGCTCCATTGCGACTGTTGGTCAGCAACGGCGATTCGCAACGGCCGTTGACGTTGCGAACATGTTCATTCGCAACCGAAGTCTGCCGTTGCTAAGATGTTGCTAGTTACAGGAATACCCCTACCCGGAACTAAATGTTATTGGTTATGTTTTCTAATTTAGGAATAAAATACGGACGTTGCTAATTTTTTGCAAAAAAAAAAGAAGGTCAAGTCTTCATTGACCTGGTCAAAATCCATTCCCCCCACATTTACCCCCAAACCCCACCCCCAATCGCAGTTACCCAGTTCCCCATATTCAACATACTCACAGATATACAAAACACAATGTCATTCAATGAACATATAAAACTATTTTATTGAGAATCACAAGTAGATTATATCATAGAAAAAAAGGATTCTTGAATTCATGTGAACTTAAAAGTATGAGTAAGGGTTACCAATATACAAATATCACAACAAACAAACTTATTGAGATGATGAAGACCACAAAATTTTGTAATTGACATACAATATTCTATATTGAGGTTCATAAATGGATGGGCAACCTAATTTACATAAACTGAAAGAGGCATTGCAAAATAGGGGAAGATAGAACTCCACCAGAAGAATGATGAGATTGTGCTTAACCAATTTCCTGAAAATCATAAGTAGATTCAGCTGATGCTCTAAGATCACCAGAAGAGTACTGCTTTGCACCCAAAACCCTAAATACCTGCATAAGCACCAAAATTTGAAGTTTCAGTATCGAGGTCTCAAAAGACAAATAACATTATTTTCACGCAAAAGAAAGATACAAAAACAGTTGGAGAACAGAAAACAAAGATACTGAAAATCTTATATCACCAAGGCAGGAGTTAGCAGAGCTTGTTAGCCTTAATTTCTCACTGCTTCTTATAACCAAGTATTTCAAATTTTCATGAGAGACACCATGAACTTTTTACGGTAACTTGACGAGAACAAATCACAGAACTCCAATGCAATTAATGCTAGGTATTCAGCTTTCTCATATTGAGGCGGCAAGTTATGTGAAGTTAAACAGAAGTGTAACAGGTTGCATGAGTTCCCCATGTATAAGACTCTGAATAGGCTAGTGTGGAGGGTTCTACGATCAATTAGATGTTATATTGTCCGGTCATTGAGTTTTCATCCCACTAAGATAATGCAAAAAATCTATTTGTTGTGACTATCCTAGTTCAAAAGGATGCTCAGAACACTGGACCAGTGTTCAAAGATGTGATGGACCTTATGGTATTGATCAGCTAACAAGTTTCTTACAAATCGGATACCCGAAACCATCTCTTCCACTAGGTCCTAACCGTCCAACAAAGATTATTGTTATCTAATTTTTGTATGTAAAATTCCTTTGCAAGTCAATAAATTATGTACCATAGCCAACCACACATACAAGTATGTATTTTTTTACACGGAAAATGGTAAGATGAAAGCTATGTAGGAGAACTAAAACCAGCATAAATAAAATCACTGCTATAAAGGGAATTAAAAAAAATGAATAGTAGCAATATCTCTTAACTCAAGTGCTTTGGCATAAGAATTTATAAACAACTGAGACTTATGGCTGACGTTGATGCGCACTTATGGCTTATGTTGCAGTTTCGAACCTCAAGTACACATGCCTAGCAGTCACTGCACCTAAAAACCATTTAATTAACCTAATTAGCACCAATATAATTTTCTCTCCACAAAGTAAACCTAACACCACATAACAAAATTCACAAAGATGGTACAGTGCTTTATGACTCCTCGATAGCATGTATCCCCACAAATATGCAAACAATTATGTGCCACTTCCTAAAAAATAAAATAGCACCGGAAGCTATGTACCTAAAAGTTTAACAGTTAAATTCGCTTCATTATCCTTACCCATTTCGGTAATAGTTCCTTCCCACCAACTGAAAGTTAGGCGTAATGCAAAGGTGAAGGGTTTGACATAAAAAAAAATTCAATACATAGCACAAGTATGTTCACCTACTCCCCAAAGAGAGAACCACACATTTCATTTCATTGTAGCCCCCACCACCACTTCAGGAAAACGAACTCCACTGAGAATTGTATTCATGCAGTGGTAGCCATATCTTACCTATCTCAAAGTAGAATAATAAGTACCCACTTTCATAATAGTCCACAGGAAATTATACAATGAGAAAAACTTTAAGCAGTTTAAAGAACTAGACGTTAAATGTAAATATTTGCGTATCACATGCTTACCCATTATTTATCCATGCATCCACCATATCTCCAATAGACCAACTGCAGTCCCCTCTAGCTGCTCTGCTCCTCTTCCTTGTCCCTTCATACTTTAAATCACTCACCAGACGAGGAATGAAGATTCGCAGAGCTTGAACCCCCATCAGCAAAACTTCCACAAGAGGCAAATGCCTCCTCGAAAGCAGTGATTAAGTATTTGGTACTGCATTTGTTGTAAGTCGTAGATATCTAGGATAGGAATTAGAGGGATAAATCTCCATAGAAAACTTCCCCTCTATATCAACATCATCCAGTAGCCACGACAATGTTTTTGAATCAATGAAAGGGTCATTTGATCCTGAAAAAGGTCCAACATAGAGTGAACTGAAACCCTCAACCAAGTTCTGAACAACACCAACAGAAGGCCCTGCAAAATTCATTCCCATGAAGCAGATTGGGTTGAAAGTGGTTTATAACCTCTTTGTTGAGAAGGAAAGGAGAAAGACTGGTGGAATCGAAGGGACAGAATTAGCTTCACCAACACATGGATACCCCTATGAAACTGTTTGCATATGCATATTTAGTGAATGAAATGAGTACTATAATGGAGAATGGGAAGGAGGGTTTACACTATGAGGTACTGGTGCTACTTGAGGGATTTGATACCATGGATGGAAGGGGAAGGGTGGAGGCGGAACTTTTTGAACAACAAATGATAAGCCTTGCGAAGAAGACTGGGTTGAACTGAAGGATTGTGTTGTGCTGTCCTGGTTGGCCAGATATGTAATTAGAGTTCTCTACCCTAATCAGAGGTTGAGAAGGTTAAAACGGCATTGTAGCCTCAAAAGCAACAGGGAAAGATGATGCAGTAGGTCATCCTGGGAAATTCAGAATACTAGGTTTTTCATTAACCGCGGGCCGCATCTTAAACATGTGTAGTTTTTACTTGAGTCACATGCGCCAAAACCTACCAAAACCACACATGAATCAGAGACAATAAACATCCATACATGAATAACAAATGTTACAAGAATATTTGTCTAAATTGGAGTTTAAGAATAAACTAACATGAGAACTGCACTCCCATTTTATAATGTGAATGTCTTAGTAACATTTATCTGACTGCATATATTTATCTGAGGAAACCAAATACGATCAAAGGCACTAGCAGTTCACTAGTCCCCTGCAGAAAATCCATCATTCTCCACCAAATTACCTATTCTGTAGACTGGGCAGAACCTGCAAACACATACAATCACACATTCAAATAACCAAATAATAACAATAACAATGCAACAAACTAGAATAAAGGTAATGATAAGATTAATATATTATAAACAAGACCATGACATTATTCATTAATGACTACAACATACACAACAACCTTACTCTCTATTATGAGATTATCAAGGTGTTGATGGTGGTTTTTAGACAAAAGGTAAAATTGTAAAACCTCGAATAACCTAATGTCACCGGTGACACATTTATTAGAACATTTAATACATGTAGTCAGTAACTAATGAGGCGTATTTTTTCAAATTAGGGTTTCCACGAGCAAAACCCTAATTCCCCTCCGTGCCAATAGAAAATCATGCTAGCCACACCTAGCCCAAGCTAGACGCGCCATGCAAAACGCACTCTTCCTTGGCCCTAACTATGCTAGCCACGCCAACCGCGCCAAAGCATGCCAACCATGCTAGCGGCACCTCTGTGCCAATGGAAAATCATTCCAGCCACACCAAACGCGTCAAAGCATGCAAACCATGCTAGCCGCACCTCCGTGCCAATGGCAAATCATGCCAGCCACACCTAGCCCAAGCTAGCCGTGCCATGCCAAACGCACTCTGCCTTGGCCCTAGCTATGCTAGCCACACCAACCGCGCCAAAGCATGCCAACCATGCTAGCCGCACCTCTGTGCCAATGGAAAATCATGCCAGCCACACCAAACGCGCCAAAGCATGCCAACCATGATAGCCGCACCTCCGTGCCAATGGAAGATCATGCCAGCCACACCTAGCCCAAGCTAGCCGTGCCATGCCAAACGCACTCTTCCTTGGCCTTAACTATGCTAGTCACACCACACCACGCCAAGCCAAACACCATTACCTTGGCCCTATCCGCGCCACCATACTGGTCTTCCCCTTGCAGCTACCAAAGTGAAGGCGTGCAACAATCAACGGTTGCCCTTCAACCCCGGGAGAAAATCCTGGCCGTCTAAGGTCTCCTCATGGCCTTTGGCCCAAGGCCCTAGCTTGGTCACGCGCCTAGCCAAGCTAGCCACGCCATGCCAACATGCTCGCTGGTAGCCTAACTTGCAACCTAGGGCCAAACGTCCATGCATTCCATTGGCACATGCCAACATGCTCGTTGGTAGCCTAACTTGCAAACCGTGCAACCTAGGACCAAACTTCCACGCATGTCATTGGCACATGCCAAGATGCTCGCTTGTAGCCTAACTTGCAACCTTGGGCCAAACGTCCACGCATGCCATTGGAACATGCCAACATGCTCGCTCGTAGCCTAACTTGCAACCCGTTTAACCTAGGGCCAAACGGCCACGCATGCCATTGGCACATGCCAACATGCTCGCTGGTAGCCTAACTTACAAACCATATAACCTGCAACTAAGGAATTCCGCACATGCCATTGGCATATGCCAAACGCGCCACCTGCAGCCTGGCATTGCCACTTGCACTCAAGTTGCAACCTGCAACCAAGGCATTTCGCACATGCCACATGCGCCACTTACAGCCTGGCATTGCCACTTGCACTCAAGGTGCAACCAACACTCGAGACATCAACACAAATTGGGGGATGCTTTCCAGGGTTTTGGTTTGGCGGTCACAGCATGCAGCGTACACTACGCTCATATTAAGAAAGCGTGAATAGGAATAAAGCGGTCAAATAAATGAGGAAATAATGGTGAAAACATTTTCACCCATAAACACCATGCGGTTACCACCTCCTCCCATTATTTGACCCTTTACTCTCTTCCTTCATGAGGCCATGGTACGTTTCCATCTCAACTTGTATAAATAGGTCTTACCTATTTCCACCAGACAACAAGTCTCGGTCAGGAGAAATACAACACTCTCAGAAAGGCAACTTTGCAAGCTTCCTAAGCTTCCACTTTTCTGATACAAGTTAAGACACTACATTTCCAGAACTATTCTGGTCTCAACACCTTTCTTCGCTTCCCTCCCCAAATCAACCCTTCTCCTCCAATTTGTGACCGAAGCAAGTCTGGAACGGTTATTTCTTGGTTTAGGCCGGACTTGTACAGATTGATCTCTTGAACCTAAAAATTGCTCAACGTGCAACATATTTGTTTAGGGTTTAAACTAGTTTCTCACTCACCTACCGAATTTACCAAAATCGGCAGAAACGATTTTTACCCATAAACAATTGGCAACCACAGCGGGAGGATTGATCTATCGGTTACAATACCAACTCCAACTCCTGATTTCGTTTCCCCAATGACAATCCAAATATGGTGGAACTCAAGTCTAGAGCGGCTACCGAGAATACCAGCACAGAGCACGTCCTTGATGTTAACGTTTCTCCCAATAACATTGTTGCATCACCTAATGACTATAGTAACTTCGAATGTACTCCCTCAAGCGTAACACCGCCAATCACCAGGGCCAGATCCGCTACCTCCGACAAGATGAGAGACCGGAGGGACCAGAGGAAATCGTCCTTATGTCACCATCGCTGATTTGATGGAACGAGAGGATATGCTCGCCAGATCTCAGACGGATATGGTTTCAACACAAAAGGAGGTACTCGTCTTTCTCAAGACCCTAACAAAGCAACTACCATGTGAGTCGCATATTCCAGAGCTGCTTAGGAATGTCTCCAATAACCCCAACACCAGCGCCCCAGCGGAGCACGCCTCCGCGGACGAGGAAATTCGCGCCAGAATCTCATTGGAAAGGAATCAGCCGTCCAACTTCGTCACGCGGGAAGATCTGGAGCAACTTCTACGCAACCGAATCAAGAATGATGAATTGCACATGCATCAACACCAACCCCCTTACCTATCCGAAATGCAGAGAATCCCTCTTCCAAAGGGGTACTCATCTCCTCAATTTTCCATGTACGATGGTACTGGGAATGCTCGTGAGCATGTCTCCCGTTTCCTGGAATCCCTAGGTGAACATGAATATAATCACATTCTTCGTCTAAGGGAATTCTCAAAATTACTCACTGGAAGGGCGTATACATGGTACAACAACATCCCGCCGAACAGTATTCCCAACTAGAGTAGCATGGTCACCGCATTTTACAGGAAATACTTCTTCGTGTCTGAACAAGTTACTTTCTTGGACCTCGGAAGAATGTACCAGTGGGATAATGAACATCCGAATAATTTCGTCAAAAGGTTCAGGGTTCAAGCACTCGACTGTCACGACCCAAACGAAACCTAGCAATAGCTGGTGAACGCGTGCATCAATGGTATGGTTCCTATTTACCGCGCCTTGCTAGAGAACTTGCGCTTCCAAACATTCTCCGAACTCCATGAAGCCGCCATACGATCCGCAATGACAGCACCGGCATTACTGGAAAGAACTAGGCCAACTCGAACCGAAGACACGCGTGAAACTCGCGGGAATAAATGCCTCATCAGCAAGCAATTTAATGCCGGCTCATCCTCCGTGAACATAGTAAACGAAATAGGAAAAAGGAAGGCCCCAACTACGGGCCATCAGCCAAAACGTGAAGCGCCGGTGCAACGGGAAGCCTCGCCATGGAAGATCGTCACTAAAACTCCCATGCAGCATCATGAAACCGAAGGAAATTCCCTTGATTTCCTGTTTCCTATTGAGGAGGTGATTGACCTCCTAGAAGCCAGGGTTCAAGATGATGTTATTAGACTTCCACCTCCCAGACGTCCACCAACTGAGGCTGAAATGGTGAAACCCAAGTACTGCCATCACTGTAGGACCAGAATATCGCTACAACAATACGTCTACGAAATTAATGACACTTCTGCGAGTGTAATCGTGAGTTTTTCAACAATGCTTGATGGGTGTCGCAGAATAGGTTTAAAGAATGACGTAATAGCTGACGATTGAATAAACACGGGAAAAGCATGTTTGTCTTGTGATGGTTTTAAAGCTTGCGATAATAAACATTACAACTATCACGATAAGATCGCAGAGTAAATCCGAAATAAAAGGAAAACTTAGCTGTCATCCACTAGGTAATTTCCTATATAAAGGGTTCCAATAGATTCAGAGAGGGATGATGTATTTTTTTGAGAGTTGAGAAAGTCTTGAGGAGAGAGAAACTTGGAAAGAATAGTTGTAATCAGAATTTTTGTAAACATTTCTGAGATTTGAATGATAAGTGTCATTTTTAATCTTTAATTATGAGTTGAATATTGTAAAATCTTAACAAGGTTGTAGTGTGGGATTTCCTGCAACTACATTTTTGCGCCCGAAACATGGATTGAATTAGCGAAAATCACAGAAAGGGCGAAGCGAAAGATGAGAGTCATTCAAGATCAAGAAGATGATTAAACAAATCGGTAAAATAGTTGAAGGAAAAATGATTAAAACGAAGGAGAATTGGAGTGTGATGTGATAACAAGAACAATGATTGATAAGTTCCATGAAAACATTAAAGGGGAGATACACAAACGGGATTTTGAAGGAAAAAAAATTATGACAGTAGAAAAAATATCATCATTAAAGGATTGGGAAAAACAGGAGATCACGTTTACAGCAGCAGAAATACTAGAATAAAATTTAAATCACACATCTCCTTTGGTAATCACAATATCCACTATACCAATGAAAAGAAGAAAATCAATAAAATCTGCGGAAGAGTGGGCTGTAAAAATAATTTTGGTGGACGCAGGAAGCTCTGTGGATATAATATTTTATCATGCTTTTAGGAGAATGGGATACAAGGATGAAGAAATGACTTGTCCAACATATCATATTCATGGCTTTGGAAAATCTTTAACAAAACCTAAAGGAGAAATAGAGGTACGAATTCCACTGGGAGAAATTGAAACACAAATAACATTATGTGTGGTAGACGTGGAATCACCGTACAATATGATATTGGGAAGACCATGGATACATGAAATCAAGGCTGTAGCATCAACATTGCATCAATGCATCAAATTTCCTATGCCCAGTGGAGTTGGAGAAATTAGAGGAGATACATATCTTGCGAAGATGTGCTATCAAATTGAAGTAAGAAATTACGAAGAACGTCCAAAGCTGCGAAAAGCTCGCAAAAAAGCGGTGAGGGAAGCAAAGAAAGAAGAAGAATTTAAAGTTTATATGATAAGAGCAAAAGAAGGAAAAGGAGTACCCAGCGAAATCTCGTGAGAAGAATATGAACCTGCGAGAACAATAAAGACACCAACACCAATGGGAGAACCTGAGGCCAGTTACATCGCAGCAGAACCAACCAAGGAAGTAAATGTTGGAAGTGAAAAAGAACCTAAGTTACTGAAAATTGGAACTATAATGGATGCAGATGAAGAAGAGAGAACTATAAATCTTCTGCGAGAGTATAAGGACATCTTTGCGTGAAACATGGATGAAATTCCAGGCATAGATCCATCAGTAGCATGTCATAAACTAGAAATTAGTAAAAATGCAAGACCTTTTAAACAAAGAATAAGAAAGATCGCAACAACATATCATTCCCAAAAAGAAGAAGAATTACAGAAAATGCTTGATGCAGGAATTATAAGACAAGCAAAATATCCAGAATGGATTGCAAATATGGTGGTGGTCCTAAAGAAGAACATGGGAATAAGAATTTGCATAGACTTTACAGATTTGAACAAAGCTTGTCCTAAAGATAGTTTTCCATTACCAGATATTCCGTAAATAGTTGAGTCAACAGCGGGAAATGTAAGAATATCGTTGTTAGATGGATATAAAGGGTATAATCAAATCCCTCTCGCTGAAGAAGATCAAGAACACACTGCATTTTTTGCTCCAAGAGGGTTATATTGTTATACAAAGATGCCCTTTGACTTGCGAAATGCGGGTGCAACATATCAAAGAATGGTGGAAAAGGTGTTTGCGAGGTGGATACACAAAACATTAGAGGTGTATGTGGACGATATGTTGATTAAAAGCAAAGAAGCTAAAGATCATGTGCAAGATTTGAAAGAGATTTTTGACCAAATGCGACATTTTAACATCAAAGTGAATCCTTCTAAGTGTACTTTTGGAGTAACTTCAGTAAATTTTTTGGGTTATATTGTGTCAAAAGAAGGAATACAGGTTGATCCAGAAAATGTGCAAGCAATTCGCGATATGCCAACACCAGCAACAGTAAAATATGTGCAAAAATTAAATGGACTCTTAGCCTCGCTAGGGAGATTCATCTCGTGATTATCAGACAAGTGCAAACATTTTTTAGATATACTCAAGAAGGGAACAAAGTTCAAGTGGACATAAGAATGTGAAAAAGATTTTCAAGGAATTAAAGAACATTTAATAAACATAACTATCTTACAGAAAGCTGAACCAGGGGAAGAATTATTGATTTATCTTGCCACAACCACATACGCGCTAAGTGCGGTATTGCTGCGAATAGATGCAGGGGTAGAAAAGCCAATTTATTATATCAGCAAAACATTCAATTCTGGAGAGAGAATTATTCAAATATCGAGAAGTTAATTCTAGCACTAGTACATGCAACTTTTAAGCTTCGTATCTACTTCCAGACACATAAAATCAAAGTATTAACAAGAGTACCAATTGAGTCAGTAATGAAGAATTCAAAAAGATCAGGCAGAGTTGAAAGATGGAATTCACAAGTAGGGCACTTTGATATTAAATATGACATTTTATCTTCGCCAAAGTCACAAGTTATAGCAGATTTCTTAGTTGAATTTCCTTTAGAAGATGATGAAGCTGTGGAAGAAATGATGGATATAGAAGAAGAACATGGAGACTCAAGAGAGTTGTTAACAGAACCCAACATATGGGAAATATTAGTGGATGGATCATCAAATGGTGAGGGCAATGGAGTTGGAGTTGTTTTTATCTCCCCAGAAGGAGAAAAAATGGATTTTTCATTTAGATTAGAATTTGCATCTACTAACAATGAGACAGAATATGAAGCTGTGATCCATGCTTTAAAATTCGCAATATAAATGAAATTAGAAAATGCAAGAATTACTAGCGATTCGCAATTGGTTATTCGCCAGATCAAAGGAGAATACACAACAAATGAACCATCTTTGAAGAAATACAAAAAATTGGTTGAAGAACTGTCTGCGAGAATACCAAAAATAAAATGGAGACATATATCAAGGAAAGATAATAGACTCGCAGATGCTTTTGCTTTCATATCAAGTATGATGACAAATCCAGCTGCAAGATACATAAAAATACAAACACTTTTGATACCTTCAATAAACAAGGAAGAAGAAGAAACAAATGTGATGATGGTAGAAGCTGACGAGGAAAATCCACAAAGCAATATTACATATTGGCGAGATGATATTCACGCGTACTTGGCAAGAGGAGAAATTCCAAGAAATAGATTAGAAGCACATAAATTGAAAAGTAGAGCAACAAATTATGAACTAAGAGATAGAGTATTATATCGCAGATCTTTTAGTGGACCATCTCTAAGATACTTGACAAGGGAAGAAGGACAAAATATATTAAATATGTTGCATAGTGGTGATACTGGTAATCACTGTGGGGAAGGTCTTTGGCATATAGAACAAAAATGCAAGACTATTATTGGCCATATATGCATGAGGATGCGAAGCAACTCTCAAGGCGTTGTGAAGATTGTCAGCGATATGGAAAGAGAATACATGCACTAGGAGCACCATTATCATCTTCAACAAGTGTGTGGCCCTTTGGGAAATGGGGACTAGATATTGTGGGACCATTCGTACCTAGTTCTGGAAAAAGAAGATATTAAATTGTCGCGACAGATTATTTCACAAAATGGGGAGAGGTAAAGGCAGTACAACATATCAGCGATAAAGACATTTTTACATTCATCTTTGAAAATATAATTTGCATATTTGGGATACCAACACAATTGGTATCTAATAATGGAAAGCATTTTGAAGGGAAGAATATAGAGTTACTACTCAATGCATTTAAGATACGGTGTGGAAAATCTACTCCTTTATATCCACAAGAAAATGGTCAGGCTGAGGCAACTAATAAGACAATCGTAGACATCTTAAAGAAGAAGTTAGAAGGATACCACAAAACATGGTGCGAGCAAGTGCATAATGCAATATGGGCTTACAATACAACTAGAAGAGAAGCTACTAGAATGTCACCTTTTTGTTTGACATATGGAGTTGAAGCTTTGTTGCCAACAGAAGTTACTATTCCTACGCCGAAAAGAGAAGGTTGGGAAAGAAATCTAAGTGCTGGTATGATTCTAAATAAACTAGATGAATTGGAAAAAAAGAGAGATAAGGCCTTGCAACATATGGAAAATTACCATCGAAGATTAGCTCGTGAGTACAACAAACGTGTTAAAAAACGCGAATTCCAACTAGGTAATTTAGTGCTGCGAGAAACACCAAGTTATCAACAAGAAAATGGTGGGAAATTGGCGAGAAGATGGAATGGACCTTACATTATTAAAGAGATAATTGGATCTGGGGCATACAAACTAATGGATCCTGAAGGAAGAGATGTTGGTCAGCGATTGGATAGACCATGGAATAGGTTATTTCTGAAAACATATTATCAATGATAAATTATATAAGGTAAGAGATGCAGGTATGCTATATGATAAAATAGGTAATTAATTTTTCTTCCTCTATTATAACTGCGATAATATCGCAAGAAAAGCGAATCAAAATTTCGCAGAGATTTATAGAATGGGACGAACCTTTATGGCGTACACCCTAGTTCGCAGGTACAATCTCACAAGAGGCAAAAGTAAGACCTAAAGTACGTCATATGAGGGGGCATCTCTTTACTTGACTCAGGGATAATGTTATCCCACTGCTGGAACCTGAGTCATGCAGATGTTGAGGTTAAAGAAAACCTATCCAGGAGAGATACCTTGGATTTCCATCTTTATAAGGTTATACCCTGGTTGGACGACCGAGGATATCTTCTAAGGAGTTTAGAGTATGACCAAGGCGTCGAGGTACACGGTTGAGCCAAGGGTGCCCGGGACGGATGAACCTACCCTGGCCATTCTTGGTAAGTCTTGGTTATGATACATTCATCCCAAAGAAAACCCCATTTAGGGTGCAGTCTTGTAACTATAAGCCATATAGGCATAAAGGACAAGAGGCTGCGAAAACAACTAGTTTTTGGTAAATCTGGATGAGAGGAGCTAGTCTTGTATGGCCGATGTGCCCTCCTTGAAGGGGCAGCCAGAGGGAAGATAAGGGTGGCACCCTCCATTAGGGAGCTGATAAGTGTCTTAAGACGACAATGTCATGGGGATTTATGCTCGCAAGAGCATTTAGGCCTGTCATATTGTCGTGTGACGAAAATTATACAAAGGCAACAAACCCAAAGAAAAAAATGATAAGATGAGATCAATAGGTTTTTACTTAAAACTGTAAAGACGTCCTGCGATTTCATCGCTAGACGGCAATGTCACAAAACTTTGTTCTCGCAAGAGAATTTAGATTTGTTATATTGTCGCAGAGAAATTGAGTAAGAACAGATAAGTCAAGATCAATTGGTTTTTGCATGCAAATGTAAAGATGTCCTACGATTTTGTCGCAGACATAAAGTTGGAAAAATAAGACCTTTAACTAGGAAGGAAAGATAAGACCAAAAGAATAATTTCAAACATTAACTATTTTCTTTAAGAAGGAAAGTTTATTCATCGCAGCAACAAGACTCCTTCAGATTTATTCAAAAAAATTTATTCAGAATCGCAAAATGGGATTATTGAAAGAAAATATCACAGCCATATCGCAGTCTCCATCACATCAAAAAATCATTCATAATTTTGCAAGTAATATAGCAACACAGCTCACATAAAGAAGGTAAGAGAAGTAACTAGTCGTTTCAAGAAAGATAATGAGGGGAAAATAGGGGAATTAATAAACATAATACCATTATCTTCCTTGAAAATATTCAAAGTAAAAGAAATAAAGGTTGAGTTCCAAAGTTACATTGTTTGCAAAAAAAAAAAAAAGGAAAGGAAAGGAAAGAAAACAAAAGTAAAGCTTAAGGTTCATCATTGGTCTCGCCAGATTCATTATCTTTGCCAGTATTATCATCTTTTCCAACATTCTTATCATTGCGATTTTCTCCTTCTTTTGGTTCTTCATCAACAGTTGCTTCACCACCTGTAGTTACTTCTTTAGGAGTGATTTCTGGGTTCTCTTGAGAAGCATTTTCTTCATTATCTTCTTGAGTAGTATTTTCTTCACTACTTACATATTCTAAATCCTTGTCCATGGGAAGAGGAACTTCATCATCTTCAACTGGTAGAGGAGGAACAGATATAGGAGGAAGAGAGTGGGAAATCAGAATGTCGTTCACAAGAACTTCAGCACTAAGATGAACCTTGGGAAGGAAACCCCTGTCAAGATTTCTAATCTCAATATTCTTGAAATATTCAAGATAATCAGATCTTCTCTCTGCTAGGTCGTGAGATTTAACAAGATCAGAAGTGAGAATCCTCATTTCTTTGCGAACTTTATCCAGTTTATCAGTCAGTTCAGAAACGGTAGAATGAAGGCTTCTTTCAGATTCTGCGAGAAATAAAAATGACAAGAAAATATTCAGATGAATATCTCACAAGAAGAATAGTGGAAAAATTAAATAGAAAAATTAATAGTCAAGATAGTCGAAATGACTACCTTCCTTTTGCGAAATTAAATTTTGAATTAGCGATAAACAACAGTTCTCCCATTGATTCATGGCATCGTCAAATTTATCCCCAACTATACCCTTCAGGCGAGATTTTATCTTTTCTTCTTTGGAAAGGAGATATGAGTTTTTCTTCGCGAGTAAAGAATAAGATTCTTTTAGTTGGGAATACTGGTCTTGAAGCTTGCTCGCCTTTAAACTAAGAGTTAATCTACCTTTGATAAGTTTATCCTTCTCGGTGGCAGATGATTCAGTTATTTCCTTAAGCTCATTCTTAAGGGAACGAAGGGATTGCTCTTGATTATCACATACTCTCTGAAGATTACTCAATTGTTTCGAGGAAATCGCCATCGCCATCAAGCTTGAGAATTTATGCCTTTCTTGAGATAAAGTTCTATTTTCGTCTGATAAAGATTTCATCGCCAAATTAGCTTTGGTTAACAAATAGGAGAGGTGAGTAACCTCGCTGCTTAACAAATTCTGGCTTTGCAATAATTGATTGTTCTCATTAGTAAGATTATCAATTTTATCGATTGAATATGTGTAGAGATTATATAATCTATTGAAATGGTCCATCCAAGAATCTTTTTCAACACGAGCTTCTTCAGTGATAGATTCAAATTTAAGTCTCTCAATGAATCGATTCCGATTTAAAACTTAATGTACAAGCCAATAATTTAAGAAAGAAATCTAAGTACAGATAAAACGAAAACTTGCTAGAACAAGAAAACAAAAAGACAGAGGCAGGAAAATTGTACCTTTCAGCTCGTCATTTTTTCTGCGAAGATTATCGCAATCAAGTAGAGAGTTGCGAAGTTTATGATTAAGAGTATCACATTCGGAAGTTTTGGCTTGGAGGTCTCTCTTCAGAACTTCAATTTCATTTTCTAAAGAAACTCGCGAGTTAGTGCGATCAGAACCAAAATATTTGATTAAAGTATCGCAAACAATATGTTTGAAAGGATCAGTAGAGGATTTTCTAGCATCATCTAAAATGTTGGATAAAACCCCAAAAGTAGCATCAACCTATACTGGTATTTCTTTAGATGAGGGAAGAGGTGTAGAAGGTGAAGTAGTAATGATGGAAAGCTGAAGGTTTGAATCATTTGTAATGGTTGCATCGTCAGATGGAGGAGTTTTTGGGAAGGTAACAGTTGAAGGTAATAATGGACTGGTGGGAACTGCGTTTACAACAATTTTGGGAGATTCATTTGTTAAAGGATCGGTGGAGAAAGAGATGTTGGTGGTGATATTCTCGCATAGGGAAAAAGGAGGATTCAATTGCGAGGGTGTGGGAATGACTCTCGCTGATGTTAACTTGGGAATGATAATGTCATCATCAAGAATTTTATTGTGGCGGGACCTTTTATGAGGTTTAGCGATATTCTCGTCATTCTGCAATAATAACTTAGATAAGAAACAGAGGCAACAATATTGTTATTAAGAAATAGAATGTGTTTCTTACTACCTTATTATTCGCAGAACTCCTTTTCTTGTCAGTTGGCCTTTTACGAAGATTAGGGTTTTGAGTTGCGGACTGAGCGTTGGGAGTAATTCCACTAAAGGGAAAACATAATGTGGGAATTATGAAAAATCGAACAAAGAAAATTGAGGAACATAAATAAAAATCGGTTCAAACAGATAAAGTAATTGAAACACATACCTTGATGACTCCATTAGAACAGTAGCAGGAGAATATGAAGAAGAAGAAGAGTTGCAGACGGAAAACAAAGTAAACAGACAAAGAAAGTAGAAAAGTAAAGGAAGAAAATTAATTCAATAACCTAACTCTACCTTTTATAGGAAAAAAATGAGATGACCTATTGGGTGAAGACGTGTTGGTAAAAATAAGAATTACAACACGTATAGGCGGTTAAGCTAAATCAACGGAATCTTGTCGAGAAGAAAATATGGAAAGAAAATAAGTTGCGAGCACTATGAAGAATTGGAGATTCTCATATCTTCTCCATTTTATGAAGAAGACATGAGAAGAGGCAAGATGTAATACTAGAATATCGCTACAACAATACGTCTGCGAAATTAACGACACTTCTGCGAGTGTAATCGCGAGTTTTTCAACAACGCTTGATGGGTGTCGCAGAATAGGTTTAAAGAATGACGTAATAGCTGACAATTGAAGAAACACGGGAAAAGCATGTTTTTCTTGTGATGGTTATAAAGCTTGCGATAATAAACATTAAAACTATCGCGATAAGATCGCAGAGTAAATCCGAAATAAAAGGAAAACTTAGCTGTCATCCACTAGGTAATTTCCTATATAAAGGGTTCCAATAGATTCAGAGAGGGATGATGTATTTTTTTTTTGAGAGTTGAGAAAGTCTTGAGGAGAGAGAAACTTGGAAAGAATAGTTGTAATCAGGATATTTCTGAGATTTGAATGATAAGTGTGGTTTTTAATCTTCAATTATGAGTTGAATATTGTAACATCTTAACAAGGGTGTAGTGTGGGATTTCCTGCAACTACAATCACCACAGGTTCGTTCATCACCCGAACAGCAATTGCAACAGATTAAAGCATATTTTCAAAGAAAGGATAGAAGCGGGAGAGCTCCAACTAGGAGACGAAGGAGTGCATCGAGACCCACTCCCAATAAGAAACTGCGGGTCCTCTGGGGACTCCGTGCATGAGAATGTGCAATCCATGATGCAGCATGTATGCGAAATTCTCTATCTTTCCAAGGTGTAGCGCTAAGATATTTTCGCAGCTCTCAATCGCGTTGTATTCGGCAAGCGACTCTTTCTCTCCTCGGAAACCACACTAGGGGCCCAAGCTTTCCAAATGGGCGGAACCGAAAGGGGGAACTGGGGACTGCGGACCACGTCCCTTTTAAGAGGTATCAAGTTTTACAACACGCTCATCGACGCGACCTCTGACCTCAACATCATTACTTTCAAGATACTAAAGGCAGCGGGATTTACAAAACAAGATGTTACCTATTCCCCGTCCATGATTAAGAATCCGAGAGGAGAAGCTTTGAACGCGCATGGCTACATCAACCTCGAGATCAGGGTGGGAGATGCTATAACGCATAGCAAATTCCACATTGTCAAAAAACTAGGTCATGACATGACATTGGGACGCTTATGGGTACTCGACAACAAAGCGAAATTAGATGTGCATCCTCTACCGACGTCCACGCCCGAAGGAATTTCCAACAAATCATCCCACTGGTTATCGCCTCGACGAACCATCAAAGGGACCCAGATATCTGGAGAGGACCTGTTGGCGCTAGCTCATGGATTTCAAACGCAAGTAAGTCTGATCGATCAACCTTCTCTACAACCAGTCATTCCTTCCCCCATTCCGTTATGGGGACTCGACGCGATTACTGTCACGGACGCTGTCAAGAAATGTGAATGGGGTGTTGGGCCATTTGAACACTTTACAAAAATCTTGGAAACTTTTATTGAAACCAATAAAGCCAAGACTCAAACGGTTGTATGACGTCTGAACCCGTTTTCAATTGGAGATGTAGTGGTCAAGGTAAACTCGTTTCAAGTTGGGAAGATGACAATAAAAATGGCTACTCAGATTGATTCGCCCAATGGAAGAGAAGATGAGTTGCATCTGGTGGCGGACATCCTTTTAGGAGGATATTCCAAGCTCATCAACGCATACACACCTGAAGGAATGATAATTCACTCGCGATGGCTCAAGGCCTCTAATCCCTAAAATGCTGTACTTCCCAGTCACTCTCCCTTTTAGTATTTCCTTTATCAATTCATCTTAGTAGTTGTACCTACCCGAGAGGAATACACCGTTTGTATTCTCTCCTGGAGTTTCTTTTCCCACAAAAGAAAAAAAAAAGAGCAAAGCATAAATACATCCCTTTCCAAATAAGTTCTCCAGATAACGCAGCAATACATCAAAATTAACCCAGAAAACCATTGCATATCCATCATACCACAACCAGAAATACCTCATTCAAAAAATAATAATATATATATATATATAAAGCAACATGCTGACTGATGAAGAAGAAGGTAAAGATGAGTTTACGAAAAAAAAAAAACACATCAGGGGAACTAAGCCGCTGACAGAAATAACAAAAGGGAGGAACTAGCCATTGAAGGATGGAACACCAGTCCTCTTGGTCAAGGCTATCTTCAAGCACTTCCCCCAGTAATCCCTCGGGCAAAAAAGGTTCCATTCAGCGGTGTTAGAAGAAGAAACCTCAACATCCCATCCCGAAGCAACCATAGAAGCAGTGTCCATCCCGACGACCGGTCCAGCATACGTAGAGGTGTAAAACGTGCCGGCCCGGCACAGCCCGACACACAAAGTCGCGTGCTTCACGTGCCATGTTCTGTGCTGTGCTTTGCCAACGATTTAAACGTGTTGTGTCGTGTTGTGCTTTACTAGTCAAAAGTTAGGCACGGCACATCACACGAATAAACGTGATGTGTCGTGCTATGCCGTGCTGGCACACGTGTTATAAATAATTTGAAATCACTTAATGATATACATTAAGTCGGACATTATTACGAGAATCTAAATAGACAACATATCATTTGAATTTTTTTCAAGTAAAATCAACAAGTTTATTCAATAAAAAGAAATAACCCATCAAATATAAAATTGGATCATTGTCATGTAAATTAATGTTCTAGTCAAATATAGGTAACGACATTATAAAAACGGTATTGGAATATATTTTCCAAATATTTAGGTATTATATGTGTTGTTATAAAAATAAGTCGGCATAAAATGTCAAAAACTAGCTAGAATAGTGACTCTTTTGTGAAATATACACAAAATGTGATATATTATGCCTTGTTATATGGTGTACTTGTGCATTCTATGACGTGCTTTCTTAACGTGTTGTGTTGTGCCGTGACACGTGCTAATCCGTACCGCGCTACTTGTCTTTATCTACTTGTGCCAATTAGTCAAACCAAAGACGTCCCATTTAACTAACGTCTTTGGGCGTCTCTTTGGGGCTGGGCTGTGCTCAACTTTTAGCGTGCTGGGATGGGCTGTGATCGTGCTGGCACAACCCAGTTTACACCTCTAAGCATACGCCACCATGACCCCTCCGGTATCACCAACAACACCTTTTGCGTCAACTTCAAAATTTATTTCGTTTCCGTCAGATGCTCCTTCGAAGGATTTCTCAGTAATACTCCGAAGAAGATTTTTTGATTCATCTGCATCAACATCAAGAACCATGGCGCTATTCTCCAAAATATTCACATGCTCGATTTTTCATCGCTTCGACATAGAAAAAATTCGATCCGCTCTATGACTGGACCAAGGAAAGGCTTTGCCACACTGGAGCTTCTCAATACGCCAAGGTTCTTCCTCATTTTCTCGCCCCTCCTCCATACTCACCGAACCCAAGAAAATCCGAACACGCGCCTGCACTTCATGGAGATAAATGGAAGGGAGGTCTTTAATGATTCCACCAGCTTCATGGAACAGAGATTCAATCCTATCCAATGCCTCCTCAAGATAAAAAGATCGGTTTCCGCCAATTCTGAAGTCCTTCTCCGAAGAGTTAAAGGCACGGCCATCCCTGGAGGGTCCCATCATACACTACAAAGAACATGGAAAATGATCAAGCTCCATCCTATCTATACACATATAAAAGAGGATAACATAAAATAAAAAAAAAACATACCGGTATGATCTTCTTAGCCCGAATAACCCTGGTCAGGATGCTCTTGCAAGAGTCAGACCTCGCGCTTTCATCTGGAGAATCTGGCTGGTTAGAGGATGATTCATCTCTGTGTTACATGACAAAGAGAGAAACTGAACAAGCAGAATCTTTTCTCAAACAAGTGAGACGATGCAATTACGCTGGGTATGAATATGGAACCCTAAAAACGGAAAGGAAGCAATGAGGGACATAACGCTTCCGGATTTTTTAGCATGGATGATGCCCTGATTGAAGCCGCGTGTGAAGGAAGGAAAAATAAGGAAACTTTGCTATCTGTAGAAACACCTACTCCTTCTTTGTTTGCACCGGTCCCACCAAGCTCACGCCCAGCTTCCCAGTTTCCCAAGGACGCCCAGCTTCCCAGCTTCCCAAATTGTGTCAGCCTCCCAATTTGTGCAAAACTGCCAGAGGAAAGGATTCCAAATCCTATCTATAAAAAGGTCATACAATCCTCCTCAATTCTCTTTACGACTTACTGTTGATAGTTTGTCACCATCTTATGCTTACCTCGCAACAAAGCTCCTGTTCCGAGCTAAGCAGGGGACTTAATGTTGATGGTGGTTCTTAGACAAAGGGTAAAATTGTAAAACCCCGAATAACCTAATGTCACCGGTGACACATTTATTAGAAAATTTAATACATGTAGTCATTAATTAATGAGGGGTATTTTTTCAAATTATGGTTTCAACGAGCAAAACCCTAATTCCCCTCCGTGCCAATAGCAAATCATGCCAGCCACACCTAGCGCAAGCTATCCGTGCCATGCCAAATGCACTCCGCCTTGGCCCTAACTATGCTAGCCACGCCAACCGCTCCAAAGCATGCCAACCATGCTATCCGCACCTCTGTGTCAATGACAACTCATGCCAGCCACACCAAACGCGCCAAAGCATGCCAACCATGCTAGTCGCACCTCCGTGCCAATGGAAAATCATGCCATCCACACCTAGCCCAAGCTATCCGCGCCATGCCAAACGCACTCTGCCTTGGCCCTAGCTATGCTAGCCACACCAACCACGCCAAAGCATGCCAACCATGCTAGCCGCACCTCTATGCCAATGGAAAATCATGACAGCAACACCAAACGCGCCAAAGCATGCCAACCATGATAGCCGCACCTCCGTGCCAATGGCAAATCATGTCATCCACACCAAACGTGCCAAAGCATGCCAACCATGCTAGCCGCACCTCCGTGCTAATGGAAAATCATGCCAGACACACCAAACGCGCCAAAGCATGCCAACCATGCTAGCCGCACCTCCGTGTCAATGGAAAATCATGCCAGCCACACCTATCCCAAGCTAGCCGCGCCATGCCAAACACACTCTTCCTTGGCCCTAGCTATGCTAGCCACATCAACCATGCCAAATTATGCCAACCATGATAGCCGCACCTCTGTGCCAATGGAAAATCATGCCATCCACACAAAATGCGCCAAAGCATGCCAACCGTGCTAGCCTCACCTTTGTGCCAATGGAAAATCATGCCAGCCACACCTATCCCAAGCTAGCCGCGCCATGCCAAATGTACTCTGCCTTGGCCCTAGATATGTTAGTCACACCACGCCAAGACAAACACCCTTACCTTGGCCCTAGACGCGCCACCATACTGGCCTTACCCTTGTGGATACCAAAGTTAAGGCGTGCAACAATTAACGGTTTCCCTTCAACCCAGGAGAAAATCCTGGTCGTCTAAGGTCTCCTCATGTCCTTTGGCCCAAAGCCCTAGTTTGGTCACGCACCTAGCCAAGCTAGTCGCGCCATGCCAACATGCTCTCTAGTATCCTAACTTGCAACCTAGGGACAAACGGCCACGGATGCCATTGGCACATGCCAACATGCTCGCTGGTAGCCTAACTTCCAACCTAGGGCCAAACGGCCACGCATGCCATTGGCACATGCCAACATGCTCGTTGGTATCCTAACTTGAAACCTAGGGCCAAAAGGCCACGCATGCCATTGGCACATGCCAATATGCTCACTGGTATCCTAACTTGCAAACCGTGCAACCTAGGGCTAAACGGCCACGCATGCCATTGGCACATGCCAACATGATCGCTGGTAGCCTAACTTTCAACCTAGGGACAAACATCTACGCATTCCATTGGCACATGCCAACATGCTCGCTGGTATCCTAACTTTCAAACCGTGCAACCTAGGGCCAAATATCCACGCATGCCATTGGAACATGCCAACATGCTCGCTGGTAGCCTAACTTGCAACCTAAGGCCAAACGTCCACGCATGCCATTGGCACATGCCAACATTCTTGATGGTAGCTTAACTTACAAACCATATAACCTGTAACCAAGGAATTCTGCACATGCCACACGCGCCACCTGCAGCCTGGCATTTCCACTTGCACTCAAGTTGCAATCCGCAACTAAGGCATTCCGCACATGACACACGTGCCACTTGCAGCCTGACATTGCCACTTGCACTCAAGGTGCAACCAACACTCGAGACATCAACACAAACTTGGGGATGCTTTCCAGGGTTTTGGTTTGGCGGTCACAGCATGCAGCGTACACTACGCTCACATTAAGAAAGCGTGAATAGGAATAAAGCGGTCAAATAAATGAGGAAATAATGGTGAAAACGTTTTCACCCATAAACACCATGCGGTTACACCTCCTCCCATTATTTCACCCTTTACTCTCTTCCTTCATGAGGCCAGGGTACGTTTCAATCTCAACTTGTATAAATAGGTCTTACCTATTTCCACCAGACAACAAGTCTCGGTCAGGAAAAATATAACACTCTCAGAAAGGAAACTTTGCAAGCTTCCTAAGCTTCCACTTTTCTAATACAAGTAGAGACACTACCTTTCCTAAACTATTCTGGTCTCAACACCTTTCTTCGCTTCCCTCCCCAAATCAACCCTTCTCCTCTACTTTGTGACCGAAGCAAGTATGGAACGGCCATTTCTTGGTTTAGGACGGACTTGTACAAATTGATCTCTCGAACCTAAAAAGTTCTCAATGTGTAGCACATTTGTTTAGGGTTTAAACCAGTTTCTCACTCACCTACCGAATTTACCGAAATCGGCAGAAACTATTTTTACCCATAAACACAAGGACACAGTCCTTATGGGAATACGTGTGTGTGCAAGTTCACATATATACATCAAGATGGAAAATAGGGGAAAAATTTGGATGGCATTTTTTTCCCCATTACCTCCACCTCGAGCAAGTTCCGTGAAACAGACATATGCCTTCCCATCCTTCAAATTATGTACCTTGGACGGAGGCCACACCCACCGCCCGAGGCCATCCTCGCAGGAAAGAACCTATGGAAGATTTCAAATGCATTAGCAAAAATTAATATGGAAGATTTCACTGAACAGAAAAGTTGTTAACATAAAGTTAAGTCTTTCTTATCATTAGCATGAATTGTTAACATAAATAGGATCATTAGCATGAATAAAACCCTGACTATCAAACTCAAGATGTTCTTTAACCTAAAAATATAATTCAGATTAAACTCAACCTTGAATCATTCTTCTGACCTTCAATTTTGTTTTCTACATCATCTCAGAATCTGTTCTTATGAAACCCTAATTTTTTAAAATTTTAAAATTTTTATTCTTTGTAATCAAACTCTCAAATTGGCATGACCATCTTCTTCTTCGTGTTATAATCTTCAAAACCCATCAAAAAATTTCTTCTTAATCATCACCAAATTGAAACCCTAATCCATGTTCACAGAAACCCCTAACTTCTCATTCTTCGATCTCCGTATTTTCTCAATTCAAGATTCAACTATTCTTCTCTTGATCCGAGTGAAAAAGCGGAGGTCTAACAACCACACCCAATATTTTTTTTGTCAATCTGTATGGAACAAACTTCAATATAATCTCAAGAATAAAAACTCAATTGAGAAATAATATTAAAGAGATTTATCTCCTTCCCAACACAATCAATAGATAAACAGAAGCAAGTCCGTAAACCTGATTTTAGTGTGAGGTTTCTTAAAACAAGCTTTTGTGTTAATCACAACCTATTCAATATCCACCGTGTATAAACCTCTTTAAGCAACAATCACTAAAGGAATATTTCAACACGGTGTCCACTTGAAACATGGTTAGTCCGGACTGGTCTAACAATGTGAAAATAACAAAAACAATTGTTCAATATCAATCAAGTCTTATCCAACAAACAAGGTCGGATTTAACAACTATGATTGATTAACGTAGAACCTGTATTATTTTAATTATATAAATAAAATATAATACGGAAAAGAAATAACACAGACACCAAAAATTTTGTTAACGAAGAAACCGCAAATGTAGAAAAACCCAAGGACCTAGTCCGGAATAAACACACACACTGATTATAAGATGTTGCATCAATTTCCTACTACCTATTCGACTATATGTAATTCCTTCTTCAGATATATTCTTATAGAACTCCTAGAAGAACATCGATTCTCTTTAGGAATTATTCACACAAATCTTCTAGCAGAACCCAAGGTTCTCTTTAGAAGATATAACAACACGATTGATAAGATTCGATATTTTGTTTGCACAAAACACCAGTTTTATTTCCCTTTAGATATAAAACAAGGTTTTGGAAATCTTGTAGATTAGGGTTTTAACTTATAATCAGTATGCGTACTCACAAGAAGTCCGTGAACCTGATTTTCGTAAGTGAACTTGGGTGATTCCAAAGATCAATTTCCAAGTTAATAAAACCCTAATAATTATACAACAAGAACAACTAGATAAATCTAGAGATACCTTGTTTAAAACTTCAAAAGGATTTTTACGAGATTCCTTAATCGAAGTTTTCTTTCTAGTCTCTGATTTAGACTAACAAGTGTTGGTATACGATTGGAAAAAGCAATCTATCAAAACCTAGGGTTTATGATCAACAACTCTTGAATGGTTTTATATCAGAAGGGAAAACCTTAGAATAGACAAGAGGTGAAAAACCTAGATTACAAGTTGTATAATCAATCACGAAGATTTAATCCAACTTGGATTTGTGATCCCCAATCCAAATACTTTTATCTCACTTTTGTTCACGAAGAACAGAAGATGTGGAAAACAACCTGCAGAGCTTACGCCAATTTTCCAAAGGGGATGAAAAACATGTAAACTCAAGAACTCAATATTTATAGTGAAACATAGCTTGAAAACTAAGCAAAACTATTTTCCTTTTTCAAGACTCTCCTAATTTTGGTAGTCTTTCCTAAGTTACAACTCTTGGCAAAATAATTAAATAGCAAATATTGTATTTATATGAATAAATTACAAATTAAATTAGGAAGGAATCACAAACACTTTAATATGGTAATCAAAGATGTTTGGAGTAATAGCTAACTTTCCTAGATAAGGAAACATCACCAACTTGACC
Source organism: Papaver bracteatum (assembly GCA_023529315.1). Lineage (NCBI taxonomy): Eukaryota > Viridiplantae > Streptophyta > Magnoliopsida > Ranunculales > Papaveraceae > Papaver > Papaver bracteatum. The sequence goes on along the minus strand of JAJJWX010002747.1, from coordinate 296,662 downwards.
AAAAATGCCTTTTAGTCACGTAATTGGACCCAAGTCCGCGAACTGTTACAAACAGTCCATGGATTGTTTCCTACTAACAAACTGTAACAATTACAACAACACTTATAATTGTTACTTTAATAAATCACTCATAACTTCATCGCTTTAACTCGGAATTGAGTGATTCTTGGCTTGTTGGATTCGAAATCTTATTCACTATAACATGAGATCCTATATAGGGATAAAGGCAAAGTCATGAATCAAATAACCTCAAGTATATATACATAAATGTATATTTACTGTCATTGGAATTGTTCCATAGAGTGAGTATTGATCTTGATAGATTAAAAAGGTAGAATTGAACAAGAATCCAAATGAAATCAATCACATACCTTTGTTGATGAAGTACTAGTTGATGTCTTCTTGTAGTCTTCAATTTTCGATCTTCATCCTTTAAGGATAGCTTCGATTCAACTTCTTAGACCTAATCTAGTCTGAAACTATCTTTAGTATGCTAAATCAAGAATGCATTTTGGCAACTAAAATTGACAACTAACTTGACATACCAACGCTAGAGGGTTCAACCGAGCTATGCTCTAACACCGAGTCTTGTAAACTTCGTCACCATATCAACTATCTCAAAACCCTATCCTTGATTCTCATATAGTTATCTTTCTTATTTTAATAAAAAATCCTAATAAAATCAAAATTTATAAACTCATCATCTTCAGACTTAATCCATCTATCTCGCTGAATTTATTCATTGACAACATGAAGAAGTTTTAGAGATTCTTGACGCAGAGAGGAGAGGAGATGAAAGCTTCAAGTATAGGAGAGGAGAGAGTAAGTCTAGAGAGAGTCTCAGCTTGTGGCGGAGAAAAAACGAAGAAGGAAATGGATTAAGGGAAGGATAAGGCTAGATTGGGATTAAGGGTGGAAAAAGAAAGAACAACTCCTGACCAAAGTTTGACTGGGGCGTGTTTATCAGCTTTAGTTTTCCGACCGCACATGCGCTTCACATGCTTGAACAAAGCGTAGTTGCAATTCGCAACCTTCCTTGCGATGTTGCAAAATTCGCAAAAGATTCTAGACGTTGCGAAAAATTAGCAACGGGGATCAACAATAGTAGTTCCGCAACGTACCTAGTGCCGTTGCAAATGCCTTAAAATGGTGTAGTGAATAAGGACTTATACATATATGTGTTTCCACAACAATGCTTATATCCTCAAATGGTTATATAGTATAATCTCTTATTCCAATCATTGAAACATTATCAGAGGACGCTATATAGTTGTTATTCACAAACCATTTTTCATTAGAGAAATTTTCAAAGTGATTGAAACATAGCATGACTTTCATCACTAGGTAAAGATGAACTTGGCTAAAGAGAAAGCTTTACCAACACATATTTCGAGTAATAGATAAGCGAGATATACTCATCTCGAAATATCCACATGTGTATAATCTAAGTCTATATAACAAAACGACTTTTGTCTCAAGATAAGAGATAGAGTGGATATACTTTTGAGTGATAGATAAGTTCAAGTCTCCACATACCTTTTAGCCGATGAAGATCCAATGTTTCCTCGAGTAGTCCTTCGCTTTGTATGATGATCGTCATGGAGTTCTTGAGCTCAACTACACTTTCTTCCTAGTCCGAGACCTTAGCTATAGTGGACTAGAAATCAAGACTTTATAGTTTTGATCACTAACATTGACAAACATGCTTGAGATAGAAATGCATGTGAGTTCGACCGAGTAATGCTCCAACAATAGGTACCCAATTTATATTATGCGACCGTGTTAGAGAGGTACCCAATTTTGGATGAGCGATTTAGGGTTTTATGTGGAAATGTTTGAAACTAGATTTGATGAAATGCACATGTTCTTCTGTGATTTATATGGTAAGATTGTTTTTGTTTTTCACTTTTGTGGTTAATATATACCGTAGTGTCTCCAATAATATTCTTGCATTGCATTCTTTTTTTTCTTGAGTCGCATCCAAACGAGGAAAAAAGTGGGTACAATGATACGCCAAGAAACCCTAATGCACTTATTCTTGCGGATACAGTGATACGTCATGAAACCTTGTCTCAAAAGTGGGCTTGAAATCTGTAAACATGACCTGAATCTATAACAAATTAATTTGTGGTCAGTCGGCATATTAGTTGTTACTGTATCTATTTTGCCCTCATATATATAGGAAGAATCATTACTCCACAAGTGTTGTCATATAAAGCCTTCATGGCGTTTTGAGTTACAATTTGGAGTTCTTTTGGTTCCACTTCCGCATATGCCGGATTTAGGTGTAGCAAAAACAATAAAACTTTAGTGTCATAACACACTTGGTTTGTTATACTTTTGTGAATATTTTGAATAAATGACGACACAAATAGGTCAACTCTCACTACACCAAATTTCCGGATTCGTAACAGGAATTCGTAACGGCTTTGTGGCCGTTATAAAATTCTCGTTACAAATGGCCGTTACAAAATATTCGTAACAGGCTAAGGCCGTTACGAAGTTTTTAAAAATTAGTAACAGGGACCAGTCGTTCCGATTGTTTTTATTCGCGTGCCAGCCACACGCTTGGTCACACCCATCTCGTAACACTTAAATTTGTGCGTGTGCCATTCACACGCGTACTATTGTGTTTCCATCCAAAATGAGTAACACTTGAGGATATTTCCTCCCATACGTAAGGGTTATCTCCTGCCTTGGTGAATCGAGATATTTTATTTTTCATTATTTTTCTCTCTTTTCCGCTCCTGCCTCTCTTCTCTTCTATTTTCAATTCAATCGGTTAGCCGAGTAACCATCACAGAAACCTCTCTTCTTTTCTCCATCATCTTCAATAATCTTCAATCATAGATCTGTGTAAGTATTCATCATTATACTCTTTTCGATATTTAGGGTTCAATATGTTTTCAATCGTCAGTTTGTAGGGTTTCATCTGTTTTTTTCTAATACGATTTGTAATCTGTGAATCTGTTAATCTAATATGATTATTTTCATCTGTGAATCGATTTTAGTCTTTCTTCTTCAATTATATAATCTGATTTGTTTTTTCTGATTTCGCTTAAGGGTTTGAAGTACTGAAGAACTTTTAAGATTTTTTGCCAATTTATTAATGAAGTTATTTGAAGTCATTTGTTGTTACTCTTGTGTTAATGGGTATATTTTAAGGTATGTTAATAAAGTAATTGGTTGTTTTAGGGTTTCTGTTTACATATGTATGCTGATATAGGAATTATGAGCATGATAAAGTAATTGTTAATTTTGAGTTTGAATGTTTTTATTGTTTTTGAACTGCAAATTTTGTCTTACTTGTGCATATATGAATTTTCTGAATCTTTGTATCTCATGTGAACCTTATTGTCATATGTGTATTCTAAGTATTGGTGAGTATGGGGTGATGATTAGGTAACTTCCCTACTGGTTTGATTGACAAAATAACTACTTAGGTAATTAACCCTTGCTGATCACTCTCTTCATACTTTATTTTTATTTTTTGTGTTGTTTTCATTTGAACGAAACATTTGGCATGTTTTGTTTCTACTAGTTGTTGACTTTCAAAGGCACAACAATGGAGTGCCTTAGATTCAATGTCTTGAGTTTTTTCTACTGTTTGTTACCTTTTTTTGTTTCTAACTGTCATAAAGCTTGTTTTTGTCTATTCCGAAGCTTCAATTTACCTTAGTGGTCAATCATCTTAGTAAGCTATTTGTTTTTGTTCCAGATGTCAAATAGCAGTTCATCAAAGAGTGCTATGGGTCAAAACATGTTCAGGATTTTACGTCCTGGGTTTGCAGAGCATGTGAAACACTTGATGTCCAGAGAGAATGTTGTCTTTGTCCTGTAAAAGGCATGTCTTTTAATTATGGATATCCTTTATCTACTTTTTCTTGAAGTTCCATATCGTAGAAGATGCTTCCTGGTTCTTCTTGTGATAACCATGGGTGAATTTCTTATCGTTTAGATCTTCAGTTTGGATGCCCATGATACAGTTCATCCACTCATTCTGAGCAAGTAAAAACCAACTCCAGTTAGAGATTATCCAGCTTCTAATAGTCATGAAGATTTGTTAGTATATATATGATATACTATCAATAAATTACATTAATCATTCATCTTCGATAAGTTTTTTTTTCATTTCTTGTTTGTTTGTTTTAATTGTTTCTGGATGTTTTTGCTTAGGTGATGCTTTGAAGCCATGTGAGGTGAATCCATTGTGGGTTCATGTTATTTTTGCTTGGTTTCAACCTGAAGTATCTTTCTCAAGTGATGAGACAATGGAGCCAGCTGTTGGAATCTTCAGCATTCCATCAAGTTCCTTTTGGAAGGTAAACACTAAACTATTTACATGTTAAACGTAAATTCGGCAACAAAGTTCTTTACTCTTTTGTTGAGACTGTTTACCGACACAGAACGTATGATGTGATTGGTGGTCGCAACTGTTTCCACATATTTTTGCAATAAGATATGCAATATACCTGGAAGTGCATATCTGGTAGGAAACAATAGTCATTATCTGTTGATAAATTTATGAAACTATCCTGAAGTTTATCTTGTGACGTTTGTTCTTTGACATGGTCCTTTTAGGGTTGTGTGATCTGTAATCAAGCACAAGGTTCGTGTCAACAATATTTCAAGTATTCTACTTGTTATCATGCGATGTGTGCATCACAAGTGGGGTATCAAATGGAGGTTATCTACTCATTTTCTTTTGTATTTGTAGAGGTAAACCTAGTTGATTTATCATCGGTTAACTTTTTGGTAAAGAATCCTTTTGGTTTCAAACTAGCCGCATAAGATATTTTTTAATACATATTATCTACTAAGACAACACTATAACAACTTATCCTTCAAGGCTTAAGCAATCTAATTTTACTCATCTCAAGAATATTACTTCATTAAGGAACTGAATACAAGGACTAAAAATCAAGCAACTAAGAAACAATACAAATGGGAACAAGCAACAATATTGCTTTTAATTAATCATCTGATAACATTATTGCAAACTCAGCTTAGTAAGCTAATATTGATCATCTATATTGCTTTCAATTAATGTCGAGTAATCGTCAATTTTAAGTTCTACTATTGATCTTAAAACGGATTTTCAGATAAAATTAGGTTCCTTGCTCTTAAGATAAGGAAATTCTAGGAGAAGGTAATGATACAAAGCTCGAGATTCTGGTAAGTAAATCTTTTAGTGAAGTTTATACAAGTGTGGATTATGTGGCTTGTATGAATATTTTCCTGTCGTAACTAAAATTTATTTTGGTTTTGTTTATTTGCAGATGAAATTAGACAAGGAGCAGAAAGCCATTGCTCTGTCTTAATAAGATTATGGATCGCTATGATAGATGAATCTTCATATAATTATTTTGTTTATCTATTGCTCGAGTTCTCAAATTCTCCAACAGTTAATAGGGACACATTTGGCAGAGCTGAACAACTTGTTTCGGCCTCGTGTAATAATTTAATTTGTTACTTTTAATTACAGGATCAGAAGATTGGTTTCATGTACATGGATGTTGAAGGTCTAAATAAGCTTTAACAAGAACAAAAATTTGGTCAAGAAGCTTGCAAAGAAGTTCCATGCTTTTCTAGCCTCAGAGGTTGTTACCAAGCAGATTCATTGTCTTCTTGGACCTGGACTTAACAAGGCAAGCGTGTTTTTCTACCAAGAACTATAGTTATTTGTTCACTTGTGATTTTTGTTCACTGTTGATTGTATTTTTATTTGTTTTAGCTTATGCTTGGATTGTATGCCAGGTGTATATGTACCTTCCGACCTCCATTTGCTCATTTTGTAATTCCTCTATCCTGTTTGATTTCATATTTTTTTTGTCTATTAATTCTTTTTTGCGTATCTTTCTACATCAAGTACTGCTGAGGTTGGCTCAATAGCATGATTATGAAGATAGTACAATTTGTAACATAAATGGGCATCAAAATGTCCCAACAGTGAAATTACTATATTAGTTTTATTTTTCCTTTTTACCTATTTAGATTCTAAGTTTTGTAATGTCAAATACTCACCTTATTCTGGTGCACTCACCTTGTTCTGGTGCCTATAGTACTACAGACGGCTTTCACCAGTGTCATGCTCCAACTATATCATGTATTCGTGCACTTTGATACGTCTCAGATCAAAGCAGGAGAGATGATACGGAGTATTTTTGTTACTTGCTTTTGTATTTTGTAAGAGGAAGGCTGAATATACAGTTATATCATTGGCTCTCTTTCTATTAGGTTTTGGGTCATTCTGTAAATGAGATCAACTGTCTTTATATTTATTTTTATTAGCCTTCTCTTGCAGGGGTTGAAGCTGGAACAAAGAAACAAAAACATGATAAGATCAGTGAAAAGAAAATGTTAGTTCCCAAAGAGGTAATCCAGTCTCTCTTGTTCTTCTTGTAATCATTGTTCACTTTGGGTTTTGGGTGGTATCCTTTAGTGGATACTTGGTGCATCAAGCTAATTATCGTGTAATTACCTGCAGGCCTGCAAGTCGTATCCAGTCCATTCCACCATTGCCTCTCACTAAGGTTAGAGGATGAGCCTGACACGCGTATCTGAAGAGGCTTTCCCATGACCTAGAGAAGGTAAAGCAATTTCTAGACAAGCTTTTGACCAACTTAAACATTTGTACACTAAAATAACAGAAGTAATTCACTACCAAAATTAGAGTAGCACATTTTCATATTTCAATCTTGTTGAGTCATTATTTGATTAATATATTGTCATGATACTGTTTTGTTTTATTCTTATAAATATGTTCTTAGATGTGAACAGTTGTTGTATGAGATTTATGAAGCACATAACTAATAAGTGTTTACTTATTTTAGTATTTTCAAGATTAAATTAGCCTGTTAGAAATAACAATGCTACTGATTGGGTTTACATATATGTAAAGTTGAATTTTATGGCTTACAAGTGAAGACTATTATATATATATATATATAATAGAAATAATGTCTATTTATTGTTTTTGTAGGTTTGGTAAACATTTCTGTCAGCCTGTCCTTCCATTGCTGGTTTAGGAGAAGATAATAAGCCCTTTATCTGCACAATGGATACAATTGGTGCCAAGTATGTCGAAATCCCTTTGTCATTTTTATGTCATTTGTCCTTGATTTATTGTAGCTACAAATTTATATATTACGAAGTGAAAATGTGTAGACAATTGGAGGTGTGGGGCTTACAATACACGGAGAACTTACTGGATAGGTATAATTTGTGATTGTGATTCTATTGTCTTGTTTGTTGGAAATTGAAGATACTAGATTAATGAAGTCACGCCATTGTTGTCTCGCATTAGAGAGTTAGATTTTCTCAAAGGAAACCGTCTCTTAGGATTGTCTTATCCTGCAGTAGCAATCTTGTTAACTTGACACATTGCAAGTCTAAAGAGCCTAGATAATTTTTGTTTTCTCTCGGGAAAATTTCTGTAAGCTAACTTATTTATGTTTTGATTGTAGGGATCTTTCAAGCAATAATTTTTCAGGACAGGTGCCATCTTCTATTGCTGATCTAGAGCATCCTCCTACCTTGTAAGTAAATCTGCCTTGCTCTGAAGAGTCGGTTCAGTTTCCTAATATCAACTCCTTATAAGGCCCTGATTTTTATTTGTGTTGCAAAAATTATTTTTGTATACTTAAAGAGTTCTAGACCTCGGTGTTCTATCTCAATTAATTACAACATCTAAGTATACAGTTTATTGTGTGTGTTATCTCTTCCAGTTTTTGCTTACTTCTGACATCTAAGTATACAAATTTTGTGTTCGCAGGTTATTTGAGTTTTCTGATCGAAAGGCTGGAGAATAAAGCAGCGCAAGTTTTGTACGTTTATATGTAGCAAGTTAGTAAGTTTCTATATGTTCCATTAGAAATTTGGAACTTAGTTTCTATCGAATTTGATATTGTTCCATTAGAAATTTGGAACTTAGTAGAATTTATGTACTTGCCAAAAAAAATTATACTTAGAAGAATTTGTGTTCTTTTTTGGCATGAATTGGTTGAATGTGATGTGAATTGATTGTTGAATACGATATGAATTGATTGTTGAATGTGGATGATTGATGGCATTGACGGTGGATGCAGGTTAATAGATAGTTTGGCTTATTTCCGGCAGAAAAAGAACTGCCAGTCACGATTGACCAGGTCAAGGTTGACTTGCATTAATTTTTTTTCTGTTACAAAATAGTTTGTAACGGCTCACGCATGTTACGACCACGTTGTTACAAAAATATCGTAATGGCTCTGAGCTGTTACCACGTAGCAATTTCGTAACGGACCTCGTCTGTTACTAAGGGCCGTTACAACCAAAATTCGTAATGGCTACAATATTGCCGTTACATAAAAAATGTAACGCCCCGTTTTGTAACAGCCAAGAGCCGTTACAACCCGTTTTAGTAACGGCTCATTTCTGTTACTAATCCAGGAATTTGGTGTAGTGTCTATCTGTAAGATTTTTACAAATTATTCACATTGGAAATCACATTAGGTGATATATATACTCTTGGTGTTAAATAACATGAATGTGTTCAAGTTTTGTTTTCAAAGTAGGATGACATGATAATGCAGTAGTTTTGATTCTTTACTAATTCTTTTGGGCATTATAGGGGACCGTGATAAATGGGAAATTTCCTTCCCGGACCAAGAATCGAGTGTGTGACAAATGAAAACTTGGTTATTAGTGTTCATAATGAACCTTTCCTTTCCTGGTAAGCAATTTAGTCTACATTTGATTTTCAGCATTAGTTTTTTTGCCTTATCGTTTTATGGAAATGACAATTTTTTGGTCGGTCTTGGGTTTGCAGAATATCCAAATATTATTTGAAGTTTAGGATGTGTTTGGTTTGTGATACAAATATGAGTTTTAAAGTTGTGTGAGGTGCGAAAAAAAAAGGGAAAAAAATATACATTAAATGATTTTCATCGTTGTGCATCCATGATTCGATGCTTGGAGACTCCAGTTACGCAAACTAGCATCTTACATCTTGCGGAAAAGGATCTCCATGCTTTACCTGTGCTTTTTCGAATGCACCCATTTGGGAAACATATCAACCTCACCGGGATGCATGGGGAAGGTAATTCTCACTTTCTACAATTTAGATTTTGTTGAATTTATATGTATTACCCTACTACTGATGCAATGTTGTTGCAACTTACTAAGAGTTTGATGTTAGGGCATTGTAATAACTATTGCTAAGAATTTATCTCAATTATTGTCTATTTTATCATCATAGTTTATGTTATCACAAGTGTTACATTATTCAACATTTTTGTCGTGAACCTTAATTCTTAGGCGCATCCCTTTCATTCTTTTGGCTACCTAGCACCACCACAAACCCACAAAATAGTATTAGCAGGCTTCATAATTCAGGTTAGGTCCCTTTTTTCTTTATGTAATACTAGTTAGTTTAGAGATCCATCGTTCACTGACTTCGTTCGCGTGAACACAATATGATATTATACTTTCTGTTTTAGCTCAAATGGAAGAGCACATGGTTGTCAACCATGAAGTTGTAGGTTCGACTCCCACATATGGCATTTTTATTAATTTTTGTAGGTCAAAACCTTTTCAAGTATGTCCGGCAATGTCGCTATCACAGGTTTCTAGTTGATAAGGAATTTTAGAAAGAACCTTTTTCTGATTTCTTAATAGTATTGGTGGACTAATGTTTGTATATTGGTAAACTCTTCCTATCTAATGTCATTTTTTTTCTTCTGATAACATAATTTTCATGTGATATCTCAATTTCAAAGACCTGGTGCAGTAATGAGGCTGGGGTTTTTGACTATAGGAAAAAAGGTATGAATTCAGGTACTTATGAAAAATATGGTTGCCAACACTGATCGATATCCGTTGTAGCAATTGTGTGCATGTAGGCATGCCATCATTATATGTTGTTAGATAGGATGAAACAAATTCAATCTTCGTCTTGGCTGATAGAAACCAAGGTACCATCTCACCAAAAGTCAGTTTCCAACAGTGATTCATGACTAGATCCGTATGCAATTTCGGTGACGCCAACCATTAAAATTATATATTCAACTATGATTCCGGACAACCAAATCTAAGCCCGCAAGACACCAGTAAGAACTAATCTCAGGTTTTCGCCTCTTTAAGGTTACAACAACAAAATATTGAGTTATAGCTTCTCTATCAATTTCTGCTCGGTAAGGTGTTTAACCTAGGTGAAGTGCTTCCGATAGAGAGAAAAGCCGTCTCTTCCCTATAGACTACCCATATCCCAATCAGTTTCCTAAACCCCAATTACTCCTCATAACCCAAATATAAAGCTTAACTATGGTTTGACTACTAACTTTGCCGGAGGGCTAAACTTGGAAGGAAACAACTCAAACTTAACAAACATAGACGGACAACTCAGTTGTCCTTCTGTATAGTTTGAATCAAAAGTTTCCTGGACCGGTTCGAAAACCTAAACCTTAGGATTTCTCTAAAATTTTCAGTCAAAGTCTTTATTGATTACCACAAAATCAACAAATGGTTCTTAATGATGGTTTTGCTATCTTATGTGCAGATTTAACTCGTGATGGTGAGAGATGAACAACAGCTTCAAAACCCAAGTTTTTTTTTCCATCGATTCGGCTTCAATTATGAATGTTTGGTCATCTATTTTTTCTATTAAATCTTGACATGGGTAAGTTTTTTTTTTTCGATTTGAAAAAATGGGTTTGTAATTTTGATTCCTCATATGATTAAGAATGCTTTACGAGAGAAAACGATAGAAAGTCATCCTTAAACGAAGAACAATGAAGATATATGATCTAAGGAAGTTCTCAATTATGATTTTGATTTTTGGTATGCGAGAGAAAATGATGAGTAGCAAGTGAGAATATATATATATATTTATTTAGTTTATTGTTTTTCTTTTGTAGTAGCAGTAGCGAAAATTCTTTGCAACTGTGAATTTCGATTGAAATTGAGTCAATTAAGAGATTCAATTACTTTAACACTTGTTGTTCTTTGTGATTAAAATGGAAGTAAATTTTGGAGTTGTTATTAAGTCTTTTAAAAAAGAATCAAAATTCAGAATTTTTTTTTTTTTTTTGGGTAAGGTGAACTATGGGATGAAACGGTGGGGGCACGAAAGTTTGGGCGACCCGTCACTCTGTCTTCTTCACCCGCGACCAACTCGATATCGGCCCAAAATCTCTATTAGCTTTCTGTTTACTCTGTTTTTTGTTTTTTTACAGATTTTAAATTCTTCACTCGATTATCTGCAACCGCAATTCTACATTAGGGTGTTTACTACATCAATAGATAGAATTTTATTATTTTCAAGTTACAAATCAATGGATTGTAGTGTAAAAGCTTTAGTTGGATGAAGATTATAAAATCAGTAGAGGTTTTATTTTTTATTTTTTTTATTTTTAATTATTTGAAGAAGAAAGTGATCCATTATGAGAGAGTTATTGGATATTTTGGAAAAGTATGAACATGTAATTTGTTTATTTGACTGTAGTTAATCAAAATTTCTGATCTATTTGTATGATTGTCTCAAATTTAATCTCAATTAGTGAATCAAAAATTCAATTTCACTTTCTCTGCACAAAGTTTGTGACGGACAAGATACATTTTTTCATCCTATAGATGGTCTCCCTTTGGTCGGCCGATTAAAAGATTACCAATTTATTTCGGCACAAGATCTACTTAAGTAATAAGGAATATCTTTGAACAATAAATGATAAGAGTTATTATACGTGTTCAAAGTATGTTGACATCTTTTCACTGTAAATCCTTATTCATATTTACTTCCAAAACAAGTTTATAATTGGTTGACCTGTATTCCAAGATACTTATGTGATTGGTCAAATATCAAATCACATACATGGGTTCAATCGGTTCTATCAATCACTAGGATCAGTCATACAAGTTACCAGGACTGGTTACATCAGTTACCAGAATCGGTTACAAGGACCGGTTACCATATTCCCATGATATTGCTTGTGATCGGTCATACCAGTTACTAGGATCGGTTACACCAATTACCAGGACCGGTTACCAATTACAAGGATCAATTACACAACACTCTGTGATTGGTCACACCAATTACTAGGATCAGTCACACCAATTACAAATATTCATCATACTATCTCATAGTGATTACTTAGGATCGATTACACTAATTAATAAAAACTAGTCATACCAAATCATAAGTAAGGCATTGTGATTAGTTATACCAAGATACATAACAAAGTTATGATTGGTGAAAACCTTCTGCTACATTGTGTGGAACCTTTGAATATAGACTTCAAAGAGACCAACTTATGCCATTTTTCTTCACAAAATAAAATTTTCTTCAGGTGAAATTCTTGATGCCGACGAATTTTGGACTCAGGTCACTAATATCATCACCCAATAACTTTGCTACAATGACATTGACTTAGCCTAATGAGATTCGGTGAGTCCGTATTAGGAGTATAATCTTTAAGTGCTCATTAAGAAATGCATTTTTGGTCAGGTGGTGGCAGAGCTCGGGAAACGAGACAAATTGTGAATCACATTGCAAATTTAGGATAACAGAGTATCTTTACTCTTTAGGATTAGAAGGATATCACGATGGTGGATTTATGGACACAATTCAAATTCAGGATCATGGTGATAGATAAATGCATCCGTATGTGAAATGTTTAGGTTTATAATGTCGTGGGGTCAATGGTTTAAAATGAAGCTTTTTTTTTTTTGGACACTACCCTTCTTTGGTGGGGGACTACTATGTGATAAGAATATCACCCTACTATGTGATAAGAATATCACCCTACTATATATATACTAGCCCTTAACCCATGACGTAATGGCACGGGCCATGATGTTGGTTCATTTTTAATATATCGTATAATTTGTATCCCGAATACTTATCAACTCCTTATGATTTAATATGGGTTTGTCATAAAAATAGTCGGGATTTTCCTCTCTTTTTTTCTTGTTTTTTTCCTTTAATATTTTACCGCCGGAGGTTTGCTCAAACGAAAGAAATATAATCTTAACTTCCAGACACTTTTTTATTTAGGTTCATTGCTTATAATGAGATAATGCTCTACATGAACATGGAAGTTCAGCGCTCATCTCGGTGAAATTAACTAATCAATATCGTCCATAAAAGTCTCCACATGCTCCTATTTTTCTCCAGCTGACTCATTTATCATGATCATGTTGTCGATCCTCCAAATATCCAGAGAATAATATTTTGTTGCATCGAACGGATGATAAAAACTCTCCAATGTGACATGATTTTCTTGTAATTTTTCAACACCCATCGGATGACAATGTTTAAAATGTGTACCAATTACCTTTTGGAAGGGATTGTATATATGCAAACCTCTGCCATTAAATCTTCAACAAAGTATTGTGCCCAATAGTTCGTCTTAACGAAGGCTTTGGTAACTTCAAAAGTCTTGGACATTTTGTCAATTCCATATGTTCCTACCTTCAATTGGAATATAATCTGGCGACACATTACCTCATAAATAACCTTGAACACATATTGTACTTCCTGATCCTATTTCAAATTTATAGGTTGTCAATAGATCCTTTACCAAAAGCTGACATCTTCTACAATGAATATTTATAAAAAAAAATTATGGTATTGTGGATCGTTGCTTTCTAAGATTGTAGTTTTCAAAATTGGTCTCTTCAAGTCCCACGACTTTCTAAGTTTATATATCATGTTTGTTTTTAAATTTTAGTTAGCTATATTATGTTTGTTACTAACTTTAAACTTGATGCCATCTTCTACTTTGAACTTTATGTGATTTCAGAATCGAAATAGTTATACCTCTTTCATTCGTATCAAGTAACCCATCGTATATCCCAACAATTCTTCTACATCAATTCCTTTCTTTTGCCATTTCCGGACCATCGGTAGCCATTATTATCAAACACAATGTGTCTAATTTTTGTTGATGTTATGTATTTGCAATGTTCATTTTTCTTAAATAAATAGATTGTGGAAAAAAAACATAAGTATTTCATCGGGTCTAAGTTATTATATCCAAAATACTCCGGACACTGCTTCTGGTGCCTTGTTTCCTCAAATTCGTCGTTGCATTCTAGACAGTACATGCAATACCAATCATTTACGAAGTGAGCTATTTTCGCAAGTGTGGTCAATGTATCCCTTACCTGTAATAATAATAACAAACGTCAATTTTTTTCAAGGCGTCCATTTGTAAATGGTATGAATCTAATGGATTTGAATTATACCTCAATCTTAGATATCACCTTCTTCTCACATAACATATTAATTGAGGAAGGACAATCTTGACCACTCTTTACATAGACAGAGTTAGCCAAACTATGTTTTGAAATTATCTTACGTGGAAATTATTATTAATCCATATTTTAGTCGGCTCCTATCGAAGCCGATCTAATTAGTCCTATAGAAAATTAATCTTAAATTTTTGACCTTATTTCTTGACCAAATTATTGAAGTATTCTCAGTCATGTTCTGCTTTGTGTGGTCTAACCATCTGTATCTACTCTACCTTCTAACCAGTGAATAAAACCTATGCACATTGATCCGTAATTTGATATTGTTGATTTGTAATCAAGAGGTTGCATGAATTGAGAATGTAAAATATAAAAAATATTCTATAAACATCGGAGGAGAAATTTAGATTTATGATTTAGAGTTTTTTATGATGATGTTGATGTACAAAGAGCATATTTTGATTAATTTCAAATAAATAGCATATTTGGCCTACACAATCCAGGTAGAACTTAGTTCTTTGGAAAATATACGGGTATTTGGTACGGTAGTGCTAACAAACCAAGTGTAAAGCCTATTGGACATACATAATTAATTTGTCATAAAGCATAATGAGAAGAAAGTAGTCTTAAAGTACTAAGTTATCCTTGTGGCGCGAGATTTCTCATAAAGCTCTGGAATTGTTCTCTTTTAATGAACGTTATAGAGTTATGCTATTTAGTTAGCTTGGTAATTTCAAAATGACTTGAAATGCAGCATATGTATGTGGTTTTTACTTATCTCTAAAAGAATCAAAAGATGGAAGATATTTACAAAAGTACATGACAGACTACCACCATTAGAATTAATACATCTTTTAGTACAATTATTTATTAATAAAATTATGTATTTATGTTGGATTATTAAAGGGACATTTATAATAGAAATTTAATTAATCATTATGAATAATCAATGAGACACTAATTAATAAAATATTTAAAAATGGTTAAGTTAAACAAACCCCAGCGATAAATTTATCTTCTTTACATAGACAAATCGATAATTAATAATTTCATATGTTCTGATCTTGATTCGTGTCGTTCGTTTAGTTATTACATAACATGGCAATTGATTGCACCAATTTTTTAAAATGGACATGTGTTTATCGAGTTTATTTTAACATTAGAATGATCAACCACACTTCTTCCCTCTATAATATAACGTTACATAGTTTGTGGCATTTCAAAATTAGCATAATATGTTTTTGTTCACCAATACCCGCCACCACCATAAAACCATATGAATCCATTTTTTTTATCCACCACCATCTAGTGGCAGATCCAAGGGTTGACTAATGTGGCTCTAACCCCTTCAATTTTTACTAACTACATGAATTTTTTAGTTTATTTTATAACTAGTACTTTGTCCATATATATTTATGGTTTAGTCCACCTAAGTTTACATTTTTTTTTTCTAAAGTAGGCCTCCTCAATGTCAATTTTTGACTCCACCACTACCACTATCACTGCCGCCCACCCCATGTAGGTTGTTGGATGCAATTCTAAATTTCAATCACAAATGCCACGTATGAGGTTTAGATTGAACAAAATGTCGTCAATTGATTGGTTTCATTATTTTTTTTCCGTGTATATATTCTTTTTTGTATTGGAATCAATTTTATTTTAACATTAAAAAATCATGATTTATACGATATAATACCAAAGATAATAGGGGTACCATTTGGGTGATACAACTATGATCATGAAATTATTATCTTGTATGATATCATCCCAAAAATATATGGTACTTTCCTTTATCAAAAGTGTTAAAAACAACCAACCACATGTTCCACACTACGATGTTATCGATGTTGTAACGACAACATAAAATTAATATTGTCCATTACTACTCACCAACACTCACCGGCACCACTTCTTCCACCACAAACCAGAGATGAAGCCAGGATTTTAAGGAAAGAGGGAGAAAAAAACTCTTGACAAGTTGATACATGTGAAAAATGGACTCCATATCCCATCTTATGACGGTTTTACCTAAATATCACCCAAGTTTTTCCTAATTACCACCCGCGTTCTAAAAACTTAGTAGTTGTAAACCTAATCAATAGTAGGTAACAATTACTCACCTTCTTCTCCGCTACACCATGATACGGAAATACCGTTATTTTTTCCATTACCATTAACAACCACCTCTCCCCACCCCCGTTACTACGTATTACATTTGCATGGATGAATCTTAGTTATAGTTCTTCCATATAAAAAAGGCACTGATGATCTACTACTACAAAGGATTGATTGACATCTGTTCCTATAACGGATTTTAGTAGAACTTGCAAGTGTCTTTAAACCCTAATAATATAGTCCTATAATAATAACATATGTTCCTATTATATAGTTTTCTGAAATTAAGCCCTAATCTATCAAAGTTAAAACTTAATATGTCTCTATAAGAAAATGGAATCAATCTATCTAATCTATGAAACTAAAATCATAATTAAAATTTAAAATTAATTTTGGGTGGTGGTGCGGTGGCGGCGGCGGCCGCCGCCATGGATATTATGGGTGGTAGCTTATTTTTGGTAGACCTAATGGTGTTAGCCTGTTAGGTAATTGTCAAAGAAGATGCGTTTTAGTCACCCACTTTACTTTTAGTCTATAAATTTTATCATTTTAAACCGTGGGTGGTAATTAGGAAAAGCGTAGGTGGTATTTAGGTAAAACCTTTTATGATAAAAGAACAAAAATAAATATAATTGTGCTTGGCGCCGCCCGTAACCACCACTAATCTTTCGGCCTCCACCTCTTCTACTACTCATTGTCGCCAAAAATGTCTATTGATATAATTTATCAAAATTACTTATTACTCCCTCAATCCATTTTTAAGAGTCCGCTTTGACTTTGTCAATCAATATATTAAGGAAATACTATAAAATATCATGACTATCCTATTTAATATTACCTGGCGAGATTGGGGTATACCCATATTAATTGGGGTATACCCAATTTCAAGGGACAAAATTAAAATCAAAAACTTAAAATCAAAAAACAAAATCATATCCCCCATTTCCATCTCCACTTCTTATTAATCTTATTTAGGGGTAGAGATTTGAAACCTAAATATTCCCCATTCCCTTTAAAATTCTAAACTCTCCCCACTCTACATCAAATTCTCTTCCTTCACTTTGGAAACGAATTTTTATTTTATTCGGAAGTGATGAAGATCATCTTGAAAGTGATGATGACCATCTCGGGAATTGATTCTCGAGCATCTTGGTATCATGTTCCCAGATATGGTCTTCATCAATTACGGCATGGTTTCATCACTTCCTTTTGAATTTTTTTTCGGTTTTAATCACTTCATCGGACATGGTCAGTTGATATGAAGACCATGCGGTATTGCTTTCCGGCATAGCATGTTGCTTTATTTTCTATGCGGAAAACAATACCGGCATGGTCTTCATATCAACCGACCATGCGAAGTGGAGTGACTAAAACCAAAAAAAAATTCAAAACGGAAGTGATGAAGACCATGCCGGATTTGATGAAGACCATATGCTTGGAACATGATACCGGCATTCTCGAGAATTTCCTATCAATGCCGGTATTCAAGTGAAAAAAATGAACATTCTGATACTTTTCATCCCTGTTCCTATAGAAATTTAAGCAAAATACTATGCGGAACATGATACCGGATGCTCGATAATTTCTTGTCAATGCTAGTGTAGTCAAGTGAAGAAAAAATCAACATTCTAGGTACTTTTCATATTGTTCCGGCATAGAAATGTAAGCAAAATACTATGCCGAAACAAATCGAGATGCTCGAAAACTAGATTACCATGCCGGTACCTGTTCAAACCCAGAAAAAAATCAACATTATGAAGATCATATGCCGGCATGGTTTTTTGGTTGAACCCCCCGAACCCCCCCTGGATAGTGGCAAACAATTTTTTAAAATTTCCGACAAATGCCAGCATGGTTTTTTGGTTGAATACCATGCCGGCACCGAGCTTTTTCAAATTTGCAACAATGGTGAATTCAAAGGAAACAAATCCAAGGGGACATGGTGTGTCATTATTAAAAAGGGTGATTTTACTTTAATACCCTTGAACTAATTAAATTTTAAAAATAAACCCATTTCTTAATTTCATTAACCCTAAATTAAAAAACTAACCAACTCTTAATCTTCTCTTCTTCTTCTTATTCTTCATCTTTCATCAACCAAAACCATATAAAAAATTTCAACATTGATTTTCCAAAAAAATTGTCGATTCTACGGGCGAAAAGAAGACTATAAATGATGTTTAAACTCAAACCCATCATTGTGTTGTGTGATTTGACTGTTATATTAGGTTATAAATCGAAAATTGTGATTTCTGTGTTTTTAGCCGGCAAGGTCGTAACATGCATATCTCGCCGACTTTTCATAATAGCCATGGCGGCGACTGTAAATTTTTTCAACCGTCAGCAGGATATTTTTTGAATACCTTGCCGGCCAAAAAACAGCCAGAAGGGTATTTTTTAAATACCTTGCCGGCCAAAAACAGCCGGAAGGGTATTTTCTAAATACTTTGCCGGCCAAAAAACAGCCGGAAGGGTATTTTCTAAATACCTTGCCGGCCAATATTTTTTTCAGCTGCCGGCGGGGTTTTTTTTGTAGACCTTGCCGACTAATATTTTTCAATAGCCATCTCATGTGTGTCAAAAAAATAAAGTCGGCATGTTCTTCATTTAAATACCTTGCCGGCCAAAAAATAGTCGGCGTTTTCTTCATCCAAGGACCATGTCGGCTGAACCCGGTCGGCATCTTATTCAAACGTATACCATGCCGGTGAAATATAGCCGACACATTATTCAAACGTTGACCTTGCCGACCTATCACATTTTTGAAAACCAATTTTTTTTATCTTAATCGAACTCATAAGACCGATTAAAGTTTTAACCTACTGAATTTTCATTTTCAAAATTTTAATCTAAACTCAATTAATTAACCTTTTCAGTTTTTTAGTGTTAATTAAACAAGGGCATTTTTGAAATTTTGAAAATATTTGGTTAAGGGGTGACTCTTTTACTTCAAAATGACCCTATTTTGTCTCATTTGGTATACCCCAATTAATCTGGGTATACCCCAATCTCGCCAGGTTAATATTACGTTATTACCAAAACTAAAATTATTAGTATTAAAAATTCTAATTTGGATAGTATTATTGTTTTAAGAAATATTGTAAAAAAATAAAAGCAAACTTATACTCCAAAATTTAAGAATTTTGTATTTCCTCCATTTGATTTTGGTTTCCCGCACTAAAACTCTGGAGCCTTTGGAATTTTTATTTGAGAGGGAAAAAAATTGAAATTGTAGATTATTTCCTCTTTAGATATGAACGCGTAATTGGGGGATATAGCTACAGGACAAAAATGGTGTCCCAATAGCAATTTTGGGTGACCCCTATGTAATTATTTTTTTAATTCCTAATTTAGCCCTCACTAATCCTAATTAGTGATTAATTTTAATTAGTAAATTCTTAAGTATTTGGGGGATAGTTTATTTTAATTTGTGTGACTGGGGAGTAGAAGGAGGGTAAAAAAAAATTGAGTGGAATTATTTTTTTGAAAATGGAAGATGATTGTGATGAGAGAATTGTTGCTAAGAGGTTGAGATTGAAAATTTGTTTTTTTCTTTTTCTTTGAATCCACCATTGTTGCAGCTGAAAAAGCTCGGTGTCGTCATGGTATTCAACCAAAAACCCATGTCGGCATTTGCTGGAAATTTTCAAAATTTGTTTGCCACTATTCGGGGGGGTTCGGGGGGACGTAGCCGGAACTACTTCCGGCATGGTTTTTGCTTAAATTTCTATGCCGGAACATGATGAAAAGTATCCATAAACTTGACTTTTTTTCACTTGACTACCGGCATGGATATATATATATCGAACATGCCGGAACTCAGTACCGGCGTGGTCTTCATCCTAAATAACTATGCCGGAACTCAGTACCGGCGTGGTCTTCATCCTAAATAACCATGCCGGAACTCACTTCCGGCGTGGTATTCATCATATATTTCTGTGCCGGCACATGATGAAAAGTATCCAGAAATTTGATTTTTTTTTCACTTGACTACCGGCATGGATATATATATATATATCGAACATGCCGGAACCCAGTACCGGCATGGTCTTCATCATAAATAACCATGCCGGAACTTAGTACTGGCATGGTCTTCATCACTTCCGGCGTGGTCTTCATCATTTCCGGCGTGACCTTCATCATTTCCGACATGTTCTTCATCACTTCCAGCATGGTTTTCATCACTTCCGGCGTGGTCTTCATCACTTCGTTTTCAAAGTGAGAGCCGGTAGAGAAGGAGAAGAGAATTTGAAAGGGAAAATTTAGAATTTGAAAGAGAATGGGGCACATTTGGGTTTCAAAGTTTCAACCCTAAAAGATATTAATAAGAAGTGGAGATAGAAATGGGGGATATGATTTTGTTTTTTGTTTTTTGATTTTTTCAAAAACTAACCTAGTGCCTAAATTGATGGTGTAGATGGGGGATAAATGATTTGGTTATTTGATTTTATGTTTTAGGGGAAAGGGTTGTATAGTCTTTTCATAAAGTTTTTTAATTAACCAAAGGGTATTTTAGTATTTTTCATATCAAAAGGTCACCCCTTAGCAATCACCTTTGGTTGGGGGAAGTAATTCATATCCCCAAATTAATAAATGTATCCCCCAATTGCGCGTTCTTAGATATACTCTACCATGAAATTGAGATTTTGTCATAAATATTTTTGATTCTTTGCCATGTAAGAATAAATAGAAATATTAGGAATTTTGTAACTACCCATAAACGTTTTTATTTAAAAAAAGGAATGACAATTAATATAAAAAAATATTGAATGGATTTTTTCCTTATATATGGTGATGATATTTATGATTTTGAATTAAGTTTATATTAAAAATGATTTTATAATTATAAATAAGAAAGGGTATATTTGATAGTTTAAGGGAAAAGTATGTTTATAAACAGAGCGGACATATAAAAATGGACAGACCAAAGTAGAAATTAGGACAGATAAAAATGGACAGAGGGAGTAATATAAATACATATTATAATTAATTAAGAAAACATTTATAATTTAAAAATGATTAGTCATTTATTATGAGTAATTAGTGAAACACATATTAATAAAACACTTTATAATGAATAGATTATTTATTATGTGCAATTAGTGAAACACTAATTAATAAAGCAATTATGATATTCAAGTTGAACAAACCACCACCGTTGATTTATCTTTTCTATTAATTCCAACCAAGGTGGAGCATTGGTTAGAGGCCACTCAATAGGTCGTGAGTTCGAACCTCTCCCCATTATAATTTTTGAAAATCCATATCTTGACTTGAGTATTCATTCTTCATTCATAATATTGGAATTAATGCCACACGTGCGAGTTGTAGGGGTGGTCAGGAGAACCACAACCCTTGATTTATCTTTGTCTGGACAAATCCTAACCACCACTAACACATGCTAACTTATCCTAGATTTGTTTTGTACTAATGATATAGCCAACACCTCCTCCCATCACCAACTATCACCTACCACCTTCGACTACCACCACCACCTTCGACTACCACAACCACCACCATTTATACATATATAGCTTAATTTAAATCATTAACAAAGATATTCTCACAAACCCATTACTTGTCATTCGTTTTTGGTTGAAAAAATAAGAAGTAATCATCAATATGAGTTGAAAATGGAAGTTGCAGAGAGAAATTCAGCTAGGAATTATGTGAAAAACTTTTTCGAACTAGCTGAACTCAACTTTAATGATAGTTTTTTGTTTTTTTTTTTAGAGAAAAGTTCGGTTACGTCACAATAAAATGTCCCAGCTCGTCGCGAAAAGTTTGGTTTCGTCAGTAAAAAGTTCGGTTACGTCGCAAAAAGTTCTGTTACGTCGCAAAAAAAGTTCGGTTTCGTCGCAAAAAAGTTCGGTTACGTCGCAATTTTTTCTCCTAACCAAAATTTTCTCTGAAAGAAAATACTCCATTAAAACTGAGTTTGACTACCCGTGTGTTCAGAAACATTAGCCAAACTACACTTGTAGATGAGTTCAACTACATGTTCTTCAGATGTCGTAGCCGAACTTTTTAACCAAATTGAAATCAATTTGTAAATTGTTCATTTTTAGGAATGTTTTGGCTAATTCAAACACCATTACCTAAATTTGGAGTATCCGTGAATACCCAAAACATCATACTCTTGTTGTGGCTCTTAAACAAAAAAATCTAACTTTTTTCTTCCAAAAACCTCATCTTCATCTTCTTCTTCTCCCTCTCAATAATTCTTTTTCTGAAAAAAATCAACTTATTAATTTAATCTCACTAATCTTTAATTAACTTATTGATCATTGCACTAACTTAATTAGAAATGATAAATTTGGTAATAAAATAAATATATGGATAAGGGGTGTTTCACTTTACTTCCAAATATTCATCCAAAGAAAAAAAAAATAGTCCCCCACCAAAGTGGGGTAGTGCAAAAAACCCTTCTTTAAAACTGTTGGGCTAATAACTCATCTCTTCATTGCTCATCCGAAGAGTGTTCAACTGGCTCAATCCTTCCATGAAGTTCTTATAATGGATTGCACTTACAAGACAAACAAATATGAGATGTCATTGTTGAACATTGTTGGTCGTACGTCGACGAAGTCACCTTTTACCATTGTTTTTTGTTTTCTAAAGGACGAGCAAGAACCAAGTTATAGGTGGGCGCTACAACAATTGAAGGCGATCTACCGAGATGATGATATCCCCGAGGTTATAGTGACGGACAATCAAGTATCATTGATGAATGCAATAGAGAGAGTCTTCCCATTGGCACATGATATGCTTTGTACATTTCATATATGGTGCAATGTGATGAATAGGTGCAAGCCTCAACTTTGTCCATCTAAGAG
The DNA here is from genome assembly GCA_023529315.1 of Papaver bracteatum. NCBI lineage: Eukaryota > Viridiplantae > Streptophyta > Magnoliopsida > Ranunculales > Papaveraceae > Papaver > Papaver bracteatum. The sequence goes on along the minus strand of JAJJWX010002747.1, from coordinate 273,485 downwards.
TAAAGCATTCGAAGAGATTAGTAAGCTACCGGAAGATGAACAAGCTGATGCAAAATAGGCATTCGATGAACAATACACCATAAATCATGCTAAATGGGTTGCTTTCTCCGGGGAATGGGAGGCTTTGACTTGGTCTCTCAACGAAGAAGAGTATAATCTAAATCTTGCCGAATTTATTGAGCATTGGTCTAGCCCCGAATATCCTGATGATATTGTAACGTATGTGGTCGAGCAATGGTTGGAACCGCACAAAGAGCGCTTTATTTATGCTTTTACCAACCACCATAAACACTTTGGGAATCAGGCGACAAGTTTGGTAGAATCGTCTCACCACTGGTTGAAGAAAAATCTCTTTGGATGTGTTGATAATTTTGTGGTTGTGTTTAACGCTATGGAGGTTTACTTCAACCGCGAGATTGATAGAATTAAAGAGAAGTTTCAAAAAATCCGCATCATGAAGTACAAAAAGATTGTAAACAAAGGTGGTAACATCATGAAAATGGAGGACCTTCGGTTTTTCAAGGGACTCCACTATAATGTTTCGCATGCTTGTATTAAGAGGTTATTGGTTGAGGTGAATTTGATATGCATATGGGGAACCAAGCCGGAAGAGGTGTGTGTTTGCAACATGATGAAGTCTATGGGGCTCCCTTGTCACCACATGATAGCTAAGTATGAACATGGCATAATCCCTTTAAGCGATATAGATCCACATTGGAAACACTTAAGTTTTGTTCCTCCTCCCAAGGGAGATGTCGGAGAAGAGTTTTAATAATGAAATGGGAAGAGTCGTTATCGAGAGGTACCGGAACATGAACAATCTCGAAAGGCAAATCTTTTGAGATGACATGCGGCCAATCGTTTATCCTCACACTTCGGAAAATGTGCAAGAACCGAATAAAGGAAAGGGAAAAGGTAGGCCAACAACCAAAGAAACCAAAAAACAAGTCAGAGAATATGCAATGGTTTTGGGTAATAGGAAAAGTGAAATGACCCCTTTTACTAGAGATCCTTCGCAGCATGAGCATACCACGGCTAAGTACCAAGAAGATTGTAAAAAAAGGGCTAGGAATATTGTTGAAAATGGCGAGACAAGTGAACGGGATATGAAGAAAAAAAGGACCTATGTTACACTCTCAACCTAGTCTAATTGATATGACTGCCCATCCTGTTGAGAAAAGGTTCCTGGAAGAGCTACCTCAATGACGTCCCTGCGGATGGTAATTGCGGTTTCCACGTTGTCGTACAACAACTAGGGACTTTCACTCAAGATGCCAAGCTATATAATGATAATCAAATCACTTATGTCCGTCAAAGGTTGTTGATGAAGATAAGGGAGAAACCATAATTTTACAAGACAATGTTGTCCGATGGGGATTCTAGTCTCAGTGTGCAGTTTGTTAGGTATCAAAGCCGTCTCCACGGGGGCAATCCAATCACAAGGGATCATTGGATGAGCATGCCGATATGTGGGCACTTAATATCCGAAGCATTCAATTGCTTGGTTCACTTGTTCTCAAAATGTGGTAGTTTCATATACACTCCGAAAAAAACCATATGTGTCGAGCAACTAAGACGTTGGAGAGTGGTGATTGCGTTGATTAACTACAACCATTTTATAGGCCTCCAATTAGAGGACAATTGTCCATTGCCTCCGATATTCCCATACTCTTATTGGAATGAATTTAACCCCGACACAATGTTGGGTTGGTGCGTTATGTATGAACATAACATGGAGATGTGGAAAGCTTTGAAGGAATCGGAACCAATTATACACCAAGGTTGTATTTCCCTTGCGGATGATTAATGTACCTTTAGTTAAATGGTGTTTTTTGGTTGTAAGTATGCTTTGAAAATCAACATAAAAATGAAAGATTGTGTTTTTTGGTATTTGGTTTTTATTAGCATTTGGTATTTCCTTTTCTGTGGTTTGCAAAGCAAAATATATAAGTTCGGTTAAGAAATAACATTAAATGACATTACCGATCTATTACATTACAACATTAGTTAGGTTTGGAAAGAAAATTATAGGACATTGCCGAAATGAAATTACAAAAGACTTAATATCCAAAATGCATAATGAAAAAGTCTCTAAGGATGCGGAAATGATCTTCATATTTGAAATCCTTTACTTTCCATCGTTGCCACTCATTCTTTGACATTAAAACGATTTCCTCGTATGTTTCACCCCTCAGTCGATTCCTCGCAACTATTCGATACAAAATCAAAAAATCCACAACTCTTTCTCGAATCTTTTCAAATCGAATTAACAAAGATAGATCTTCAAGGTTATGAGGGTTACCTGTGTCATCGCAGAATTTCTCATGAATTTTCCCCCAAAAACTATTACTCATCCAACCATGCATTCTTTGTTCTTCACCCCTCTTTGGAAAGCATAGTACGAAGTTTCTACAAATAGAAAGATCTTCTTCTAAAGTAAATTTATGACTAGAAAATGCTATTTTTATGAAATGTTATAAAACAAAATGAAGCATTACACCCATATATATATCATTGGGGTGTTTAACGGACTTAAAAATAGCCGTTACTTGAGTCATATCAAGTACAATGTTTGGTCAACAATTATGTTTGGTTAGTTAAGTTTTTTTATATAACCGAACTCCACACTCTAACACAAATTTTGAAGTTCAATAGTGTCATTCGGTTACCTGGTAAATTTGTGCAGGTAACCGAACAACACTTTTTTGAAGGTAACCTCCTTCTTCGGGTGGTTCCTCTTCTTCCCCTTGATTATGTTCTTGAGTACTCATCTCTTCCACAATCTCTTGATTAACTTGTTGTATAACATTGTCAACATTATCTTTATTGACATCATCTTGGATGACAACACCCGGTGATGAACCACCTCCATGCTTAACATACTTGGCTCCACGCTTATTGAAACCTAAGTGTTTTTTGCCTCGAGGAGTGGGAGTTCTAAATTCTTCCAGTGAAGGTAGGTTTGATTTTGTTCCTCTGCCCCTAATCAACAAAACAAAAGATATTAGCTTCACCGATAAATGATTGACTAAATCAAAATTCTGTTACAGGGTAGAGTTCGGTTGGTACAACTATTTTGCTAAACAACTGAACTCAAAATTATATGAAATTAGGGAGAGTTCGGTTGGAACATCAATGAGTTCGGTTAGTAGTTGGATAAACAAAAAAATTGCGAACCAACCGAACAGAATTCATAAAGTTCGGTTAAATGAGAATTCAACCTAGTGGGAATATAAGAGCAGTTCGGTTACATAGGTTTTTTTTTGTTTTCTTTGTAATGTTTTTAGTTCGGTTGCGAGATAGTTTTAAAACATTGTGCGAACTAACCGAAAATATTTGAAAAAGTTTGGTTAACTGAGAACTAAAAATAGTGAGTAAATTAGTTGAGTTCGACTGCAAAGTGAAATTATTTTTATTTGGTAAAATGGAAAGAGTTCGGTTAGGAGATGTTTTTCGAAAAATAAGCGAAATAACCGAACTGAAAAGTTCGGTTACATAGAGTTCAATCCTATTCAACCAAACTGTTCTTCGTGTTCTTCCTTTTAGGAAGCTCGGTTACCAAAACAGGGTTTTTGTGTTACGACTCCTAACCGAACAAAGCACTGTTACTTACATTCAAACCCTATTTTGATGATTTTTATTCAATTAAACGAACCAAAATCAAATTAAAACTAATGGGTTTGGTTAAAAATACCTGCGGATCTTTCCCATGACCACTTTGGGTTGAATCTCCAATTCACCTTCCGGTTCCACTTCTTTGTGAATCTCCAATGCACTTTTCTGATTTGCTAGATATCCTAATGGGGTACCTTTTCCTGCGACTCGTTTAGTTTGCTTTCGAAGCACCATTCTTATACTCGATTTATTAATCGACGATGAAAATTTTATGAATCGACGATTAATCGATGAAAACGATGTTGAAATGGGGAAGAAGAGGAGAACAGGAGGTAGGAGAGGATAATAATATGTTCTTCTTTTTGTTTTTGGGTGCAACAAGGTTAGAAATCTTTTATGTATTAGATTAAGTTAATTACGGTTATTAGGTTAGGGTTAATTGCAATTAGGGTAAAGGGAAAATTAGTAATCTAACAGTTTTTAGGACATCCCTTAACAATATTAAGGTCGGGTGCCTAAAACACCATGGTCCCCCCAAAAAAAGTGAGGTCCCCAAAATAACATTCTAGTTTAATTGCACCCCAAATTATTATCACAATTAAACTCCCTAGTTTGGGGTTTAGGATAATTATTTGCAACTTGTTGTTACTAAGACTGGGTCTTATGGGCATTCCCAACCCTTTCCCAACCAAGAAAATAGTGGCCATATGTGGCTCTTCCCGCAAGGCTTCTATAGTGTGCGGGAATACTCCGGATACGGCTAATGATTGACCATTCTAAAAAAAGTGAAAAACGGATAATGATTGACCGTTTGTTCCTTAAAACCCTTGTAACTTAGTGGGGCTAGGAGATATTTTAGCTTAATAATCGTTTAACTTATATAAAACGGTTAAAAATCATCTGTTTTGGGGAAAATTAGTGGGACCAGTAGAGAAATAAGTGGGATTTCAAGATTCGGTGGACCCAAAAAATTAAATAACGGATAATCATCGTCTTTTTTTCTTTCTTAAAACCGGGAACAACCACAAGAGCTAGGATCTTCCCAAGATGATGTGTAAAGGTGTTTGGGAAGTGGATGGGAAGAGTCACTGGACCCAGTCTAAATGATAAAAAGGGTTTTAGAAATAAATATCACACAACCCTTTATCCAACTATTCTTTTCACTACATATTTTACCCCTAATTAATTAGTGTTAAATAAACGTTTTAGTTGTTAATTAACTATATTAGATGTGAGATCAAGTAATGTAAATCAATCTTCAAAATATAAAACAACTGAAAAATTTTAATATTTTTTTCCGGAACATATATCAGATCGGTTTACGTTCATGCACTCGTAAACCGATTCTGGGTAGTGTTCTTTGGTATTCAAGAAGGGCACCCAAAACCGGTTAACGCATGCACAAATGAAATCTGATTCTCATAATTTGTCTTTGTAGCGTCATATAAAAACCAATTGTTTCATTTTCGTAACAAAAAGTTTTTCATTCATTTCAAATCTACTTCTTTTTGTTGGAATCACTGATGCACTTAGCACGTGCATCAAGCCTTTGAACCCCTAAGTGACCCTAGTGGACTAGTTATAGTTAAAAGGTGTACCCATAAAACATACACAAAAACGATTAAAACTATCAATCTTCTTCCGAGAAATTTAAGTCTGATTAATCCACCATAAAGTCCGGCTCGTACTCCAAAATTTTGGTTACTATGAAGTGATAGCTTTCATCAAATGTGAAATCTTCCCCCTTTTCCTCCAAGTAGCGCGCTTTCACGGCTTCGTTCAACAAAAACACGACACAAACTAACTTTGCTAGTTACAAATTGATAGAAGTAGATTACGTAGAATAAACCATAAAAAATACTCACAAATTGTTGAAGTGACATGCTAAAGAGGTTAGCATTCAAAATCCGTTGTTGGATAGCTCTAAAGGCAATTATCGCATCTAGGATGACTTGGTGCCTATCATGGATTTGTTGAAGACTTCTTTTATTCGGGTTCCCATAATCTTGCCTAAATTTGCTATATATTTTCTCCCAAAATGTCCCGGACGAGGAGTGATCTACTCGACTTTCTGCTTACCATGATTTGGTGATTGTCAAATCTTCTGCGGTGTTAAACGATGTCATTTATTGTATGTGGAGGTATGAAATGAGTACTTGTGGAGTATATGGAGTGAGAGGGAATCGAATGAGAAATTTTGGGGCAAATTGGCTCCAAGGATGGGGTCTCTGAAAAAGCGGGGGTCTAACAACCTCACCCAATATTTCGATTATCAATATGTATGAACTAACTCTAATATACTTTTAAGAGAATCAACTAGATAGTCGGACTTAATCTTAATAAAAAGTATATCAAGGAGTTAATATCTCTATCTCTCGATTTGATTTATACTCAAAGCAAATAGAAATCTGCGAGTCTTTATCAAATACAAGAGAGATATAAACTTGGATGGTACCAAAGACCAATATCCAATGATCAATCAATTTCCAATCAACAACCAAAGGTAGGATTTCACAATTGATCGATACAACGCACAACCTGTGATATTTTAATTATATAACAAAGTATAATGCGGAATAGAAATAACACAGACACCAGAAATTTTGTTAACGAGGAAACCGCAAATGCAGAAAAACCCCGGGACCTAGTAAGGTTTGAACACCACACTGTATTAATTCGTTACAGACACTATCCTACTACAAACTAACTTCGGTCTGGATTGTACTTGAACCCTAATCAATATCACACAGATTCAAGGTACAGTTTCATTCCTTATGTCTCTGATCCCAGCATGATACTATGAACTTAATTCCCTTAGCTGATCTCACCCACAACCAAGAGTTGCTATGACTCAAAGTCGAAGACTTGAATAAAAAATTTTGTATCACACAGAAAAGTATATGATAATAGATAAATCTGTCTCCCACAGATAAACCTCTAAGTTTTGTTCCGTATTTTGATAAAATCAAGGTGAACATGAACCAATTAATAAACTAGACTTATATTCTCGGAGAACAGCTTAGTATTATCAATCACCTCACAATAATCTAAATCATATGGTAGCGAAACTAGATATTGTGGAATCACAAACGATGAGACGAAGATGTTTGTGATTTCTTTTTTATCTTGCCCTATCGGAGATATAATCTCAAGCCAATTATTCAATTGAACTCTTACAATAGAAAATGGCAAGATCAGATCGCACAACTACAAGAGAAGTAGTTTCGTCTGCCTTCACAATCCCAATGAAGTCTTTAAGTCGTTAATCGACAGGCTCTCGAGATAAATTCTACGATTAAAGGAGAATCGATTCTAGCAAACAAACTAGTATCACACAATAGTTATGGGGATTATTTTTCTAGATGCTAGATGTCTCCTTTATATATTTTTCAAATCAGGGTTTGTAATCTAAATTACCTTGGTAACAAAGCATTCAATATTCACCGTTAGATGAAAAACCTGACTTATCCAAGCTAATATATTTCAACTGTTATATCGAATCTTAGCTTGTCACACACACATGAAATGTATTTCATTTAGGTTTGAGTAACCGTACCTAAACATGTACATTTGGTTGGTTCACAAATGGTTTACCAATGGTTAGCCATATGAGTACTTTCATATCAACCATATTCATCTTTCTCATCACTAGTACAAAAGACTCATAAGAACTAGTTCAAGAGTTGTTCAATTGCAAGGAAATTTTATGTACTACACAAGACACAATTAAAGAAAAATCGATTTGATTCACTTGAATCAATTCATGAAAAATATAGCCACGGTTTGCAAAGATTACATTCCTTATTGATTTATTGTTTAGGTTCATGAGATAACCGATTTGAGATATAACCAGCTTGGGTACGCGTACGGGTACGTGTACTCTAGATTTACATGAATTGGGTTTGAAAACCCAGCAAAAAAATTTGGTCGGAAAACTTACATGGGTACACGTACCTAAGGTGACTGGTTTGTAAGTTCGTAAAATCCAAACTAAAACAGAAATTCTCGGTACAAGAACCTCCACCAGTACGCTTACCTAACCTATATCCTTCGCCAATACCGCATGCACACATATTCATGCACTTGGTTTCCGGTACGTGGACTTATACACTAATGTGCGAACACACTATATATGTTTATATCCATAGGTGGTTACGTAATCTCACTCTACATTTCAATCATTGAAACATTCTTCTATAATGTTAATAGTCGTTACACATAAAGAATCAACTATCTTCATCAAAGCTATTTTCAGTATTGAAACATCATCATGACTTTCGTCACGAGTAAAGATGAAACGTGGTTAAAGTGAAAGCTTACCAACACATATTTCGAGAAAAAGATAGGCGAGTAAACTCGGCTCGAAATAATAAATGTGTATGTATGAAAACTATCATACTTATACGACTGTGTCTCAAGAGTAGAAGATAGAGTAGACTTTTGAGTGCTAGATGAGTTCAAGTCTCCATATACCTTTTTGGTCGGATGAAGTTCCACCGGTTCCTTGAGTAGTTCTTCGTCTTCGAAAGATAATCGCCATGGAGTCTGGAGCTCAACTATATTTATTATCCTAGACCAAGACTTAGTCATAAGTAAACTAGAAATCAATATATATAGTTTTGATCACTAATATTGACAAACATGCTTGAGATAGAAACGCATGCGAGTTCGACCGAGTAATGCTCTAACAATCTCCCTCTTTGTCAATTTTAATGACAAAACTATCAATACATATGGATTACAAAATAGATAAAACTTTGTAGCTTCTCATCCACATGCTTGATCTCCTTGGTGCTTCAACATTACTCGAAAGCTTCGTCTTTTCCAAGTACTCCCATGATTCCATAGATGTTCAATTCAGCATCATAGTTTTTGAAGTTCTGTAGCCATAACAATGAGAAAACAAAATCTCTCGATCATTGTTATACAATGTCATATTATTATTACACATCATCAAAGTTCTTAAATCACAACTTTGACAACAATACTATGGTGATATGTATCACTTCCCCTTAGTCAATAATTTCGTCTCAGTATGAAAACCACTCCCCTTACATAATGATCCGTGAGCACATAAATCATATGTATTTGTAGTGTGAACTACATATTAGTTCTCCCCCTTTTTGTCAATAAAATTGGCAAAGGTACGAAAACGAGATCCTAATAAATTTCCATGGAGACGCTTCAAGACCAAAGAAAAGGACATATCAACTTGTTTAAATGCAATCATAAAGCCGAATCTATATGCATTCATCAAGGAGTTTATAAAGATACAAGATCACCCTTAAAAATTCCACAGCCGCACTCCCCTAAGATATGGAAATTAATCGCAAGTTCAAAAGAACTCTCCCCCATTTGATGTCATTCCCGAGAGAAAAACAAGAGCAACCTTACTTTTACAAGAAGGATTTTAATGGACACCAAAAAACATAAGAAATGATTTTCTATATCCAAAATTCTCAATTAAACTAACCCCAAGAAAACCCATGATTAATTTAATTGGAATACACAATCAAATTAAACACAAAAGTGATCAATTTAATTGAACATGCTCGTCATAAGAAAACTTATGGAGCTATGACTTATGTTAACCATAAAAGAATGATCAACGCAATCGTTTTATGCTCAACACAAGAAAACCTTATGGAGCATTGCAGTATACACATAAAATATGGATCAGGGAAAGATCAATACTGCGGCATACAAGGATTCATTCTATTTTCCATCACTATTTTCACAATGACATATAATAGACATAATCCTTGGAAACAAAAATTCACCCTATCTTCCATCAATTATTTGCATAACGACACAATAGGTTCAATTTTTGTTTGTCAAAAGTTCATCGATCTTGTATCAATACTTGCGTATCGACATATATAAGAGATAACTTTTGACATCATACGGGACAATAATAGTTCACAGACGCAAACACACATATCCCATAACATATTGCAATATATGAAACCATAAAGATTAATACTGCTGCAATCATCTTCCAAACTATTTTTATAGTTTTTAAATAAATAAAAACAAAATCTAAAAACAAAGATGAAAGAAAAATATTGGACATAGCTATGTGTAATCACAATAAAGGCTATTCCAAACTCTAATTGTTCTTCCTAACACACAAGAATAAAATTATCATAAGAAGACTTTCTAGATAAAGTTAAAAGCAATTTCAGCACCAATATAAAGAAGAAAGAGAAACTACTCATCATCTTCATCTTCGGAGGTCATGAAGGTGGAACAAACTTTGTCCATGTCTTCTTTAATCTCGGGATACTTGGTGGCAATCACAAGTAGTTATTCTTTGGACACAATTTACTTTGTTATTCAATTTACAAACACTTTTGCAAATTTTGCAAAGAAGCTTCGAAGAAGAATCACTTGAGCTGTCAATTGTGTCATACCTTTGCCTTTTGCAATCATATTCCCTCATTCGACCAAACGTACATGGTCGAACAAGATTGGGAGTTCCAATGGAATTCCCAACAGGCTCAATGGAGAAGTTGCGGTAAATACGCTCAATCAAGCAAGGGTAGCCTAACTTCTTGTCGACGTAAGTCATATCCAACATTTGAGAAATAATGAATCCACAAATATCGAGATTAATGGTTTCCTTGTCTAGGTAATGGACATATAAGGAATCATTCTATTTTCCATCACTATTTTCACAATGACATATAATAGACATAATCCTTGGAAACAAAAATTCACCCTATCTTCCATCAATTATTTGCATAACGACACAATAAGTTCAATTTTTGTTTGTCAAAAGTTCATCGATCTTGTATCAATACTTGTGTATCGACATATAAAAGAGATAACTTTTGACATCATATGGGACAATAATAGTTCACGGACGCAATCACACAAATCCCATAACATATTGCAATATATGAAACCATAAAGATTAATACTGCTACAATCATCTTCCAAACTATTTTTAGAGTTTTTAAATAAATAAAAACAAAATCTAAAAACAAAGATGAAAGAAAAATATTGGACATAGCTATGTGTAATCACAATAAAGTATATTCCAAACTCTAGTTGTTCTTCCTAACACACAAGAATAAAATTCTCATAAGAAGACTTTCTAGATAAAGTTAAAAGCAATTTCATCACCAATATAAAGAAGCAAGAGAAACTACTCATCATCTTCATCTTCGGAGGTCATGAAGGTGGAACGAAATTTGTCCATGTCTTCTTTAATCTCGGGATACTTGGTGGCAATCACAAGTAGTTATTCTTGGACACAATTTACTTTGTTATTCAATTTACAAACACTTTTGCAAATTTGGCGAAGAGGCTTTGAAGAAGAATCACTCGAGCTATCAATTGTGTCACACCTTTGCCTTTTGCAATCATATTCCCTCATTCGACCAAACATACATGGTCGAACAAGCTTGGGAGTTCCAATGGAATTCCCAACAGGCTCAATGGAGAAGTTGCGGCAAATACGCTCAATCAAGCAAGGGTAGCCTAACTTCTTGTCGACGTAAGTCATATCCAATATTTGATAAATAATGAATCCACAAATATCGAGATTAATGGTTTCCTTATCAAGGTAATGGACTAATTCCGCAAAATCACGGCTCCAACGAGAATTTTCAATTGTAGAAGGACAAATTAGAAAGTCCCAATTTTCCAAAATCCTTCAAAGCAAAATCTAACAGTTGATTAGTGGGAAATTTTTCCCAATTTTTCCCAATTTTTCAATTAGCAATCTGTATGAACTAACTCTTATATACTTTTAAAAGAATCAACTAGACAGTCAGACTCAATCTTAATAAAAAAGTATATCAATTAGTTAATATCTCTATCTCTCGATTTGATATATACTCAAGAAAATAGAAATCTGCGAGTCTTTATCAAATACAAGAGAGATATAAACTTGGATGGTACCAAAGAACAATATCCAAGGATCAATCAATTTCCTATCAACAACAAAAGGTTGGATTTCACAATTGATCGATACATCGCATAACCTGTGATATTTCAATTATATAACAAAATATAATGCGGAATAGAAATAACACAGACACTAGAAATTTTGTTCACGAGGAAACCGCAAATGCAGAAAAACTACGGGACCTAGTCCAGATTGAACACCACATTGTATTAAGCCTCTACAAACACTAGCCTACTACAAATTAACTTCGATCTGGACTGTAGTTTAACCCTAATCAATATCACACTGATTCAGGGTACAGTTGCGCTCCTTACGTCTCTGATCTCAGCAGGATACTACACACTTGATTCCCTTAGCTGATCTCTCTCACAACCAAGAGTTGCTACGACCCAAAGTCGAAGACTTGAATAAATAAATCTGTATCACACAGAACAGATTACGATAATAGATAAATATGTCTCACATGGATAAACCTATAATTTTTGTTCCGTTTTTTGATAAAATTAAAGTGAACAGGAACCAATTAATAAACAAGACTTATATTCCCGAAGAATAGCTCAGTATTATCAATCACCTCACAATAATCTAAACCGTATGGTAGCGAAACTATATATTCTGGAATCACAAGACAAAGATGTTTGTGATTTCTTTTTATCTTTCCCTATCGGAGATATAATATTAAGCCAATTATTCAATTGAACTCTTACGATAGAAAATGGAAAGATCAAATCGCACAACTATAAGAGAAATAGTTTTGTCTAGCTTTACAATCCCAACGAAGTCTTTAAGTCGTTAATCGACAGGGTCTCGAGATGAAACCTACGATTAAAGGAGAATCGACTCTGGCAAACCAACTAGTATCACACAGGAGGTGTTGGGATTAGTTTTTCCAGATGCTAGATGTCTCCTTTATATATTTTTTAAATCAGGTTTTGCAATCTAAGTTACCTTGGTAACAAAGCATTTAATATTCACCGTTAGATAAAAAACCTGAATTATCCAAGCTAATATCTTTTAACTGTTAGATCAAATTTTAGATTGTCACACACACATGAAATGGATTTCATTTAGGTTGGAGTAAAAATACCTAAACATGTACATTTGGTTGGTTCAAAAATGGTTGACCAATGGTTAGCCATATGAGTACTTTTATATCAACCGCATTCATCTTTATCATAACTAGTTCAAATGACTTATAAGAACTAGTTCAAGAGTTGTTCAATTGCAAGGAAATCTTACATATTACACAAGACACAATTGAAGCAAAATTGGTTTGATTCACTTGAATCAATTTATGAACAATACATCCACGGTTTGCAAAGATTTCATTCCTTATTTATTGTTTAAGTTCATGAGCTAAATGATTTGAGATATAATTGTTAGAGCACTGCTCGGTTGACCTCGCATGCGTTGCTATCTCAAGCATGTTTGTAAATATTAGTGATCAAAACTATAAAGTCTTGATTTCTAGTCTACTATAGCTAAGTTCTCGAACTAGGATATAAAGTGAAGTTGAGCTCAAGAACTCCATGGCGATCATCATACAAGACGAATAAATACTCAAGAAACCAGTATATCTTCATAGACTAAAAGGTATGTGGAGACTTGAACTTATTTATCACTCAAAAGTCTATCTATTTTATCTCATATCTTGAGACAAAAGTCGTATTACTATATATACTAAGAACATACACATATGAGTATTTCGAGATGAGTATATCTATCTTATCTATTTATCAAAATATGTGTTGGTAAATCTTTCGCTTTAGCCAAGTTCATCTTTACCTAGTGACAAAATTCATGTTACGTTTCCATCATTTTGGAAATCTCTCTGACAGTTTGTGAATAACAACTATATAACGCCCTCTGAGAATATTTCAATGATTGAAATAAGAGTTTAGATAATATAACCATTGGAGGTTATAAGCATTGTTGTGGTAACACATATATGTATAAGTCCTTAGATCTTGAACCGAAGTTTGTGAACTTTGTTGATCAAGTGAAACCAGAACGTGAGCATCCAACTCAGTCCGCGAACTCAGTCCACGAACTGGCGTAGTTCTCGAACCCGAGAATTTATGCTGGAGTTGCATCTCAGTTTCAGTATGCGAACTGACGAAAGTTATCATCCTGAGAATTTCTGCTAGAGTTTGTGAACTCCAGCCGGTTAACTTGAGTCCGCGAACCCTGTCCGTGAACTTAAGTAGGTTATGTATAGAAACGATTGTTTAGTGAACTAATATTTATATTAAGGAATGATTTATGCAATTTGTGGCTATAAATTTCATGAACTGATTCGAGTGAATCAAATCGTTTTTGCTTCAATTATGTCTTGTGTAGTACATGGGATATCATATCAATTGAACAACTCTCTAACTATTTCATTTGAGTCATTTGGACTAGTTATGGTGAAGAAGAATATGGTTGATAGGAAAGTTATCATTTGGCTAACCATTTGGTTAACTATGTTGAACCAACTAGTTGTACACGTTTGGGTACGGTACACAAACCCAAAATCGTCAAGTACATGTGTGTATGGAAAGCTAAGTTTTCGATCTAACGGTTGACAAATATTAGCTTGTATCTAATCAGGTTTTCATCTAACGGTGAATATTGAATGCTTTATTACTAAGTTAAAATTGATTACAAACCCTGATTTGAAAGACTATATAAGGGAGAAATCTAGCAACTGGGAAACCTAATCCCCACATATTCTATGTGATACTAGTTCTCTAAAGCTAGAGTCGATTCTCCTTTAACCTTTGGTTTTCTTCTTCTAAAACCAGGTTAACGACTTAAAGCCTTCATTGGGATTATAAAGCCATACCGATACTACTTTTATTATAGTTATGTGATCTGATCTTGCTATTTATGTCATACAAGTACAATTGTAATAATTGTCTTGAGATTAATTTCTCCGATAGGCAAGATATAAAAGTAGTCACAAACATCTTCGTCTCATCGTGTGTGATTCCTTAATAATCTTCTTCGCTGTGTCGATTAAGTTTATTGTGAGGTGATTGATAAAACTGATATGTTCTTCGGGAATATAAGTCTGGATTTATTTATTGGTTCATGTTCACCTTGATTTATCAAAAGACGGAACAAAACTCATAGGTTTATTCATGGGAGACGAATTTATCTATCTTGTATACTTTTCTGTGTGAGACAGATTTGTTTATTAAAGTCTTCGACTTTGGGTCGTAACAAATCTTAGTTGTGGGTGAGATCAACTAAGGGAATCAAGTGTGCAGTATCCTGCTGGGATCATAGGCATAGGAGCATAACTGTACCTTGGATCAGTGTGAGATTGATTGGGGTTCAACTACAGTCCAGACCGAAGTTAATTTAGAGTAGGCTAGTGACTGTAGCGGCTTAATACAGTGTATGTTTAATCTGGACTAGGTCCCGGGATTTTTATGCATTTGCGGTTTCCTCGTTAACAAAATTCCGGTGTCTGTGTTATTTCTTTTCCGCATTATATTTTGTTATATAATTAAAATAATATCGGTTGTGCATTGTTCAATGAATTAGAATATCTGACCTTATTGGTTATTGATTTAAATTGATTGACACTTGGATATTGGTCTTTGGTACCATCCAAGTTATCTCTCTTTGATTAAGACTCGCACATTGTATTTTCTTGAGTAAATAAAATTGAGAGATTGAGATAATATCTCCTTGAGATATTTTTATCTAGATTGAGTCTGACTGTCTAGTTGATTCTCTAGTAAAGTAAGTCGGAGTTTGTTCATACAGATTGCTAATCGAAATATTGGGTGAGGTTGTTAGACCCCCACTTTTTCAATTGGTATCAGAGCAGGCAAACACGTTTAAGACCTTATAAGTCTATATTTGTGGCAATCTGAGTCTGTGGACGAAATCTCGTATACGCCTACCAAAATGTCTCCTGAAGCTTTTGATTATGTCAAGTGTCTTAAAAACACCACAAAGAATTATTCCTTAATAGATTCTTCCGAATCCTGAGGTAGAAAGAATGCTCAATTTGATAATGACATTTCTTCCTCTCATGAGGCATGTGACACTCTGGAAAAATCTAAAAAGGAGCTCACAAGAATTTCAAAAAATATAGCTGAGACTATTGATTTTAATGATCATGATCAGCTTTTTGATGAATTTGAAAAGTCTCTAGATCGAGAAAGTGAACTCTATAACATTGTTGTCTCCTTCTCTATGAATATTGACAAACTTCTCCAAGAAACTACTCTACAACATGAAAAGATTAGTACTCTTGAGGAGATTGTTAAGGATGACTCAATAATAGAAAAACATTTTCTCGAGTCTCATTCATCATATCTCAACAGACTTCATGTTTAAAAAGAGAAACTAAGTGCATCTCTTACTCTAGCCCAAAAAATAGTGTAAATCCTTGGAAGAGGAAAACTCTGTCTTAAGGAGAAGATCTTTTGTACATAATAATTCTCATGAATTATAGAACACAAAGAAATGTTCTCCAGAAGAAGATTGTATCAAGAAAGGTTTACATAACTTGCAATCTTCTCATATGGCTATAAAGCAAAGACATGTGCCAATTATTGCTTTTCCTCCACGAACCTGTACCTTTTGTGGGATAAAAAATCACTATGTTATCCATTGTTTTGCAAGAAGGAAACAAATTTCTACGCTTCGTAATTTGCTTCTCTTCAATGTCAATGGAACATATAGTCAGTTGACTAATGCAGTCATTTGGTTCAAAAATATTAAACCAAATGGTTAGACATATGAGCACTTTCATATTAACCATATTCTTCTTCACCATAACTAGTTCAAATGACTCAAATGAACTAGTTAGAGAGTTTTTCATTGCTTAGATCTTATAGAAGTATAAAAAACACAATCGAAGCAAAAACGATTTAATTCAATCGAATCGATTCATGAACTTTATAGCCGTGGTTTGCAAACTTGCATTCCTTAGTTAGTATATAAGTATAAGTTCACGAATAATCGTTTTTAGATATAACCAACCTAAGTACGCGGAATTAAGTACCCATAATAAGTTTGTAACAAGTTTACAAACTCCAGCAGAAATTCTCGGGAAGAGAACCTCCGACAGTTTGCGGACTGGGTTTGCGGACTCTTGTTCCGGTTTTCTTGATCAACAAAGTACGCATACTTTGGCTCAAGAAATAAGGACTTATACATGTATGTGTTTCCACACAATGGTTATATAATCTAAACTCTCATTTCAATCATTGAAACATTCTTAGAGGACGTTATATAGTTGTTATTCACAAACCATTTTTCGTCAAAGCCATTTTCAAGTGATTGAAACATAACATGACTTTTGTCACTAGGTAAAGATGAACTTGGTCAAAGCAAAATCTTACTAGCACATATTTTGAGAAATATATATGCGAGAAAAACTCGGCTCGAAATAGCAATTTTGTATAATCAAAGTCTATATAGAAAAACAACTTTTTTCTCAAGGTAGGAGATAAAGTAGATAGACTTTTGAGTGATAGATAAGTTCAAGTCTCCACATACCTTTTAGTCGATGAAGTTCCACCAGTTCCTTGAGTAGCTCTTCATCTTGTATGATGATCTTCATGGAGTTTTTGAGCTCAACTACACTTTTTATCCTAGTCCGAGACTTAGCTATAGTAGACTAGAAATCAAGACTTATAGTTTTGATCACTAACATTGACAAACATGCTTGAGATATAATGGCATGCGTGTTAGACCGAGCAGTGCTCTAACAATCCCCCCCTTTGTCAATTTTAATGACAAAACTATTAATACATATGGAATACAAAAATAAATAAATGAACTTTTGTAGCTCCTATTCCACATGCCTAATATTCAACATTACTCGAAATCTTCGTCACTTCCAAGTACTCCAATGATCCCAAAGGTTGTAATTTCAGCATCATCGTTGTTGAAAATTTGTAGCTATAACAATAAGAAAACAAAGAATTCGCAATCACTGTTATACAGTGTCATAGTATTACTATACAACATCAAAGTTCAATTGTATCACAACTTCGATAACAATACTATGGTGCTATGTATCACTCTCCCTTAGTCAATACTCCATCTCACATGGAAACCACTTCCTCTTATATAATGATCCGAAAAACATATGTATTTGTAGTGTGAACTGCACATTAATTCTCCCCCTTTTTGTCAATAAAATTTGCAAAGGTATGAAAACGGGATCCTAATGAAAATTTCCATAGAGACATTTCATGACCAAAATAAAGCACATATCAACTTGTTTAGATGCAATCATATAGCCAAAGATAAATACTTTCATCAAGGATTTTATAAAGATACAAGATAACTCCTATAATATTCCACGACCGCACTCCCCACAAAGATTTGGCAATTAAGCACAAGTTCAATTAAGAACTCTCCCCCATAAAATGTCATTCCCGAAAGAACAACAAGAGCGACCTTACTTTCACAAGAAAAGAAGGATTTCTTTGGATATAACAAATCACATACGAATATGAATTTGAATCCAAAAAATACTCAATTAAATTAACTTCAAGAAAACCCATGATTAACTTAATCGGAAATGCTCAATATAAGAGAACTTACGGAGCATCACAATTTATACATAAAGAATATGGTTCAGGGAAGATCAATACTGCGGAATAAATAAGGATTCATTCTATTTTCCATCACTATTTGCACAATGACATACAATAGACATAATCTTTGTATACAAAAATTCATCCTATCTTCCATCAATTATTTGCATAATGACATAATAGGTTCAATTTTTGAATGTCAAAAGTTCATCCATCTTTTATCAATACATGCATATCGACATATGAAGGAGATAACTTTTGACACGTATGGACAAACATAGTTCACGGATGCAAACAAACATCCCATAACAAATTGCAACATATAAAACCAATAAAGATTAATACTGCAAAAACAATCTTTGCACTTTCAAGTTAGAATCAATATTTTTCTCATGGATTTACACCAAGAGTGGTTACCAAAGGCGTATAAAAATATTTTCTTAACAAAGAAGAACATAAAAAGTCATTAAAGACCATGCATCATAGTTCGCTTAAGATGGTTGTGAACATTCAAGAATCCCATAGCAATGCGTATTACTACCTATTCTTGAACTTCCTTCTTTGTGATTCAACAATATCATTCTTGTAAAAGCTAAAAATGAGCTTATAAGAGAATTACTCCAAGAATCCAAGTGCCCAAGTCCAAAATAAGTAGAACAAGTGCGACGAAAAGGAGCAAATTACTCAAAAACAAGATACGGGACAAAGACCAACCTCAACTCATCCAAATTTAGGATTTCTCATCACATATTGAAGACAAGTCAAACAGGAAGATAATTCAAAAATAATGAGGTCATTTCGAGTTCAAACGAAGAAGTTACGGCCAAAACAAAGTTACCGAATATCGACGTCAAGTATGCATACGGGTTTGCAAATGAATTTCCGTATCTTGGAGCAGTATGCAAATGGGTATGCGTACTTAAACCCATGGATTTTGATTTTAAATAAATGATGTTATGCATACCTGGTAGGTGTACCATGAGGTCCAAACATCCCGAACTAATATTTTCAAACCTAAACGTTTAAGAACCTTAGACACATATCAAGTTAGGTAGAAATAAAATATAAGCAAGGTACAAGGATCATTATAAGTACTCTAAGCAAATAAAAACACAAATCTTTCTCAGGTTTATTGACATACCTTTTTAGAAGAATCCAATTGAATTCTACAGCCTTACCGAACATAATCTTTGTTCCCCAATTCTCGTGTTTCCCTCACCGTATACATAACAGGGCATTCCTGGCTGAGGATGCACTTATAACACAATCAATTTGTGTTGAGGAGAACAATGTCTTGCTCACCATAAGTGACTTTCGGATTATCATGAAAGGGATCACTTTTAGAAACTTTCACATCCAAATCCATTTTTCCAAAGAAATTTTTAAGTTCCAACATCATGGATACTTCCTTCTCTATAGTCATGGAATTTTCTGGGAGATCATTCATTTTCACACTCAAATCATCATTGACTTTCATTGGTATCCACTTCTGAGTGTGTTTAGGAACAATAGGAACCTTCTTCCCATTACTCCCTTCTAGATTTATCGAAATAGAATTGGATTGACTATTCTTTTTCAAGTTAGTCTTTCTCCAATTGGGAGCACCGGATCTTATCTTCGTCTTTACGAAGTTATCCTTTTGATGACTATTACAATTGTGAAAGGGATTCGTATGACTTTTATAGGAAAATCTAGGTTTATCACAGCAATGATTCCTTTGCCTTAAGGTTGGACAATTACAACCTGTGACATTAAGAGGAGTAGTCTTAACGTATGATCTTGGTTTCACAACTTCTTGTGATGCCCAAACAAGAATATCATGAAAAAGCGGGGGTCTAACAACACCACCCAATATTTCGATTAGCAATCTGTATGGACAACTCATAGTTATTTTCTAGAGAATCAACTAGATAGTTAAACTCAATCAATAGAAAATACTCAAGGAGCTTTTTATCGCAATCTCTCGATTTGATTTACTCAAGCAAATATGATTTGCGAGTCCAATCAAATAGAGATAACTTGGATGGTACCAAAGACCAATATCTAAGTGTCAATTAATTTATATCAACAACCAATAGTTCGGATATTCTAATCGATTGAACAATGCACAACCTGTATTATTTCAATTATATAAAAATATAATGCGGAAAAGAAATAACACAGACACCATAATTTTGTTAACGAGGAAACTACAAATGAAGAAAAACCCCGGGACCTAGTCCAGATTAAACATACACTATATTAAGCCGCTACAGACACTAGCCTACTCCAAATTAACTTCGGTCTGGACTGTAGTCGAACCCCAACCAATCTCACAATGATCCAAGGTACAGTTATGCTCCTACGCTTCTAATCCCAGCAGGATACTGCGCACTTGATTCCCTTAGATGATCTCACCCATAACCAAGAGTTGTTACGACCCAAAGTCTAAGAATTTAATAAACAAATATGTCTCACAAAAAAAAGTCTACATGTAATAGATAAATTCTTCTCCCATGAATAAGCCTACAAGTATTGTTCCGTCTTTTGATAAATCAGTGGATAGGGAAAAATGTGTCGCCGGTTTTTTAGGAAAGTGGAGAGTCGAGCAAGTTGTCGAGACTCCTCAGCCAGGCAAGATGTTAATCCTCACACAGATGCAC
This sequence comes from Papaver bracteatum, assembly GCA_023529315.1. Lineage (NCBI taxonomy): Eukaryota > Viridiplantae > Streptophyta > Magnoliopsida > Ranunculales > Papaveraceae > Papaver > Papaver bracteatum. The sequence continues at coordinate 252,759 of JAJJWX010002747.1, read as the reverse complement.
CGCTGCAAAGGGGGTGCTTATATTCGGGAAATCAATTTATATGACTCCAGCCTAAACCAAGACAATGGCCGTTCCAGAATCAATTCGGTCACAAAGAGGGAGATGGGTTGATCTGTAGGAGGGAAGTTGAGAATTGTGTGGGATCAGTGATGATCGAGGATTGTGGGTGTGTTGAAGGTTTCTACAGTATAGGTGAACTGTTGAGTTCTGGTAAGTTCTGAGTGATTGATGAATTCTTGAGAGTAGTTACTCGAGAAATTCAATGTTGGACATGTATTCGAGTGTTCGAATGTTGATGTTCAATCACGAATTCAGAGACTTATTTATACTATTAGAGTAGTAACACTACTTACCCCTATAAGTGTGACGGTTTCTTGAGTGAAAGAGTGGGAAAGTGGGAGATCATGGTAAAGTCAGTTCCACGTCGCGTGGAGACTTGACTGATCATGCACCCACTACTTTGCTAACTCCTTCAACCATTGACATGACTTACGCACATTTCTCGTCGTGGGATGAATCCATGTGTCGTAGACCGCCAGACCAAAACCCTAAGTGATATCCCCCCATTTGTGACGTGATTGATGTTTCAAGAATCGTGGTGTCTGCGAGGAAGACGTGTTTAGGTTAGTCAATTATTGACTGATTAGACACTAAGTCTAAGTTTGGTGAATCAAGCATGAATGGTGAATGCTCAGCGATTCATGGGTCGAACATATAGTTCTCCGGAGAGAAGTCGAAATGACAAGTTATTGACTAGTTGAGTGGTTGAGCAAGTATTGCCGAAAATTATAAGAATTCAATGAGCAACTGAGCAAGTATTGCTCAATTCACCGAATTATGGGATTTTGATGGGGAACTGAGAAAGTATTGCTCAATTCTCCAAATTTAAGGATTTGATGGGAAACTAAGTAAGTATTGCTCAATTCACCAAATACTGGAGAATTGTCAAATATGGAGAATTGTCGAATATTGGCTAATATTCAGGCGATTGAGCAAGTATTGCTCGATTCAGCGAATTATTTACTAGTGATGTGACCCAGTAAAATATTATTTAAAATATTGGTAGATTACCAAATATTGTTTAATTAATTTTAAATGTTGATTGATAAATCAATGTAAATTTATTAGTGTTTGAAATTGCCCAGAATGATGGTTTTACAGAGCGTTCATTCGAAACCCTAATTTTGGACAATCCTCCATCAATTGGAGAATTTCCAAAAATTGATTATGAGTGATGGAGGGACCAACCACATGGGATGAGGAACGTCCATGTGATGCCCAGCGCTCGAGTGAGCATGCACCAGAGTTCTCAGTTTGAGAGTTGGTGAAAAATGATGATTAAATGGGGAGTTCACCATTTACTGAAAATATTGTTGGGTTCAAAATTAGGTGTAAAACCTAGTTATGAGAGATGGAACCGACCAAGAGGTCATGGGACCAGCTCCTGGTGGTCACGTGACCAAGTGTTGGTCATTTGGAGGATTCTCCAGTTGATTAGTGAGATCTCGGGCCCAGTATGAGCGATTGAGCAAATTAGGTCAGAATTGCGAAAACGTGTGGGACCGGCTTCATGCAAGACCTAGGGGTGACCTGGTCGGTCATAGAGGCATGCACGTGTTGCCATGATGCCTGTGTCTCCATACTGAGAGTTTCAGTATTTTCTGATGCGCGTTTGAGTGATGTTGTGAATTTTCAGAAGAATTTCATCTTGGCTGAGAATTCTCGACTTTTTGGTGGAATGAGCATGTATGCTCAATTCATCAATATTTTGAAAATATTAAAATAAAATATTTTAATAATCCAAAATTGCCGTGAGGGGCTAGCCGGTCGCGTGATGATGTTGGCTTTTGTTTTTTTCGTGATTCGAGCAATATTTGAGAAAATATGAAGAAGTCACGAATTTTGTTCAAACCCATGAGTTTCACGAGTTGAGGGAAATAATAATAATGAGAAATTAGGGATTGCAAGGTGTGGGACCGACCATGGATAGGGTATGGCCGGCCGTCCAAGTTGGCCAGTCCCGCACACCTTTCCCTATTTTATTATTATTATTCGTGAATCCTAGAAGTTATGGAGAGTCCTTGAAGATATGGATGATCCTGGAAGATATGGAGAATCCATGAAGTTTTGGAATAATAATTATAAAAAGCTAAGGATTATGAGGTGTGGGACCGGCCACAACTTGGGCATGGTCGGTCGGCTAAGTTGCCCGATCCCACACACCTTTTCTTATTTTATAATTTATTTGGTGAATCCTCCAAGTTATGGAGAACTCTCGAGTTTTTGCACAAATTGGGAAATTTTTGCCAAGATGGAGAACTTTCCATGGGTTTATGAAAATCGTGAGAAAATAAAAAAATAATGGGAAAGCATGGGACCAGCCACGGCCGGCCGGCCGACCGACTGACCGGTGGGCCCAGCCCATGGGAGCTTCCCATTATTTTTTTATTATTATTTTCTCTCTCCTATTTTGTGGAGAACTCTCAAATGTTTCATATTTTTGGATGCTTGTTTGCGCATCCGAGTGCTCAGTCGTGCATCATTGTCAAGTACACTTGCACTATTTTTGTGGGGCTTACTAAGTGATGGTCCATATGCCCAGTTACTTAGTATTTATTACCAATTTATGAAATTCAATGGAGAATAATTCATGAAACTGAGTAATAAAAGTGAATGGATGTTTCATTATTAATTCGCAGGATCATATGTGGATTCGACTACAAATTCAGAATAATAAAACGAGCATTACCATCCCATGGGATCGTGGATTCGACCATAGAATCGGAGTAATTTAGATCTATCCATCACCATTTCATGAGATCAGTAGATTCGATCATGAAATCGGACTAATGAGATAATATAGTGTTTCATTGCTATTCTAAAATCAAGTCGTGGATTCGATCATAGAATCAGAATAATTGTTATTGCCATTCCATGGAATCAGGCGGTGGATTTGACCATGGAATAGGAACAATTGTTATTTCCATTCCAGGAGATCAGGTCGTGGATTTGACCATGAAATAAGAGCAATAATAGATTATTCTGGGAATTAAGTGGTGAATGTCACTGCAAAATTAATCTATGTGCATAGTCAGGAGACGGCAAATCCTGAGGGTGCTCTCAGACACTACGGAGAATATCCGAGTCTATATACGTCGCTCTACATAGTCAGGATCAGTGAGTGTCACTGTCCTGAAGGCATTGTTGCTCTCAATCTGACGGAGAACCGCCCAATCGTTCTTCTATGTAGAGGGGGGTCGCTCTCATGCAGTCAGGGACAATGAGTATCACCGACAGCGCGAAGGCGCTATGTTCTCAATCTTCGGAGAACCACCCAGCTGCATAGAGGTCACAATGAAATGCCAGGGATCGAACGCTCGGTTGGTAGAGGCTTTTCAAAAACATATTCATCATGTCTTCGTAAAATATGAATCGTCACACGCCTGAAGCCGTATCAGGAACATTCAATATCATGATTTTATGGTTTTTCCCTTTGTTGAAAATCCACCATCTATATTAAGTCCTCTGCATAGTGGGGAACAGTCATGTTCTGCAGTATGCATTAAATGGTGATTTCTAGTCGACGAGATCTGGTTGAACTCAATCTACAAAGGTAGTTTCAGAATCCTAAATTTACCCCAATGAGATCATGTACGAGCAAATGTGTGGATGAGAACTCTGATAGTAAGGTAGAGTGTCATCTCATGAGCATGGAGAGATGAGGCACTGCTGATTTGGGTGTTTAAAAGCTTAGTTATGGTCGATTTAGGATTTGCGGGCCCGAGCCCAAAAGGGAAACCCGTGCTTATTAGGTTTTGGAAATAAACTTGATATAAAAGGGAATAACCCTAAAAAAATTCTTTTTTTATTTTTCCTTTGGCCGATAAAGAATTCACCATCACCTTCACACGACCAGAAGCATCAGGGAGGAAAATCTCGCCAGAGTTCAGCGCCGCCACCGCCCGTCCAATCTCCACCGACCGTCCAACCACCTCCGGCTAAATTCCGTCCGGCGTCAACAGGTGAGTTCGTGATTATTTTTTTTATGTGGTAGGCTCTATAATTGATGATTGTTCATAAAACCAAAAATCCCATGATTACATATGTATGTGTAGAATTTATGAAGGATTTTTCTCAAAACTTATGTATATGCACGTTTGTCCGTTAGTTGGAGAAACGAGCAAAAAATCCCTAATATGAAAGAGATATGTTAATTTTTGAATAGACATGGTCTAGTTGCAGTAGCAAAAGTTTTGTTTATTAGGTTTCATGAAAACCTAAGTTGGCTTTTTTGAAAGTATGAAATTTGCAAATACTTTTATAAATGTAATTTGTTCATAAAAGTAGTAAATAATAACCCTTAGAGTTAAAGGAGTTTTGAAAAGACTTGGAGTTCATATTGAAATTTTATTTGAGAACTCTCAAAGTTTTATTTGAAATATGGAGAACTCTACAAAAATAGAAAAGTCTCTGATTCCATAGACGAATGCTCGGTTGAGCAAAAGTTTTTTTTTTTTGTAATTTACGTGAGTTATTAACTCACGATTTTTTTTTAGAAAAGTGTGTGACTTATTCACACTTTATTAAACAAAAATTTGGTTTTTGAAGATACACAATTTATGAATTTGGTGAAATCACAGTGTACATGCGAATTCAGTGATTTTATAGCGTATGTATATACATAAAATCAGCGAGTGCTCACATAGAGGGTCATGTGAATTACTCATGGTTTCTTGGAAAGTCAATGTAGACTCTTGAATAATATGTTTTGTGCTCAACTTTGCAGGTTTGAAAGAAAGAGAAAGTTTTGTAGGTTTTACGTTGTTATCACTAAGTTCGTGAAATCGTAAAGAGGTGAGAATTGAGGAATACCATTTTTCAAACGTCGATTGTTGTATTTTCTTTAATTCCATTGTGTTGATGAGTTCATGTATGGATGTTGCAGCAATTTGGAAAAATGGTTGAATCCCGTGCTTCTGAAGATGATGTTTCTTCGAGAGAAGATGTTTCCACAGATACCTCTTCCAGAGATGATGATTCTTCCAGAAACGATAATAATGAGGTTTCCCAGGAGAAGAAGGAAAGTTCCAAGACTAAGAACATTCCAATTGCTGAGGACAAATTCTTCGTGTACTTATATAGGCCTTAAAAGCATATTATAGGCTCTTTATTTTGGTTGCTAATAAATCCTAGATGCACTGCCCAGAACAAGTTGGCGTCTCCCCGAGCTATGGTTCGATTTTGTTTGCAAGGGAAGTATTTTGCAGCTTCTCAGGTGGAGTTGAAGCTTTCTCGGAGACCTCTGATGCATTTCTCTGAGTTGTCCAAGCTTTCAGGTGAGACCTCATCGATGCATTTCCCTACTCACACATTTATATGGATGGGCAAGGCACATGTTAGTTAGCCATAGCCGTGTGAGGGCACAACAAATGATATTGGATAGTGCTCGAAGGTTCGACACGAGCCATTCAAGATGCATTTAGGAGATTTGATCATCAATCATGATATACATGTAATTACATACAATCACTAGTGAAGAACCGTGGATGATAGCCTTTGTGTCTCTTTTTATAATTTTAGTACTTTAATTCTTAGTTTCATATCAAATTAATTAAGCCATTTTAATGGATTCTATCGTTGGTGTCCCTACTCACACATTTATATGCATCTTCAAACAACAAACGCATTTTTAGTAGTTCGGGAGAATTCACCATTACTCGCTTCCAAAAAGGACAAATTTCTTCTCACTTTTCTTATTCTTTGGGGAAGATGTAGTTGCTTTGTTGCACCTTCCAAAAAGGTCAAACTTCGGACTGGTAATTTTCAAAATTAAAAAGATTTTATTGAAAGTTTTCATTCTTCGTAAGAACTCACTTTTGCGATTGTTAGAGTCCTTTTTCCTAGGATGGGAAAACAACATTTATGAGGAGAATGAGATATCTGACACGTTAGAAGCAAAGATGCACTAATTCAATGAGTCACCTTCATCTTGTTATGCCTGATGGTTATCACACTAGTGGCCAAGAGATAGAACTCCCCAATACCCAAGAAAATATTTTATGATTCTTTATCTTCTCAGCAAGAATCCTCATCAAAAAAGGAATAATAATTTCACATGAACAGAGCCAGGACCAGTTTGATGGCGTTTTTACGACAAAGCAAAGAAGTTCGAAATGAAGTTTCGCAAGATAATTATCAAATCCAAACATGGACAACACAACTGTCAAAAGGATTTCTTGTGTCCAAATATTCATTAATGGAGTCTCAATTGTAAAATCATGTAATTACATACAATCACTAGCTCTCATCAAATTAATTAAGTTTAGGAATCATTTTAATGGATTCTACTGAGGGTGTAGGGATATCTTCGAAGACCGTGGACACTTGCTAAAGCCGTTTTTGATTCGTTTTTCCATTAAGATTGCCAAAGGTGAGAAAATTCCCATTAGCAGTCTATTTTTGGGTTATTTATTCGCCAACTTGGACTCTCTAGTTGTGGACTCCAGTAAATATGATGGCTTCATGAAGATTGATACGTATGCTAATACCATGTTTCTCCAAGTGTTGATGTGCTATCACCTTGAGATCTATGCCCCAATTACCCATAGAATTTTGCAAGGACCCAAAGTCGACACTCGCCATTCCCTTCTTGAGGAGAATAATGCTAGGATCATGCGCTGGTCTAGAAAGCAACCACAATACAAGATATGCATTACTAGCATTTTGGACATTGAGTCTGAGTTCAACTTTCGCCCTGGGTGTCGGTTCCTTCTATTTTATCACAATTGATCACTTTCAATACTACTAACGAGAATATCACGTTGAGTACTGGTGCTGGTCTGAGTGAAGGAGATAGATCTTTTGTCTTGAGTTGTACTCCTGGTTTCTTGCTCTCAATAATGAACGGAGGATTCCAGGTAGAAGAGTACAACATTGACAGAGCCGCTAAATAGATGGGACTTGACCAGTGCATTCCGGGTCATCAAATAAACATGCCAGAGATTGAGTACATGAAGGCTCATTTAGACTGCACCCGCGTGGAAGGAAATTTCCCATGTTCTGGCCGAGAAACCTTCGAAAATCTTGGTTATATAGGCTTTTGGCGTCAGCAACTCGAGCATGTATATGCATTTGTAACAGATGTTCAGTCCCCTGTACGAGATTTCCCTCCTCCTAACATGGTTTTCGGTCGACCCAGGTTGAAGTATCTCCCTGGTAGTGATAAGAGGAAGACATCTCCAAATGCGTCACAAGTAAGTGCTTCTTCTTATGATTTCGGCCAAAGTATGCCAATCATATTTTAATCGTATTTCTTTTCTTGTGATAGGGTGGTCATGCTGTGAGACCTCGAATTGATGTAAACTCTTTCATCTTTCAAGAAATTCCCCAGGGAGGAGAAGGCAGAATTAAGACAACATATAGGATGATACCGAACAAAATACAATCTCCTGCCGCTTCTTTGGTGAGTTTCTCGCACTTTTCTTCATTGTTGCAACTTTTTCATCCATGTAGTTAGGATTTAAAAGAGTATTGCTCATCCATTTCAGAATTTTTCCCCATCGGTTATTGATGGTCTCCGTTTTTATCTTGGTCGAACAATTCAGGATTCTAGCACTGAGGAGGTTGATGTAAGTTTCCCCTTTTGCACTTGATAATTTTAATGTGCCTTTGGACGAATGAGTGACGATTGTTGTTAATGTAGACATGAGGAAATCACCATGGATAAGGAGCATGTTGATGAGGCACATTCCTCTTTGAATCATGAGAATATGGAGAGCTCTCGAAATCCCGAAACGAATAAAAATATGGAGAGTTCTCCGAATGAAGATAACGGAATTGCCAATGGAGGTTCCAACATTTCCGAGTCCTCAAATGGTTTAGAGGTTCCCCTAGTAAGTATTTCTCCTATAGCCTCTTCATAGAAGTATGATATTTCTGATTTATGCATGAATGAATGAGAACCCACATGAATATACGAGTAATTTTGCCGAAATACGTCATCATAAAATTTCAGACTTCAAATTTTATTAGAAATAATGTAGAATCCTAGTCTGGAGTCGAATTTTCAATGTCCGCATATGTATCTTCAAGCCCATGAAATTTCCAAGCTTTATTAAAACGATTTTAAAATTTTGAGCATGTTTATGGCCTTAAAAACGCTAAACAGTAAACTTCCAGGAGATATTCAAAACTTTTCCAGATCGCGCGTTGTGTGATGTTTTGGACACATCTCCTTGCTAGTTCATCCAATTGTCATGAAATTTTGAAATGTTGTATATAACTTCCATACGAAGATAATGATATATAACTCGTCTCTATATTCATCACCAATTACTCCCAGTTCGTCATTTAACATAGGGCTGTGTAAACTTGCTTTAGCTGAGTTTCTTTGAAAACATGTTTCATGAATTTGATACTTCTTGATCATGTCGTAAAATCATAATAAGGAACTTAGATGATGTTAGTTCACTTACTTTCTTAATATCATGATTGCATCGGATTTCCATGCCTGAACCACCCTAATCCCATGTAATCTTTGCATTAGGTACCGAATGACGAAGTTGGGAACCATGGATTCAATAATGATAGCTTGGGAAGTCCTGGAGTTGTTGGCGATAAAACTCTTATATCTGCACCTCCAGGTTATGAAGTGCTCGTTGTTGATGAGGGGGATATGGTGGAAGTTCCGATTGAGCCTCATATGGTGGAACTAGAAGCGAGAATAGCAAAAACTGTTTCATCTAAAGTGGTCCCCATGATTGTCGATGCTGCTCCAATAGTTGAGAGACGTATGATAGTGCATAAGTATCCCAATGCAGGGATTGCTTTTGATCCTCAATTTGGTGAGTTACTCCCATACCACAAGTTAGTTGGTGGTTTTAGTGTTCCCATCGGACATGCTGCTATGTACGAGAAACTATGGAAAATTGTAGGAGCAGAATATCACAACAACCTTTACTTGAGAATATTTAATGACGCAACATAATAATGTCGCAAAAGAAATATTAGAAACGACGCAACAAAGAACGACGGACAAAACATGAGAAAGGCGGGAAGACTTTGCGAATATAGAATTTGAATAGTAGTTCGCGATACTTCGCAAGATTATAGTTGTATAGATTTCACTATAAATAGTAGTTCAAATGTTAAATTAGAAGAGGTATTATGATTGAGAGGTCTTTTTTTAGAGGGAGAGATAATTTTAGGAGGAGAGAGAAAATGTTTGGAGAGATTTATTTTTCTTTATCATCTTCTTCCCCAAAAATTTAGAGCTCCAAATATTCATTAATGGAGTCTCAATTGTAAAATTATGTAATTACATACAATCACTAGTGAAGAACCATGGATGTAGATCACAATGATCGAACCATGTAAAAAATATTTGTGTCTCTTTTTATAATTTTAGTACTTTAATTCTTAGTTGCATATCAAATTAATTAGATTTAAGAATCATTTTAATGGATTCTTATGAGGGTGTAGTTGTGAGATAATCCGCAACTACATAATTGGCGCTAGAAACAGGGAGAATATAGAAGTTTAGACACCAAACGGCATCAACATCGAATTTTGAAGAAAGAAGCAGTAAAGATGAAGAATAACCAAGGGAAAAGGAAATGTAACTTCAAAGACGCACAGAGAAAATGAACGTCAAAGACGCAGCCGTTCGACAAAGGGAGGACTTACTTCACGGGAAAGAATTACTTTGCAGCGAATGGAGAGATTTTTCCCCTGCGAAGATCATTTTTCTTTGTTTACAACTAATGAAGAATTAAGAAAGACAACTTACGAAGAGCCCTCCTAATATCAATCACTTCTTGAGTCTTTTCAAATGCTTCTTGAGAAGCTTCTACAGCTTTATTACTCATACCAAGATAAGAACAAAAGCGTTTGAAGAAATCACCAACATCTATAGCCTTCCCATCATCCATACTTTTGTCCAAATTTTTCTTAATCTTCTCCTTCAGGCCATTCGCATCCCAACAGATCTCCTTCATTCTTCTGGGATTCTTTAGCTTCTCTCAAGTGATATACAAACAAGCAGCAAGCATTACATTCTTACTCCTCTCTTTACTACTCTTGACATCCTCCATCTTCTTGTATATCTCATTAGCCAAATCCTTTATAGTAGAAACAAGACCCAATCTGTCAGACATAGACTTAAACGCCTCGATAAGAGCCTTGTTAGGATCTTTCATATTAGCATGATTTAACCGCCCAAGATGTTTAGATTGAGATTGAAATTAACCACCCTTTGGCATGGAAATAAACGTGGTTAGACCATTATTAGACAGAAGAGGATTCGATTTATACCCAACACGATGAGGATCATTATTAACTGGTTTGTCAACGAATGTTCTCCATTCAGATATGTCATCAATTAAGATCAGTTCGCAAGAATCATAAGTTGCGAAGTTAATAGCCCCTGCGAAGTTAAATTAACATACGGAAGAGAAAAGGAAAAATGGAAACAAATATGGAATGAATTCGGCCAGGAAATTATTACAAGAATACTTCGGATAATTACAAGTTTCTTATGGATTGAAGAATACTTCGGTCACCAAGTGACTGAGTAAAAGAATTATGCGAAGGAAGTATTTGCGAAATAGTCTCTATCAAAGGAAGTGTTTGCGAAATATACTTCAAGGAGAATATATGATAAGAGTAAAATTATGATAAGAGAATAGTAAAATTATGGATGTTCTTATCTTGTATACATAAGAGTGAATTCAATAAGCGTGAAGCTCAGCTTATCAAATACTAAATGGCAAAAAGAAGATTAATTTCAAAGAAATAAATTTGCCAAATAAAAAACCGGTATAGCCTGCTTCGCAAAGAAGAGCAGTAAACGGACCTCAAGAGAGAATATCAATGAAGTGGAAGCCAATCCACGTACATGATGGAAGCTCAGTCAACTCAGTAAATAAAAAAGCATGAAAGAACTCCAAAGACGCAGCCAAGGAATGATCAAACGTCTCCTATAGAGAAATTTATTGCCAGTAAATTAAGAGAACAAATTCCGCGAAGTTAAGGAGAATTTAACAGCAGGAAGTGCAAAGGGTCATCCATTTCGCAAGTGAATGTAATAGTAGGAAATAAAATTTGCAGGTGAAGAACAATATCGCAAATACGAGGAAGTACAAGAGAAAATGAGTTGGACTGAAGCCAAAATACAAATGAATTTTAACGTAAGAACTATCCCAAAAGCACTATAAAATAGGAGACACGAAGCACAAGACAATGACGCAAAGGGGTCATCAGACGAGCTATATTTTTCAACAACAAGAAATCTTACTTTAATGAGTAAGCTAATGTGACTTCAGAGGCAAAGCTAGCTTTGTTATCATACTCAGTGAAGTACTATCGAGGACCAAAGAAAATAAATAACATAAAGAAAATTAAACAAAGCTGCGTCAACAACCAGCGTGGAAATATAGAGCAGTATCAACAGCCAGTTCAAAGAAAAGTACAGAGGCACAAATGAATATTGATTCACATCATCAACGAATACAACTGCAGTTCCTGACTACATCAGTTATCATCAACCAAAGACAAGCTCGTAACGATAAAGGATGATAACGGAATACACACACAATCATCATTTGAGAAGAAAGGGGTGATTGTAATTCAACAATGCGAAGATGAACGAAAATAGCACGTCAACAAATGACAAGACAGCATTACATCGTAAAAAAGGAAGATCGTAGCCAGATCAACTCACCATGAATTGGCAGCCAATGGCTGTATATTGCTCCCCTAGGGCAGTAACCAGAATCCATTTCGTGAAGAGGGAAGTTCGCAACTATTTAACTTCGTGAACATTTACTTCGAAAACATTTACTTCACGAATATTCATTTAAGTTCGCAACTATTTAACTTCGTGAACGTTTACTTCGCATATATTTTCCAAGGCTTGCATCAACCTAACCTACTTCGGGAAGAAGTAAACTACTTCGTGAACAACCAGAAATCCACTAGAAGTATGAGTTTCATGGAAGGTCAAAAATCCAATTCTCATTCCTTCTCATTTCGCAAGCAAGTCACATACTTCGCAACAGACAACAACAAGCCGTAAAAAGGTAAATACAATTTCCTTGAATATTTTATTTACGGAAGACAAAAGATTTTTGATTTTAAGCGATATACTCGCAAAATTTCTAAAATTTCTAAGATTTCAAAACATTTCAAAGATTTTTTAGATTGGTGAAAAGCGATACAATCGCAAGATTCAAAAATGAATTCATCGCAAAAATTTAAAAATTTCAAAGAACTGCAAAGTTACAAAAAATAGAGAAAATTAAATTTATATATTTTTATAGAACAATTTTGATTTAAAGACGTGATATGAATATTTTTCATATTTCTTTAAGGATTGAAACCAAAAGGTAATCAGTATATTTGTTAGCAATGTATAACAAAACGTATTTTGAGAAACAAGAAAATGAAATGAGGCATTTTGCAACATAAAAAATTTGTGATAAATTTTTACGAATAAAAATAATTTATTGCGATCAGCTTTCATTAAAGAAAGACGCAAAAACATACTGAAATTATTTTTTGAAATAATTAACGAAAATAACTTTTTCTTTTTGATTCAATTTATAAAAGGCGAAAAAATACCGCCAAAAATCAATTGCGATTAGCTTTCATAAAAGAAAGACGCAAACTGTGATTAGCTTTCAAAAAAAGAAAGAAAGCCGCAGAAATTTTACACAGGCAAACCTTTGTGGCGTGCACCCTAGTTCGCGAAGCAACATTTCGTAAGAGGCAAAGTCCTAAAGTGCGTCATTTAAGGGGGTACCTATAACCATGGCTCAGGGACACCGGAACACCACCAAGGAACCTGAGTACATGGAACTTTACAGGGTACAACCCAATAACGGGGTACCTATCCGGGTTAGACACCTTGGATTCTCAACCTAATCTTGCGATGTAACATGATTTAGTTTGGGAGACTAAGGCATACTTACTTTCTCAAGAAGTGCAGAAAACGATCAAGGCGCCGAGGTACATAGTTGAGTCAAGAGTGCCGGATGGGTTTGAAGCACATCTGCCATTCTTGACAAGTCTTGGCAAATGATGTACTTGGCCCAAAGATACCCCATAGGGTGCAACCTCGTAACTATAAGCCCTATAGGAAAAAAGGTTAAGAGGTTGCGATCAAAAACTGGTTGTTGGCAAAATCGGATGGGAAGATCTAACCTTGTATGGTCGATGTACGCTTCCTTGAAGGGGCAACCAAGGGGAAGATAAAGGGCAGCACCCTCCATTAGGGAGCTGATACGTGCTATAAGACGCAAATGTCATGAGGCTTTTTGTTCGCAAGAACATAAAGGCTTGTCATATTTGTGCAACAATCGTACTTCTGCGAGCCTTCTAAATAAATAACATAATAAAGAACTCGTAGAATATAATAAAGAAGTTAATATGAGATCAATGGGTCGCTACATGAAAGTGTACATACGTCCTGCGATTTCATCGCAAGACGGCAATGTCATGGGGCTTTATGTTCGAAAGAGTATTTAGGCCTGTCATATTGTCGCAACACTTCCTGAAGAGGTTAAAATACTATACAAAAAATATGGCAAAATAAGACCTTTAACTAGGAAGGAAAAATAAGACCACAAGATAATACGCAAATATACTTGCGAAGATGATTATATGTAAGCAAACAAGCTTACGAACATATATACTGAAATGAAGTTGAGATTATGCATCTTTAATATTTTTATTATATTATATCATGTGAGACTAATAGTGCAGGAATGGAAGCAATTTGGAGCTACATCAATTCTTGCGTACAAAATAAGCTAAGTAACACAACTATTAGTTATACATTACAATAGATAAGCATTTTCATCATACAAACATCATACTCGCATCATAAAAGCATTGCATAAGCATTTCATGGCATAAGCATCGCATACGCATTTCATAACATAATCATTGCATAGATATTCACAACAATATTCACAACAGTATTCACAATAGTATTCACAACAGTATTCACAACATTATTTGCAACATTATTCGCAACATTATTCGCAACATAATTCGCAACATAATTCGCAACACTATTCGCAACACTATTCGCAGCATTATTCATAAATGTTCAAAAATTCGCAGAAAAACTCAGAAATTCGCAGAAATATTTAGAAGATTAGCAGGGTTACCACTTGAGGCAGAGGAAAGATAAGAATAGAGACGCAATTTAATCATTCAACATTTTCTTAAGGATTCTCCTTCATAAATAAAGAACAGAGGCAACTGTGGATACCCAAGAAAATATCTTATGTTCTTTATCTTCTCAGCAAGAATCCTCACCAAAAATGGAATAATAATTTCTCATGAATAGAGGCAATACTTATCACTCTTATTTAAGTACGGATACTTCTTACATTTAGAGGATTAAGTACTTTTTATACTTCTTAAGGATACTTCATACTTCTTATATATTTCGAGGATTAAGTACTTCTTATATATTTCGAGGATTAAGTACTTCTTACATTTCTTCAAGGGTGCTTCGCATACTTCATACTTCATACTTCGCAAGACGATACTTCTAATTACTTCTTAAAGCTTCAGAACTTCGCAAAATAATAGAGGCAAGTGTATACTTTTTGAGTTTGATATTCTTTCGCTCATTCCTTCATCAACAAAGATCAAAGACTATTACAACGGATTTTTTCTTAAAGATCGCTCTTTAAGCAATATTCAAGAAAAAAGAGGCAAGATGTAGGAGCAGAATATCACAGCAACCTTCACTTTCGAATATTTAATGACGCAACATAATAATGTCGCAAAAGAAATATTAGAAACGACGCAACAAAGAACGACGGACAAAACATGAGAAAGGCGGGAAGACTTTACGAATATAGAATTTGAATAGTAGTTTGCGATACTTCGCAAGATTATAGTTGTATAGATTTCACTATAAATAGTAGTTCAAATGTTAAATTAGGAGAGGTATTATGATTGAGAGGTCTTTTTTTAGAGAGAGAGATAATTTTAGGAGGAGACACAAAATGTTAGGAGAGATTTATTTTTCTTTATCATCTTCTTCCCCAAAAATTTATCCAAATATTCATTAATGGAGTCTCAATTATAAAATTATGTAATTACATACAATCAATAGTGAAGAACCATGGATGTAGATCACAATGATCGAACCATGTAAAAAATCTTTGTGTTTCTTTTTATAATTTTAGTACTTTAATTCTTAGTTTCATATCAAATTAATTATATTTAGGAATCATTTTAATGGATTCTTATGAGGGTGTAGTTGTGAGATAATCCGCAACTACAAAAATGTATGGACACATCCTGGTTACTCAGGATCCAGAACAGAGCTATTTTTTGACAAAGCAAGTGGAAGCCATCTTGCGTGTTATACATGATATTTGTATCACTCCCAGAAATGATGTTACTCGAGATTGGGAATACAACTCGAAGAACGATGAAGAACTTAGCTTCAATCTGAAGTGGCTTCGTCAAAGGCTTGAATCTATCAGGAAAACATTAGAGGGTAGTGCTCATTTCCTTGTTAGTGACTCCGTGACGAAGAAGATGGATGAAGTTTCTGAACTGACCAAGAAGCTAGAATTGGAGAAAGCGGCTTTGAAAGCTTTGGAAGATGCGGAGAAGCAGAAATCATTCTTTGATGGTTTTCTTTAGTTTCCTTTCCATAATCTCATGAACATTGAATTTCTGAGAGAGATGTGAGATTTTATTTGGGTTTTGATTTTTGATAGGTTTTGAATTTATGAGTGACTGGGGATTTTCTTTTGATTTTGGATTTGATAGAGATTTTCTTAAATAAAGAACTTTGATAGATTGCTGAATTTTTAAATGCTGAGTGCAAGTATGCACACGTTTTAGAGGAATTGAAAATACAATTAAAAGAAAATCCTAAAGTGCAAACGTCAGATATTTTGAGCGCTTTCCTTGGGCATAAACCATCCAATGTTGAATGCTTCATGCGTCGAAAACCTTGAGACAATTCTCGTGAATCACAGGTACAACCGTTTTTCCTTTGATGTTAGCCAATTTGTAGTATCCTCCAGAAACTGACTTAGCAATCATGAAAGGTCCTTCCCAGTTAGAACCATTTGTAGAATGAAAATTGCGCCTGGTTGCCTTAAGAACCAAATCCCCTTCATGAAACTTGTTAGGCTTGGTTGTGCGTGCCCTGAATATCTTCTGCTGGTTTGGAATCACCCGTGGATTCCATGTTGGTGAAGATTTCCAATTCTGTGGCACATGTGGACACTCATGCAAAGGAAAATATGGTGGGTATCGCTTGTCAAACTGAGCCAAGTCTTCAGCGATAAACCTTTCAATGTGGTGCATAGTCAGAAGAGGTTCCAACCATGCAGTGTAGTATTGCTGAGGTGAGACTGTCCACTCATAACGTTTGATAACATGTAGGTTTTGAGCGAGTCCCCGAATAAGGGTAGCATATTAGAAAGTAGGTAACACATATGTATCATGAGGAATAAGACTTGCCTGAGTGTGAAACCTCCTGACGAATTCATTAGGGTTTTCTCCAGGCCTTTGCATGAGTCCCATCAGAGTTTCGACCTTTTCCAAATGCTCGATAGGATGGTCATCTTCTGAGTCAGAGCTTTCTTTGGTGGAGAAGTGTGCAATTGAAGGTGAAGATACAACAGTAATTTTTCCATCATGATTCCACGCTCTTCCAAGAACCATGTCGTATCTAGGATCCTCCCTGATTATGAAGAATTTAGTTTCTGTCCAGGTTGAATCACTTCTTATGTTGAGAATGATGTAACCATAAGCATCCCTGGAGATTCTTTCATGATCTCTGACTGAGACTGGAACGTGAGTTGCTTCTTGATGAGTGATGCCAGCAGCTCTGAGGGTTTTCATAGGAATGATGTTGACAGCAGTGCCAATGTCGACTAATGCTCGTCTGAATTTATTCCCCTTGAGATACACCATGGTGAGAAGTCCCCAGTCATAAATCTCTTTGTCTGTCAAGGTGGCTCAGGGAATGTTTCTTAAATTGTCAATCATTTGCCTGACACGACATGGTTTAGTGCAGCATACATGTCGTCTCTTTGGGCCCTTGACAAGTACAAAAACTCGCAGACGTGCTCTATTAAAGACTAAACTGCTTCCTTGACCAGCTGCTCAAAGGGTGCGAATATTCTGATTGGGAGAGGATTTCTGTGTCCTCCTTCAGTCCCCAGTTCTCCTGAGTCGGCATTTTCTTTGAAGATGCACTTCAAATTTCTGCAGTCACGGGTTGGATGACTGACATACCTATGGAAGTGGCAATAGCGTGCATTTTCCATTTGCTCCGCGGTTGGTTCCTTTTTGATAGGAGGTATCTTGATTGCACCATCTTTGATCCAGACTTCTAGTAGTTCGATCACTTCTTCAATGGGAAATGGGAAATCATGAACTTACTCATCATTCTGTTGTGATTGTGCATTTCTGACCTGGTTGTCCTTTCTTGGAGCTTTTGGAGGGTGAGACGTTGGAGAAGCGTTTTTGTGTTGTTGTGCTTCGGCTTTTCTCTTGCTTCCTTCAGCAACATTCATGGAAGCTTCAACATTGTACTGCTTGTTGATCAGGTGCCAAGCACTGCTGCTTAGAGTGTCTTTCGATTCCTCCATTTTGACAGTTTTCGTTACTTCTAGCAAGGAGGGAACAATAGTTGCCGATCGCTTGTCTGATTCATGAAGTTCCGAAAAGGTCTGGCAGAGGAGATTCTCCAACAAAGCTCTATAAATAGGGATCATCCCATTGATGCACAAGTCCACCAGTTGTTGTTCAGTAACATTTGGATCATGACAATCCAGAGCTTGGATCTTGAACCTCTTCACGTAATCGTTGGGGTTTTCAGTAGTCTTCTAAGCCATCCTCCCCAAGTCAGAAAGGGTAATTTGCTCAGAAACAAAGAAGTATTTCCTGTATAAAGCATTAATCATTTCTCCCCAATTAGCAATGCTTCCTGGTGCGATGTTATTGTACCAATTGTATGCACGACCCGTCAGGGATTTTGAAAACTCCTTCAAGCGGTCAACATGGTTGTGTTCATGTTCTCCTAATGCTTCTAGTAATCGAGAATCGTGTTCTCGAGAATTTCTCATTCCGTTGTAGAGTGTGAACGTCGGAGAGGTGTAGCCTTTTGGGAGAGGGATCCTCTGCATGGCTACAGGATACGGAGGTTAATAATGGTGCACGGTCGTTGTATGACCCCTTACTCGATTCTCCATAAAGCGCTCTAAGTCTTCACGGGTGATGAAGCCGGCGGGTTGAGGCTCTGCGGCTTTGTGGGTTTCATCGTCATCAGGAACATGAATAACTTCGGGGTTCATTTGAGATGTTTCCTTGTCTTTCCCCCACTCTTGAGTTTTGACTGACATCTTGTCAGTGAGGGTTTTGAGATAGTTAAATAGTTTCTTCTGAGTAGCATCCATATCAGTTTGATTCTTGACGAGAAAATCCTGGACCTTGATGAGATCGCCTATGGTAGGAGGATTTTCTCCGATTTCTTCTGAATGCCGCCCGAAAATAGGATGATCTTCGACATTGGTGTGAGGAGGAGTAATGTCACCACCATCATTAGAAGCGGTAATTATTTCCAGAGTAATACCAGTGTTGTTGCTGTTGGTGTTGGTATGTGTAACTGATCCTGACCTAAGATCAACCATCTTTGAGAAAATGAGAGATTGCAACCGAGAGATTAATATCCCAATGTGATCGCCAATCTGTGGATGGGGAAAAACGTGTCCCCGGTTTTTCGGGAAAGTGGAGAGTCGAGCAAGTTGTCGAGACTCCTCAGTAGGGCAAGATGTTAATCCTCACAAAGATACACCGCTGCAAAGGGGGTGCTTAGATTATGGAAATCAATCTGTATGACTCCGGCCTAAACCAAGACAATGGCTGTTCCAGAATCAATTCGGTCACAAAGAGGTAGATGGGTTGATATGTAGGAGGGAAGCTGAGAATTGTGTGGGATCAGTGATGATCGAGGATTGTGGGTGTGTTGAAGGTTTCTACAATATTGGTGAACTATTGAGTTCTGGTAAGTTCTGAGTGATTGATGAATTCTTGAGAGTAGTTACTCGAGAAATTCAATGTTGGACGTGTATTCAAGTGTTCGAATATTGATGTTCAATCACGAATTCATAGACTTATTTATATTGTTAGAGTAGTAACACCACTGACCCCTGTAAGTGTGACGGTTTCTTGAGTGAAAGAGTGGGAAAGTGGGAGATCATGGTAAAGTCAGTTCCACGTCGTGTGGAGACTTGATTGATCATGCACCCACTACTTTGCTAACTCCTTCAACCGTTGACACGACTTGCTCACATTTCTCGTCTTGGGATGAATCCACGTGCCGTAGTCCTCCAAACCAAACCCTAAGTAATATCCCCCCATTTGTGACGTGATTGATGTTTCACGAGTCGTGGAGTCTGCGGGGAAGACGTGTTTAGGTTAGTCAATTGTTGACTGATTAGACACTAAGTCTAAGTTTGGTAAATCAAGCATGAATGGTGAATGCTCAACGATTCATGGGTCGAACATGTAATTCTCTGGAGAGATGTCAGTATGACAAGTCATTGACCAGTTGAGTGGTTGAGCAAGTATTGCCGCAAATTATAAGAATTCAATGATCAACTGAGCAAGTATTGCTCAATTCACTGAATTATGGGATTTTGATGGGGAACTGAGCAAGTATTGCTCAATTCTCAAAATTTAAGGATTTGATGGGCAATTGAGTAAGTATTTCTCAATTCATCAAATACTGGAGAATTGTCAAATATGGAGAATTGTCGAATATTGGCTAATATTCAGGCAATTGAGCAAGTATTGCTCGATTCAGCGAATTATTGCTTGATTCAGCGAATTATTTACTTGTGATATGACCCAGTAAAATATTAATTAAAATATTGGTAGATTACCAAATATTGTTTAATTAATTTTAGATGTTGATTGATGAATCAACGTAAATTTATTAGTGTTCAAAATTTCTTGGAATGATGGTTTCACAGAGCGTTCATTCGAAACCCTAATTTTGGACAATCCTCCATCAATTGGAGAATTGCCGAAAATTGATTATGAGTGATGGAGGGACCGACCACATGGGATGTGGAATGTCCATGTGATGCCCAACGCTCAAGTGAGCATGCACCAGAGTTCTCAGTTTGAGAGTTTCATAGACACATTTTTGTGTCTGAATTGTCCTCAGTGTCTCTATTGTTAGTCTCGATTTTTGTACTAATTTTGGTGTTTTTATATTTGTTTAGGTGTTATTGGAGAATTACACTTATGCGGAAAAAGTTGCTCGAAAAGTGCTTTTTGGACCCCCGGAGAAAAATGATAAAGGCACCCTCACTTTGGATAAGGGCACCCCAAGGCACCCCCATCTGCTAAAGGCACCAACATTTTCGTTAAGGGATGCCTTCTTCTTCTCCGTTTGAATTAATTATTTTGGCGGGAATATTTGGCAAGGGAAGAACAGAATTTAGGGTTGTCATTTTGGACCGGTTTTGAGAAGACTAAAGGGCTGAATTTGATGGGCTGGACTTTATAGAGCTAAAAATGGATTGTGTGATCAATGGTTTCGATTAGAAGTGGTTGAATCGCCGGAATGAAGCAAACCAGAGAAGCACGGTTGCGGGAGGAGAAATACACAGGATTTCTTGTGATTGCAGTGAATATTACTCAGTCTACAGCGTTTCTAGTACGTGTTGTGGCCTGTTCGTAGTGTGTTAGCCTACATGCAAAGCAAGAAAGAGATAAAGAAGGAAAGAATCCCGTAAATATGAAAAGATATTATTCCCGAGTAATGGCTTTGCTGTGAAGAATTTGGAGACATTACTGCGTGATATTTTTCCCCTGTCAAGTATATAAATGGTGCTGAGGGTTGTGAGATGGAAACAGAGTGAGGGGGGGAAGAACAGAGCAAAGAAACGAGTGTTTGAAAATCTGTTGCTGCTGCTGAGAAGGAAGAACACGAAGAACTTTAGACGTAACAAGTCAGTCATATTTCTTACAATGACAACGACAGTGAATAGCAAGTCGTATTTCAACAGTGACAATGACACTTTTGTGCTATCGTTCTTTGTAACAGTTCAGTTTGTAACAAAGATAACCGTTACAAACCCGATTTTTACCATTTTCTCTCCAATTCATCTTTGTAAACAATATTTTGAGCATGAATCAATACTTTGAGAAAGTTCACACTATGATGAGCTAAACCCAACCTATGGGGCGAAAAAAGAAAGATTTTTTTTTTATAAAAAGAGAAAAAAAAAAGAGTTTTTTTTTTTTTAGATTGTATTAGGATTTCTCTAATTTTTGTAATTTTCTTTTTATTTTTGCACTTTACTTTTTGGACTTTGGACTTGGACACTTGGACACTTGGAGATTCTTATTTTTATTTTTTTAAACCCTATGGAAGGGTAGTTTAAATATTAAACTGTTTGCAGAGAAGGACGCACTAGTGGAAATCAGCAGTTTCGCGACCGACAAAGCAAGTCATTTAACTCGTATCTATGACTTGCTTTGTCGGTCGAAGAAAGGGTCGCTGTTTGAGCGTCTTTTTTAACTATGACGTGCCTCTGGGGGTCGTTGAAAATCATATATCAACGACCGATTTTAACGGTCGATTCTTTATGACTGACTTCCATCAGTCATAGATATAAATCTTGATAATAAAAAAATGATTCAAATTGGCTGACTAGCCTGACTAAATCTGAAATCAAACATAAATGAAACTCAAATGAGAAATCAAATGAAAACTAAATTCAAATGAAACTCAAATTAGAATTCAAATGAAAACCAAATTCAAATCAAATAAAAATGAGAATCAAATTAAACTTGCACACAAATAATCATTCAATTTAACATTCATTGATTCATTGGTTTCAAATTACACAAAGGATTAAAATCTGTAGTTCTGACCCTTGTGATCTGTACAAAACGTTGAACTAAAAAACTATTGATTAAACAGCAAAATGATTTTCTCCCCTCCCTTGTGATGGAAACCATATCAAGTGCATAAACTTCGTTCTCCTGAAATTCTGCATCATCAACTCTGGTTTCAGGAACATCGAGTACAACCTAGGCAGCAACAACTTCTGAAAAGCAGTTTTCAAGAGAACAGATTTCAGTTCATTGTTGTTCACAGTTGTGAAATTATTTGTATGACATGCTATAATGAGTCTGACAACCAAGTATTTAAGAGATACACTTCTTATGTAAAAACTATCTAATATTCAGTCGTAGTGAAAAAATGCAATGAACTCCTAAGATTGTAAAATTATGGCAGTAAGTTACTAGTCTAATCCGGTAAATATCAAACAATCAATATTTAATATTCAATACATATAAGTAAAAAGAAAACAACAGTAAGTAAAAATAAACTGACCTGAACATTTGGGTATATCCCACACCACACGGCAATGGATGATAGAGTCGAGTAAGGTTCGCCCAAAAAATGATTATTTCCATGGTTAACATTCATTGTTACCATCGATGCGCCAATGATAACATCTTTATTACAGAACATTCAGAAACTGTAATTCCAAACATATAGTTTCGTTAGTCGACACCAACTGGACAAACCAACGATATCTTAACAGAAAAAACTCATGGGATAGTACTCTAAAAGGTGGATCGTAACAACTATGTTCTTATTCGGCATTCTCATAGGAAAGAAAAAACAGTAAGCCAACAAAAATTATGAGTTGTCGTTCCTTGTCATGCTTAGTTAGACTAACAATCCAGTTAAAGTTTCTATAGAGATCAGCCAATTGCCTACACATGAGAAGTTCGTGGCTTTCCACTTATATTGCAATCAGTGCATAAGGTCGATAGCCGAAGTATCTACTAATCCAATCACATAGGCACACACCTTCGAAAATATGCAGAAACACCATGACATAATTCTATGCAAAGCATCAACACTAAGAAGCAATTTTCAACCCTACAGTTAATTTTTTTTTCTATCTCGACTTTCAAGGAGTTGTTTTACAGGAAACGACAAAGAGGACAACATATATTACCTTAATGCCAATGAAACAACCTTTTATTAACTCATCTTGATTCTTCATCCTTCCATCTAAATCCTTGTGCATCTCCATTGCACCTCTGATATCTCAAACAAGAGAAATACTATGAACTCCCTGTCTGCTTTCTGTAGAATAAGCAACTATTCCATTAAGAAACCAAAAGGTAAAATCTTGAGATCGTTTATAAAAAATTCTTGTTCATAGACAATAATTGAAATTCATATGATAAGCAAATAGAGAATCCAAATAAGCAAACACCTTTGCCATATGCAGATTTAAACGAGTCCCAGTCACCAAATCAATAGTCAACTCATCATCAACATATAAGCCACCCAACTTAGCTGTCTGCAAAAAAATTATAACAAAATTTATAAACTCAACTGCTTCAAAAAGAAGATACTAGTAAAAAAAGTTACAAATAGAAAGTGGAGCATCATAGCTGACCAGATCGTGCATTCTTTCTCCATGCATGCTGCATTGCATTCATAATATTCAGATTCACCCACCGATATCATTGAGACTTCATCCCCCTCTGCAGCAAGCTCAAACCTTAAGAAAATTTCTTTTGCAACCAGACAAAAATAACTAAAAAGGGTTACAAGTTACATGGTTACAACAGTTCAAGTACCTGGAAGTGGACGCTAGATTTAACTGAATCAAGTACAACAACACTCTAAATGTAGCTGCCAAATTTCACTCCAGCTGAGATCTGATCTGCTAGTAAGAAAAAATTACTCTAAGTAAATCCTTTGAGATTTATATGATCCATTATCAATGCTAGAGCATATTGTTTTGAACTATTCTGGTGGAACCCCACAAATTTCCAACATTCCATCCAGCAACTTTCGGTGATTCAGTTTTATCTACAACAGACAAGAAGTATTAATAACAAAAATGATTGCAGTGAAAATAAAGAAACAAACAAGATACACTTCTCAATTATTGCATTAACTAGGGTATATAAAGTTTGTTCTTTCAGCGCCCCTGATGTAGTATTTGAGCGGTTGTGGATGATATTCCAGTATCTCCCTAAAAAACGAGCTCGTTAATGTCGTCCTTAGCAACTGGTGGTCTCTCAAACTCAAACTCTAGCTTTTAAAGTACAGATCAGCCAATGCCTGACCAAAAAAGGGGTACTCTGACAATATATTATACAAGAAAAAGAACAGTCAATATATGAGATTCTGGAGCATCACCAAAAAAGCTAGAAAGAAAAAGCCAGATGTCTTTAAATGTAAGCTTAAATTTAATCACAGGATAATTATCTGTATGAGATTGTCGAAACTGAAAGTGCAAAAATAATTATGTTTACCTCTTCTGCATTTTGGTCTACCCTTTAGATCAAAGGCTAAGAGCCTTTTTAAAAATTTGACAGCAAAAGGATCAGCAGGTGGGAACTTCTGGGTGAACGACACCGGATTTTTCTTCCTCATGCTGGTAAGGTATTTCCTGGACTTATCATTGCGGACCTACACATATAACACAAATGAATTGACATCAAAATCATCACTAAGAAAAGATTACAACTCAAATAACAAGTGTGATGCGATACATGAGTAATACTAGAATATTGGCTAGCTCCAGAAAATAAGAAATTTAATTGAAAAGTTTAAGAATAATCTAAACATCAATACCCATTACCAATCCCTGTTGCAAGGAAACACTAAATATTCTTGTCAATAACTCGAGAAACTACTCTTTGTATTTATAGTTTAAAGAAGGTTAGTTGAAGTTTCTGCCATTCACTGGGTAATGGTAAGGTTGGCTCTTATATTTTGTTTATATAGATTGCATGGACAATATGGACAGTACATTGACCTATTTATTTAATTCTATATGCAATTGCTTAATTATTTAACGTATAATGCCTTAATCAGTATGCTACTTTGTGTGGGTATAACAAGGTAGGAAAGGGTAGATAACATACATCTACGTAAGAGTTCATATAGCCTCCTTATGAAAGTGACCCCTGGTGAGCAATCTGCAAATCAATTCAAATGAAACCCAATAAGAGACACAACAACAGAACCATTTGACAATATGCACTAACAAATACATTAAGATTCATGAGTTCTATTACCTGAGGGTTTTGACCTGGCTGAGCATTACCAGATCCATCAGCACCCTTAGCAGTTCCTTTTATATCACCCTACAAATTTTACGGAATTTCACAATCAAATCAATATTCTAACACCACAACTGAGCAGATAACTATAGAAAATGAAACATATATTACCTCCATCTGCAACATCACATCCCATTCCCCCAACACAAACAGGCAACAAAATTACAGAATAGGCAGATTAGATTTCGGTTATCATAAATGAAACAAAAGAAAGACATGAAAAGATTTGAGGAAAAAAAATACACAGAAAAATTACCTCTCTGTACATATTGAGGTACACCTTAAGTGGATCTATATAATACTCAAATCCTAAAGTAGCCATTACCCATAAAAGATCATCTCCATTAATAGTCTTTCTCTTTTCTATCTGACGTCCATCACTTTCCCTACGAATCAAAACCCAAAAAGTGAAATCAAATTCCAGAAAAACCCTAAAAACAAAGATCCCCAAATTGAAAAAAAGAAGAAATAATTAGGAAGCTCCATTACCAGCTCCACCACCACCACCTTTAGTACCCACTCCATACTACAACAAATCACAAGCACGGGAGCTTTCCATATCTTGTTGATATCTCGATCCTGATTTGAATCATTCAACTGTCAAACATATATGATTAAAAACATCAATGTCATACTCAATAACTTGCTTAAAAATGTGCATCAACTCAGAATCTTAAAAGATCGAATTACTGAAGAAAGAAAGTTCTCATGATGGAAATAAGTATAAACACCTAGAGAAAAAGAGATCACTGAAATTTCTAAGGTATAATTGTACATTATAGGATCTAATATCAATCATCAAGCCATTACAAAATACATGCATCAACTTTCAAAGATGCAATATCTTTAGTATGACCAGCTGCAGAATCCAACTAAGATAACGGTTTGAGCATTTCTAAGCAACTAAAAGCTAATTCCAAGAAGGCAATTATTATCAAACAAGAAACTCAAGAGAATTCAGAGAGATGCTTAATCAAAAAGATAAATACAAACCAACCAAACCTAAATAATTTCTTAAGTACTCAACATCACTCCCTAATACAGAGAATCAAATAGTGCTCTCCTACAAAGAGATTCCCCATGTAATCAAATTAAAAAAATAAATAAATAAATAACTAGCTTAAATTAGATTCTTTAACTAAATGGAAGGGAACCAAAAAGGCATTATATTCTTACACTTTGGAATTAAACCAAGGTGCTGTACCCAGCAACCATCGCACTGCACACCTTTGTGGAACACACAATCAGTGCCATATAAAATCAAGTTATCCATGTATCCAATAAGAGAAGGGTTTTGTTAAATTACCTAGTTCACAAGCCTTAGCCAATCTAAGGAATTCCTTTTTCATGACAGTTTTTGCACCAAAGTTAGAGGGTTCTTCTGTTTGTTAGTCTTAGTAGCAGCAAGAAAAACACCTGAATCTTTTCCAGCTTGAACTGCAAATGTATATGCATTCGCACATACAATACCCAAATCATCACTAACAAAAATCATTAAATAAATTCCTAAAATCTAAAGCCCTCGATTCATAAAATTTGAATACCATAAAAGGAAAAAATCAGTAATGAAAAACAACCTTCAAAAAGTAACAACATAGTAACAACACAGTAACAACAATCAACCCTAAAGATCATCTGGGTTGTGCCAAAAAATCAACAAAATCTGAAACCCTCGATTCAAAAAATTAGATCTAAACAAAAACAGTAAATGAAAAACAAGCAAATGAAGATCATGAATTTAGAGAAATGGGTTTTACTCTCGATTTTGATTTCGAGATTGACTTGAAGAGATTTGAAGTGAAAAAGAAGATGTCAATCGAAACCCTTAAAAATTGAAAACCCAAATAATACCCTAATCGTTGATCTACTATTTCAGTAAGTATTATGTACAGAGATAGTGACAGTTAGGGTATTCGGTGTTGATGATTACTGATTTGAGAATAAATGACGGTGGATGAGGTTTTTCTGAGTTGGAGGATGGATATGAATAAGATGGAGAAGGAGAAGAAGATAAGGTTAGGGAAGTGGAAAAGAAAATAGATTTAGGATTTTAATTTAATTTAATTTAATTTTCTCTCTCCTATGACTATATATAGAACACCCTTGTTAATGTGAAGTAGAGCTGGACGACTAGTGACTTCCACACCCATCCGATTGGTTTTAGAAGATCAAATGGTTAACATCTTACCACGTGTCACAAAGAAATTCATTGGGTGGTGAGTTTATATTAGGTGGTGCATTTTATATTAGGTGGTGAGTTTTTTTAAATTAGGTGGTGCATTTTATATTAGGTGGTGAGTTTCTTGTTTTCAGATGATCTGAGGACGAAATATATCAGAATTGAACATCACAAGTTCAAAGATTACCAGAGTTAGACCTGATTTTCTGGTTCGGATGAACTGAGGACGAAATATATCAGAATTGAACATCACAGTTTCAAATATTACTTAAGTTAGAGCTGAATTTCTCGTTCAGATGAACCGAGGACAAAATATATCAAAATTGAACATCACATGTTCAAATATTACAAAGTTAGATTTGAGTTTCTCGTTCGGATGAACTGAGGATGAAATATATCGAGAATTGAACATCACGAGGTTCAAATATTACCGATGTTAGACCGGAGTTTCTCGTTAGATGAACGAGGACGAAATATATCAGAATTGAACATCACAGGTTCAAATAATACCAAAGTTAGATATGAGTTTCTCGTTCAGATGAACTGAGGACGAAATATATCAGAATTGAACATCACGGGTTTAAATATTACCAGTGTTAGACCTGAGTTTCTCGTTCGGATGTACTGGGGACGAAATATATCAGAATTGAACATCACAGGTTCAAATATAACCAGAGTTGGACCTGAGTTTCTCGTTCGGATGAACTGGGGACGAAATATATCAGAATTGAAAATCACAGGTTCAAATATTACTAAAGTTGGACCTGAGTTTCTTGTTCGGATGAACTGGGGACGAAATATATCAGAATTGAACATCACAGGTTCAAATATTACTAGAGTTGGACTTGAGTTTCTCCGTTCGAATGAACTGCGGACGAAATATAGCATAATTGAACATCACAGGTTCAAATATTACTAGAGTTAGACCTGAATTTCTCGTTCGGAAGAACTGGGGACGAAATATATCAGAATTGAACTTCACAGGTTCAAAATCTACTAGAGTTAGACCTAAGTTTCTCCGTTCTTATGAACTGAGGACGAAATATATCCGAAGTGCAATAAATAAAGTAAATATTACATATTATGAAAATGACCATACTTCCCTTATTGGAAAAAAAGTGCAATAATAGATATTATGGGGACTGTGAAAATGACCATACTACCCTTATTGGAAAAAAAGTGCAATAATAAATATTATGGAGATTGTGAAAACGACCATACTACCCTTATTGGAAAAAAGTGCAATAAATATTACGGTGACTGTGAAAATGATCATACTACCCTTATCGGAAATAAGAAAAGTAAATGTTACAAACTGTGAAAATGACCATATTACCCTTATTGGAAAAAAAGTGCAATAAATATTGTGGAGACTGTGAAAATGACCATACTACCCTTATTGGAAAAAAGTGCAATAAATATTATGGAGACTGTGAAAATGACCATACTACCCTTATCAAAAATAAATAAAGTAAATATTACATACTGTGAAAATGACCATATTATCCTTATTGGAAATAAGTGCAATAAATATTATGGAGACTGTGAGAATGACCAGACCACCCTTATCAAAAATAAATAAAGTAAATATTACCTACTGTGAAAATTACCATATTACCCTTATTGGAAAAAAAGTGCAATAATAAATATTATGGGGACTGTGAAAATGACCATACTTCCCTTATTGGAAAAAAGTGTAATAAATATTATGGACCTTTATGGTCATTTTCACAGTGGGTAATATTTACTTTATTTATTTTTGATAAGGGTGGTATGGTCATTCTCACAGTCTCCATAATATTTATTGCACTTATTTCCAATAAAAAGGTAATATGGTCATTTTCACAGTATGTAATATTTACTTTATTTATTTTAAATAAGGGTAGTTTGGTCATTTTCATAGTCTACATAATATTTATTGCACTTATATCTAATAAGGGTAACATGGTTATTTTCTCAGTCTGTAATATTTACTTTACTTATTACACTTAATTGGGTAGTCTGGTCATTTTCACTATCTCCATATAATATTTACTGCACTTATTTCCAGTAAGGGTAATATGGTCATTTTAAAAGAGTGTAATATTTACTTTACTTATTTTCGATAAGGGAAGTCCGGTCATTTTCACAGTCTCCATAATATTTATTGCACTTATTTCCAATAAGGGTAATATGGTCATTTTCACAGTCTCCATAATATTTATTGCATCGATAATAACGAGGTGAGAAAAGGAGGGTCCCTCCTAAGAAAAGTAGCAGTGATTCAACTAGGTAAAGCAGTCGCGGTGTGGGTTGATGACTCGGGGATATAATCGTAATTAAATTTTTTATACAACGACCGTTTTTAACGCTCTAATTTGTGCTCCGAATTTTTTTTATATCTACGACCGTCTTGAGCGGTCCACGGTCCGTTGACCGCTATTGAGGGTCGAGGATGTGGGTCATTAAAACCCCCTTCTCCACTAGTGACGGTGATTACGATATCACCTCGGCCCCTCGGGTTCGTACATGACATAAGAGTCGTGGCCCGAGTCGAATTCAGTGGTTCATCACCCGTCTGGAACGGGAGGTAAGTTTATCGAAACACTCGTGAATCCCCTGTCAGCGAGTTACTATCTTCCTTCGTGTGAATATATGTTGAGGAACTGAAACGGTTGTTTTAAATTCCTAGTAAAGGGCAAGGACTGGCCATATAAGATAAGGGTTCGGATTTTATCACCGTTCTCTTCTTTCCCGTCTTAGGAAAACGAAACTTAACGCAAACCTAAGCCTTAAAATTTGGAATATAACGAGACCGATAGGGTAACGAGCTTAATAGGAAACTCGTTCGAAAAATATTGGTTACTCTATTAAGCATTCTTCGAAGTTCATGATGGTTTCTATGAGTTGAATGCGTGACTGCGCCGCCTTGTAATGCGGTGATGCCTTGGGTATCAAAGCTCCAGCAGGTTCCCTCGCCTCTATTCAACTTACTTAAACGCGGATTGATACCAGAGGGGTTTGCTCAGATTTTAACGAATTCCCTTTCGAAGGATTAGAAGATGGTCTAGAAAACAATCTAAGTGGAGCCATCATGCTTTTTGTTTGCTAAATTTTTTTAGGTTTTCTTTGGTGGAGTCAGCCTGCTTTGTGTTTTCTTAGAACCTCCCTTCCTTTTAGGATTTTTTTTTTTTAGTGTATGCCCGAGGTCATTAGAGAACGGGCTTGGAAAAGAAACACTCTAGGTCGTTTAATTAGTAACAAACCTAGTAGTTCTTCTTGTGAAGGCGGGGAGCTCGAAGACTCTTCTTTTGAGAGCCTCGTTTTTGGAAATTTTAGCTTTGAAAACTTGACAATTAGTGAAGAAAGTACTCCTAGTCCTTTGATAGTGCCAGAAATGGCAACTTTGAAAGCTTTGGTAAACCCAACTAGGACCTCTCGTCCGTCATGTATCAAATTAGCTGAAACTGAGGCAAATTATGAACTGAAACCTGGGACCATTTAGATGCTCCAGGCTAACTCTCGGGATATTTCCGAGTTAAAAATACAAGTTAGTCAGATAAATGAGACTTTGAGAGAAAAAGGCAAGTTCCTTAGTCAACCACAGCCCAATCCTAGAGGAGTCCATCAAATATCTTTATCTGGTGAGAAATCATCAAACCATGTGAACTCTATAACAACCCTTAGAAGCGGTAAAACGGTAGACAATAAGGTATCCATGCCTAGTGGACATACTGTAGTTCCACCTTCTACTTCACCAGAGGAACCCATAGCTGAGGAAACTGAAACAGTTCCTGAGGAGTCCCAAGAAATTCCTGATAGGACTACCTTTGTGCCTAGAGCCCTATATCCAAAGTTGTTATCCACAACTAAGAAGGAGTCGATTTTCAACGAGATAATGGAAACATTTAAACAGGTGAATATCAACATTCCATTATTAGAAGCAATTAGGCAAATGCTTGCTTATGCCAAGTTCCTGAAAGATCTTTGTACACGAAAGCGTAAGCTTAATGTCCATAAGAAAGCCTTTTTAACTGGTCAAGTAAGTTCAATTCTTCTGAACCAAACACCCCCTAAGTATAAGGACCCTGGATTCCCCACCATATCTTGTGCAATTGGTAAGAACATGGTTGATAAGGCATTACTTGACTTAGGAGCTAGTGTTAACTTACTCCCATATCATGTGTACACCCAGATTGGTCTTGGTAATTTGAAACCGACCAAAATGACACTTCAATTAGCTGATAGGTCTGTCAAAGTGCCTCGTGGTGTCATAGAAGATGTTCTTATTGAGGTTGATAGGTTCATATACCCAGTGGATTTTGTTGTTCTAGATACCCAGCCTGTTCAGGACCCAAGTGCTCAAATCCCGGTGATTTTAGGTCGCCCATTCTTAGCCACATCTAATGCCGTCATCTATTGTAGAACCGGACTTATGAACATATCTTTCGGTAATATGAATACTGAGCTAAATTTATTTAATGTCATTAAGTCTTCTGAGATGGATGATTTCGAAGTGGTGAATATGATTAGCACTCTAGTTCATGATCCTTTAGCCGGCACTATGTTTGATAATCCATTATTTGATGAACCTTTCAGTGATTCGGAGGAGGTAAACATGACGAACACCGTAGTTTATGAGCCTATATTGGAGATTTTCTTTGATAATACCTTATATGATGATGTCGTTCGTTTAGATGACCAGTCTCTCAAAGAAGCTAGTTATTGTGCTGACTTTATGGACCCTAGAATCCATCCCATATATTTTGGTCCATTTGAGGATATTTTTCACCCTAAGTTTGGGGGTAATGATGACTCTAGTGATCGTCATGTATCCCTAATTGAAGTCCCTAACTTGGGACTCGAGCTTTGTGCGTCTAAGATACTACTTGAGTTTCTTCAAACTCTGCTACCTGATCCTCTAGACACTGTCCATGATGAAACCCAGATCTTAGATACATGTCATTCGGTTGAACCTATTTCCCTAGACACTTATATAGAGCCCAAAGAGATACCACAGATAAATCTAGTTGCCTTGATAAAATCCTTAGATCAAGTTATGCTCCATCCGCTCATTTTTCTAATCCAAAATGGTAGTATTTCATTTGTGTCTGCTCTATTTGGTTCTGAGGACCCACAGCTATTTTGGATATTGGTATATGACTTTGGAAGGTGAAAATCCATTTTTGAGGTATTTGATGTCTAGCTAAAGACTTTAAATTTAGCGTTTTATGGAAGGCACCCACGCTCATGCATACGGTAA
The DNA here is from genome assembly GCA_023529315.1 of Papaver bracteatum. Lineage (NCBI taxonomy): Eukaryota > Viridiplantae > Streptophyta > Magnoliopsida > Ranunculales > Papaveraceae > Papaver > Papaver bracteatum. Next base: position 220,165 of record JAJJWX010002747.1, on the reverse strand, counting down.
TATCCTTCCTTATTTCTTTTCCCTCAAGTGGTAACAATTTCTCCTTGTTCATGTTTTTAATTTTATCTTTAGAACATTGAGGAAAATGTTATATTTAAGTTTGGGGGTAAGGGAGAAACTTCTAGCGTCACTTGGTATCCGGTTATCTAAGTTTACATACTGTTTCTCACTGAAAAGATAGAAATTGGAATGCTAGGGATAACAACCTATTGAGACATTAGATAAAAAGACATTGAGATCCTTGAAATTCAGGAGAGAACTTGTTCCTTTTAGAGGGTAACCATGATGGACCTATACATCCATGATAGAAAGGCAAGTAGGTCAGGAAATGCCAGAAAGACAAAGCAACCTCACAATGTAGTCTTAGTTACTGGATTACGACACTCTCTCAGTAGAATCTTATCATCATCAAAAAACGGAGCGACATCAAAATATATGAAGAAAGTTGAAGAGGTTTAAGGTTTAGAAGCAACAATAGAAAATCAGAATTCAAAACCAAGGGTTAAAAGAAATTATAAGAGCAAGAAAAAGAAAACGATATAAGTTGTTGAAGTTCATGATACTAAGACATTACAAGTTGCGGAGATCCAAGTGTTAAATTCCTACTGTGATGGCCATGTAAATTTTTGTCTTGTAGAAATCATAGGAAAGTAGAAATCATAGGAAAAAAAAATTAAAAAAAAATGAAAAAAAAAAAATGAAAGGAAGAAAGAAAGAAGTTTAAATTTTGCTCAATAAGGCCATAGGAAAGTAGAAATCATAGGAAAGTAGAAATCTATAAGGAAATTTCAAGTGAGAAATCGAAGAGAAGAGTTAATTGTCAAGGTTCTACGAGTTTCAAGAATTTATCATCAACAGTTGAAGACCGAATAAGACATTGTTTCTACTAAGCACTATGAGAGAGTCAAAGAGAGATGCATTTGGTTGCTTTGTTAGTCCGCTTTCAATCTGGCACCAGATATTTCTAACACTGGTTTAACTCATCACACGTAATTAGTCCAGCTGTGTAGCAGATGTCCCTCTCATATTTTCTCTCTCCTAATCTTATCCAGCTGTAAATCAGCGGACGCATTTTACAATGTTTATCTAGCTGTGTAGCGGATATCTCTTTATCTAGCAGTGTTGCGGATGTGTCTCCCCTTTTCTTCAGTCAACTTTAGAGATGTCACCTTTAATTTCTCTGGCATTCTAGTCACTTGGAGATAGGTTGAGAATTTGTATGTCCTCATAGCTCTTTGGATACTTGTGACCAATTAGAAGTCAGGGTTTTGTGGGTACACCTCTGGTAAACCCTCCCGAGATTAACTCAGTTTTATTTTTTATTTTTAGTTTTGCTCGGGACTAGCAAATAATAAGTTTGGGGGTATTTGATAGACACATTTTTGTGTCTGAATTGTCCTCAGTGTCTCTATTGTTAATCTCGATTTTTGTACTAATTTTGGTGTTTTTATATTTGTTTAGGTGTTATTGGAGAATTACACTTATGCGGAAAAAGTTGCTCGAAAAGCGCTTTTTGAACCCCCGGAGAAAAATGATAAAGGCACCCTCACTTTGGATAAGGGAACCCCAAGGCACCCCCATCTGCTAAAGGCACCAACATTTTCGTTAAGGGCTGCCTTCTTCTTCTCCGTTTGAATTAATTATTTTGGCGGGAATATTTGGAAAGGGAAGAACAGAATTTAGGGTTGTCATTTTGGACCGGTTTTGAGAAGACTAAAGGGCTGAATTTGATGGGATGGACTTTATAGATCTAAACAGGGATTGTGTGATCAATGGTTTCGATTAGAAGTGGTTGAATCGCCGAAATGAAGCAAACCAGAGCAGAACAGTTTCAGGAGGATAAATACACGGGATTTCTTGTGATTGCAGTGAATATTACTCGGTCTACAGCGTTTCTAGTACGTGTTGTGGCCTGTTCGGAGTGTGTTATCCTACATGCAACGCAAGAAAGAGATAAAGAAGGAAAGATATGAAAAGATATTATTCCCGAGTAATGGATTTGATGTGAAGAATTTGGAGACATTACTGCGTGATATTTTGCCCATGTCGAGTATATAAATGGTGTTGAGGGTTGTGAGATGGCAACAGAGTGAGGGGGGAAGAACAGTGCAAAGAAACGAGTGTTTGAAAATCTGTTGCTGCTGCTGAGAAGGAAGAACACGAAGAAATTTAGACGCAACAAGTCAGTCATATTTCCTACAGTGACAACGACAGTGAATAGCAAGTCGTATTTCAACAGTGACAGTGACACTTTTGTGCTACCGTTCTTTGTAATAGTTCAGTTTGTAACAAAGATAACTGTTACAAACCCGATTTTTACCATTTTCTCTCCAATTCATCTTTGTAAACAATATTTTGAGCATGAATCAATACATTGAGAAAGTTTACACTATGATGAGATAAACCCAACCTCTGGGGCGACGGAGGTAGCCAACTTTCACAAATGTGGTAATTCTATCAATTTTTGTTTAGACTATTTGCACTATTATTCAAATGATTTATGATTTTCATTGAATGGTTGTGATTACAATTGATGGGTCATGCTTAGCTTAGATGTTTTGATGTCCCATGCTTTAGTTTTACACCCATTACTTTCGAAATCTACCTTAGGCAAATGAACTAGAGTCAATAAAACTTTATAATTTGAGCTTTCATTGTTTAGAATTGATATATGAACCATATGAGTGTGGAAATTGGTGGAATCCTAGCCCCGATCTCTCCATATAATTTTTTTACAAAACTTTTTAATTGAGTTTTCCATTTTTATTTATAATAATTAAGTCTAAAAATTCTGCTTTCAAAAGTCTCAAGAACATTCTTACTACAACATCATTGAAAAAACCATCAGAGTTTGGTGAAAAGTGATGATTAAATGAGGAGTTCACCATTTACTGAAAACATTGCTGGGTTCAGCATTAGGTGTAAAACCTAGTTATTAGAGATGGGACCGACCAAGATGGCATGGGATCGTCTCCTGGTGATCATGTGACCAAGTGTTGGATATTTGGAGGATTCTCCAGTTGATTGGAGAGATCTCGGGCCCAGTATGAGCGATTGAGCAAATTAGGTCAGAATTGCGAAAACATGTGGGAATGGCTTCATGCAATCCTTAGGGGTGACCTGGTCGGTCATAGAGGCATGCACGTGTTTCCATGATGTCCGTGTCTCCATACTGATAGTTTCAGTATTTTCTGATGCGCGTTTGAGCGATGTTGTGAATTTTCAGAAGAATTTCATCTTGGCTGCGAATTCTCGACTTTTTGGTGGAATGAGCATGTATGATCAATTCATCAATATTTTGAAAATATTAAAATAAAATATTTTAATAATCCAAAATTGCCGTGAGGGGCTAGCCGGCCGCGTGACTGTTTATGAGTGAAAACTATTCCTGCTGATTTTGGTAATTTGGGGTGTACGGATGAGGAATGAATCTAAACCTTAAACAAATGCACTGCGTGGTGAATGCTTATAGATTCGAGAGATCAATCTGTGCAAGTCCGGCCTAAACCAAGGAATGGTCGTTCCAGACTTATTTCGGTCACAAAGTGAAGGAGATGGGGTTGATCTTAGGGAGGGAAGAGAAGAAGGTGTTGAGATTGTGAAGGTGTTGGCTATGTATGACTTGTATTAGAAAGTTGAACTAGCTTGCATGATGTAAGTTATAAGTTCCGGTGTTTGAATACGATTGTATCAACACTTGCCTCTATTATATCATCTTGTTCTGTTCTTGTGAAAAATAGGGCGGAGAACCTATTTATACAAGTATTTTAGCCTAACCTTCGTATCTCGTGGGAAGTGGAGAAAGTGGAGTGATGGAGTAGTGGAGTACTGTGTTGGTGTCACACGACCAGGCTTTCCCACTTATCCCATCATCACTAACCGTCCATGTCTTACTGACACGTTCTTGTGATGGATAAACCGCCAGACCAATACCCCAGTATGTATCCCCCAGTTTGTGACATGATTGATGTCTTGAACGTGTGGATCGTGGGACCCACAGAAAGTAGCATGTAATGCTACGTTATTTAGGAAATTGATACTTGTGAAGTATCGTGTTTATACTATACATGTACTGCATCGAGTATATTCAACATGTATGAAGCATCGCTGTTTGAGAGTATCAAAATAACCTCATGTCCATCCTACTTCATGTGATGGTTTGGAGGTTGCGCAAGCAAGTCCTCCCTTGGCCAACCACATGGTGTGGTAGAGTGACGGATGGTGATCACCGTAACTCTGCACTGACCAATTAACTCCTGACCAGGGTTTTGTAACTAAGACGGTGAATTTGGACGGACAAGATGATCTTTGAGACACTCATCTGCGACCGTTGATGAAATTAGGTTTTATGAAAAGGTGCGCAAGCATCACTTTTCAGCTTGGTCTAATCCAAGCTTGGGACACAATTTTGGCTAGGCCGGTCATGCGCTCATGTAGACAACATGACGGTGTAGGCGCCCATACCTCATTGTATCATGAAAGTGTGATCTGGGCCACTCAATTTGTCTGGCGAAGTTGAGTGATTGAGATCAATTTGCGACAGAAAACTGGTGCCACAAAATCCTCTCTTCATGCCATCTTTAGGCGCACGTTCCAAGACGGCCAGGCTTGGTTTGTCTTGGCCGATTGCCCCAACGTGTAGGTGGTAGGCTGGAGTTCACGTCCATATCCTGACATCCCATAGAAACATGATCTAAGCCACTCAATTTGTCCGGTAAAATCGAGTGGTCAAGATTAGTTTGCAGCTTGGGAGGTGCGACCACGCTAGTTTGGGCGGTCGATTTGGGATAACCAGGCATGGTATGCCTTGGACGATCAGGTGAGGGGATAGATGGGTCCATGGTGGTCATGCTGGTATGACCGGACCTGCTTGATCTAATCTCGGACCCTCCATTCGTGCCGGATAAAATGGACGCTCGTGATTTCAAAACCCTAACTTTGGGTTTCAAGGCCGCACTTCATGCTCCATTCGAGCGCACGAATTGGAATGACCAACCATAGTTGGTCCTGACCGATTGGTCAGGTATGTAGGTGGGCTCACGGTGATTGTGTTGACATGCTCCGTTCCCTTTGAATCAACATCTGCACCCTCCATCTATACCTGCGAAGATGGATGGTTGAGACTGTTTTGCGACACATGTAATATGCCGCAAACCCTAATTTAGGGTTTTGCGTCCATACTGCTATGGTTTGGACGTTTTTGGCAAGCTAGGCCAATCTTTTGGGGAGGCTGACCATGCGGGGCCCGCATTGGTTCGGCAACAGATGTTCCATACCTGCTTGGTGGTTATGGAATCGATCTGGGCCATCCAATCATGCTGGTGGAGTTGGATGATCGTGATCATATCCAGACTGATACGGTCAGTCCGGATGCTCAATCGGGCTAGTATAACACAGCGAGAGTGGCTCAATCAGGCTAGTATAACACACCGAGAGTTGCAGACTGTATGGGTATTTCGTACATGTTTCATTATAATGCTTTGAGATTCGTGTTGCTCTGCTGATAGCAACACTCAGTCGTCATTCCGCACTGATAATGAGTATATGAAATACAAGGCTGGTTGTGCATTAATTAATAATGTTGTAAATTCACAGGGTATATGGGATTGTTACTACATGCTCCAACCTGGATGAATTCGTGTATTTTATTCACAGAATGGGATTGTTGCCACATGCTCCATTCTAGGTGAATTAATAAAGTGAAGGAGTATCCATCACTTATTAATGGCCTTATCTTTTAAGAGATGTTATCGCATAATTTTTAGGTTTTGCAATTTTAACCTTAAATGAAAATCCACCATCAACAGTGACCATGTTGGCTTTTGTTTTTTTCGTGATTCGAGCAATATTTGAGAAAATATGGAGAAGTCACGAATTTTGTTCAAACCCAGGAGTTTCACGAGTTGAGGAAAATAATAATAATGAGAAATTAAGCATTGCAAGGTGTGGGACTGACCATGGATAGGGCATGGCCGGCCGTCCAAGTTGCCCGTTCTGCACACCTTTCCCTATTTTATTATTATTTTTCGTGAATCCTTGAAGTTATGGAGAGTCCTTGAAGATATGGAGGATTCATGAAGATATGGAGAATCCATGAAGTTTTGGAATAATAATTATAAAAAGCTAAGGATTGTGAGGTATGGGACCGGCCATGGCTTGGGCATGGTCGGCCGGCTAAGTTTCCCGGTCCCGCACACCTCTCCTAATTTTATAATTTATTTGGTGAATCCTCCAAGTTATGGAGAACTCTCGAGTTTTTGCACAAATTGGGAAATTTTAGCCAAGATGGAGAACTCTCCATAGGTTTATGAAAATCGTGAGAAAATAAAGAAAATAATGGGAAGCATGGGACCGGCTACGGCTAGGGAATGGTCGGACGTCCGGTGGGCCCATGAGCTTTCCATTATTTTATTATTATTATTTTCTCTCTCCTATTTTGTGGAGAACTCTCCATTGTTTCATGTTTTTGGATGCTCGTTTGCGCATCCGGGTGCTCAGTCGTGCATCATTGTCGAGTACACTTGCACCATTTTTGTGGGGCTTACTCAGTGATGGTCCAGATGCCCAGTTACTTAGTATTTATTACTAATTTATGAAATTCAATGGAGAATAATTCATGAAACTGAGTAATAAATGTGAATGGATGTTGATGCGTGTCGTAACCACAACAAATTAATTAATATTTCACTACCTAATTAACAAGTAATATAGGGTAGTCAAGATCGATCCCACGAGGAGCAAGAGATTCTATTTGTCTTATAATGTCACAAAGGGGGGTATGTTTTAGATAAGTAAAAGAAAAGAAAATAAATAAACAAAACAATTAAAAAGATAAGAGAAATCAATAAGAGAGATTAGATCAAGGAATCCTTCTTCGCTGCAAAACAATGATTAAAGTTATGTTCTTTTCCACTTCTTATTAGTCATAGATTATCACCAACCGTAGGATAGCAGGTTCGCTTAGCTAACCCCAAAATTCATTATTTCACTGAGTAACAGGTTCGCTTAGTTATCAGATTCTATTCAAAATGACCATACTTCCCTTATTGGAAAAAAGTGTAATAAATATTATGGACCTTTATGGTCATTTTCATAGTAGGTAATATTTACTTTATTTATTTTTGATAAGGGTGGTCTGGTCATTCTCACAGTCCCCATAATATTTATTGCACTTATTTCCAATAAGGGTAATATGGTCATTTTCACAGTATGTAATATTTACTTTATTTATTTTAAATAAGGGTAGTTTGGTCATTTTCATAGTCTACATAATATTTATTGCACTTATATCTAATAAGGGTAACATGGTTATTTTCTCAGTCTGTAATATTTACTTTACTTATTACACTTAATTGGGTAGTCTGGTCATTTTCACTATCTCCATATAATATTTACTGCACTTATTTCCAGTAAGGGTAATATGGTCATTTTAAAAGAGTGTAATATTTACTTTACTTATTTTCGATAAGGGAAGTCCGGTCATTTTCACAGTCTCCACAATATTTATTGCACTTATTTCCAATAAGGGTAATATGGTCATTTTCACAGTCTCCATAATATTTATTGCATCGATAATAACGAGGTGAGAAAAGGAGGGTCCCGCCTAAGAAAAGTAGCAGTGATTCAACTAGGTAACGCAGTCGCGGTGTGGGTTGATGACTCGGGGATATAATCGTAATTAAAAAATTTATACAACGACCGTTTTTAACGCTCTAATTTGTGCTCCGAATTTTTTTTATATCTACGACCGTCTTGAGCGGTCCACGGTCCGTTGACCGCTATTGAGGGTCGAGGATGTGGGTCATTAAAACCCCCTTCTCCACTAGTGACGGTGATTACGATATCACATCGGCCCCTCGGGTTCGTACATGACATAGGAGTCGTGGCCCGAGTCGAATTCAGTGGTTCATCCCCCGTCTGGAACGGGAGGTAAGTTTATCGAAACACTCGTGAATCCCCTGTCAGCGATTTACTGTCTTCCTTCATGTGAATATATGTTGAGGAACTGAAACGGTTGTTTTAAATTCCTAGTAAAGGGCAAGGACTGGCCATATAAGATAAGGGTTCGGATTTTATCACCGTTCTCTTCTTGCCCGTCTTAGGAAAAAGAAACTTAACGCAAACCTAAGCCTTAAAATTTGGAATAGAACGAGACCGATAGGGTAACGAGATTAATAGGAAACTCGTTCGAAAAATATTGGTTACTCTATTGAGCATTCTTCGAAGTTCATGATGGTTTCTGTGAGTTGAATGCGTGACTGCGCCGCCTTGTAATACGGTGAGGCCTTGGGTATCAAAGCTCCAGCAGATTCCCTCGCCTCTATTCAACTTACTTAAACGCGGATTGATTCCAGATGGGTTTTCTCAGATTTTAACGAATTCCCTTTCGAAGGATTAGAAGATGGTCTAGAAAACAATCTAAGTGGAGCCATCATGCTTTTTGTTTGCTAAAAAAATTTAGGTTTTCTTTGGCGGAGTCAGCCTGCTTTGTGTTTTCTTAGAACCTCCCTTCCTTTTAGGATTTTTTTTTTAGTGTATGCCCGAGGTCATTAGAGAACGGGCTTGGAAAAGAAACACTCTAGGTCGTTTAATTAGTAACAAACCTAGTAGTTCTTCTTGTGAAGGCGGGGAGCTCGAAGACTCTTCTTTTGAGAGCCTCGTTTTTGGAAATTTCAGCTTTGAAAACTTGACAATTAGTGAAGAAAGTACTCCTAGTCCTTTGATAGTGCCAGAAATGGCAACTTTGAAAGCTTTGGTAAACCCAACTAGGACCTCTCGTCCGTCATGTATCAAGTTAGCTGAAACTGAGGCAAATTATGAACTGAAACCTGGGACCCTGCAGATGCTCCCAATCTTTTTAGGGAAAGAAAGTGAAAACCCCTATTTTCATATTAGGGAATTTGAGGAAGTATGTCGTACTCTGAAAATTAAAAACCTAGATGATGCTGCGTTGAAACTTAGGTTATTCCCATTTTCCCTAAAAGATAAAGCCAAAGCTTGGCTATATAGTTTTCCTTCTGAGTCAATTGAAACCTATGACCAACTTACAACTGCCTTTTTACAGAAGTTTTTCTTTAGGCATAAAACATCGTCTATTAGGACGCAGATCTGTACTTTTTCTCAACAAGAGGGAGAATCTTTATATAGGTATTTGGAAAGGTTCAATGACTTAATATCTCAATGTCGTCACCATGGTTTAGAGAAGGTTAGGCTAGTTCAAATCCTTTATGAGAGTTTAGATTATTCGACAACAACCATGGTTGAGTCTTTATGCACAGGTGGGTTTGAAAATAAAACTATTGATGAGGCGATGATATTTTTGAATGAAATCGCCGAAAAGACCTTACCAATGGGAAAATAGTAGGGAGCCTAAGAAAACCATTCTCTTAGGTAGAAGAACTGTTAATAGGGTAGAAGGATCATATGAGTCAGATGCCAAAATAGCAGCCATAGCTAAAAGGTTAGAGGTTTTAGAATTGAGTCGAACTAGTGGTAGAGTAGAGCCTTTCTGGGAAGGACAAACTAATGAAGAGAAAGGCCATGCTCTTTATAATAACACTAGATTTGAGAACCATCAGAAGTTTGACCCATATTCAAAAACCTATAACCCTGGTTGGAGAAACTATCCAAACCTTTCTTGGTCCAAGGGCCAGAGTCAAGGTCAGTATAGTAACTCTCAGGTTATTCCCCTAGGTTTTGGCTATGCTAAGAATCCTTCAGGACCCACACAGTTTCAAACCCCTTCAGATAAGAAAATCATGAGTTTAGAAGAGTCTCTCACCTTGTTAACTCGGATCACTATAGAACTTCAGCAGACGGTTGCACAAGGTCTAGATGAAAACAAAAAGATGGTCCAGGCTAACTCTCGGGATATTTCCGAGTTAAAAATCCAAGTTAGTCAGATAAATGAGACTTTGAGAGAAGAAGGAAAGTTCCTTAGTCAACCACATCCCAATCCTAGAGGAGTCCATCAAATATCTTTATCTGGTGAGAAATTATCAAACCATGTGAACTCTATAACAACCCTTAGGAGCGGTAAAACGGTAGACAATAAGGTATCCATGCCTAGTGGATATACTGTAGTTCCACCTTCTACTTCACCAGAGGAACCCATAGCTGAGGAAACTGAAACAGTTCCTGAGGAGTCCCAAGAAATTCCTGATAGGACTACCTTTGTGCCTAGAGCCCCATATCCAAAGTTGTTATCCACAAATAAGAAGGAGTCGATTTTCAACGAGACAATGGAAACATTTAAACAGGTGAATATCAACATTCCATTATTAGAAGCAATTAGGCAAATGCCTGCTTATGCCAAGTTCCTGAAAGATCTTTGTACACGAAAGCGTAAGCTTAATGTCCATAAGAAAGCCTTTTTAACTGGTCAAGTAAGTTCAATTCTTCTGAACCAAACACCCCCTAAGTATAAGGACCCTGGATTCCCCACCATATCTTGTGAAATTGGTAAGCACATGGTTGATAAGGCATTACTTGACTTAGGAGCTAGTGTTAACTTACTCCCATATCATGTGTACACCCAGATTGGTCTTGGTAAGTTGAAACCGACCAAAATGACACTTCAATTAGCTGATAGGTATGTCAAAGTGCCTCGTGGTGTCATAGAAGATGTTCTTATTGAGGTTGATTGGTTCATATACCCAGTGGATTTTGTTGTTCTAGATACCCAGCCTGTTCAGGACCCAAGTGCTCAAATCCCGGTGATTTTAGGTCGCCCATTCTTAGCCACATCTAATGCCGTCATCAATTGTAGAACCGGACTTATGAACATATCTTTCGGTAATATGACTACTGAGCTAAATTTATTTAATGTCATTAAGTCTTCTGAGATGGATGATTTCGAAGTGGTGAACATGATTAGCACTCTAGTTCATGATCCTTTAGCCGGCACTATGTTTGATAATCCATTATTTGATGAACCTTTCAGTGATTCGGAGGAGGTAACCATGACGAACACCATAGTTGATGAGCCTATATTGGAGATTTTCTTTGATAATACCTTATATGATGATGTCATTCGTTTAGATGACCAGTCTCTCAAAGAAGCTAGTTATTGTGCTGACTTTATGGACCCTAGAATCCATCCCATATATTTTGGTCCATTTGAGGATATTGTTCACCCTAAGTTTGGGGGTAATGATGACTCTAGTGATCGTCATGTATCCCTAATTGAAGTCCCTAACTTGGGACTCGAGTTTTGTGCGTCTAAGATACTACTTGAGTTTCTTCAAACTCTGCTACCTGATCCTCTAGACATTGTCCATGAAGAAACCCAGATCTTAGATACATGTCATTCGGTTGAACCTATTTCCCTAGACACTTATATAGAGCCCAAAGAGATACCACAGATAAATCTAGTTGCCTTGATAAAAGCCCTAGATCAAGTTATGCTCCATCCGCTCATTTTTCTAATCCAAAATGGTAGTATTTCATTTGTGTCTGCTCTATTTGGTTCTGAGGACCCACAGCTATTTTGGCTATTGGTATATGACTTTGGAAGGTGAAAATCCATTTTTGAGGTATTTGATGTCTAGCTAAAGACTTTAAATTTAGCATTTTATGGAAGGCACCCACGCTCATGCATACGGTAATATCCTTCCTTATTTTTTTTCCCTCAAGTGGTAACAGTTTCTCCTTGTTCATGTTTTTAATTTTATCTTTAGAACATTGAGGACAATGTTAGATTTAAGTTTGGGGGTAAGGGAGAAACTTCTAGCGTCACTTGGTATCCGGTTAGCTAAGTTTACATACTGTTTCTCACTGAAAAGATAGAAATTGGAATGCTAGGGATAACAACCTATTGAGACAATAGAGAAAAAGATATTGAGATCCTTGAAATTCAGGAGAGAACTTGTTCCTTTTAGAGGGTAACCATGATGGACCTATCCATCCATGATAGAAAGGCAAGTAGGTCAGGAAATGCCAGAAAGACAAAGCAACCTCACAATGTAGTCTTAGTTACTGGATTACGACACTCTCTCAGTAGAATCTTATCATCATCAAAAAACGGAGCGACATCAAAATCTATGAAGAAAGTTGAAGAGGTTTAAGGTTTAGAAGCAACAATAGAAAATCAGAATTCAAAACCAAGGGTTACAAGAAGTTATAAGAGCAAGAAAAAGCAAACAATATAAGTTGTTGAAGTTCATGATACTAAGACATTACAAGTTGCGAAGATCCAAGTGTTAAATTCCTACTGTGATGGCCATGTAAATTTTTGTCTTGTTATTACTCACTAAAAAAAAATGAAAAAAAAAATGAAAGAAAGAAGTTTAAATTTTGCTCAATAAGGCCATAGGAAAGTAGAAATCATAGGAAAGTAGAAATCTATAAGGAAATTTCAAGTGAGAAATCGAAGAGAAGAGTTAATTGTCAAGGTTCTACGAGTTTCAAGAATTTATCATCAACAGTTGAAGACCGAATAAGACATTGTTTCTACTGAGCACTATGAGAGAGTCAAAGAGAGATGCATTTGGTTGCTTTGTTAGTCCGCTTTCAATCTGGCACCAGATCTTTCTAGCACTGGTTTAACTCATCACACGTAATTAGTCCAACTGTGTAGCAGATGTCCCTCTCATATTTTCTCTCTCCTAATCTTATCCAGCTGTAAATCAGTGGACGCATCTTACAATGTTTATCTAGCTGTGTAGCGGATATCTCTTTATCTAGCAGTGTTGAGGATGTGTCTCCCCTTTTCTTCAGTCAACTTTAGAGATGTCACCTTTAATTTCTCTGGCATTCTAGTCACTTGGAGATAGTTTGAGAATTTGTATGTCCTCATAGCTCTTTGGATACTTGTGACCAATTAGAAGTCAGGGTTGTGTGGGTACACCTCTGGTAAACCCTCCCGAGATTAACTCGGTTTTATTTTTTATTTTTAGTTTTTCTCGGGACTAGCAAATAATAAGTTTGGGGGTATTTGATAGACACATTTTTGTGTCTGAATTGACCTCAGTGTCTCTATTGTTAGTCTCGATTTTTGTACTAATTTTGGTGTTTTTATATTTGTTTAGGTGTTATTGGAGAATTACACTTATGCGGAAAAAGTTGCTCGAAAATCGCTTTTTGAACCCCCAGAGAAAAATGATAAAGGCACCCTCACTTTGGATAAGGGAACCCCAAGGCACCCCCATCTGCTAAAGGCACCAACATTTTCGTTAAGGGCTGCCTTCTTCTTCTCCGTTTGAATTAATTATTTTGGCGGGAATATTTGGAAAGGGAAGAAAAGAATTTAGGGTTGTCATTTTGGACCGATTTTGAGAAGACTAAAGGGTTGAATTTGATGGGATGGACTTTATAGAGCTAAACAGGGATTGTGTGATCAATGGTTTCGATTAGAAGTGGTTGAATCGCCGAAATGAAGCAAACCAGAGCAGAACAGTTTCGGGAGGAGAAATACACGGGATTTCTTGTGATTGCAGTGAATATTACTCAGTCTACAGCGTTTCTAGTAGGTGTTGTGGCCTGTTCGGAGTGTGTTATCCTACATGCAATGCAAGAAAGAGATAAAGAAGGAAAGAATCCCGTAAATATGAAAAGATATTATTCCCGAGTAATGGATTTTCTGTGAATAATTTGGAGACATTACTGCGTGATATTTTTCCCATGTCGAGTAAATAAATGGTGCTGAGGGTTGTGAGATGGCAACAGAGTGAGGGGGGAAGAACAGAGCAAAGAAACGAGTGTTTGAAAATCTGTTGTTGCTGCTGAGAAGGAAGAACACGAAGAAATTTAGACGCAACAAGTCAGTCATATTTCCTACAGTGACAACGACAGTGAATAGCAAGTCGTATTTCAACAGTGACAGTGACACTTTTGTTCTATCGTTCTTTGTAACAGTTCAGTTTGTAACAAAGATAACTGTTACAAACCCGATTTTTACCATTTTCTCTCCAATTCATCTTTGTAAACAATATTTTGAGCATGAATCAATACTTTGAGAAAGTTTACACTATGATGAGATAAACCCAACCTCTGGGGCGACGGAGGTAGCCAACTTTCACAAATGTGGTAATTCTATCAATTTTTGTTTAGACTATTTGCACTATTATTCAAATGATTTATGATTTTCATTGAATGGTTGTGATTACAATTGATGGGTCATTCTTAGCTTAGATGTTTTGATGTCCCATGCTTTAGTTTTACACCCACTACTTTCGAATTCTACCTTAGGCAATGAACTAGAGTCAATAAAACTTTATAATTTGAGCTTTCATTGTTTAGAATTGATATATGAACCATATGAGTGTGGAAATTGGTGGAATCCTATCCCCGGTCTCTCCATATAATTTTTTTACAAAACTTTTTAATTGAGTTTTCCATTTTTATTTATAAGAATTAAGTCTAAAAATTCAGCTTTCACAAGTCTCAAGAACATTCTTACTACAACATCATTGAAAAAACCATCAAAGTTGGTGAAAAGTGATGATTAAATGAGGAGTTCACCATTTACTGAAAACATTGTTGGGTTCATCATTAGGTGTAAAACCTAGTTATTAGAGATGGTACCGACCAAGAGGGCATGGGATCGGCTCCTGGTGATCATGTGACCAAGTGTTGGATATTTGGAGGATTCTCCAGTTGATTGGAGAGATCTCGGGCCCAGTATGAGCGATTGAGCAAATTAGGTCAGAATTGCGAAAACATGTGGGAATGGCTTCATGCAAGCCTTAGGGGTGACCTGGTCGGTCATAGAGGCATGCACGTGTTTCCATGATGTCCGTGTCTCCATACTGATAGTTTCAGTATTTTCTGATGCGCGTTTGAGCGATGTTGTGAATTTTCAGAAGAATTTCATCTTGGCTGCGAATTCTCGACTTTTTGGTGGAATGAGCATGTATGCTCAATTCATCAATATTTTGAAAATATTAAAATAAAATATTTTAATAATCCAAAATTTTTCGTGAGGGGCTAGCCGGCCGCGTGACTGTTTATGAGTGAAAACTATTCCTGCTGATTTTGGTAATTTGGGGTGTACGGATGAGGAATGAATCTAAACCTTAAACAAATGCACTGCGTGGTGAATGCTTATAGATTCGAGAGATCAATCTGTGCAAGTCCGGCCTAAACCAAGGAATGTCCGTTCCAGACTTATTTCGGTCACAAAGTGAAGGAGATGGGGTTGATATTAGGGAGGGAAGCGAAGAAGGTGTTGAGATTGTGAAGGTGTTGGCTATGTATGACTTGTATCAGAAAGTTGAACTAGCTTGCATGATGTAAGTTATAAGTTCCGGTGTTTGAATACGATTGTATCAACACTTGCCTCTATTATATCATCTTGTTCTGTTCTTGTGAAAAATAGGGCGGAGAACCTATTTATACAAGTATTTTAGCCTAACCTTCGTATCTCGTGGGAAGTGGAGAAAGTGGAGTGATGGAGTAGTGGAGTACTGTGTTGGTGTCACACGACCAGGCTTGCCCACTTCTCCCATCATCACTAACCGTCCATGTCTTACTGACACGTTCTTGTGATGGATAAACCTCCAGACCAATACCCCAGTATGTATCCCCCAGTTTGTGACATGATTGATATCTTGAACGTGTGGATCGTGGGACCCACAAAAAGTAGCATGTAATGCTACGTTATTTAGGAAATTGATACTTGTGAAGTATCGTGTTTATATTATGCAGGTACTGCATCGAGTATATTCAACATGTATGAAGCATCGCTGTTTGAGAGTATCAAAATAACCTCATGTCTAGCCTACTTCATGTGATGGTTTGGAGGTTGCGCAAGCAAGTCCTCCCTTGGCCAACCACATGGTGTGGTAGAGTGACGGATGGTGATCACCGTAACTCTGCACTGACAAATTAACTCCTAACCAGGGCTGTGTAACTAAGACGGTGAATTTGGACGGACGAGATGATCTTTGAGACACTCATCTGCGACCGTTGATGAAATTAGGTTTTATGAAAAGGTGCGCAAGCATCACTTTTCAGCTTGGTCGAATCCAAGCTTGGGACACAATTTTGGCTAGGCCGGTCATGCGCGCATGTAGACGACATGACGGTGTAGGCGCCCATACCTCATTGTATCATGAAAGTGTGATCTGGGCCACTCAATTAATCTGGCGAAGTTGAGTGGTTGAGATCAATTTGCGACAGAAAACTGGTGCCACAAAAGCCTCTCTTCATGCCATCTTCAGGCGCACGTTCCAAGACGACCAGGCTTGGTTGGTCTTGGCCGATTGCCCCAACATGTAGGTGGTAGGCTGGAGTTCACGTCCATATCCTGACATCCCATAGAAACATGATCTAAGCCACTCAATTTGTCCGGTAAAATCGAGTGGTCAAGATTAGTTTGCAGCTTGGGAGGTGCGACCACGCTAGTTTGGGCGGTCGATTTGGGATAACCAGGCATGGTATGCCTTGGACGATCAGGTGAGGGGATATATGGGTCCATGGTGGTCATGCTGGTATGACCGGACCTGCTTGATCTAATCTCGGACCCTCCATTCGTGCCGGATAAAATGGACGCTCGTGATTTCAAAACCCTAACTTTGGGTTTCAAGGCCGCACTTCATGCTCCATTCGAGCGCACGAATTGGAATGACCAACCATAGTTGGTCCTGACCGATTGGTCAGGTATGTAGGTGGGCTCACGGTGATTGTGTTGACATGCTCCGTGCCCTTTGAATCAACATCTGCACCCTCCATCTATATCTGCGAAGATGGATGGTTGAGACTGTTTTGCGACACATGTAATATGCCGCAAACCCTAATTTAGGGTTTTGCGTCCATACTGCTATGGTTTGGACGTTTTTGGCAAGCTAGGCCAATCTTTTGGGGAGGCTGACCATGCGGGGCCCGCATTGGTTCGACAACATATGTTCCATACCTGCTTGGTGGTTATGGAATCGATCTGGGCCATCCAATCATGCTAGTGGAGTTGGATGATCGTGATCATATCCAGACTGATACGGTCAGTCCGGATGCTCAATCGGGCTAGTATAACACAGCGAGAGTGGCTCAATCGGGCTAGTATAACACACCGAGAGTTGCAGTCTGTATGGGTATTTCGTACATGTTTCATTATAATGCTTTGAGATTCGTGTTGCTCTGCTGATAGCAACACTCAGTCGTCATGCCGCACTGATAATGAGTATAGGAAATACAAGGCTGGTTGTGCATTAATTAATAATGTTGTAAATTCACAGGGTATATGGGATTGTTACTACATGCTCCAACCTGGATGAATTCGTGTATTTTATTCACAGAATGGGATTGTTGCCACATGCTCCATTCTAGGTGAATTAATAAAGTGAAGGAGTATCCATCACTTATTAATGGCCTTATCTTTTAAGAGATGTTAGCGCATAATTTTTAGGTTTTGCAATTTTAACCTTAAATGAAAATCCACCATCAACAGTGACCATGTTGCCTTTTGGTTTTTTCGTGATTCGAGCAATATTTGAGAAAATATGGAGAAGTCACGAATTTTGTTCAAACCCAGGAGTTTCACGAGTTGAGGAAAATAATAATAATGAGAAATTAAAGATTGCAAGGTGTGGGACTGACCATGGCTAGGGCATGGCCGGCCGTCCAAGTTGCCCGTTCCGCACACCTTTCCCTATTTTATTATTATTTTTCGTGAATCCTTGAAGTTATGGAGAGTCCTTGAAGATATGGAGGATCCATGAAGATATGGAGAATCCATGAAGTTTTGGAATAATAATTATAAAAAGCTAAGGATTGTGAGGTATGGGACTGGCCATGGCTTGGGCATGGTCGGCCGGCTAAGTTGCCCGGTCCCGCACACCTCTCCTAATTTTATAATTTATTTGGTGAATCCTCCAAGTTATGGAGAACTCTCGAGTTTTTGCACAAATTGGGAAATTTTTGCCAAGATGGAGAACTCTCCATAGGTTTATGAAAATCGTGAGAAAATAAAGAAAATAATGGGAAGCATGGGACCGGCCACGGCTAGGGAATGGCCGGACGTCCGGTGGGCCCAGGAGCTTTCCATTATTTTATTATTATTATTTTCTCTCTCCTATTTTGTGGAGAACTCTCCATTGTTTCATTTTTTGGATGCTCGTTTGTGCATCCGGGTGCTCAGTCGTGCATCATTGTCGAGTACACTTGCACCATTTTTGTAGGGCTTACTCAGTGATGGTCCAGATGCCCAGTTACTTAGTATTTATTACCAATTTATGAAATTCAATG
Organism: Papaver bracteatum; assembly: GCA_023529315.1. NCBI lineage: Eukaryota > Viridiplantae > Streptophyta > Magnoliopsida > Ranunculales > Papaveraceae > Papaver > Papaver bracteatum. Next base: position 201,985 of record JAJJWX010002747.1, on the reverse strand, counting down.
GAGAATAATTCATGAAACTGAGTAATAAATGTGAATGGATGTTGATGCGTGTCGTAACCACAACAAATTAATTAATATTTCACTACCTAATTAACAAGTAATATAGGGTAGTCAAGATCGATCCCCACGAGGAGCACGAGATTCTAGTTGTCTTATAATGTCACAAAGGGGGGTATGTTTTAGATAAGTAAAAGAAAAGAAAATAAATAAACAAAACAATTAAAAAGATAAGAGAAATCAATAAGAGAGATTAGATCAAGGAATCCTTCTTCGCTGCAAAACAATTATTAAAGTTATGTTCTTTTCCACTTCTTATTAGTCACAGATTATCACCAACCGTAGGATATCAGGTTCGCTTAGCTAACCCCAAAATTCATTATTTCACTGAGTAACAGGTTCGCTTAGTTATCAGATTCTATTCAAAAGAACCACCTTGAGGTTCTCTTACAAGATGTAATTCCCTGAACGCATTAAGATTTATGAACTTAGTTTTAGTACTAGTAGTTAGACTCGGTTCGCTTGGTCCACTTTCTAGCGTTGTTTTCACACATAATTGCTCCATGGAATCCCTCCGCAAGGTCTTGTGTTTTCTACTTGTGTAAAGAGTCAAGAAACGATTACTTATCCCCTAACTTTAAATAGCTTTAGATCAAATTAACAAATCAATTTAGTATGCATCCTAAACAACCTATCAATCAATCATAAACACTAATATTAGTAAAAACAAACGATAATCATGTGAAAAACTTCAAAGTAGAATTGAAACAAAACTCAAATCATGTTAAGAACTAGGAATTCATCCTCAATCAAATTAGTTACTCATGCTAAGAGTTCACACAAATAATAAAGAAAAGAATTGTGTGTGTAGAAGTGTGCAAAATTGTGCACAAAAGTGTGTGCAAGTGTAGAAGTGTGGAAGTGTATGGAAGTGTGGAAGTGTATCTAGAAAAGTAGAGAACTTCTCTATTTATAGGCTTCAATGCTCTCCATATCTTCCAAGGAATAGAATCCCTTTCCTTTAGCACTTCAATTTCCAAATCCAAGCCTTTCTCAAATATCCCATCTTCTCTTTCCATATTCAAACCAAATTCTTCATTCAATTCCAAGTCCAACTCTTCACATCCCATGAGAGAAATCCACACAAAATTCTGCAACTTTTGCTCGCCGGAAAACTTGGGTTTTGGCCGGAAATAGGCCGGAATTCTCCACCGCCGGCAACCTGAAAATTTTGTCCATCGGGAGAATATTCCGTCACGATTATGTTAGAGTTAACCGTTGACCTAACGGTCATCTTTTAGTCAACATGGTCAAGGGAAGGATAGTCAGCTACCGAGTCAGCTGCTCTGACTCGGTCTTAGTCGGCCTTACTGAGCTTACTGGTGTGAGTTGAATCGTCTCAACGGCCGGTACTGAGTTAACTCGTCGGTATAAAAATCCGACAGAGTTCCGTCTATTTTATGGCTATTCCCGGCTGTTTTTTACAGCTCTTTCCTGCAATCAGTTCTCATCCTAAACATTCATCTAATTGAATCTTGTCCCAACCTTCTTCTTCCAACTCTAGCCATTCTCCATTCAATTTCAGTTCCTAATCTCTATCAACATCGATCCATTCCATCTCCTATTTTTAACTAAATCCAATATCATCCACAGATTCAACTATTAACCGCAGCAACCCATAAAATCCACCATCTTAGTTCTTCAAATCGAAACCCATTCAAACACCACCAACAATTTCACTTCATACCACCCATTCATTCATTTTACAGCACCCAGATTCGAACCCATCTCTCTATCAGCTCTCTCCTCTCGATTCAATAATAATATCACATAAATTCAAACCCTAATCATTCCACCGAAACCCATTAATTCTTCTTCGTCTTCCATTTGATTTCTAAATCTCAACCCAATCTCTCACCTGAAGTTTATGCTTCATCATGTTTCTCGATCTCTAACTTTTGTTTCATGGCAGCAACATCTCTTGCCACCAGCAACTCTCGGTCTTTATCTCTGCCATTAATGGTGCGGCTGAAACTTCTCCCCTTTTCTCGATCTCAAAATTCCATTTCTATCTCTCGAACTCGGACCAACAACAACAGAAGATAAGAGAAGAACAAAATGGTTAGAGCATATATTTCTACGACCTAATTGGGTCTTTAAAAAGGGGACTGCTATTTGCACCCATTGTGCTTGGATACATCCACCCAATGGCAACCCCCTAACCTAAGATGGCATGTGTTTAGTACTCCTCCAAACAAATTTGCCCCTTAACATTAGCTCGACTCCGGATGGTGTTTGCCCCTGAAATGACAGATTTTCCCTTTTGCCCAAATTTGGATGATTCCTTCTTCTTTTCCTCCGTGCGACTCCAAAGTACCTAATAAGTCAAATTCACACATAAGATACATAATTCACCCGAAAAATAGCAAAGAAAGCTTAAATAAATATAAAATAAGGTGTTTTAGACACCTATCAAATTCCCCCACACTTAGACTTTGCTAGTCCTCGAGCAAATCAAACAAAACAAAACTAAAACAAATACATACAACTCCGTGACGTCGAGGATACGGTTAATTTTAGCATAAATAACAAGCCTTTAAACCCCTAGGTGTCCCTAATGGACGAGTTATAGTCTCGTGAAGGTTTACTAGAGATCTACCTACAAAACCTTTCTACTCCAAATTTCAGCTACCTGCGAAAAGTATATGAATGAATCCAAAGTGATTACAGGAGGATGAGGTACCTTGTGCAAATTCAGTACATATTCAAGTTAATAAAGTTTATCTTAGAAAGTCGAAAAAACCACAATACTCGGAATCTGACTGACTAACCACAATCACAATGAAAAGATTAAGAAGATGGAAATAGAGGTAGATGTGGCGAATGTTTACAAGTGATCGATGTTTCCCATATCCGTCTGAAGGTCACTGCTAAGACGAACCTATTCATCCTATTGGATTGAGCTGTTGGTGTTGAATGCTACATCAAATCAATTGGCATATACAAGGGAACCAAGAGTGACTTTATTCAACACAATAATAAAAAAAATTTCTCTTTTTTTTTTCTTTCAATATGATTGGATCAAACTGGATCCAATTTCTCCTTTTTTTTTTTAGACAACATGATTGGATCAAACTGGATCCAAGCGCATGCTTCCTTGTCAACAAGTATATGATAGTTTCCTTGGATCCTGCATTCCACGCTTGTTTAGGCGACGGAGACAGGGACAACGTTTCACACATAATGATATTCCCAAGTGTCATTTTTATTCCGTTTGGTCAAATTGGTCGGTCTTTTTTTTTTTTTATTTAACAACTCAATCACTCTATTTCATCCTAGCAGCAATAACAAGTCGATGTTTAGTGACCCACCAAAACACTTAGAAAACAATAGATAAATATGAAAAACAATAAAAATAGAATGTGATATGGTAACAACTATCATATAATTTGTAATTAAGTTCGTCCCTTTAGTTAATTAGTTCCTCAACTCCTGCAATCAAAATGGTTTCATCCACTTACTTATGTTGGTAGTGTCATCCTAAAGGCACAAGTTTCTAGATTTCGGAGTTGATAAAGCACTTTTTTTTTTCTTCGTAGTTTTCTATTTTTTTGATTTTTTTTTAAAGGCATAAAACAAACTAAAACAAACTATACAAACATATAAATGCTCCCCCACACTTAAACTTCACATTGTCCTCAATGTGTAAAACCGAAAGTTCTGAATTCTGACGTAACATCATATAAAACGCGAAAACTGTGCAAATTGGTAAGGAATTTGGAAAAACTCCATTTCACAAAAGTTGTTCACCTAAGTGTTTTCTACACAGTGTCAAAATTTAACAGTGTTCTTAAACACGGTCTGACAGTTATGCTCTCTGGACTGAACTACGCGCAGTCTGAAATTTTCTGACGAAAAGGTATTCGTCATGCTCTTCTAAGATAGATTATGGACTTAATGAAATTAAACATGGGGATGCAAATATGATATGAAAACAATAAAAAGTAAATAAACGAAACAAAAATAAAATAAAAAGCAAAAGGATAAGAGATACAAAACCGGTGGGTTGCCTCCCACTTAGCGCTTGTTTTAAAGTCGACGGCCCGACTTAGCTTCTTGAAAGATTCATTCCCCATATATTAGAAATATGAAAAGTTGGGGATCCATCCATAACACTTGTTTTGCAAACACTAGCTTCACACAAATATTAGCACAAGAAAATAATAGTAAAGTTATAGCTCGATAGAAATTTCCCCCACACTTATTCTTGTCCACACTCGAAAGTGTATAAAGAACATAGAATTTGGGAACTTCCATGGTTTCCTCTTAGCAAACCTGCATAGTATTAGCATCAAGTGTTTCCAATGGTGTATATCTAGAAACAAAGTCATTCAAAAATACTTTCGGAGCACATACATTCAAACCAATAAGAGGTAAAGGAGAAGAATCAATATGCAAAGGGTTAGACAAACCTTGCACAATTTCTTGTATTACGGTACCCTCTTCATTCTTAAAAAATTCAAGTGAATTACTTACCTCTTGCATATCATGGTCCTCTATCAAACCTTGCAACCATTCTTCATAATTCTCTACCTTAACCAAAGTCTCGGCATCATTAAAATCATTAGCAAGTTCAATTGGGTCTTCAACAAATTCAATCAATTCGGTTTCATTATTGAGCATTATCTCTTCAACATCTTCATCATCGGAATCGGGCCATTCACTAAAATGATTTTCGTCGGTATAAATTGTAAGATCTTCTTGTGAGGGTGTTATACCGTTTACAACAATAGGCAAGTCACACACAATCTCCTCCTTTTGAATAGGTGAAGGATCGTTATTATGATCCGGAGTTGGAATAACTTCCTCATTGTTGCAACGCTCATACACTTCCGCGGACTCATATCTTTTCCTAAGGAATTGTTTCCAAGCACTAAATGCATCTTCCTCAAGCTCTACCTTTTGAATAGGTGATTGATCATTATTAAGATCAAGGCTCGAGTAATCTACACTAGCGTCATCAAAAGTTTCCAAAGGTTGGTCCTTTTCAACACAATCATCTTCATTATCGGAATCACCATAATAAGAATCTTCATCGGTTTCATACCCTTTATCCCAACGTCGTTTAAGTTCCATATGAATGGTCTACTAATTTCTGCGACAAGATCTTCCGAATCTCCATCATCTTCCAATTTGTATATCTTTTGTGCAAGTTTACGGACATTAACACGCTTACCACCGTGTATAGAGTTTCTAGATTGTATATCCTTAAAAAGTGAAGGAAAAACACGATGAAAAGGAGTATATTCCCAATTCTCTGTCTGCACATTACTAGAAAATAATATATTAGAAGCATAATTATCCGTCCATCCTTGTAATTGTCCACTTACATACCCGTCATAAGGTTGTTGATATGCATGAGAATATCCATAAGGTTCCGTAGGATTTTGATCATAGCCAAAAGATTGGTTTTGATTGTATCCTAAGGATGGTTAGAAGTTGCCATGTTGTTGAGGTTGAAAACCGTATTGATTGTTGTAATATGCTTTCTCTTGTCCACCATACATGGAAAACCGGTACCTGAAAAACAATTCTTAAAAACTAAGTTAGATACGATAAAGAATCCAACAAAGCAAGAATAAAGCAAAAAGTAAAAAGAAAACAACTAAAATCATCCGATGCTCCCCGGCAACGGCGCCAAAATTTGATGCGTGTCGTAACCACAACAAATTAATTAATATTTCACTACCTAATTAACAAGTAATATAGGGTAGTCAAGATCGATCCCACGAGGAGCACGAGATTCTAGTTGTCTTATAATGTCACAAAGGGGGGTATGTTTTAGATAAGTAAAAGAAAAGAAAATAAATAAACAAAACAATTAAAAAGATAAGAGAAATCAATAAGAGAGATTAGATTAAGGAATCCTTATTCGCTGCAAAACAATGATTAAAGTTATGTTCTTTTCCACTTCTTATTAGTCACAGATTATCACCAACCGTAGGATAGCAGGTTCGCTTAGCTAACCCCAAAATTCATTATTTCACTGAGTAACAGGTTCTCTTAGTTATCAGATTCTATTCAAAAGAACCACCTTGAGGTTCGCTTACAAGATGTAATTCCCCGAATGCATTAAGATTTATGAACTTAGTTTTAGTACTAGTAGTTAGACTCGGTTCGCTTGGTCCACTTTCTAGCGTTGTTTTCACACACAATTGCTCCATGGAATCCCTCCGCAAGGTCTTGTGTTTTCTACTTGTGTAAAGAGTCAAGAAACGATTACTTATCCCCTAACTTTAACTAGCTTTAGATCAAATTAACAAATCAATTTAGTATGCATCCTAAACAACCTATCAATCAATCATAAACACTAATATTAGTAAAAACAAACGATAATCATGTGAAAAACTTCAAAGTAGAATTGAAACAAAACTCAAATCATGTTAAGAACTAGGAATTCATCCTCAATCAAATTAGTTACTCATGCTAAGAGTTCACACAAAGAATAAAGAAAAGAATTGTGTGTGTAGAAGTGTGCAAAATTGTACACCAAAGTGTGTGCAAGTGTAGAAGTGTGGAAGTGTATGGAAGTGTGGAAGTGTGTCTAGAAAAGTAGAGAACTTCTCTATTTATAGGCTTCAATGCTCTCCATATCTTCCAAGGAATAGGATCCCTTTCCTTTAGCACTTCAATTTCCAAATCCAAGCCTTTCTCAAATCTCCCATCTTCTCTTTCCATATTCAAACCAAATTCTTCATTCAATTCCAAGTCCAACTCTTCACATCCCATGAGAGAAATCCACACAAAATTATGCAACTTTTGCTCGCCGGAAAACTGGTTTTTTGGTCGGAAATAGGCTAGAATTCTCCACCGCCGGCAACCTGAAAATTCTGTCCGTTGGGAGAATATTCCGTCACGATTCTGTTAGAGTTAACCGTTGACCTAACGGTCATCTGTTAGTCAACATGGTCAAGGGAAGGATATTCAGCTACCGAGTCAGCTGCTCTGACTCGGTCTTAGTCGGCCTTACTGAGCTTACTGGTGTGAGTTGAATCGTCTCAACGGCCGGTACTGAGTTAACTCGTCGGTATAAAAATCCGACAGAGTTCCGTCTATTTTATGGCTATTCCTTCTATTTTTTACAGCTCTTTCCTGCAATCAGTTCTCATCCTAAACATTCATCTAATTGAATCTTGTCCCAACCTTCTTCTTCCAACTCTAGCCATTCTCCATTCAATTTCAGTTCCTAATATCTATCAACAACGATCCATTCCATCTCCTATTTTTAACAAAATCCAATATCATCCAAAGATTCAACTATTAACCGCAGCAACCCATAAAATCCACCATCTCAGTTCTTCAAATTGAAACCCATTCAAACACCACCAATAATTTCACTTCATACCACCCATTCATTCATTTTACAGCACCCATATTCGAACCCATCTCTATCAGCTCTCTCCTCTCGATTCAACAATAATATCACATAAATTCAAACCCTAATCATTCCACCGAAACCCATTAATTCTTCTTAGTCTTCCATTTGATTTTTGAATCTCAACCCAATCTCTCACCTGAAGTTCATGCTTCATCATGTTTCTCGATCTCTAACTTTTGTTTCATGGCAGCAGCATCTCTTGCCACCAGCAACTCTCGGTCTTTATCTCTGCCATTAATGGTGCGGCTGAAACTTCTCCCCTTTTCTCGATCTCAAAATTCCATTTTTATCTCTCCAACTTGGACCAACAACAGCAGAAGATAAGAGAAGAACAAAATGGTTAGAGCAGATATTTCTACGACCTAATTGGGTCTTTAAAAAGGGGACTGCTATTTTCACCCATTGTGCTTGGATACAACCACCCAATGGAAACCCCCTAACCTAAGATGGCATGTATTTAGTACTCCTCCAAACAAAGTTTCCACTTAACATTAGCTCTACTCCGGATGGTGTTTGCCCTTGAAATGACAGATTTGCCCTTTTTCCCAAATTTGGATGATTCCTTCTTCTTTTCCTCCGTGCGACTCCAAAGTACCTAATAACTCAAATTCACACATAAGATACATAATTCACCCGAAAAATAGCAAAGAAAGCATAAATACTAAATATAAAATAAGGTGTTTTAGACACCTATCAGATGTTTCATTATTAATTCGCAAGATCAGATGTGGATTCGACTACGAATTCAGAATAATAAAACGAGCATTACCATCCCATGGGATCGTGGATTCGACCATAGAATCAGAGTAATTGAGATTTATCCATCACCATTTCATGAGATCAGTAGATTCGATCATGAAATCGGAGTAATGAGATAATATAGTTGTTTCATTGTTATTCTAAGATCAAGCCGTGGATTCGATCATAGAAGCAGAAAAATTGTTATTGCCATTCCATGGAATCAGGCCATGGATTTGACCATGGAATAGGAGCAATTGTTATTGCCATTCCAGGGGATCAGGCCGTGGATTTAACCATGGAATAGGAGAAATAATAGATTATCCTGGGAATTCAGTGGTGAATGTCACAGCAGAAATAATCTATGTGCATAGTCAGGAGACGAAAAATCCCAAGGGTGCCCTCAGACACTACGGAGAACACCCGAGTATATACACGTAGATCTACATAGTCAGGATCAGTGAGTGTCACTATCCTGAAGGTGTTGTTACTCTCAATCTGATGGAGAACCGCCCAATCGTTCTTCTATGTAGAGGGGGGGTCGCTCTCATGAAGTCAGGGACAGTGAGTATCACTGACATCCTGAAGGCGATATGTTCTCAATCTTCGGAGAACCGTCCAGCTGCATAGAGGTTACAATGAAATTCCAGGGATCGAACGCTCGGTTGGTAGAGGATTTTAGAAAACATATTCATCATGGCTTCGTAAAATATGAATCGTCACATGCCTGAAGCCGTATCAGGAACATGAAGTATCATGATTTTACGGTTTTGTCCTTTGTTAAAAATCCACCATCTACAAAATCAAGGTGAACAGGAACCAATCGATAAAACCAGACTTATATTCTCGAAGAATAGCTCATTTTTATCAATCACCTCATAATAAACTTAATCGACGCAGCGAAGAAGATTATTGAGGAATCACAAACAATGAGATGAAGATGTTTGTGACTACTTTTATCTTTCCTATCAGAGATAGAAATCTCAAGACAATTATTATAATTGTACTCGTATGATAGAAACAAAAATATCAGATCACACAACTACAAGAAAAGTAGTATCGGACTGGCTTCACAATCCCAATAAAGTCTTTAAGTCGTTAACCTGGTTTTAGAAGAAGAAAAACAAATGTTAAAGGAGAATCGACTCTAGCTTTAGCAAAATAGTATCACACAGAATGTGTGGGGATTAGGTTTCCCAGTTGCTAGAGTTCTCCCTTATATAGTCTTCCAAATCAGGGTTTGTAATCAATGTTAGCTTACTAACAAAGCATTCAATATTCATGGTTAGATGAAAACCTGATTAGATACAAGCTAATATCTCTCAACCGTTAGATCGAAAACTTATCTTGTCATATACACATGTATTTGACGTTTTGGGTTTGTGTAACCGTACCCAAACGTGTACAATGGTTGGTTCAATAATAGTCATCCAAATGGTTAGCCATATGATAAATTTCATATCAACCATATTCTTCTTCACCATAACTAGTCCAAATGACTTAAATGAGCTAGTTAGAGAGTTGTTCAATTGCTATGAGATCTTATGTACTACACAAGACACAATTGAATAAAAAACGATATGATTCACTCGAATTATTTCATGAACTATAAAGCCACGGTTTGCAAAAGAATTCCTTAGTAATTTAAGATAAGTTCACGAATAACATTTTCAGACATAACCTCTTGAGTTCGCGGACTCAAGCTAACCGGTTGAAGTTAATAAACTTCAGTAAAAAATCTCGGTTCGAGAACTTTTGTCAGTTCGCGGACTGGGTTCGCGGACTGCACCTGAGTTTCAACTCCAGCAGATATTCTCGGGTTCGAGAACTTACGCCAGTTCGCGGACTAAGTTGACTGCTCACGTTCCGGTTCCACTTAATCAACAAAGTTCGCAAACTTTGGGTCAAGTGCCAAGGACTTATACATATATATGTTGCCACAACAATGTTTATATCCCACAATGGTTATATAGTCTAAACTCTCATTTCAATCATTGAAACATTCTCATAGGGCATTATATAGTTTTTATTCACAAACTATTTTTCGTCAGAGCGATTTCCAAAGTGATTGAAATATAACATGACTTTCGTCACTAGGAAAATATGAACTTGGTTAAAGCAAAAGCTTTACAAACACCAATTTCAAGAAATAAATAAGCAAGGTATACTCAGCTCGAAATGTCACATGTGCATATTCTTAGTCTATATAGTAAAGCGACTTTTGTCTCAAGATATGAGATAGAATATATAGACTTTTGAGTGATAGATAAGTTCAAGTCTCCACATACCTTTTAGTCGATGAAGATCCACTGGTTACTTGAGTAGTCCTTCGTCTTGTATGATGATCGTCATGGAGTTTTTGAGCTCAACTACACTTTTTATCCTAGTCCAATACCTTATCTATAGTAGATTAGAAATCAAGACTTTATAGTTTTGATCACTAAGATTGACAAACATGCCTGAGATAGCAACACATGCGAATTTGACCGAGCAGTGCTCTAACAATCTCCCCCTTTGTCAATTTTAGTGGAAAAACTATTAATACATATGGAATACAAAAATTATATAAATAAACTTTGTAGGTCCTATTCCACATGTTTAATCTTCAACAATACTCAAAATCTTCGTCACTTCCAAGTAGTCCAATGATCCCAAAGGTTGTAAGTTTAGCACCATCGTTGTTAAAAATCTGTAGCTATAACAATGAGAAAAGCATCGATTTTCAATCATTGTTATACAGTGTCATAGTATTATTACACAGCGTCAAAGTCCAATTGCATCAAAACTTCAACAACAATACTATGGTGATACTTCACTCCCCCTTAATCAATACTCCATCTCATATGGAAACCACTCCCCCTTACATAATGATCCGAAAACCATATGTATTTGTAGTATGAACTACAATTAATTCTCCCCCTTTTTGTCAATAAAATTGGCAAAGGTACAAGAACGGGATCCTAATGAAATTTCTGTAAGAGACATTTCATGACCAAAGGTAAATGTTCTATCATCTTGTTTAGATGAAATCATAAAGCCGAGGCTAAATGCATTCATAAAGGAGTTTATAAATATACAAGATAACCCCTAAAAATTCCAAAATCGCACTCCCCACAAAGATTTGGAAATTAAGCGCAAGTTCAAAAGAACTCTCCCCCATAAGATGTCATTCCCAAGGGAACAACAAAAGCGACCTTAATTTCAAGAGAAAAGAAGGATTTCTTTAGACTCAACAAATTACATACAAGTATGAATTTGGAATCCAAAATATTTAATCATATTAACCAAAGTGAACCAAGATTAATTTGACTAAATATGCTCAACACAAGTAAGCTTATGGAGACTTAATACATCGATTAGATTATTCACAAGAAAACCCATAAATACTCTAATCGGATTGCATAATTAAACTAATTACAAAGTAATCAATTCAATTGTCCACACTCGACATGAGAAAAATTTATGGAGTACTAACTAAATAATCACACTAGATGATTAATTTAGTTCATTTGGGCTCAACATAAGAGATTATGGAACCCCGACTAAGATTATCATAGAAAATAACAACCTTAACCGTGCATGTACTCAACATGAGAGAACTCATGGAATACAAACTAAATAACCACACAAGTTGATTAATTTAGTTCTTAATGCTCAACATATTGCATCTTTATGGAATAACCAACCATGCCAATAAGAAATCGACTTAGTCATATAGTGCTCAACATAAGATACAATATTGAACCTTCACGGTAATACATAATAATATGGAACAATTAAGCTCTAAATCGTGGATTACAAAACAAGGACCTATTCTACTTTTCCATCACAAAGTGACATGATAGACTTTATCCTTGAATCACAAAAGATTTTAACCTATCTTACATCAAAGATTGACAATATAGGCTTAACTTTTGTATTTTTCCAAAAGTCCATTCATTCCTCTATCAATATTTGCATACCAATATGTGAACGACTTTACTTTTGACAAAATATGGGACAATCAAGTTCACGGACGTATACACACATATCCCATCAAAATATTACAATATATAAAACCATAAAGATTAATACTTCATCAATCATCTTCCAAACATGTTTAGAATTAAAACCAATAAATCTAAAAAACAAGAAGATGAAATCATTGGATATAGCTATGTGTAATCACAATCATGGCTATTCCAAAACACTAGTTATTCTTCTAAATAAACCATAAAACATAGAAGATTTACTAGACACATGGTAATCAGAGTTCATTAAGAACTTCATATCTTTCAATGAAATCATCAAAGAATATGTCACTGATCTCCTTTATTCTTTTGACTATAGACACCATGTTTTTGAGTTAGAACACTAACTTTGCGATCAACAACTTGAGCAAGCTACCTAGATTTGGCAGAGTCCATGATGAGATTCTTTTGATTCCGTATCAGAATATTCTAATTTGCAAGAATTCTGGCCTGACCATCTAGAAGTTGGTTTATTTTCAATTGGAGATTTGCAAACTCGACCTTTGAATCGTTCTGAAAACGAGTTAAATCCTTGACAAAATCATCAATCCAAGAGTTATGATCTTTTCTTTCAAGCATCTTCTTTAGAATCAGCTCTTGAATTGACTCACATTCCCGATTTTATTCCTCCATGTCAAGACACACAATCTCTTGAGATCTTGCAGAGCTCTTCATAATAGATATGGATCAATAACACACAATATAAGATATATATGTGCTCGTGAAAAAGAGTAATAAACTCCAATTTAAACCGTAGGAGTTCACGAAAGGAGATCACGAGTGTTCGCGGACTGCCCCAAAAAAAATGGAAGTGAAATAATATACATACTTGAGTATTTATCAATTATTTTCCTTGTACCTCTCAAGTTAGAAACAAGGAAACAACTACCTGGAATCAGGTGATTGGGTGGAAACAAGTTCCACTGCGATCATTGATAAAGGTGTTGTGCATATCATCAGACAGTTTGATTTTTGTGCTCTTTGCCTTTCTTCGATTAGCCTATATCCCTGAAGAATAGGGCATGGCACTTTTCACATATTTATTAGATGATTTTATCTGAGAACTAAATCTAGGACATCTAGCAATAGGGTCAAGAGGATCAGAATGGATAGGGTTCCATTTTCTAGATTTAGATTTATCATAAACATCCTTATAAGTACTAGAAATGTTCTTATTAATACTGCAAAAAGAATTGCCAGAAAGAGCTTTATCCCTGTGATGATATCTAGAGTAGAGATCATTCTCATAAGGTTTCTGATTTTTTATGGGCATACGATTCACTTCTTTAGTCGACTGACTATCTGTTCCATTGACAGTGAAGAGAAGCAAATTACGAAGCTTAGAAATTTGTTTCCTTCTTGCAAAACAATGAATAGCATAGTGATTCTGTTTCCCACAAAAGGTATAGGTTCGTGGAGGTGAAGCAATAACTGGCACCTATTTAAACTTCATACCCATACCGGAAGATTGAAAGTTTTGCAACCTTTTCTTGTCACAATCTTCTTCCAGAGTACATTTCTTCGTATATAGTAATTCATGAGAATTAGTCACAGAAGAATTTCTCCTTAGGACAAAGTTTTCCTTTTCCAAGTATTTACACTATTCATGGGCTAGAGTAAGAGATGCACAAAGTTTCTCTTTTTCAGCACGAAGTCTGTTGAGATCTGATGAATGAGTCTCGAGCAAACGTTTTTCTCTAGTTGAGTCCTCTTTAACAACTTCCTTAAGAGTACTAATATTTTCCTGTTGTAGAGTAGTTTCTTGTAGAAGTTTATCAATGTTCTTAGAGAAGGACTTTATGATATTATAGAGATCACATTATCGATTAAGAGACTTTTCAAATTCATCAATGAGCTGATCATGATTATTAAAATCAATATCTTCAGCTGTATGTTTTAAAATTCCGGTGAGTTTCTTTTCAGCTTCTGCCAGAGTGTCACATACCTCATGAGAGGAAGAAATGTCATTATCACATTGAACATTCTTTCTACCTCGGGATTCAGAAGAATCAACTAAGGAATAATCCTTTGAGGTGTTTCCAAGACACTTGACATGGTCAAAATCTTTAGGATACATTTTGGTATGCAATAGAGATTCCGTCCACAGACTCAGATTGCCACAAACACAGACTTATAAGGTCTTAAGCATGTTTGCCTGCTCTGATACCAATTTAAAAGGCGGGGGTCTAACAACACTACCCAATATTTCGAATAACAATTTGTATGGACAACTCCGAGTTGTTTTCTAGAGAATCAACTAGACAGTTAGACTCAATCAATAGAAAATACTCAAGGAGTTATTATCTCAATCTTTCGATTTGATTTACTAAAGAAAATATGATTTGCGAGTCCAATCAAAGAAAAATAACTTGGATGGTACCAAAGACCAATATCCAAGTGTCAATCGATTTAAATCAACAACCAATAGGTCGGATATTCTAATCGATTGAACAATGCACAAACTGTATTATTTTAATTATATAAAAATATAATGCGGAAAAGAAATAACACAGACACCAAAATTTTGTTAACGAGGAAACCGTAAATGCAGAAAAACCACGGGACCTAGTCCAGATTAAACATGAACTATATTAAGCCGCTTTAGACACTAACCTACTCCAAATTAACTTCGGTCTGGAATGTAGTTGAACCCCAACCAATCTCACACTGATCCAAGGTACAGTTATGCTCGTACGGCTCTAATCCCAGCAAGATACTGCACACTTGATTCCCTTAGATGATCTCACCCACAACCAAGAGTTGCTATGACCCAAAGTCGAAGACTTTAATAAACAAATCTGTTTCACACAGAAAAGTCTACATGTAATAGATAAATTCGTCTCCCATGAATAAACCTACAAGTTTTGTTCCGTCATTTGATAAATCAAGGTGAACATGAACCAATCGATAAAACCAGACTTATATTCCCGAAGAACAGCTCAGTTTCATCAATCACCTCACAATAAACTTAATTGACGCCGCGAAGAAGATTATTGAGGAATCACAAACAATGAGACGAAGATGTTTGTGACTACTTTTATCTTCCCTATCGGAGATAGAAATCTCAAGCCAATTATTACAATTGTACTCGTACGATAGAAACAGCAAGATTAGATCACACAACTACAAGAAAAGTAGTATCTGTCTGGATTCACAATCCCAATGAAGTCTTTAAGTCGGTTGAAAAAGCGGGGGTCTGACAACACCACCCAATATTTCGATTATCAATCTGTATGGACAACTCCGAGTTATTTTCTAGAGAATCAACTAGACAATTAGACTCAATCAATAGGAAATATGCAAGAAGTTATTATCTCAATCTCTCGATTTGATTTACTCAAGCAAATATGATTTGCGAGTCCAATCAAAGAGAGATAACTTGGATGGTACCAAAGACCAATATCCAAGTGTCAATCGATTTAAATCAATAACCAATAGGTCGGATGTTCTAATCGATTGAACAACGAACAACCTGTATTATTTCAGCTATATAAAAATATAATGCGAAAAAGAAATAACACAGATACCAGAATTTTGTTAACGAGAAAACCGCAAATGCAGAAAAACCCCGGGGACCTAGTCCAGATTAAACATACACTGTATTAACCCGCCACATACACTAGCCGGCTCCAAATAAACTTCGGTCTGGACTGTGGTTGAACCCCAACCAATATCACACTGATCCAAGGTACAGTTATGCTCCTACGCCTCTGATCCCAGTAGGATAATGCGCACTTGATTCCATTAGATGATCTCACCCACAACCAAGAGTTGATACGACCCAAAGTCGAAGATTTTAATAAACAAATCTCTCTCACACAGAAAAGTCTACAGGTAATAGATAAATTCGTATCCCACGAATAAACCTATAAGTTTTGTCCCGTCTTTTGATAAATCAAGGTGAACAGGAACAAATCGATAAAACCAGACTTATATTCCCGAAGAACATCTCATTTTCATCAATCACCTCACAATAAACTTAATCTACGCAACGAAGAAGGTTATTGAGGAATCACAAATAATGAGATGAAGATGTTTGTGACTACTTTTATCTTGCCTATCGGAGATAGAAATCTCAATCCAATTATTACAATTGTACTCGTATGATAGAAACATCAAGATCAGATTACACAACTACAAAAAAAGTAGTATCGGTCTGGCTTCACTATCCTAATGAAGTCTTTAAGTCGTTAACCTGGTTTTAGAAGAAGAAAACCAAAGGTTAAAGGAGAATCAACTCTAGCTTTAGCAAACTAGTATCACACAGAATGTGTGGGGATAAGGTTTCCCAGTTGCTAGAGTTCTCCCTTATATAGTCTTTCAAATCAGGGTTTGCAATCAATGTTAGCTTGCTAACAAAGCATTCAACATTTACCGTTAGATGAAAACCCGATTAGATACAACCTAATATATCTCAACCGTTAGATCGAAAACTTAGCTTGTCATACACACATGTACTTGACGGTTTGGGTTTGTGTAGCCGTACCCAAACGTGTACAATGGATGGTTCAATAATAGTCAACCAAATGGTTAGCCAAATGATAACTTTCATATCAACCATCTTCTTCACCATAACTAGTCCAAATGACTCAAATGAACTAGTTAGAG
Organism: Papaver bracteatum; assembly: GCA_023529315.1. Taxonomy (NCBI): domain Eukaryota; kingdom Viridiplantae; phylum Streptophyta; class Magnoliopsida; order Ranunculales; family Papaveraceae; genus Papaver; species Papaver bracteatum. Next base: position 185,194 of record JAJJWX010002747.1, on the reverse strand, counting down.
AGTTGTTCCATTGCTATGAGATCTTATGTACAACATAAGACACAATTGAATCAAAAACGATGTGATTCACTCGAATTATTTCAAGAACTATAAATCCACGGTTTGCAAAAGCATTCCTTAGTAATTTAAGATTAGTTCACGAATAATATTTTCAGACATAACCTCTTGAGTTCGAGGACTGAGTTTGCGGACTCAAACTAACCGGTTAAAGTTAATAAACTTCAGCAGAAATTCTTGGTTCGAGAACTTCCATCAGTTCGCGGACTGGGTTCACGGACTGTACCTGAGCTTCAACTCCGGCAGATATTCTCGGGTTCGAGAACTTACGCCAGTTCACGGACTAAGTTGAATGCTTACGTTCAGGTTCCACTTTGATCAATAAAGTTCGCAAACTTCGGTTCAAGTGCCAAGGACTTATATATATATGTGTTTCCACAACAATGTTTATATCCCATAATGGTTATATAGTCTAAACTTTCATTTTAATCATTGAAACATTCTTAGAGGGCGTTACATAGTTGTTATTCACAAACTATTTTTTGTCAGAGCGATTTCCAAAGTGATTGAAACATAACATGACTTTCGTCACTAGGAAAAGATGAACTTGGCTAAAGAGAAAGATTTACCAACACCCATTTCGATAAATAGATAAGCAATATATACTCAACTCGAAATGTCACATGTGCATATTCTTAGTCTATATAGTAAAACGACTTTTGTCTCAAGATATGAGATAGAATAGATAGACTTTTGAGTGATAGATAAGTTCAAGTCTCCATATGCCTTTTAGTCGATGAAGATCCACTGGTTCCTTGAGTAGTCCTTCGTCTTGTATGATGATCGCCATGGATTTCTTGAGCTCAACTACACTTTCTATCCTAGTCTGAGACCTTAGATATAGTAGACTATAAATCAAGACTTTATAGTTTTGATCACTTAGATTGACAAACATGCTTGAGATAGCAACGCATGCGAGTTTGACCGAGCAGTGCTCTAACATCATTAACCTGGTTTTAGAAAAATAAAACCAAAGGTTAAAGGAGAATCTAATTTAGCTTTAGCAAACTAGTATCACACAGAATGTGTGGGGATTAGGTTTCCCAGTTGCTAGAGTTCTCCCTTATATAGTCTTTCAAATCAGGGTTTGCAATCAATGTTAGCTTGCTAACAAAGCATTCAACATTCACTGTTAGATAAAAACCTGATTAGATACAAGCTAATATCTCTCAACCGTTAGATCGAAAACTTAGCCTGTCATACACACATGTACTTGATGTTTTGGGTTTGTGTAACCGTACCCAAATGTGTACAATGGTTGGTTCAATAATAGTCAACCAAATGATAACTTTCATATCAACCATATTCTTCTTCACCATAACTAGTCCAAATGACTCAAATGAACTAGTTAGAGAGTTGTTCAATTGCTATAAGATCTTATGTACTACACAAGACACAATTGAATCAATAACGATGTGATTCACTCGAATCATTTCATGAACTATAAAGACACGGTTTGCAAAAGCATTCCTTAGTAATTTAAGATAAGTTCACGAACAACGTATTCAGACATAACCTCTTGAGTTCGCGGACTAAGTTTGCGGATTCAAGCTAACTGGTTGAAGTTAATAAACTTCAGCAAAAATTCTCGGTTCGAGAACTTCCATCAGTTCGCGGACTGCACCTGAGTTTCAACTCCATTAAATATTCTCGGGTTCGAGAACTTTCGCCATATCACGGACTGGGTTCGCGGACTGAGTTGACTGCTCACGTTCCGGTTCCACTTGATCAACAAAGTTCGCAAACTTTGGTTCAAGTGCTAAGGACTTATACATATATGTGTTGCCACAACAATGTTTATATCCCACAATGGTTATATAGTCTAAACTCTTATTTCAATCATTGAAACATTCTCAGAGGGCGTTATATAGTTGTTATTCACAAACTATTTTTCGTCAAAGAGATTTCCAAAGTGATTGAAATATAACATGACTTTCGTCACTAGGCAAAGATGAACTTGGTTAAAGAAAAAGCTTTACAAACACCAATTTCAAGAAATAAATAAGCAAGGTATACTCAGCTCGAAATGTCACATGTGCATATTCTTAGTCTATATAGTAAAGCGACTTTTGTCTCAAGATAGGAGATAGAATAGATAGACTTTTAAGTGATAGATAAGTTCAAGTCTCCACATACCTTTTAGTCGATGAAGATCCACTGGTTCCTTGAGTAGTCCTTCATCTTTTATGATGATCTCCATGGTGTTCTTGAGCTCAACTACACTTTCTATCATAGTTTGAGACCTTAGCTATAGTAGACTAGAAATCAAGATTTTATAGTTTTGATCACTAAGATTGACAAACATGCTTGAGATAGCAACGCATGTGATTTTGACCGAGCAGTGCTCTAACACATCATGAAGTTTCTCATTCCTTATACGGAAACCACATTTTCTTTCCCGATGACCTTTTTTCCGCAATAGTGGCAAACATAAGGAATGTTCTTACCTCGATCTGTAGATGCTGACTTTCGAGGTTGATATACATTGATCTTTCGAACTTTAGTTTCCGGTGAAGGTATTTCACTTTTTACAGCAGTGGAATCCTTTTTTTGAGAAGAATCACTAGCCTTGAAATTTTTTACCTCTTTTATAATACTTGGAGCATCTATTCCCTTATATCCCAATCCTCGTTTATCAAGATGATTTTTACTTGCTCCTAGTATAGTAATTAATTTGATTGAATTATTATTGAACTTTTTCAAGTCATCTTCCAACATCTTGATTTTATCAAGAGAAGCAACTAAATCAGCCTAAAGGCATTATTCCCGAGCGAGAAAAACGCTTTCTCTGTCATCAAAACTTTCTTGCTGAGAGTTAATTCTTCCTTCAATTTCTGCAAGTTTCTCTTCCAATAAGAAGTATTTTCTATAAACATGATCACATTCAAGGATTTCGATAAACATGATCACATTCAAGTGACTTCCAATAAGAGGACTTTCTATTCAGGCTTTCCTCGGTATCTTTGAGGACCGATTCACAAGAGTGATTCTGACCGTAAAGAGCTCTATAAATCCTTTTCAATTTCTTGTTTTCTCCACAGAGAGGAGTCAAAAGAGGTGTGACATGAGAAATTCCAATGTTCTCCATTTTCAACGAATCCAAAATCTTAACATACTCCGAGACTTCCTCATCAACATCTATATAAATATCTGAACCACCTTTATCAGAAAGTTCATCCAACTGTTCTTCTAGGAGAGTTTCCCAATCAACAGTTTTTACATCAAGAGAATGTTTAGATATTGACTTAGATGTGATAGTTCTCTCAGGTGAATCCTAGCTTTCACAAACTTATATCTGGTAAATTATGAATTGGTATATTATTAGAGATAGACTCGTCCATAATCAGATTGCTATAAACACAAACTTATGAGGTGTTAAACATGTTTTCCCGCTATGATACCAATAATTGAAAAGGCAGGGGTACAAGAACCACACCCAATATTTCTATTAGCAATATGTCTGGACGAACTCCAATATATTTTCAAGAAAATCAACTAGACTCAATCTTAGTAAAGTATATCAAAGAGTTATATCTCTTTTTTCTTGATTAAATTCTTACTTAAGCAAATAGAAATATGGAGTGTAATTGAATACAAGATAAATCACTTGAATGGTACCAAATACTAATGTTCAAGGATTAATCAATTTCAATCAACAACCAAAGGTCGGATATCCAATTGATTGATCAAACGCATGCACAACCTGTGATATTTCAATTATATAATGATGAGTGCCAAATATTGCATATTCATACACCTTTTCATTGGCACTTAACTCATCTTTCGCGCTTCAAAGTCATATATTATCCCAAATTCTGCATTTTTACCATTTTCAAGAATAAATATTTGTATTAATTAATTTTGTGTTTTTAAGTACTAAATAAAGATTGGAAGAATTGAGAAGACAAAAGAGAAGAAAGTTGGAAGTGTTGCAACCCGCTCGCGCATCAATGGCAACCTGTTTACAAATTCATGGGATTAAATAATCCATGATACAAAACCCAATATCCAAAACCCATGATCCAAAACCCAAGACCCAAATCCATTTCCACCTCACCCCCATTGGATTCTTTCCAAAACATCCACCTCATCCCCATTGGATTCTTTCCAAAACATCCACCTCACCCCCATTGTATTCCATTTCATCCATCAATTAAAGAAAACATCCCCATTCTCTCACTCAATCACTCCCAATTTGTTTCCCACAACCAAATATATTCCATTCAATCCATCAATTAAGAAAACATGTTTTTTTGAGTGGATGCTTTCCAAATTTCGAATCCAAGTGCTTGAGGGAATTTTGTGTATAAATAGAGAGGGTTGTTGTGTTGAAAAACCATCCAAGAATAGCTTGTTCATGTTAGTTTATTAAATTTAAGTTTTGTTGTAATGTTCTTCATGTTCTAGTTTCATTTGCTAGGGTTTAAATGAAGCCGTAACTCATTGGTATGTATTCATATCTTGTATCTTGTTCTTGAAAGTTTAGAATTGTTTAAAGATATAATTTAATCCAAGTTTGTCAACATCTTGCTCTCACAATGTATGCCATGTATCCATTGTAGTTAGAATATCTTTATGTTGATTATGCTACAACTCATGCTTAACCAAATATTGATCCTCAGATTAGTTGTGCTTTAATTAGACAGTTAATGCTTTGGATAAATACTTTAGTTGTGATTAAATTATCCATTGGAGAAACACCTTAGATATACGGTAGACTTGAATCTGCTGTAAGGACAAGAATAATATTACAAGTTGAATGCATATCATAGGTTAGTGGTGGATTTGAATACCCTAGTATCCATATTCTCAATATTTACACCTTGATTTAATTGCATATTTTAATTCAAATTACTTTCTGTTTAAGTCTTTGCCAATATCTCGTCGTATCGACAAAAACAAACCCCCTTTGGTTACTCTCTGAATCAGTTCTTAGTAAGGATTTAGAACAAACTTCTACACTCTCCAAGTCTCTGTGGTTCGACCTGTGCTTGCACTGTGTTGCTTGTCGACACTGTGCACTTGCAGTATACACAATAGTAGGTATATTTCCGATCCTACCATATAAAAAAATATAATGCAAAAAATAAATAACACAGATACCAAAAGTTTTGTTAACGAGGAAACCGTAAATGCATAAAAACCACGGGACCTAGTCCAGTTTGAACACACACTGTATTAAGCCGCTACAGACACTAGCCTATTACAAACTAACTTCGGTCTGGACTGTAGTTGAACCCAAATCAATCTCACACTGATCCAAGGTATAGTTGCGCTCCTTACGTCTCTGATCACAACAGGATACTATGCACTTGATTCCCTTAGATGATCTCACCCAAAACTAAGAGTTGCTATGACCCAAAGTCGAAGACTTTAATAAATAAATTTGTATCACACAGAAAAGTCTATGGTAATAGATAATTTGTCTCCAACAAAAATACCTACGAATTTTGTTCCGTCTTTTGATAAATCAAGGTGAACTGGAACTAATTGATAAACCAGACTTATATTCCCGAAGAACAGCTCAGTATTATCAATCACCTCACAATAATCTTAATCGACGCGGTGAAAGAAGATATTGTGAAATCACAAATGATGAGACGAAGATGTTTGTGATTACTTTTATATCTTGCCTATAGGAGATATGAATCTCAAGCAATTTTTTATGATTGTACCCAACATGATAGAATCAGCAAGGTCAAATCACACAACTACAAGAAAGTAGTATCGGTCTGGCTTCATAATCGCAATAAAGTCTTCAAGTCGTTAACCTACAAGGTCTTGGTAGAAGCCTAAGGTTAAAGGATAATCGACTCTAGCTAATACAACTAGTATCACACAGGAGGTATGGGGATTAGGTTTCCCAGTTGCTAGAGTTCTCCCTTATATAGTCTTTCAAATAAGGGTTTGTAATCAACGTTAGCTTAGTAACAAAGCATTCAATATTCACCGTTAGATTAAAACCTGATTAGATTCAAGCTAATATCTTTCAACCGCTAGATCGAAAACTTATCTTGTTACACACAAATGAAATGCACATTTTAGGTTTGTGTAACCGTACCCAAACATGTACATTTGGTTCAACAATAGTTAACCAAATGGTTATCCATATGAGCACTTTCATATTAATCATATTCTTCTCCACCATAACAAATGACTCAAATGACTCAAATGAACTAGTTAGAGAGTTGTTCAATTGCTTAGATCTTATAGAAGTATACAAGACACAATCGAAGCAAAAACGATTTAATTGACTCGAATCGATTCATGAACTTTAGAGCCACGGTTTGTAAACTTGCATTCCTTAGTTAATATATAAGTATAAGTTCACGAATAATCGTTTTTAGATATAACCAACCTAAGTACGCGAGCTTGAGTACCTGGAATAATTTTGTAACAGGTTTACGAACTCCAAAAGAAATTCTTGGGAAGAGAACCTCCGACAGTACGCGTACTCTTGTTCCGGTTTTCCTGATCAACAAAGTACGCGTACTTTGGTTCAAGAAATAAAAACTTTTACATGTATGTTTTTCCACACAATGCTTATATCCAACAATGGTTATATAATCTAAACTCTCATTTCAATCATTGAAACATTCTTAGAGGACGTTATATAATTGTTATTCATAAACCATTTTTTTTGTCAAAGCCATTTTCAAGTGATTGAAACATATATAACATGACTTTCGTCACTAGGTAAACATGAATTTGGTCAAAGCAAAATCTTACCGACACATATTTCGATAAATAAATAGGCGAGACAAAATCGGCTCGAAATAGCAAATATGTATAATCAAAGTCTATATAGCAAAAAGACTTTTGTCTCAAGATAGGTGATAGAGTAGATAGACTTTTGAGTGATAGATAAGTTCAAGTCTCCACATAACTTTTAGTCGATGAAGTTCCACCAGTTCCTTGAGTAGCTCTTCGTCTTGTATAATAATCGCCATGGAGTTCTTGAGATCAACTACACTTTTTATCCTAGTCCGAGACTTAGCTATAGTAGACTAGAAATCAAAACTTATAGTTTTGATCACTAACATTGAAAAACATACTAGAGATAGCAACGCATGCGAGTTTGACCGAGCAAAATTTTTACCATGTACTATTATTGCCTTCGCTTTTATACCCCCCTTAAATGACATACTGAATTTCATTTAAATATAGTCGGTGCTCTAACATAGATCATTAGAAAGAAATGTATGGTCTAAACTCTATGAGAAACATGCCTCTATGAATTCCTTCCGAAAAGGATATGATGGACATATTATTATTCACCCCAGCACAACTCGGGCTTTAGGGAAAGAAAATTCTCTTATATTTTTTTGATTTTCTTTTTTCGTGTTTGTAGATGGTGGATTTTCGACAAAGGCTAAAATCGTAAACCCATACTTATATGTATTCCTGATCCCGCAATCAGACGAGTATTGAGGCTCATGTCTCTTATTGAAATCATGAAAGATCATGCTATAAGAACCTCTAACAGAGAATACTGCCTCTCAGAGTACATGTAGATATGTAGTCTCTCAGCTGAGGCGACAACATATCGTATGAATACTAAGCAATTTCATTAACTACTTTTATATAGAATCGAAAGATCAAACGGTTCCTAGACAACTTGCATGATAGTATAGAGCAATAACGTCTTCAGGACGATGTTTTCCCTAACTATATAAAAGAAATATGACGCTTCAACAAGCTCATATCACATAATTCCTGAATAATTAAGGCTCCTAGATAATCGTAATAAGAAGTATAATAAGTACTAGTATAGAGCTTGAAGAATTATAAGAAGTATTCATCAATTAATTATTCGTAAAATCAATAGATTCATTAATGTTGTCTTCTTTGAATCCCTGGAAAATATTCAATATTTTTCATAATATTTCATTACTTCAATTTATGGTTCTTCTAGTATAGAGCCATCAATTAATTATTCGTAAAATCAATAGATTCATTAACTGAATCCCTGGAAAATATTCAATATTTTTCATAATATTTCATTACTTCAATTTATGGTTCTTCCCAGCAGAATTCCATGGGTTAGTAATAAATATTCAATACACGGGCATCTGAGTTACCTTCGAGTAAGCCCCGACCAAAATGGTGTAAATGTATTCGACAAATAATGCATTAACAAGCACCTAAATGAACAAAAAAGTATTTCAAAATACAACGAGACGATGAACCTATGCAAATAGGAAAGAAAATAATAAAATATTAGTCAAGGCGCTAGGGGACTTGGCTCACCGGTCGGCCAGTCCTGCCGTGACCATTCCCACGCCCAAATTTTATATTTTATCATATTTTATTTTCCTTGATCTCATGAAAATCCTTTCATTTGAACAAATATCCTTTGTTTTAAGGAAACTCCTAAGTTTTATGGTGTTTCCTTCGCATCAAGAAAATAATATAAAATTGGAAAAGGTATCACGGGACAGTGTCTACTAGCCGACCGGATATTCCCTAGTTGTGTCCGGTCCCACACCTCATGATTCCTCAATATTTTATTATTATTTCTATAATTTCATGAAAACTCCTTAATCTCATGATATTTCCTTGATCCATGAAAAATAATATAAAATGAGGAAAACCCGTGGGACCGGGCCTAACCGGCCGGTCATGCCCTAGTCGGTCCCACAAACACATTATTTTTTATTATTATTTTTATGTTTCCTTGATTTTATGAAATTCCTTGATTTCATGATATTTCCTTCAAATTATGAAAATTCTTTCAAAATTATGAAAATCCTTTCAAATCATGAAATAATACATAAAATAAGGGAAAACTCATGGGACCGGGCCCTAGCCGGCCAACCATGCCCAAGCCGGTCCCACATGCCCTTATTTTATTATTCTTAATTTTTTTTCCTTCATCTCATGGAAACTCCTTGATTTCAACAAAACTCCTTGGTTTCAACAAACTCTTTGGTTTATGATATTTCCCTAAAATCATGAAAAATATTATAAAATTAAGAAAATATCGTGAGACCAGGCTCTTTGGCCGGACGGCCATGCCTTGGCCTTGGTCGGCCCACACTTCATGATTTATTAATTCTTTTATTATTTCTCCTCCGTCTCATGAAGTTTTCACGGTTTCAGCATAAATCCCTGATTTCTTCATATTTTCTCAAAATGTTGCCCAAACACACATAAGAGAATATCAAAATTCTCAGAACTGAGATACGAACACTTTAGTGACATGAGCACATTATCTTGACCGACCAAGATCGTCTCTTTGGCTTGCAAGGATCCAGTCTCACGTATTTGCACCATTTTGACCTAATTTGCGTAATTGCACGTATTAGGTCTAAAACTCTTCCAAACAACTTGGAACTTCATAAGATGATCGTCAGTCGATCCCGTGACCACGCAGGGACAGTTTCATTCCCCCTTGGTCGGTTCCTCATCTCTTCATAATTAATTAGGTTTTATCACCTAAGGTTAAGACGAGCATTACTTTAATAAATGATTAAACCATCATTTAATCATCCTTTCATAAACAAACCAACTGGTCTTCAAGAGATCTTGGTATTTTCTCACATAAGCATTTGGGCGCTACATGGTCCCTCTTCACTCCATGGTTAATTTTCAATAAACCGTCAATAAATCATCAATTAATAAAATTAGGGTTTTGAGTCCAAGGTTCATAATTCCAGAATCAAACGCTAATAATTTTACATTGATCTCATGATCAACATTTTATTTATTACACTCGGACCAGTTGCCAGTATTCTAATTTAATATTTATTTGGTCATGCTACCAATAATTCATGAAACGAGCAACATTTGCTCAAATGAGCAATATTTGCTCAAATGAGCAATATTTGCTCAAACCAAGGAATATTGGTTCAACTATCAATATTCAACAATTCATCGAACTAGCAATATTTGCTTACGTTAACTATTAAAGTTTATTCATGTATTATACCTCTGTCTCAATAATGGACACGTCCAAGTCTCAGAACATTCTAAATCATGTTCGGCTCAACAATATAAAGACTCATCGTCCCATGAAGTCATGAAGTCAGCAACTGACTAACGAAATACACGTTTGCCTTGCAGACTCCACAATCACACGAGACCCTAGTTATAAATTCGGGATATGAAGAGGATTTCGGGACGGCATACGTATGGGAATTATACGGATTCGGTCAAAAATCCGGTCAACGGTTCGTTGTTCGGCAGTAGTTTGGAACGGCATACGTACGTGCATAATTCATTTTTGAGATATGAGTTTGGCAATGAAAATTCGGCATACATCAAATTAATATAAAGTACTCCCTCCATCCCACTATTAGATGACCTAATTCAAATTTGCACAATTCTTAAGGCAAAGAAAAAATGGAGTATTTTTTACAATTATACCCTTATGATAGTAATTTGTAAATTTTAGAATTGATTTATCTCTCAAACTATACCATGTATTTTTGAAATCTTCGTATCATTGAAAATCATTTTAAAACACCTACGTAACGAATATAAACATTGTATACCAAATTATACATATTTCTTATACTACCGATAATCAATCAAAAGGGTAATTTTAGAAATATCCCCTTGTTTAATGAAATAGGTCAACTAATAGTGGGACAAAACTTTAAACTAAGTAGGTTATCTAATAGTGGGACGGAGGGAGTATATTTTTAGGATTTAAATCAAGTTTTATGTGTTATATAGATAACATGTTAAAAATTACACAACAACAAGCTTGCAGCTCAATGGTTGGAGACCTATTTGGCAGAATAAGGGGTCGTGGGTTCAATTCCTACTCCCAACAACTTTTTAATTCCTCTTAAAAATCAAAGGAAAAGGTCTTGGATCGCCGAGTCAATGACTCAACGGTCTGAATCGATGAGTCACGCAGAGTCACCCGTCCGAACTATCCCTCTGAATTATACGCGACTCTGATTTATTCGGAAATAATTTGAAATTCCTATAAAACACGTTAACCAGGTTCGGTGTTTCAATAGTTTGTCCGTATGATTCGAATTCGGACGATTCGGGTACGTTCGCGAATTATACGCAAATAATTCGCCGAATTGCTAACTAGGCACAAGACATCAATCGTGTTACATGGGGGGATATTAACTAGGGTTTTGGTCTGGCGGTCTATGACACATGTGTTCATACACACGATGAGAATGTGAGCAAGTCGTGCAATCAGTTGGAGGAGTTAAAAAAGTAGTGGATAGAAAATCAACCAAGTCTCATCACGTTGAGCAACTGATTTTAACACGATTTCCACTTCTCCACTCTTTGACTCCATTAACTTTCACACTTCATGGGATCATGGTGCTTAAAATTCTAGCAATATAAATAAGTCTCTGAATTATGATTGAAAGAAGGACAATCTCACGTCAAACAGACAACACGAGATTAACAATCCAACTCTCAATAGGGAAAATTCAATAATTCAGAACTTATCTTATTTTCAGAACACACAACACACCTACAATCTTCGATCACCATTGATCTCACACATTTCTCAGCTTCCCTCCTACAGATCGACCCATCCTCTCTTGTGACCGAATTTACTCTAGAACGGCCATTGTCTTGGTTTAGGCCGGAGTACTACAGATTGATATCTCAAATTCATAGCACTCCCTTCTTGCAGTGCATCTGAGTGAGGTTTAACAGTTCGCTCGGTTCAAGGGCCTCCTCCGCATGGTCGTCTCCTCAATTCTGTAAAAACCAGGAACTCGTTTTGCCTCATCTAAAAATTGGCGACCACAGTGGGAGATCATTCCCTCGGTTGCAATTTCACTTATCACAAAAATGGTCGGTCTTAGGTCCGGTTCAGTTACCAACCCGGATTCAACACCCGGTTCTAATGTCACAAGCTCTAGTGGCACTGCTAACACCACTCCTCCAGTACAACCTGCCATTACCACTCCTCCGGTGAAACCTGCCACTACCACTCCTCCGGTGAAACCCGCTACTACTACTACTCCGAATTCTGGTACTAGCACTGGGGCCATCAATAATCCACTCTTCAGTCGGTCTCCTTAAGAAGTCATGGAAAATCCACCTACCATAGGTGACCTCATGAAAGTGAAATAAACTCTTGCCAAAAATCAGACTGATATGGCTTCCATTCAAAAGGAACTATTAAACTATCTCAAGACTCTTACAGACAAGATGTCAGAGAAAACTCAAGAGAAAGGAAAATCCAAGGAGAAGTCTTCAGATGCTGATCCCGAAGTCACTCTGATCCATGTAGTAGATGATGAGGAAGTTCCTAAGGCTACAAATAATCCACCCGCGAAAGAGCCATCCAGTTTCATCACTCGTGAAGACTTGGAACGACTTTGTAGGATCGTGGAAAAGATAAAACACCTTATGAGCATCGTCACCAACCTCCATACCCTACTGTTATGCAAAGAATTCCTCTGCCAAAAGGTTACACCTCTCCAACCTTCACACTTTATGATGGAATGGGTAATGCTCGAGAAGATGTTTCTCGGTTCCTGGAAGCACTGGGTGAACATGAGCATAACCATACTGTCGTCTGAAGGAATTTTCAAAGTCTCTGAAAGGTAGAGCATATACCTGGTACAAAAACATCGCACCAGGAAGTATCAAAAGTTGGGGAGAAATGGTTAATGTTTTCTACATGAAATACTTCTTCGTTTCAGAGAAAATCACCCTCTCTGCCCTCGGAAGGATGTTTCAAAGGAGTAACGAACATCCTAATGATTATGTAAAAATGTTCAGGGTTCAAGCCTTAGATTTCCATGATCCGAACGTCACAGAGCAACAACTCGTGGATTTGTGCATCAATGGAATGATTCCAGTCTACAGATCCCTATTAGAAAATCTCAAGTTCCAGACCTTCTCAGAACTTCATGAAGCGTCCAAGAGATCAACAACTAGTTCACATGCTTTATTAGAAAGGGCTAAGACTACAAAATCAGAAGAACCACGAGAGACTCGAGGTAGAAAACATTTAATCAACAAACAATACAACCTTTAACCTTCCACAAATGCTGTTACAGAAGGGAACAAACGAAAATCTGAGCCACCGCGGAAGCATGCTTCCTCAAATCCTGCAAATATACAAAGGAAAGATAATGCGCAAACTCCTGCTTAACACACAGAAGATGATCCAGAGGCACCTGATTTACCCTGCTCCATTGAAGAAGTTATTGAGTTGCTAGATGCCTAGGTTCAAGACGGCGCAATCAAACTGCCTTATGTCAAGAAAGAGCCAACTAAAGAGGCCATGGAAAACCCTCACTACTGTCGATTCCATAGGTTCTTCAACCATACCACAAGTGATTGCATAACTTTGAAGCGCATATTTAAAGAGAAGGTCTAATCAGGAGAACTCAACCTGGGGACTGAAAGAGTGCACAAGGACCCCATCCCAGTCAGAACCTTCACTCTTTCTGAACCACCTATCAAAGAAGAAGTTCAATCTTTAATCGAACATGTCTGCAAATTATTATACTTATCAAAGGCTCAAAGGGGAGACATATTCGCCGCCCTGAATTACATCGTGTCAAGAAAGAGTTTATTGATTCAAGAAGTATTTCCTGAGCCGCTCTCAATAACATACAAAGAAATGTATGATTGGGGACTTCTCACCACAGTCCATCTAAAGGTAAATGAGTTCAAACGAGCACTGATTGATGTTGGCACCACTGTCAATGTTATCCCTCTGAAAACTCTCAGAGTGGCTGGTATAACACGACAAGAGGCCACTTATGATCCAGTAACAATCACAAATCATGAAGAAACACCTAGAGATGCTTATCTCCACATTACTCTTAAGGTGAACATAAACTCAGTCTGGGCGGAAAAAAAATTTTACATAATGACATGATCTTTGGACATACATGGGTTCATGCTAGAAAGGTAACACCAACATCTTCAATTGAACATTTCTCTGTTGAAGAAACCTCTGATTCAGAAGAAGAAAAAGAAGACATTTCACCATTCATGTATCTAAAGGAGGTCAAAGCTCTGACGGAGCTAACACAAAACCCTGAGGAAAATGCAAACGCTTTCATCAAAAGATATCATACTCAGGCAAGTGTTATTCCTCTTCGTGTTCCCATATCATCAATTTTCAAATATGCTTATATAGTTCGAGGACTTTACTCCACCAACAACTTAGCAATTGAAAAATGCTATGGATGGATAACCTCGCCTCAGCATTATTTCACTAAATGGTTGAGTTTAAAGCCTCTTCCAAATGAGCATGCCATCAAGAAGTTTATTGCTGAAGACATAGCCAAGTATGACAAATAGTATATAAAATACTCTCCTCTGCATGAGTGTCCATACACGCCAAAACCATGGAACTCCACTACACGAGGAATTACGAACCAACAAAATCTATTCAGAGCACGGACGATCAAGCCTAAAAAATTCCCGGAAGAAGATTTAGTTCTCAAAGCAACTAAGCGTAATTCCCATATGCAAAAAATTCCAATTGGGAAGGACCATTCATGGTCTATAAGTCTGTTGCTGGTGGAGACTACAGATTGATCAACATGGATAACAAGGAAGGTGCGGCCATGATACACGAGAATTGGCTCAAGGACTTTGACGTTTAAGGTTTTGGATAGACGAGGTATTGGATGTTCAAGACATGAATACCTCAAATGTTTGGCGTTTAGAATTTTCTTTCATTGTATTTCAATTCCTCCAAAATGTTTGCAATACTTGCATTCAGTAATTTAAATTCATCTATTTATCAAAATTCAGTTTACTTAAAGAAAATCTCTATCAAACCCAAAGAAAATCCTCAATCATCTACCAATTCAAAACCAATCATAACCGAAAAATAAAACCTCACACCTCTCAGGAGTTCAGAAGTTCAAGAGATTATGAAAGGAAATCATAGAAAATCAGCAAAGAATGATTTTTGCTCCCCTGCATCCTTAAAGACTTGTAAAGCCGCCTTCTCCATGTTCAGCTCCTCAGTCAACCTTGAAATTTTTTCTTCCTTCTGCATCACATCATCATATGTTATTTTCACATGAGTCCTTAATAGTATTCATCTTCTTATGAAGCCACTTCACGTTGAATCCAAGTCTCTCAGAATTCTCCAAGTTGAACTCCTAATCAAAGAGTACATATGGAGTCACAGTATTTCTGGCCCTAGTACATATATCACTTACAACACGCAAGATAACACTTAATTGTATGGTTAAAGAATAAGCACGCTTTGGGTCTCTAGTGGTGATGATATGACCAAATTTTTTCCATATTTTCTCATACAAGCTGGCATATCTGACGGGAACTCTAAATCCACCAACTAGTTCATGATATGGGAGTGATGCATCAAAGGGAAGATCAAAATCAACTCCTACACTCGGGTATTCATGTAACACCACATGGTTTTCAATTACTGGAGCGACTTCTGCAACAACAGTTTCTTCAGTCTCTTCTACTAACGACTCAGTTTCTTTCGCCATTGAAGCAACAACAATCGAAGTCTCAGTCTCCTTGATTACTTCAGCAACAATGCTCTCATGACCTTGAAGTGCAGATATGGTTTCCTCTATATCGATAACCTCAGGGTTGCTTGTTTCATCATTGTTGGTTTATCCATTCTCAACTTCGGTATTTTGCACCTAATACGAAGATTACATGAGATTAGGACCATCCAAGTATAAAACCAAAAACAGTCATGAACTACATCATACAAGTGGTCTAACATCATCAAAGTTCTTTATTACACATGAAAGTCGCAAGAACTCATTTTACAACAAGCCCGCCTGGGAAGATTTTACACTGCCATGTACAAAATGATGAACTGGGAGCAATGGGTGAAGAATCGAAGGTTGAGTTATATACCATTCTATTCATATGGATTTTCTATATAACATATAAAAATTTCATAGCAATCTAATAAACGAGCAAGAAGATGTGGTCGAAACTTCAGACTACATGACAACTGAAAATTTCCTGAAAATCTCATGGATGTTTAATGTTTCGTCTATTTCGACTCCTAAACATGCTCAAAACTTAAAAAGCTTCTTCGCTAAAGCTTGGAAATTTTTTGGGCATAAAGATACATATGCGGATCATGAAAATCTGACATCATACGAAGATTCTAAGGCGTTTTTGCTAAAATGCTGAGTTCTGAATTTTCTGGTGACGTATTTTCGACAAAACTTTTCATATATTCACATGCATTCTCACTCATTCAGTCATAGATCAACAAATTTATGCTTCTATGGATAAAATACAAGAGAATACTTACTTGGGTGGTTTTTGAAGTGCTCAAAGAACCAGAATGGCTCACACCGACATCGACAATGCCATTACTTTCATTCGGTTTCGAACTCTGGGAGTTTTCTTTATCACCATTCTTCGAGTGAGCATCACCAGTATTCTCTGCTTCCATGGAAAAATCCTCATGGATATATTCTCAATAATTAGCATTTTATTTACTAAGCATCATAATATGATATATGAAGAAATACTTACTTCAGATTCTTCTTCAACACCCAAGTCAGAAACCGTCTTCCCAGCAGCAGAGAACTGAAGACCGTCAATACTCGATAGAGTAAAATTATGCAACATAATAGCAAAGATTGGTTTCAAGATCCTAATTACGCGGATGGGAAAAAGTCACGACGAAATAGGTATCGATAACTCACCAAACAATTCACTGGGGACTTTATGGTGTTAGGTAACATCTTATAATTCTTACTCCTTCCTTCTCCGCCATGAACAGTCGTTTCAGCTTCTGAGAGGTTTACATCAATTCGCGGTCTTACATTACGACTTCCCTATGGAAAAGAAACTTTTGATGCAATAATCAAAATATAATCATCATAATCTTATGAAGACTTCGTAAAATACTTACTTGTGAACATCTTGGAGATGTTATCCGTTTATCACTACCAGGGAAATGCTTCAATCTTGGTCGAGTAGAAATCATCTCAGGAGAAGGAGGCTCCTTCACTAAATGTTGATCAAATCTCACAAAATCAAGTAAACGCTTGAGTTGTTGATCCCAAAAGCTTATGTAACCCGGAGTTACATGTAAAACTCTCTCAGAACTGGGGAACCATAATTCGCTTCCTTCCACATGTGTGCGGTCCAGATGGGTCATGAGATGATCAACTGAGGGTTTTCTTCTTCGAAAAGTCGGAATACACTGGTCCATACCCATTTTCCGATCCGCCCTATCAATATTGTATTCTTCCACTGATAATTTACCATGAATTATGGATATCAGATAACCAGGAGTAAAACTTAAAATCTCTCTCACCGTCATCCAAATCTTCACCATATTTCAAAGTCATGCTCTCTTCATCATTAAAAGTTCTCAACTGAGAGATGTAAGGGGGAACTGATACCCATGGGCGGAAGTTGAATTCAGATTCACGATCCATAACATCAACGAAGCGAGTCTTTAGTCGAGGTTTCTTTGTGGACCAGCGTATAATCCTGGCATTAGCTTTCTCAGAGAAAACATGACGATCATCAGTATTCAATCCTTGCAAAATGGTACGTGGAATAGGTGCATAATTCTTGAAGTGATTCCACATCAAAGCTTGAAGAAACATTGTATTAGCATAACATTCAATCTTCATAAAATCGTTCGAGATGCTAGAGTACATGATCAAGGAGTCCAAGTTAGAGTACAAAGAACCTAGGAACAATCTACCTATTGGGAGTTTCTCACCCCGAGCCATCTTAATCGCAAAAGGAATTACAAACGACTTCAACAAATTTCCAGCATCTTCAAATACGTCTCTGGAAAGCCTTAAGCACAAGAAAGCAGCAATATATAGATAACATACCATCAACATGCCACTCCAGAGGAGTATCTCTTGGCCATCAGTGTATTAACCAATGGGAATAACAACCTTTGCTGCCAGACGCCTTATTAATCTCCTCCATCGTGGTTGTCAAGATATTATAGATTGTAACTTCCTCTGATGAAGAAAGATTTTCAGGAAGATTTCCCATGATTGGAAGATGAAACAAGGCAACTACATCTTCTAAAGTAATGGTAAACTCTCCCCATCTACATATGAAAGAGTGAGTTGGAATACACCATCGATCAAGTAAAGCAATAATACCTCATGCATCATGAAAAATGAATAAATCTCCAGAAGCTTGAATAGCTCGTATTACTCGTGCATCATGCAACTTAGCTCGAACACGAGGAAAACCCAGCATGTATCTCGCCCATCTAGAAAACTTTTCCAAGGGCCGTAGAGAATGTTTGAATTCAATGATTGATGCAGAAAAATATCCTCATTTAAGACAGAACCGAATAGCCGCATGAGGATTCACCAATTTTTTCTAAATAACCTCTCTGGGATTTATTAGAAAACGGAATGCTAGAGTTTTGAGACACTTTTCAGGCCCTTGATCTATGAAGAATGCATCCTCTATGTTCGGAACGTTTTTTATTCCAGGAGTTTCATCTTTGCCAATGGAATTCTCATCCATGCATGAATCATCCCTAGAGGCATCATTATCTATGTGTGAATATTCCTTGGAAGCATCATTGTACACACACATATCATCTCTGGAAGCATCATTGACTTGAGAATCAGACATCCTTGCAAAGTAGTTGTAACGTGCATATAATACTTCGCTTCAGTATATCATTCATACAAGATACAAACGTCTACAAAATGGTAATTCTCAACTCTTACCTTTTTACGATTCCACTAGCGATAATGATTGTAATGCAAGGGTTAACACTTCAAAACTTGCTCGTTTCTTCGAATCTACAAAAGACAAGTGAAAACTCATATTTTCATAAGATCATGAATATTTCTATTGCGTGAACATTCACCATGGAATTATGAAAACTAAAACATTATTTCATCATAAATAATTGTTTACTTCTAAGTAATATTATACAAAACCCATGTTGTGATATTAAAGAAAATAATATATATTTATATATACTAGTGTGTAAACAGTGCTATGCACCGGGACGTCCATTGGTGTGGTGGGGTTTCGCCCCGCCCCGTAGCCCAAATTTCTTAGGAATATTTTAAAATTTTCTTGATTAATATATTATTAATATTAAAATTTTAATAACGACTTGTAGATCAGCAGGTTTCATGCCTCCACAGAGGTTTTATGCGCTCCAGGAGGTCCCAGGTTCGAGTCACAGATGGCGCAATTGTAGTTGCAGGAATTCCTACACTACACCCTTGTTAAGATTCTGCAATATTCAAATCATAACTAAAGATTAAAAACAACACTTATCACTCAAATCTCATTCAAATCTCAGAAATGTTTATAGAAATCGGGATTACAATTATTCTCTCCAAGTTTCTCTCTCCTCAAAGCTTTCTCAACTCACAAAAAATACATCATCCCTTTTTCAATCTATTAGAACCCTTTATATAGGAAATTACATAGTGGAGGACAGCTAAGCTTTCCTTTTGTTTCGGATTTACTCCGCGATCTTATTGCAATAGCTGTAATGTTTGTCATCGCAAACTTTATAACTAGCGTGAGACAAACATGCTTTTCCCGTGTTTCTTAAATTGTCAGCTATTACATCATTCTTTAAACTATTCTGTAACATTCGCGAAATGTTGTTGAGAAGCTTGCGGTGATGCTCGCTGGGAAGTGTTTTTAATCTTCGCGGAGAAACGTTGTAGCGATATTCTGGTCCTACATCTTGCCTCTTCTCATGTCTTTTCTGCGAAGAAGAGAAGGTCATGAGAACTTTTAGAATGCCGCAACCACTTATCTTTTTAGACTTCTCTGTTTTGACACGTTTCTGTATCCTTCGCCATCTGTTTTCACATATTCTCTCTTCTAATAAATTTTTGACACGTCCTTTCTAACCGCTGCGATCTGACCACTCATGTCTTCTCTCTGCATTTATTGTGTTCATCTTCTTCGAGAAATTTCTTCTATAAATACTTCCTTCATTCTTTTCTTTTCCCCTTTTACTTTTTCTTCTTTCTTTCCGTAATTTCTCTGCAAGTTTACTGTTCTTCCGCAAATTGCGCATCTGCTATCGCCGTGATTTCTTTCTTATTTTCCAATCTTCTCTTTCATTCCCATACTTAAAAATGGTTGCCACTGGTGCTAAAAATTTGATTGCTTTTGGTGAGATGCAAGAAAAACTCAAAAGCAAAGGTTTTAATCTGTCTACAATTCCAAATCAGAACTCTCTCTCTCAAATTATTCACTGATTATCAATGCTCCCACGAGAAGGTTATAGTATCACTAGGTCAACTTGAAGCTAGTCTTCCCATTCCTCTATATGATCTTGAACTTCCACTATTCTATGAAATAATTTCTAACAAGAGATTCTCGCGAGCGATATATCAATTAGGTGGAGATTGTATTCGATTGCTGCTTGAATATGCTTCTTGCGGTGCCGATAAAGGATCTCGCTACCCTGAAGCTGCGAAGAATCCTCAATTTAAAGATGTTCCCATTGTCTCAGCAGACTATATTGTGGATAATTTTTTTGAGAATTACAAAATAGTCCCTATGAAGAGGGATAGCAGTTGCTGGGGTGTCCGCTTGAAGAAACAAAAGATCGTTGATGATAAAGCTCTTATGCTAGACATTGATTGGCATACATCTACTAATCAAGGCCCTCGCCACTCCAGCGATGGCAAGTGGTTTATTTTTCCGTTATGCCTTCAAGGTTTTTATATTTCTGGTCCTCACACATTACCTTCATCTGTGTTCACAGGAGATCGAAGAACTAGAACCAATAAAAACCGCTAGAACTAAGGAGAAATCTTCAAAGGAGAAATCTATTGTTCCTCCCAAAGGGAAGTCTTCTGCCCCTCGCGGTGAAGAATCTGGTGATCCTCCCTTAAAGAAAAGGAAAACCCAACCCTCTTCTTCTTCAACTCCTCAATCCATTCCATAAAATCCAAGTGTTGATTTTGATAAGAACAATAATGATGACAATTTTGATAATAATGATAATGACTTCCCTTCTATAAAGAATTCTCCTTCTTCTGAGTCTTCAATGGCTCACTTATCTAAAATTTTTGTCAATATTACTCATGGTATCGCTAATAATCATGAAGATGAAGTTCTTAAGAAGACATCCCAGGCTCTCTCCAAAGTCTGCGATGCTCCTATTTGGTAGATAATGATTCTCTTCAAGGAATCTCAAGATCTTTGACTCCCATCCTCTTAAATTCTCTTGGTACCCTGGTATGTTTTTATTTCTTCAAGCTGTTTATGTATTTATTCCATCGCCAAATCTTAACTTATATTATTCTCTCGCAGGTTGGAAGAGCTTCCTTTGCTGTTGCCTCTGACTTAGATAGAAGACGTATTAACTATGAAAAGAAAGATGCTAAATTTCTCCAGGATAAGGAAAAATTAGAATCCGAAATTGCTGAGCTTCGCAAGAAGAATAAATAGTTGGAGAATGAAGCTTCAGTTGATAAGCAAAGGATCTCTGATCTTGGCATAGTTAACCAGCAGCTCTATGGTATGATTTATTTCTCTTCTCTCTTAATTCTTCTTACTCTATTGCGGCTTATTCAAGAAACCATTTTTAATTTGCAGATATTTATGGTCTTACTGATGAGGCTACATTCTTCCAATCCTTTCCTGAACCTGTAGATTATAATACCCTTCTTGCTTGCCTTAATAGTTCTTTAAGTATTTTCTCAGATGATAAGATTAGATCTATCTCTATAGATGAACTTAAATCTAAACTTAATCTCTTAAAAATTGAACACAGATTCAATTTAAGTTTAACCAACAAGTTTAAGCACCTTTATCTTAATTCAAAGGAAGAAGTGAATAGATTAAGAAAAAGGAATAGTGATTGTATTGATGAGAAATATCTTGTTGTTAAAAATGGCTCCAAGGCCCTAGAAAACTTTCATAAAACTCTTCTTAATATTCAAATGGAAAGAGATAAACTTATCTGCTAGAATGAAGATCTTTTTTCAAGGGAAATTCAAGTTCGATCTCGTCTCATTATTAATAACGATGATGAGTTTGCTTGGGCTGCAAGGATTCTTGATAATGCCAGAAATAATTTTGGTACAGATGTTAGCCTCCAGGTTGAACAAGCGGATTTAATTAGGGACATGATTTCTGAAAGATAAGGTTGTTAATCTTTTTTCCTTGTTAACTCTTTATTTTTATTGTTCTCCCTTGCAAAATTTCTAATTTGTTGTTATATCCTCGCAGGTGCTGATAAAATATATCTTGAAAGAATTGGAGAATTTGAAGCCGATAAGAATCAACTCGCAAGTGCTCTTACTTCTCGCAATGATAGGTATTCCAGATTGAAAGAACAATTAAAAATCAAAGTTGCGAATTTTAGTAGCTCTCTTGTTGATGTCCGCAATTCCTCCATTAGATTGGTTTGCGATGATTATGACATTCCTCATTATAGATATCCTGATCTTGAAGAAGAAGTTCCAGCAAAAACTCCAAACCTTGTTATCTCTGATAGTAAGGCTGAGGAATCTGATGAAGACGAAGATACTAATGAAAAGGGTGAAGAAGAGAAATCTTGCGAGGAAGAAAAGTTTGATGAAGATCACAATGATGAATCTAATTAGTTTTGTTTCCTCTTTTTATCCTCCTTGTAATTTTTATACACTTATTTCCGTCTTCTTATAATATTTCTGCGAGTTTCTCCAACTTGCTGTAAGTTTTCTTGGTGTATAAATTTCTTTTTCTTCTATCTGTACAACTCAGAAAACAATTCTTTTCTTGCAATATTAGTAAATCAATGTATTTATCACCCCTTAACTATATGCTTAAATGTGTCATATAATAGTATCTATGCAATTTTATCATATGATGATGAATAATAATTTCTTCATTCTGCGCATTCCCATACTTGCCTCTATTATTCATCTGCAGTATGAAAAAATTGAGTAGAAATTAGATATTAGTTGTAAATTAAATAAAATTTTCCTCAATATTGGTGATGTTATCGCTAGCAACAATTTCATAACTTTATGATCTATGCATAAAATCGCAAATTTCAATACTGTGGTCTCATCATGCCTTCCTAATTAAAGGTCTTATTTTGCCACACATTTTTCTTTCTGCGACAAAATCGCAGGATGTCTTTACACTTACATGTATTGACCCATTGATCTTGTCTTATCTGTATTAATTTCTTTTCAACAATATGACAAGCCTAAGTTCCCTTGCGAGAACAAAGTCTCATGACATTGTCGTCTTACGATGAAATCGCAGGACGTCTTTAAATTTTCATGTAAAAACCCATTGATCTCATCTTATCTTTTTGTTCTTCATAATTTTCCTCACGCGATAATATGACAGGCCTAAAATGCTCTTGCGTGCATAAAGCCCCATGACATTGCCGTCTTAAGACACTTATCAACTCCCTAATGGAGGGTGCCACCCTTATCTTCCCCCTGGCTGCCCCTTCAAGGAGGGCACATCGGCCATACAAGACTAGCTCCTCCCATCCAGATTTACCAACAACCAGTTATTTTCGCAGCCTCTTGTCCTTTATGCCTATATGGCTTATAGTTACAAGACTACACCCTAAGTGGGGTTTTCTTTGGGCCGAATGCATCATAGCCAAGACTTAACAAGAATGTCCATGGTAGGTTCATCCGTCCAGGGCACCCTTGGCTAAACCGTGTACCTCGGCGCCCTAGTCATACTTTGCACTCCTTAGAAGAGGTCCTTAGTTGTCCAACCATGGTATAACCTTACATAATTGGAAATCCAAGATCCCTCTCCTGGATAGGTTTTATTTAACCCCAACATCTGCATGACTCAGGTTCCAGTAGCGGTATAACCTTATCCCTGAGTCAAGTAAAGATATTCCCCCTCATATGACGTACTTTAGGTCTTACATTTGCCTCTTGCGAGATTATACCCGCGAACTAGGGTGTACGCCATAAAGGTTTGTCCCATTCTTTGAATCTTTACGAAATTCTATTCGCGTTTCTTGTGAGTATTGCAACTCTGAGAAAATTTCATTTCTTTGATTTTCTTTCCTTTTGTATGATAAAATTTCAAGTCCCTGTCAATTACATTTTATTCAAACAAATCATTCATAAATTTCTTAAATTTCATCATACTACCTTTCTACTTACTATATTCCATTGCTACCTTTTCTATTGCGTTTAACTATCTTTTCTTCCTCAGCGAGATGCTCGCCATCAACTGTTTTTAGCATTTTTTGACTTTGCAGCATTTCATCTTCTCGTCTCTCTATTGCATCAATCATTAGTCTGTCTTCTCTCTGTTTCTGTTTGATGTTCTGCGTCCAATTTATGTTCCTCTCGGATCTTCCCTCGCAGTTTTCCATGTCAATTTCATAGCACTTCTTCCCCTCAACCAAATCTCCATTTATAATTCCAATACCACTGGGGTGAGGAAATTTAATACATTGATGATAAGTCGATGCCACACCTAGGATTCCGTTCAACCACGGCCTTCCAATCAAGGCATTATACGGTGATTCAATGTCAACAACACAGAATAAAACTTCAGAAGATATCCCCTTTAATAGAATCCGCATTGTAACTTCCCCTTTGGGTTTGTTAGTTGTGCCATTAAAACCATATATCTTGTATGTCGACGGTATTAAATCTTCGTCTCTTCCTCCCATGGTCTTATAAGTGTGATAAAATAAAATATCAACAGAACTGCCAGTATCAATCAACACTCTATTAATTGCCCATGAATCTTCATTCTCATCATCTTCAACTTTGTCTTCATTTTCATCTTCATTTCCTTTTTGTTTTGGGTTTATCTCTAATCTTACGACTAATGGCTGATCATGCATCTCGTCAGGGTTTGTTACTTCTTGTGCAGTGAAAGAAATAGTTTGCTTTTGCCATTCCTTTAACGGCGAGGCTCTCGCAATATTTAGTATTTCTCTTCCATCGGTATCTCTCGCGAAGACTCTTCTTAAAACATTGTCGTGAAAATCCTATATTGTCTTGAATGAATGTATAATAGAATTACAGGATAAATTCTTTGCCTTAGATCCCACTTTTATCACAAATATTTCTGCTCCTTTTACATTATTCATTCTGCGAATGTCTGGTGCTGGGGGTAATTGCTGAGATTGTGGATATCCTAAAAAGTGATTTATCTTTCCTTGATCAATCATCCTCAAAATTATCCTTTTTACATTCCTGCAATCGTTTATTGAGTGACCATGAAAATGATGGTAAGGAAAAAATGCCTGGTTTCGATTATTTGGATGTGGTTCTTTTCCCATGTTCCAGGGTGGTGGTATATTTTCCATCAAAATGATAGCTTCCCAAATTTTTTCTATTCTGACATTCAGGGGTGGCATCTTAATTTCTTCCCATATTATCTTTGGATTACCTTGACCTCTAAAATTGTCTTGCCTCTGTTCACCATAAGTTTCCTGTGGTTGATCCAACCTTTGGATCTTTATATTTCCACCGTGATTGTAATAATTCTTCTCTCTTTCATACTCTTCTTGATCTCGACTGCCATGGCTACTAGCTTCTGCTGGTTATCAATCCCCACTTTCTCTTGCTATGGCTGCGAGGTGTTCGCCACATTATTTATCATTTTAGGAAGTAAACTTCCATTTGCCGCTACCGAGCTGGTATTTGCGATTGGGTATGACTCCATCTCATTTTGTTTCTCCTCCAAAGCAATATATTCCTCTTGTAATTCTCGCAACTCCGTCATTGTAATTGTATTCTTGATTCTAAAAATTTGTATGTATAACAGATTGGTTGCGAATATTGCATTGATGAAAGATAAAATGAGATATCTCTCATACACTCTTCCTGCCATTTCACTGCACATTGTCTTCCATATTATGGTTAGGTGTTTCAGACTCTTGCCAACTCTCTGCTTTAACCCAAATACATCTTCGATACCCGGCCACGATGAATTGTTGCTTATGTAAGCTCCCAGAAATGTATCTTGCAAATGATTAAAAGAGGTTATGGTATTTTTGGGCAATCCCTCAAACCATTTTAGAGCCTCATCAGTTAAGCTAGACGCAAAATATTTTCATAATCCAGCATCATAGTTCTCCCACTGTAGCATACACCTAACATAAGCCTTGACATGTTGAACAGCACAAGTAGTTCCATCGAAGATACTGGTTAATGCCGGTAAGTTGCATTTTGGGGGATCCTCTTAATTGTACTTCTTGAGTAAATGGAGTTCTCGCAGCTTCCTCAATTGCTTCATCAATTCATCATTTCTCTCATTTCTGTTGTCTTCTGACCTCCTCCTCTTCTATTATTCATCATTTCTCTTTCTATTTTCCTTGTATTCTAATTCTTCATTGATTCTTAAAATTTGTTCATTCCTAGTTGAATTTTGTTCCATTGGCTTTTTCAATGACGTGCTTGTTCGCATAATGTCTCTCAATTTCTCTTTCTTTGATTTCTCTTCTCGCCCATGTAATATTCTTCTACCTTCTTCTCGATTTTCCTCGCAAGATCTTTTACTTCCTCCAATTACATGATTGTTCTTCATTTGGATTTTGCATTCTTCCTTGAATATTTGCTCCATACTTCTCACAGGTTTTTGCTTCTTCTTCTAGCCATTATCTTATTCGCGTTAAATCTTTCACTAGTTGTTCTAAATTCATGAATTGATCCCTTTCAATCAATTGTCAATGTCAATTTTTATATTTTTTGTATTGGTTTAATCGTAATCACCAACTCATCCCCATTTCATTTGTTCCTCCTTTTGCAAGTCTTTTACTCCTCCTTAAAATGTAGCCATTATTGCGTTAAATATTTCACTAGTTGAATTCCAATCACACTAAACCCAACTCATCCTCTGTTAAGATTCCTACACTAAACCCTTGTTAAGATTCTGCAATATTCAACTCATAACTAAAGATTAAAAACAACACTTATCACTCAAATCTCATTCAAATCTCAGAAATGTTTACAGAAATCGGGATTACAATTATTCTCTCCAAATTTCTCTCTCCTCAAAGCTTTCTCAACTCACAAAAAATACATCATCCCTTTTTCAATCTATTAGAACCCTTTATATAGGAAATTACATAGTGGAGTGATAGGTGTGATAAACACCTAATTTTATATCTAGTATTTATGCTTTCTTTGCAAGTTTTCGTGTGAATTATGTATCTTATGTTCGCTTTTGAGTTTCATAGGTACTTTGGAGTCATTACGAGCAAAAGAAGGAGAAATCATCCATTTGGAGCGAAAAGAACAAGAATCATCAAATTTTCCAAAAGAGAGACGGAAATATCATTGCATGAAATCTACTACGGGCAGTCGCGTAGGCGTATCGGATGCTAGAAGCTCGTGTCCATGAACTCACCAATTTGAAGGCCACCAGTTAAAACCGGAGTTATGTGAGCTGCTTAGCCCATAAAGTGTATTGGGCCTAAAGTAGAAGGATTCTTACTGTGTTACTGCTGGGCTTAAATTAAGATGGGCTTGCTATCTGGGGCAGTTGACTGAAGTTTTTAAGAATAAGACTCAGCCAGGTTCGATGGGTGTTTGCCCTAGTCTTATGTTCAATTTCCTCTGGTGATCGAATGGAATTACACTGGAGCTGTGAGCAGGGAGGTTTGAAAGTTAAGACTGCATGAGAATGCCACAGTAATGCTGAACGTTTCTGGAAATGACGAGAGGAAGTATATGCATGAGCGCTGTTGTCGACTGGTGGAATGGCAGCAGTGAATGCCATAAGTGATAAGTTTTGAGCAAGTCAGTTGCGTACAGAGAAGCATGGAGTTGAGTCTGCTGGGGCTAGGCGTGTTGTTGGTTGGTCGATGAAAGTTTGAACAAAGGAATTAGTTGAGACTCATTGGAGCTCATGCGATGATGGATAACGTTGATGGCTAGACACGGACATTGGCTGCTGGCATAATTAAGTTCGAATGAGCATGGAGCTGAACTGGTGTGGTTGGTTGCTAACGTTCGTCGATGATGCTGGAAGTCAGAGAATATGGTGATGTTGGGAGCTGTGGTCGACGGCAGTGAGATGACTGACGGGATGACGAGTTCAGCTACAGCTGAATATTGACGGAAGTGTTGATGCATCGGTGGTTTCTGCCACTATAGTTGGATGTTGTTGAGCTACAAAGGACGATGGAGTTACAGAGTCGATAGCTATTTAGGGAATTGCAATGGACTTGATCTGTTGAGGTTATCGGTGAACTAAGATGGAGATCGAGTTGTTAGGCTGCTGCCAGGGAGATGTTCAAGGGAGTATAAGAGGAAGTTAGGAATGACGTGGTGATTATCGGTAGCGAGGATTGGAGTTTAAGTGATTGTGAAAGATACGAGTCATTAGTTCAAATGGCAGTAAAAGGAAACGAAGGGTTAGAGGTTGTTTCAAATGCGGGAATAGCATAGCTGCTGCTGTTGATAGTAAGAGTTATGGAGGCTATGATCGTTGCTGGTAGAAGAGTTGAAGATGCAGTCGAATATGAAAACGAGTATGGCTTGATGCTGTTGCCATTGATTGGCAGTGATGCCGAGATTGAGCTGTGGATGATGGCAAGATAAGCAGAAAATGCAGCTGAGAGTAAAGGGATGACTGCAGACAATAGAGAAGGCAGTCGATGATAAAAATGGCAGTGACTTGGAGCTCGAGTTTACGCAAGGAAGAAAGCCGCGGCATAGTTGGACATGAGAGATCGAGCAAGACAGGGTGATGAAGCTTGACGCTAGAAAGAGTTGCTAAGTCTGTTGTTAACAGGAGAAGTTGCTCGAGTTTGGTTCTCAGGAAAACGTGAGTGGAAATGGAATTGCTGATGGAAGTTACATGCAGTGAAGAATTAACGATGATGGTTGATAGAAAGAGGCGCTGGATAAATAAGATGCAAGAATGGTCTGGGCTTCTGCTGCGTCCAATATTTACATGACAGGCCGATGAAGAAACAGATGGGCTTCTAACAGCTGCGCAAGCCCAATAGTCTATTGAATTAAGGGTACAACTTATGTACTCACCAGCGTAAGCCCATTGGACTGTAAGGGACTATCACGAGCAGGACTTGGAAGTGGCGTGACTTTGGAGTTTGGAAACCTACTTTGGTACGGGGTTTGATGCACGGGAAATAATTCTTAAGGAGGTGCACTTTCCTATTTTACTAGGTTTCCTAACTTTTTCAAGAGGAGGTTACAAAAACTCCATATATAGGGAATCCTAGGAAAAAATATAGAAATAATCTATTCTACTACTTTTGTTCTAGGGTTTAGAAACATGATAGGGTTTCTCTTTCTTCTTGTTATGAACTCCATTAACATGAGTACTTAATTTTATTATTGGTTATGGAATAATTGGATTTCACATAATATGGTTTTTGATATGATAAATTAGTTTTGTCTTCATATTTTATCGATTATAATTCACAATTTATAGTGTTATATGATTTGAATGCTTGTTTGATCGAGTCGCGAATCGGTTGAGTTTGTTTTCATCTCTATTGCTAGTTTAGGGTTTATTATACATAAAAGTGATACTCCTTGAATGCAAGTAGCATAAATATGATTATGGTTTGTAGTGATATATTCTTATGATCGTATGTGAATTATAACCTTTGTTAAATTGAATTAGTGCGCTTTCCACGTTCGATTGCTTTGATTGGCCTGATTTCATAGAATTTAATGCATCTAGGGAATTAAACCTGATTAGTGATTTTACACGTTAGGTTGTTCTTTTAGATAGAACTCATACTCGCATCTTTTAATGTGTTTGTTGATGACAAAAGGAAATTAGCGGGATATTCTTGCGATCAAGATATTCTAAGGCTTTTGATAAAAGTTGAGATTAAATATCAATTCTAATTATTGTGAAGAAAACATATTTGTGAATGAAGATGAATCCTTAACCAATATTCTCAATACTTTGATTTATTTATTTTTCTTTGTTTGCCTTTATTTTATTTTAGCATATAAAAATAAATAAAAAACCCTGGTGATTATTTATAAGAAACCAATAATATTTTGACAACCTAGACCTCTCTGTGGGATCGATCCTTTCTTGCTCTTGCTATATTTATATTTTGAGTAGTAAGAAAGTGTAATTATATTTGTGTCGCCTGACAACCGATCATGGAGGACAGCTAAGCTTTCCT
Organism: Papaver bracteatum; assembly: GCA_023529315.1. Lineage (NCBI taxonomy): Eukaryota > Viridiplantae > Streptophyta > Magnoliopsida > Ranunculales > Papaveraceae > Papaver > Papaver bracteatum. The sequence continues at coordinate 155,130 of JAJJWX010002747.1, read as the reverse complement.
TTTGTTTCGGATTTACTCCGCGATCTTATCGCAATAGCTGTAATGTTTGTCATCGCGAACTTTATAACCATCGTGAGACAAACATGCTTTTCCCGTGTTTCTTCAATCGTCAGCTATTACGTCATTCTTTAAACTATTCTGTAACATTCGCGAAATGTTGTTGAGAAGCTTGCGGTGATGCTCGCTGGGAAGTATTGTTAATCTTCTCGGAGAAACGTTGTAGCGATATTCTGGTCCTACAACAATATTATAGAGTTTAACATGGACGATAGAGTTAGTTTGCCCCCCTTGCGAAGACATTAGTCACACTATCCGCTTCGGCTCCCCGACTCTGTTCCTCATGAGGCTCGCTGGTAGGCTAGCACAGCAACCTGTTCAACTTATGTAGTAGTACGCTGCTTGGAGCTTAGCTTGTTAGGCTTCCAATTATTCGTTAATTAATATATTATTTTTTAATAAATAAGTTGATATCCTTAGATATTGAATATATTGTGGAGATATCTAATTTATGTATGTAATATAATATAATAATAATAATAAATATTTATATAATTACACTTTGCACTAAGAAATATTAAGTATTCTCATTCATAGTAAAACTATAAAAGAACAAAGCAAATAAAAAAATGCTAATTTTATCGTAAAACCTGAGTTTTAAATCACGGTCACACGAAAATTATTGCAAATATGATTTGTAAAATTTCAGTTTTCTAAATATATCGTGTTATGCGATTGTATATGATTTATAAAATTTTACGGTTTTCTACATCATTTTAATTCCCACTAACTAATACTATGTAAAAGTGCATTTGTGCAAGAAAATAACGAATAGATATTTATTGTCAGATGCCCAACTAAAAAAATTAAAGCGTCATATATGTAATAATTAGTTTGTTCTGTATGTTTAAAAAAAAATGAATCCAACATCAAAGATAAAAAATCAGCAACCAACCAAAACCCGAATTACCTAAACATGATTTCAAATTAATTAATTAGCATATGATTGATTTGGCTTTTTATTATTATTTCTTGGGACTTGGCATTTTGTTCAACCTCTTTTCTGGGGGCATGTGGATCCATTTGTTCAGTATCTCTAAGTGCACTTATTTTACACTTCTTTTTGGATAGCCCCACCTTTAAGTTTCTCAGAAGCATTCCATAGACCTACAATAACTCGAAATTATCTGATTAATTTGTCATGTTGTGTTCTAAAATCTATAACTAAATTACGCATGTATCGTTCACAAATTAAACACTTTCATAGCTCCATCCAGGTCGTTCATATGTCGAATAAATTGTGTAATCAATGGACGTATGTTCCACAACGCTAAAAAAATGAAAAACCGTTAAATGGTGAATGATTTTATTAAATATATATATATACTCACAAATTATTCCTTGATTTCGTGCATTATGAGGTGAGAGTTGGTTACCCGTATATAATAAGTAAATAATCGAGCTTAATTTAATTGAGTTAATTTACGGGCACCATGAGTTTTAAAATGAAATCGTGCATGTTATAGCCAATCACATATCATATACCCGCATCATTATATTGGACAACATGTCCCACCCGTTGCTCAGATAATACCACTAAGCTATAGTTTTGAGAGACTTATACATGAAAGAAACAATATAAGAAACCTAAGTCCAAAGAATTTTTTCAAATGCTTAAACCACAATGGAGTATTGATGCTAAATAGGTCTATTATGTTCATCGTTGACCCTTGACAATGGCAACTACAAACACTAACTACCCATTTTCGTATATAACTATACCTTTCCATCTTTTTTTTCCTTTCTTTCTTATACATCTAATTACTCTATTGATGGAGTAATTTGTATATGAAACCGGCCTAGTTTTTTGAAACTGAAGTAGTAATCATTAATTCCCTTATTAGTCACGACGTGGTTGTATATATACACATGGGTAGCATACAAAGAAAATTCTTAAAAAACATACAAAGAAAATGCTTCCTTGCTCATTTTCCTCGGACTTAAAAATATTCTTGTTGACGGAGTTTCAACTTATCGTGGTCCATTTTTTCATTCTTTTTCATTGACATTTCAATATCTTAGAGTGCTGAATTATTAATTTGATCAGTCTCAAGCCTAACATTTAGGTGTTGAAATGGAGTTTTGATTCGTAAGTTGATTTTCTATTCCCTCACACAAATGCTCCCAATTAATTTTGTTCCAAACTTTTTTTTCTGGTTTTGTTACTTGGCAGTATAGTTACAACTTTACAGCAACTTCACAAATAGTTTCCTCACTTCTTGTTGTTGGAAAAATAGTACTAAAACAGGGTGAAAAGAATTGTTGTATTAGGGTTCAAGGCTCTTATGAGAAGATTCTTTTCGACAATTATTCGACCCTTTCCCAAAGAGGAAAAATTGTACAAACAGGTCAAAAGAATATTGCCGTCAGGATACTTGAAGCCCCACAACAGATGTTGGATTCAAAGCTTGTACAACCTTGATCCAACCAGGAACACACTGGTTTTGAAACTGATGATGCTTGTTAGAAGAAGACAGAGAAGATTGAGATATGATTTTGGAAGAAAACAAGTCTGCTATTTAAAGGGAAAACACACCCTTTGAAGATGACTTTTCATCTTTACATGAGTCCTTTCAGAGTGAACAGAAACGCCTCTTCGTCAATGTGTCCATTGGAGAAATAGAATTTCTGTACAGGTTTTCTAACTGTCATGGAAACCCTTCAACGGGAAAATTTTGCCGTTGAAGGGTTTGACGAAAATATCCAAGGTTTTCTAGCTGCATAAATGACTGCATTCAAGGGTTTGGCGAAAATATCCAACACTTGTTTCGTCGCAGCTTCCTGTAGTTTTGTCATATGTCATCCGTTGTCATGGAGAAAACTGTATGCAATGTAAACTTGAAAGTTTCGATGAAATTCCAAGTTTCCTCACCTGATAAGTTTCAGAGACAGTCTAAACGTAGTAAATACGACCATGCCACTATTCTTGTAACCCTTCTTCCTCTCCTTTCATACCCCAAGTGAAATATCGTCAACGTATGTGAGTTTTCTTTTGATTGGAAACGAACGAATGAAGTAATTTTCTTGCATTGGGATCAATATTCTCTATTGCAGCCTTATGGGACTCGTATTTCTAAAATGTTGGATTTGACGGATAACATGGTAATATAACTTAATATTGGATGTGAGGCGTTTAGTGTTTGTTTGTTTTTCTTGATCACTTGGCTCTTTGTTCTTTGTTTTGGGTGATCGATTCCAAATTCGGTCTTCCTTTTTGTGTCGGTTGTATTTATTGGGTTGAGATACCCCTTAAGTACCTCTTTTTTAATGAATCTTTTCCTATTGACGGATCAAAAAAAATATTCTCCATTGCAGCATTAAGATCCCTTTACCACCATTGTAGTAAATGTACTGCCCACCCTCCATCAGTGCTCGATAATGAGTCCCCTTTTCAACTGATTCCGAATTGAGTACCCTCCATCATTGCTCGATAACACGGTCCCCTTTTCATTGTATGATTGACCGGTCACCCTGACATGTTGCACACCGCATTCTTCGTTGGTATTAATGTTGAGAGAAGCTTTAGCCGAAATAGTGAATGCCATTTTTTTAACCAATTCTCATCACTACATGTTCAAACACATAATTTTTGGCATTTTGTTGCCACCTTGCCAGCATATTTGACAATATCTTCTTTCAGGTAAGGAGTGAACCTTGGATAATAATATGACACAACCTGTAGCTAGCATATGGTTCCAATCAACTATCTGATGAAACAAATGTAAAATAATCCACCCCATCGTTAAGATGCTAGGTATTTTTTACCTGCAGACATTTGCTGGACTATTTTGAAGTCCATGAATGCTTTAGTTCCCGCAAACATAAAATTTAATGTGACTGAGGTCTTACTTCTGGTCTCGCAATGATGAAGGTTATGAAGGGTCTCAATCTTTATTCAATCACCATCAATCGGAGAGATTTAATTTATGCGTTTTTTTTTTTTTTTTTGAGGGGTTTTGTTTCTTTAATATATATTTTTACATAAAAAAATAAGTACTTCAACAATATTCTAGAAGATGTGAATAAATTATAAATTAGAAGTATTACGTTAAGAGTATTGTATCAATTTACACATCAGATAGAAACAACTTTTTGATCAGTCAGAAAGTGGCTAAATTTTCAGTAATAAGCATTTGCGTGCATTAGAACTCAGAAATGATATCGCTGACATTCTCTCTCAACTCCTATTGATAAAATTTCATTGCATCTAAGACAATAATTGCATACTAAGTAATAAGTAACTATCTTTTAATGCATAAATGTGAGTAGAACTTTGCTCACATGAAAAAATATTCAAAACCATAAGAAGAGCTTCAAAGTATGGTTGGAAGCCTCAGGATATAGTTGCTCTGCTTATAATATTTAGGTATCAACACAACAATTTATTAACCATTGTATTCAAGGAGGCGAAAAATATAATCTCATTTATTTTATCATAATTTGAAAATTCAATATGTCAAACTGACCTATTGTGTAAGAAAAGAAAAAATAATACTAAAAGAATTTGTTGTTAGAAGAAATGAAAAGAGAGAAAGGACCTGCTGGTAGTAATACAATCAAACGATGTCTGGAGAGATGAATTGCAGAACTTGTTGGGAAATTAAGAAAAATGAAAGAGTAAATGGTGATTGTATACCTTTAACTGACTCAACTTCAGTACCAACCAGTTCTTCCTGAAAGCGTGAATACATTTCAGCTGTAGGTTTCTTCATACCACAGAATCATTCATTCCTGCCAAGACACCAAACCATGTTAAGAAGTTCTTCATAAACCAAAAATTGTAGTCAGGAACCAACTTCAAATAAAATCCATTTTAAAGGAAATCATAAAGATAACTTATGAACTCCCTCCTCCAGCAGGGAGTTCCTATTTTAGGAAATCTTGTGATAGTAATATATCACTTCCACTGCGATCTAAGCTTGTGATTACACTATCAGCAGCATCTCTTAGCAATTTCTGCAATTCGGGTAATCTCCACATTATGTAACTCCTTTCTATATATATATTTTAATCAGGTGCTCGAGAGAAGGTCCACCGGGCACGCGACTAATTTTTTCAAGACCAAAGGATGAAGCATCAAAGCTTGCTTCATAAGATCATTGGGAGTAGCCTTTTCTGACTCCGTGGCAGAACTTTTTGAGAAAGATTCATTCTCAAGATAGAAGAGACAAATGGCAAGAGAATATGAGAAGTTTGGGTACAACCAAAGGGAGTTATCACTTTGTAACAGTTCCAAGTAGTGACCAAAAGATGAAACCACTGCATTAGGCTTTCCTTAGCTGTATTTATGCATCTTAAAACATTTCAAATACATCATAGGTCTATTAAATAATTTCTTTGTCGTACTTCCTATACAAACAGCAAAAGTACTGAATTTCAAAAACCCAAATTGAAAATAAACTAAATATCATATGAAATACAGTAAAGAAACTCACTCACTTCATCACCACCATTACATCGGAAAGTCTAGATTCACCGTGAAAAAATCATGGTGATATCACCGACCCACACAAAAATAGTGGAGCCCACTGTCAATCAAAACCCCACCCCCTAAAAAACTCATGGTGGGTCCCAGGGCATTCTCTCACCCCGGTGATTTTTGCGGTGAGAAAACCCAATGTGTGTAGCACAACCGCCATTACATTGCCTTTAAATTCCGGATAATTGATCACCACCATCACTTTATACTGAAATAGCATCAAGGTTATTGGGAATAATTTTTTTTTACATATATACAAAGAGAGCTGAGACGATTTCAATTGACACATTTACTACATATCGTTGTGCTTGAGACGATTTCAATTGACCCCACTACAAGAAACTTAATATATTGCAGCACCCTATAATTGTGGCATAAACCCCTATTAGTGTCGCGATAACCTATGTAGCAAGAAGTCCTTTTTGCAACACCAATTTATTGTCACGCAAGAAGAGATTATACTTTTCTCGCACACTCTTTTTATATTGTTGTCACAAATTGTGTGGCAAAAATTTCATTTTGCAGCACTAAATTATATCTTTTAGCTGCAACTGAAAGGTACTGTGACTAGAAATTTGCTTTTGCAACACCTATATTAAAGGTGTGGCAATATATGGTGTAGCAATAGCTATACTCTCTTGTAGTGCACATTCCTACATACCGTTGCGCTTGTGACGATTTCAATTGAACAAATTCTTTGAATCACAAATAGGCCGAAAAAGAGAGAGCGAGTAAAAGAACAGAGAAACTAACCCGCAATGCTGGTCTAAATCCCACACTCTTTTCCAGATTTGATTCAGAAGAACATCCCCCACACTGAGAAGAACACAAAGGAAATCATTTTAAACCAACCCTGTTCAACCTTTTAATAACCTTGTGAACGAAAAACCTTTTTAATGCATTCTTTCGTTACTTGATCAACACAATGGGGGAAGTTCACCAAAGTACGTAAAGATATATACCCGATAATTAACCCTTCTACTGACATTATATTCAGTGCATACGAACAAACAGAAAACACACATACAGTGCTACAAACCAAAAGAACATACAAATACCAAATTATGTATATTGGTTAACAAATGGTTTCAACTTTTCCTAATATTTAAATTCAAACAATAATCTAGGATCAAGAAAAAAATTTGGTTCCAATTGTTCCAGGGAGTCTTTTTATGATATCACTTGATAGATCAAAAATAAATAAAAAAACAATTGTATATCCTGAAACTGCTCATGCTTATGTACAGTATTTCAATATATAAGGTGACAAAACACGTTAACAGATGACAGAACTATCCATATTGTGCAGTTAACGACTTTGGATCATTGGAAACAATAGCAGATCTAAATCTAAAATTTGAAAACAAAAAAACAATACCAGTAAAATAACAGTAGCAACATAACCTAACATCAAAAACACAACATTAGACCCATAAGAGGAAAGCATTACTCGATAAGATGATGCTCAAGACTCCATATCATTCTTTGGTACTCTGTATTCCGTATGCGACTGTAATCGAAGGCGCAAACCTAGCATCCTTGCATCGCTTATATACACCTCCATATCTTGGTCACTAAGAAATTCGTTTGACCCTTTCCTCTAAATTTGGCATAAGTTGCCGATTAATCAACCATTTTGAGATTTATTCCTTGATATAGAGACTACAAAATAGAAGACTATGATAATTGAATTGCATTGTATGGTAATAAAAACGTACAATATTAGGAATGTAACGATATTAAAGGAATTTTAACCGTGTTTTCGTGATTTTACAAAGATACCATTATTAGAGTAGAATATTTGGAAGTTCTTAGATCTTATTCTTGATTTTGGATACTTTAATATATTTAAACTGATAAGAACATATACTACACTTGATCTTAGCCAAAAGGCCGAGAAATATACTTTAATATATTTAAACATGGAAATTCACGGATTCTTTTTCTATATAAACATCCCCGTTTTTTTTTTCCATTTTTTTCCGACAGTCAATCCAAAGGCCCGGATTTTATTAAAATCATGTAAACGCGGTGTAATAATCTGCTAAGCTATCACTCGATTTGGATCGTCAGATCGGCCATTTCTATTAAAAATTAACAGCCACGAAATGTAAGGGGTATAAGTTGCTTTTCGACCAATTAGAAGCGAGGGTTTTGCTCATCGGCCAATAGGAGGGGAGGTTACCGCAACTCTCGACGTGGTGTGAGAGATGGCGTAAGGTTTTTAGGTTGTTGATATATAAAAAAAAAAGTGATTTACTCATGTAAATAAAAAAAAAAATTATGTGAGCAAGGCTCACGAAAATAAAATTCGTGGACACTCCACGGTTTCATAAAAAAAAAACATCCTATGGACATGCTATAGTCTCCTTATTAAAAAAATAAAAATTCCTTCGTACGATCGCTTTTCTTTGAAACGAAGGTTTATTTCGGTTTTGTGAAGGCTTACATCTTTTCAAGATACAGTTTTGGTTTTCATGAAAGCTCATAAACAAAATCTTATCACTGGACATAGGTCTATATATAAAAATAAAATCTCTACTAGGTCAGGGATTATTAATAGTTTCTCAAACTAACGATGGAACGAACATATGTTTGCTAAAAATAAGGGTTTTTCAATAAAACTCACACTCATATATGCACATGTATATGATTTTAACATGACCAAAGCATGAACAACTCATAAACTCAGCAAACTTCTGTAAAAAAAAACGGACTTACCTGGTCGGCGACCGGAAGTTGGCAGGACGGACGATCGACGGCGACTGGCGGCGGTGGAACTCCGGCAAATAATTCTTCCCCTGCTGTTGACGTGAGGGAATTGAAGAGATGAAGGTGGTGTTGGTCGTGTAAGGTAAAAAAAAAAAAAAGGATTAATTCCTTTTATATCAAAATTTATTTCCAAAACCTAATTTTATAAGGATTTCCTTATTGGGCCCGGCCTGTGAATCCTAAAACGACCAAGGTCCCTTCATCAAATCAGAGGTTCAACACTAATTTATGCTCATTAGACGATGCTCTATCATACTACTGGGATCTTCATTCAAGTCGTGGTTTGCTCGTACTATCAAAAATCTGGTAAGGTCTTATCTAATGACTAAGTTCAATTGCTTATATTGTTTGTGACCGAAAAATCACCATTCAGTGCTGACTGAGGAACATGAATGTCCCTCACTAAGCAGGGGACTTAATGTAGATGATGGATTTTTGACAAAGGCTAAAATCTTAAACCCATACTTATATGTACTCCTGATCCAGCAATCAGACGAGTATTGAGGCTCATGTCTCTTATTGAAAGCATGAAATCTCATCCTATAAGAACCTCTGACTGAGAATACTTTCTATCAGAGTACATATAGATATGTAGTCTCTCAGCTGAGGCAATGGCATATCTTATGAATACTGAGAAATTTCAGTGACTACTTTTATAGAGAATCGAAAGATCAGACGGTTCCTAAACATCTTGCCTGCTAGTATAGAGCAATAACGTCTTTAGGACGATGCTTTCCCTGACTATATAAAAGAAATATGACGCTTCAACAAGCTCATATCACATAATTCCTGAATAACTAACGCTCCTAGACGATCGTACTAGTATAGTTCCATCAATTAATTATTCTTAAAATCAATAGATTCACTAACTGAATCCCTGGAAAATATTCAATATTTTTCATAATATTTCATTACTTCAATTTATGGTTCTTCACAGCAGAATTCCATGGGTTAGTAATAAATATTCAACACAGGGGCATCTGAGTTACCTTTGAATAAGCTCCGACCAAAATGGTGTAAATGTATTCGACAAATAATGCATTAACAAACACCTAAACGAACAAACAAGTATTTCAAAATACGACGAGACGATGAACCTATGCAAATAGGAAAGAAAATAATAAAATATTAGTTAAGGCGCTAGGGGACTGGGCTCACCGGCTGGCCAGTCATGTTGTGACCAGTCCCACACCCACGCCCAAATTCTATATTTTATTATTTTTCTTGATCTCATGAAAATCCTTTCATTTGAACAAATATCCTTTGTTTTAAGGAAACTCCTCAGTTTCATGGTGTTTCCTTCGCATCAAGGAAATAATATAAAATTAGGAAAGGTTTCACGGGACCATGTCTACTAGCCGGTCGGCTATGCCCTAGTTGTGTCCGGTCCCACACCTCATGATTCCTCAATATTTTATTATTACTTTTCATGAAAACTCCTTAATCTCATGATATTTCCTTGATCCCATGAAAAATAATATAAAATTAGGAAAACCCGTGGGACTGGGCCCAACCGGCCGGTCATTCCCTAGCCGGTCCTACAAACCTATTATTTTATTATTATTATTTTTATGTTTCCTTGATTTTATGAAATTCCTTGATTTCATGATATTTCTTTCAAATTATGTAAATTCTTTCAAAATTATGAAAATCCCTTCAAATCATGAAATAATACATAAAATAAGAGAAAACTCACGGGACCGGGCCCTAACAGACCAACCATGCCCAAGCCGGTCCCACATGCCCTTATTTTATTATTCTTAATATTTTTTGTTTCCTTTATCTCATGGAAACTCCTTGATTCCAACACACTCCTTAGTTTCAACAAAACTCTGTGGGACAGGGTCTTTGGCCGGACGGCCATGCCTTGGCCTTGGCCGGTCCCACACTTCATGATTTATTATTTTTCCTTCGTCTCATGAAGTTTTCGCGGTTTCATCAAAAATCCCCGATTTCTTCATATTTTCTCAAAATGTTGCCCAAACGCACATCAGAAAATATCAAAATTCTCAGAACTGAGATACGAACACTTTAGAGACATGAGCACATTACCTTGACCGAGCAAGGTCGGCTCTTTGGCTTTCAAGGATCCAGTCGCACGTATTTGCACCATTTTGACCTAATTTGCGCAGTTTCACATATTAGGTCCAAAACTCTTCCAAACAACTTGGAACTTCATAAGATGATCGTCAGTCGATCCCGTGACCACCCAGGGCCGGTTTCATGACCCCTTGGTCGGTCCCTCATCTCTTTATAATTAATTAGGTTTTATCACCTAAGATTCAGACGAGCATTATTTTAATAAATGATTAAACCAGTATTTGATCATCCTTTCATCAACAAACCAACTGGTCTTCAGGAGATCTTGGTATTTGCTCACGTAAGCATCTGGGCGCTACATGGTCCCTCTTTACTCCATGGTTAATTTTCAATAAACCGTCAGTAAATCATCAATTGATCAAATTAGGGTTTTGACTCCAAGGAACATAATTCCAGAATCAAACGCTAATAATTTTACATTGATCTCATGATCAACATTTTATTTATTATACTCGGACCAGTTGCCAGTATTCTAATTTAATTTTTATTTGGTCATGCTACCAATAATTCATCAAACGAGCAACATTTGCTCAAATAAGCAATATTTGTTCAAACCAAGGAATATTGGTTCAACTACCAATATTTAACAATTCATCGAACTAGCAATATTTGCTCACGTTAACTATCAAAGTTTATTCATGTATTATACCTCTATCTCAATAATGGACACGTCCAAGTATCTTAACATTCTAAGTCATGTTCGACTAAATAATATAAAGACTCATTGTCCCACGAAGTCATGAAGTCAGCAACTCCACAACCATAATATAAAGATTCATTGTCCCACTAACTAAATACACGTTTGCCTTGCAGACTCCACAATCACACGAGACATCAATCGCGTTACATGGGGGGATATTAACTAGGGTTTTGTCTGGTAGTCTATAGCACGTGTGTTCATACACACGATGAGAATGTGAGCAAGTCGTGCAATCAGTTGGAAGAGTTAACAAAATAGTGGATAGAAAATCAACCAAGTCTCCGCACGTTGAGCAACTGGTTTTAACACGATTTTCACTTCTCCACTCTTTGATTCCATTAACTGTCACACTTCATGGGATCATGGTGTTTATAATTCTAGCAATATAAATAAGTCTCTGAATCATGATTGAAAGAAGGACAATCTCACGTCAAACAGACAACACGAGATTAACAATCCAACTCTCAACAGAGCAAATTCAATCATTCAGAACTTATCTTATTTTCAGAACACACAACACACCTACAATCTTTGATCACCATTGATCTCACACATTTCTCAGCTTCCCTCCTACAGATCGACCTATCCTCTCTTGTGACCGAATTTACTCTGAAACGACCATTGTCTTGGTTTAGGCCGGAGTACTACAGATTGATCTCTCGAATTCAAAGCACTCCCTTCTTGCAGTGCATCTTTGTGAGGTTTAACAGTTTGCTCGGTTCAAGGGGTCTCCTCCACACGGTCATCTCCTCAATTCTGTAAAAATCAGCAACTCATTTTTCCCCATATACGGTGATTTTTTTCTGTGAGCATTGTAAAGACTGGAATTCATGTCACTTTTTCATATCTAATTGATAGTGGAAAGGACTTCCCTGTTTATTCAATAAAAAAAGGGGTTAAAATAGACAATTCTTCCTTTTTTAGGGTATGAGTGGTACGTACGTGAATCCTTTAAGTGTTTAAAGGTTCCGTAACCCTATATTCCTTTTTCCTTCTCTAAGAATCTCTTTTTATCATAAGACTTCTTGTTGAGATAATCTTGTGATTTCTTCTCACAATTCCACTTTTATGGATACTCCAAGCTTTATATCGACTGCTGGAAAAAATGTTAATATGATTGTTAAGCCATCAATCATGAATAATAAAGATAAATCTCAGTTACCTCCAACTTTGAAAAGAAAAAGAAGGAATGTGAGGAAGCCAAGAGATGTTCTTTCAAATTCTCAGAAGTTTTCTGATGTTCTTGAAGAGTTGAAGGAAACAAGGAAGGAGATTCTATAAATAAATGCTTTTGTGTTTAAGACTCTTGAAATTCAGAAGGCCCTGGTTCGACATCAATCAAGAAGGTTTGTTGAAATATACATTTTCTATTTCGAGCTGAGTTTAACTCACTTATTTATTTCTCGAAATATGTGTTGGTAAGCTTTCACTTTGGCCAAGTTCATATTTACTCGTGACGAAAGTCATGTTGAATATTTCAATAACTTGAAAATCGCTTTGATGAAAATAGTTTGTGAATAACGACTATTTTAACATCTTCTAAGAAAGCTTCAATGATTGATATGAGAGTTTAGAACAAGTAACCATGTTTGGATATAAACATAGTGTGTTCTCACATTTGTGTAAATGTCTAAAACTGGGAACCTAAAGTATGTGTACCCGTATGCGTACCGGCGGTTGTTGGAAACTCGGGAAAGTAGGCGTACCCGTACGCATACTAGCATAAGTTTCATGTCCGTAAATTTCTACCGGATTTTGGAAGTGTGAATTAGTATGTGCACCCGTACGCGTATTGGCGTAACCAAACTCGATCCGACCACTTAGGTATGTGTACCCATTTGCATACTTAAGTTGGTTACTTTCTAAAATCGGTTTGTTCATGAACTAAAACATTTAATGCAATCTTTAGAAACCGTGGCTATAATGTTCATGAATTGATTCGAGTGAATCAAATCGATTTTGCTTCGATTGTATCTTGTATACTACTATGAGATATAAGCAATTGAACAACTCTCTAGACTAGTTCATTTGAGTCATTTGAACTAGTTATAGTGAAGATGAATAAGGTTGATATGAAAGTGCTCATATGGCAAACCTTTGATTAAATAATGTTGAACCAACTATGTGTACACGTTTAGGTACAGTTACGTACCCAAACCTAAATAAAAGTGCATTTCATTTGTTTGTAACAAGCTAAGTTCAATCTAACAGTTAAAAGATATTAGTTTGAATCTAATCAGGTTTTCATCTAACAGTGAATTACCAAGGTAACTTAGATTGTAAACCCTGATTTGAAGACTATATAAAGGAGAACTATAGCAAGTGGGAAACATAATCCCCACACCTCTTGTGTGATACTAGTTGTATAAGCTAGAGTCGATTCTCCTTTAACCTTAGGTTTTTCATGAAACCCTGTAGGTTAACGACTTAAAGACTTCATTGGGATTGTGAAACCAGACCCAACTATTTTCTATGTAGTTGTGTGATCAGATCTTGCTGTTTTTATCGTATTTGAGTACAGTCATAAGATTGGCTTGAGATTTATAACTCTGATAGGCAAGATAAAAAAAGTAATCACAAACACCTTCTTCTCATCGTTTGTGATTCCATAATATATTATTTCTTTAATCGATTAAGATTATTGTGAGGTGATTGGTAATTCTAGGTTGTTCTTCGGGATTATAAGACCGGGTTATTATTGGTCCTGTTCACCTTGATTTATCAAAAGAAGAAACAACACTCGTAGGTTTATCTGTGGGAGACAGATTTATCAATTCAGTAGACTTTTTGTGTGGTACAGATTTTTTTACCAAGTCTTCGAATTTGGGTCATAGAAACTCTTAGTTGTGGGTGAGATCATCTAAGGGAATCAAGTGCATTGTATCCTACTGGAATCAGAGACGTAATAAGCGCAACTGTACCTTGAATCAGTGTGAGATTGATTAGGGTTCAACTACATATTCCAGACCGAAGTTAGCTTTGTAGTAGGCTAGTGTATGTAGCGGCTTAATACAATGTGGTGTTCAAATTTGGACTAAGTCCCGAGGGTTTTCTGTATTTTCGGTTTCCTCGTTAACAAAACTTTTGGTGTATGTATTATTTCTTTTCCGCATTTTATTTTGTTATATAATTGAAATATTACAGGTTGTGCATTGAATCAATCAATTGGTAAATCTAAACTTTGGTTGTTGATTGAAATTGATTAATCCTTGAACATTGGTATTTGGTACCATTCAAGTTATTTCTCTTGTATTCAATCAGGCTCGGAAATTCTTATTTGTTTGATAGCGGATTGAATCGAGAAATTGAGATATAACTCTTTGATATACTTTTTATTAAGATTCAGTGTGACTGTGTAGTTGATTCTATTAAAAGTATATTGGAGTTAGTCCATATAGATTGCTAAGAGAAATACGGTTGTTATACCCCTGCTTTTTCATCACCACTTTAAATAATTTTGTCCCCGAAATTAAAAACAAAAACTATTGTGGGCAAACTTTTCGGTTTGGATTCCTGAGCAAAAGTCCCATACCAGATGCTTATAAATCACGGGTTTCTTCAAGTAGTCCTGAACAAAAATTTAGACCTTCTGAGCAACCGTCCCATACCGCCAGCCCAGGAATCCAAAAGTGCGCACAACATTACCTAGAATATCGAGTTGACCAGTTTCCAAAATATATTTCAACCAGGTACCTTGAATGAAGTCTCATACCACCACTCAAGAATCCCTAAAGTTCACTAGTTGAAAGGTGTTATCGAAATGACAAGCCAAATCTCAATGCAACACTATGATGACCCAACTCTAATTACAGTGCAGTGGGATGCAAGCCACCGTCCCTGTCGGATTTCAATTTATCCATCGTAATGGGTTGCTAGCCAACCTGACAACGCACACTGTCCCGGATGGGTGAGGGGTGATCAATCCCTATGCCAGTGGTAGTAGGATACCAGCCAACTGTCCCAGATAGCACCGTCCTAGATGTATTTTCTATTAAACTCATAGCGCTTGACAAGCTCAACTCGATTTGAAAAGTAACTTACCTTAATTACAGTTACAAACTCTTCCCGCCCGAAAGTTGACCTACTCTCTAACTTTAAGTTTTTCATTCAAGGAAAATACTCACTAATGATTCCACTCTGCAGAGTCTCTTCAGTTATCTCGGAACTTGCCCTGATACCAATTGTGATGGACCAAAAAATTACGCCTAGCACGCCAAGGCAAGCAGGCCATAACTTTTCCGATGCTCCATGATGATGCAACGGTCCGGGCCTTAGAGCTAGGAAAATGCACGTCCATTTTCCCTTTCAAGCATGCTCATGGAGGATGATGCAACTAACTTATGTTCCATACCGTTCTAACTTACCCTTGTTATGCAAAGGGGTTAAATCCTCGAAGGATATGGCCAATGCACCTTACATGCATTCTCTGGCTTCCAAGTGTCATGCCTTAACATAGGAAATTCATCACTGAATTTCCTACCTAGTTGAGTAACCGTCATACTACCGAGTCTTTTACAGGTATAAGACATGCCTTAGGCTTACGCATATGCCGTTGCATGCCTAATACCCACTCTTCACTTAGCTTAGGCATTGCTCAAAGAATACACTTATCTTGCTCGTGCCTTGGGTGCATCAATCAGGATCATGTCATTCTCTTCTTAGGTTTCATATCGGTGTAGCTTACTTTTGAGGCCATGCCCAATACGCCATTGGTACATACCTTAGTCGAACAACTTGATAGTAAGTATGAGCATCCAATGAATGATATGTAACTTTCCTCATCAAGTTTGGACACAATCACCTCTTGCATCGAGCTACCGATCTAGATGATATGAGAGGCCAGTATACCGCAATCATCTCACAATTAGATGATATGAGAGACAAAGTGCTGGACCGGAAATGCTGCAACTCATTTCAGTTGCCTACGTACTCTTCCATACTCCAAAGGGATCAAGCACAGACCGTAGTTCTTCCACGAAGGGACAACAACTTAAGCCAAACTCGTTTGCAAGGACGCTGCCAATCAATAATAGTAATAGCCTAGTCCATATTGGCCGTTTCTTCAAGATGCACAATGATTGTCCATTATCAGGTCTATAACATGAAATAGTAATGCCTAAGCATCAAATGCCTTATTTGTTATGTACTTCTGAGTATTGACATGCCTGCTTCACTATTCATTGTCGTTGTCATGTACTTCTGAGTAATCGACAATGATTGTTGGGTTTACTTAAGTATTGCACAATAATTGCACAACATTCCTTCTACCATCTTGTTCTGGCTAGTGAAAAATGATTGCATAATACTCGCTCTGGCTATTGCATAATAATTGTGCAATATTCACTCGTCCATCCCTCTCTGGCATGTTGCATAATGATTCTGCACTATTGGCTCGAGGCCAATCATCCTCATAATACACGATGTTTGTGCATGCGTCGTCCAAGGCCATATACCTAGCTGGCCTAATGCATCATGATGATGCAAGATTTGGCCGTTGGAAAAATGCCAAACATAATGCGCTATTTTGGCACGATATTGTCCTTAATCCAATCTACCTTTTACCAATCAACAGAAGCTTTGGGGCTCCATCTCAGGTCATGACGCATCTTTTAGCATGCGCCATGCTAAAAACACAGGGTATTACATAAAAAGTGCTTTTGGTGATGGTGATGATTTCAGAAATTGAAACCTAGGATTTCATCTAAGATGGTTTTTTTTTCGTTTTTTATTTGATCTAATTTTCCATGAGAAATAGAAGGGTTTCGGGAGAAAAATATGTGTACTTGAACCTCAAATCAAGACCCTATAATCAATATTCTTGCTTTTTAAAAATTCCGGGGATCTATTCTCGGTTAAATGTGATTATATATTTGTAATCTTTATGTGGATCGATGTTAATTATCTCTGGTCGGGAAAGATTCCTTCTTTATGAGTTACTTATGCTTCAATTAGTTTGGTGATGATTACTTGTGATATTTGAATTTTTAGATTTTGTAGGTTTGACTTATAGGATACATCTAGGGAAAAAATTATTGGCACAAACTTAGCGATGCCATAAAGATATCATGCGTGGTTGTTATGAAAAATTACACCATACGCTAGCAGGTCAATTGCTGCTAGCGTATGGTGTAATGTGTCCGATTTACTAGTAGTTTGTCATACACGTTCATTGTCTTTAGCTAGTAGTTTCAGTAATTTATCATTAAGTAAAGGTTCAAGACCTTAAGGAAACCTTTGCCTAGATATGGTATTTTTCACTTTATGATTTTTTGTTTTTTACTGAGATTTCGTTCATGTAGAGGATTGTTGGAGAAAATGAGGTTTATCAAAGAGTTTTATTTTGGGCCTTGGTTGGATTTGATCTTGGAACTTATGGTCTCTATGGATATTTCCTTATTTTCATAAGTGAATGAATCAGGAAGCCTTTAGTCACATGTTGGGTAAAATTAGAGAGGCACTCTAGTGTGTAACTATACTCTTACAGATAACTATATGGATGGGCATGGTCGGAAAACAACAATGCCCATAATCGTGGGCTTGTGCTTATACGCTTGTGTTACACTTTTCTTAGGATTGTGCATGTGTCAACTAAGATCTATTTTCTAGCCTAAAATATTTTTAGTATTTCTTAAGAAAATTGTTTTACAAAATATCTTCTGGTATTTAGTTTTGAGGGAATTCTTTTTTCGGGCTTAATTGTTTTACAAGAAATCTGAAATCCTGGAGGTTACTTTTCTCCTATAAAAAGATAATGAATTTCACAGTTGAACTTTCGTCCAGAAGTGGATATTATTTCATCTTCTTCTGACATCTTCTTGCTTTGTTTTACGCATTGAGTGTTTTTCCATCCATTGCTGCTAAGTTCATAGAGTAGGTATATTGTGTTGCGCGGATACAAGCTATATCACGCATTCTTATCATGGACATATCGTTGTTGTAAAGGGTTTAACATATCTCATTCTTGAGTATATCCTCCAGCTAATATGTGAAGTACAACTTGTTGAACCTGTGATTCTTCCCTCGTCGAGTTGTTTGTCATAGAGTTAATTCCATTCGGTGTTTTCTATATATCTGATGATGATGATAAATCTAATGTACTATTTCATTAATTGTTGCAAGATTCCAGCATTATATCCATGAACCAAATTCTTTATTTTCATAAAAAAATGAAGATAAAAATATATAGTTGTTCGTGTGTTTTTATTATATCCTCCAACCTAACTAGTCTAATATCATTGGGAAAAATTCCACTAGTTTTCCAAATATTGGTGGTTCGTCTTTGAATAAACCATTGTTAGAGCGCTGCTTGATCGAACTCGCAAGCGTTGATATCTCAAGCTTGTTTGTCAATGTTAGTGATCAAAAAGGGGAGAATTAATGTGTAGTTCACACTACAAATACATATGGTTTACCGATCATTATATAAGGGGAGTGGTTTTCATTGTGAGATGAAGTATGACAAACAAGCTAATCCACATACGCTAGTGGTTGTGACAAATTACACCATAGCTAGTTAGTCCATACAAATTGCTAAATGAAATATGGTTGTTATACCACCACTTTTTCATCACCTCTTTAAAGAATTTTGTCCCCGAAATTCAAAACAAAAACTATTGTGGAAAAAATCATCGGTTTGGATTCCTAACCAAAAGTCTCATACCAGATGCTTAGAAATCACAGGTTTCTTCAAGTTGTCGTGAACAACAATTTAGACCTTCTGAGAAACCTTCATATACCTCCTGCACAGGAATCCAAAGGTGCACACAACATTACTGAGAATATCGAGTTGACCAGTTGCCAAAATATATTTCTACCAGGTATCCTGAATGACGTCTCATACCACCACTCAAGAATCCCTAAATTCACTAGTTGAAAGGTGTTATCGAAATGACAAGCCAAATCTTAACGCAACACTGCGATGACCCAACTCTAGTGCCAGTGCAGTAGGATGCAAGCCACCATCCCTGGCGGATTTCCATTTACCCATCGTAGTGGGTTTCTAGCCAACCTGACAACGCATACTGTCCCGGACGGGTGAGGGTGATCAATCCCTATGCTGGTGGTAGTAGGATACCAGCCAACTGTCCCAGACAGAACCGTCATAGATGGATTTTCTGTCAAACTCACAGCGCTTGACAAGCTCAACTCGATTTGCAAAGTAACTGACCTTAATTACAGTTACAAACTCTTCCCTCCCGAAAGTTGACCTACTCTCCAACTTTAAGTTTTCCATTCAAGGAAAATACTCACTTATGATTCCACTCTGCAGAATCCATAGAGTTATCTCATAACTTGCTATGATACCAATTGTGACGAACCGGAAAATTACGCCTAGCGCGCCAAGGCGTCCAGGTCATAACTTTTCCGATGCGCCATGATGATGCTACGGTCTGGGCCTTAGATCTAGGAAAATGCACGTCCATTTTCCCTTTCAAGCATGCTCATGGAGGATGATGCAACTAACTTATGTTCCACACCGTTCCAACTTACCCTTGTTATGAAAAGGGGTTAAAGCCTCGAAGGATATGGCCAATGCACCTTACATGCATCTCTGGCTTCCAAGTGTCATGCATCAACATCCTACCTAGTTGAGTAACCATCATACTACCGAGACTTTTCCAGGCATAAGACATGCCTTGGGCTTATGCATATGTCATTGCAGGCCTAATACCCACTCTTCACTTAGCTTAGGAATTTCTCAAAGCATGAACTTATCTTTATCGTGCCAAGAGTACATCAATCAGGATCATGTCGTACTCTCCTTAGGGTTATGCAAGATTCGCTAACTTGCATATCGATATAGCTTACTTTTGAGTACATGCCCAATACGCCGTTGGTACATGCCTAAGTTGAACGAATTGATAGTAAGTATGAGCATCCAAGGAGTGATATGCAACTTTCCTTATCAAGTTTGGCCACAATCATCTCTTGTGTCGAGCTACCGATCATGATGATATGAGAGTCCAGTATATCGCAATCATCTCACAACTAGATGATATGAGCGACAAAGTGCTGGACCAATAATGATGCAACTCATTCCAGTTGCCTACGTACTCTTCCCTACTCCAAAGGGATCAATCACATGCCGTAGTTCATCCTCGAAGGGACAACAACTTAAGCCAAACTTGTTTGGGACGCTGCCAAGAAATAATGGCAATGGCCTAGTCCGTATAGGCCGTTTCGTCAATATGCACAATGATTTTGCATTATCGGGTCTGTAACATGAAATAGTAATGCCTAAGCATCAAATGCCTTATTTTTCATGTACTTCTGTGTATTGACATGCCTACTTCACTATTCATGGTCGTTGTCATGTACTTCTGAGTAATCGACAATGATTGTTGGGTTTACTTCAGTATTGCACAATGATTGCACAACATTCCTTCTACCAGCTTGTTCTGGAAAGTGCAAAATGATTGTGCAATACTCGTTCCTGGCTATTGCACAATGATTGTGCAATATTCACTCATTTATCCCTCTCTGGCATGTTGCATAATGATTGTGCACTATTGGCTCTAGGCCAATCGTCCTCATAATGCGCAATGTTTGTGCATGCATCGTCCAAGGCCATCTACACAACTGGCCTAATGCATCATGATGATACAAGATTTGGCCGTTGGCCAAATGCCAAACATAATGCGCTATTTTGGTGGGATATTGGCCTTAATCCAATCTACCTTTTACCAAGCAACGGAATCTTTGGGGCTTCATCTCAGGCCATGACGCATCTTTTAGCATGCGCTATGCTAAAAACACAGGGTCTTACATAAGAAGTATTTTTGGTGATGGCGATGATTTCAGAAATTGAAACCTAGGATTTCATCTAAGATGGTTTCTTTTTGTCGTTTTTTATCTGATCTAGTTTTCCATGAGAAACAAAAGGGTTTCGGGAGAAAAATATATGTACTTGAACCTCAAATTAAGATTCTATAATCGAAATTCTTTCTTTTTTAAAATTCTGGGGATCTATTCTCTGTTAAATGTGATTATATTTTTGTAATCTTTATGTGGATCGATGTTAATTATCTCTGTTCGAAAAAGATTCCTTCTTATTTTTAGACTGGGGAGAATTCTTCATTAATTGCCATGATCCAGATGTGATTGAACATCAATTTGTGGAGTTGTGCTCCAATACTTTTTGGGGACTCTGTTTACATGGATGGTAAATGTAGCTGGGGACTCCTAACCCCTACTCACCTGAAAGGTGATTATTTGTATGTCTTCTTCCCATCCGCCACGTCGTATCAACTCATTTTTCGAAAGTCAATGGTTAATGGCACCCTCACTAGAGTTCGCTCCGGAAGTTGCTTCAATGTTTCTCTCCAGAAGCCGCTCCGCTTCAACATTTATCTCCATAAGATGCTCCGCTTTAACGTTTTGCTCCGGAAGCCGCTCCGCTTCAGAATTTTACTTCAGAAGCCACTCCGCTCCAACGTTTCTCTCCAGAAGCCGCTCCGCTTCAACGAAAACCGCTCTGCTTCAACATTTCTCTTCAGAAGCCGCTCCGCTTCAACGTTTCTCTCCATAAGCCGCTCTACTCAACGGAAGCCGCTCAATTTCAATGTTTCTCTCCATAAGCCAATCCACTTCAACGTTTCGCTCCAGAAGCCATTCCACTTCAACGTTCACTCCAGAAGACTTTTCAATGTTTGGCTCCAGGAACCGCTTCAACATTTCTCTCCAGGAGCCACCTCGACGTTCTCTCCCGAAGCCGTCGCTTCACCGAAAAATATTAAAAAAACAAAAAAGGAATAAACTCACATACGTGAGTTATCAAAGTCCATCAATATTCATCCAAGGTTTATGCTCATAGATGTCGCTCCTTCCTTTCAATATCTAATAGCCATCACTCTTCCTCTCCAAGATCTGTACCCGTAGTTACCACTCCTCCCTATCAAGGATCGTGACCTTAGCCATCCAAGCACCTGCAAGCTTGTTTTTGTTCACACGAAAACGCAGTCTCTTCTGATCACAGTTGCTTCCAAGAACTATTGTTATTCATTTGTTGATACCAGCCAGAGATTTACCATAGCAACAATCACTACAAAGGTAATCCGTACTTATCCCTATCTTAATTTCACATTGAAGAAGTAATAGAGTCACAGGTACGGATGCAATATGATATCTTTATCATGGTCAACTCACTGATCATACAAGATAGAACCACGAAAACCACACTTGGGGACTGAGGCTCAACACACGGAATCCCTTCATTGTCGAGAACCTTTCAACCCAGAAGGAAGAACCAACCAAAAATTCATGACCATAAAAAGGTCACCACTCTTCAAAGATGTAGTGCAAGGATATCACCACCTCCTTGTCTGGAAGGAGCCTGACAAACAAGAAGTATTTGGCTCAGCCATTCCTAAGCATTGCTGTTAGTGAGAAATCGAAGAGGAAAGTCACGCCTCAGCAAGCTACGTATACCAACTACACCATGTTTGCCGCATCACCTACTCAGAACTCAACACCACCTACCCAAGGCATGCATGAAAACGCACATCGCCGACAAAGCCAAATTCGGTGTTTCTAGATTTCTAATTTCCTATGGAAGGGGTGCATGGGCTTCCAGAAGTTGGGTGCAATGCAGAGCTATCAGGTGCGATTCTCGCCCACTAATCAACAAATGACGAATCCAAAAGATTGCCTCCTTCATCAATCCTCCAACCACCTTACTAGCAAATGCAATAGAACTTTACGAGCCGCATGAATTTCTCAACATGAAGTTGTGCACTGCATCAAAGACTCCAAAAGCACGCCGCAGAGATATTCACATATCCGGTCATGCCATCGGATCTATGACCAGACATAAGTGTAATTGGGGACCGCTCAACGCATCCCATTCGATATAATAGTCCAAGATTCAGAAGATGTTTCGAAGGATGTCGCCTGGAATGAAGTTCCTAGAGACTTGTTAGCAGCACGTCGGCAACAGAATGCATCTCAACTCATCTACTTTACCTAGTGATTCCATAAGATGTTGACCATACAAGAATCCATAGCATATCATCATCGCATTCCTAAAGTCTAGGTACTAAATAACCTAAAAGTCAAGGATAAACCAACAACGCAACCACAACCTCCAAAATTAGCCCTGACATTATTTTATACATCCATCCCAAGAATACAATAGAATTTAGTAAATTTTGAAATTAACTGGAGAGGTTAGATATTCGTTCCTCTGGAGTTAGAACCTTATTACACATTCTAGAGAAGATCGATGGTACTGTTTGGTGGATACATGCGAGAGCGCCTACCTTGAGTTCTCTTGGCTTGCCTTGTTGTTGATTATAACTACTGGATATTTCTTTGTTTCCATTAATGCTTGCTCTACCACCGCTAATAAATGATTAAGAGGAGCCAGATGTTACAGATGAAAGCACGGAGCCAGACGAATAACAAAAACAGAAGAGGATCGATACCCATTTTTAGTTTCTAGAGTTTGAATAGAATAAAGATTCCTTATTGCTCCATGAACGGGAATAGATGAATAGCGCACCACACTCATGCTCCATAGCCAATCAAGTAGTGTGGCAATATCTCTGCTTCATGACCGAACCAGCAGAGCGCCAGCACGAGGAAATGATAAGTAAAAGTTCGTTCAAAGACTTGTAAAGATTGATTTTAGACTTATATACAAAAGTTTGTCACAATTATCGAGAGGTACTGGGACTTAGGATTTCACCAATAATCATATTCAATTGGTTCATATAATGATTCATAACAGTTCTAGCTCTTTTATTGACTCGTTTCTTTTCCAAACATAGATTTTGTAAAATATTAATTGTAGATCACAATAATGATGCATCAAAAGCTCTAAGTCTAAGCATACATCATCAAACGAAGTCAGAACTAATTAATAAAAATCATACATAGATTAAAAACAATGCAAAAGTCATAGAGAATCGATTATAGTTACCAATCAATTGTGAAACATGGCTTCCTCCATTGTCCCAGTGATGGGGTTTAGCTCATCATACTCAAAACACACTCATAAGATAGAAACATGGCTAAAAAGGTCTTTTTATTAAAGAGAAGTAATAATACAGCTAGTCTGCAACACTTACTGATCGTTACAGAAGACACCGTTACAAAATAATAAGACTGCAGAAAGAACGATAGTTTACTATTGCAGCAGAATCCGCGTCTGTCTCTGTTAGTCTAATGTTCTTCGAATTAGGGTTCTTGAGAACGACACTTCTGATATGTCGTCTGCAACTCTTCTTCTTCTTCTCTGCTGCTGCTGCAACTTCTCTTGCAACTTGATTCTTAACTCTGCAGCGTACCAACAGACCCCCAAACTCTCTACTCACCCTATGGGACTCTAACCAACACATTTTATACCAAACACTTCTGATATGTCGTCTGCAACTCTTCTTCTTCTTCTCTGCTGCTGCTGCAACTCCTCTTGCAACTTGATTCTTAACTATGCAGCGTACCAACAGACCCCCAAACTCTCTACTCACCCTATGGGACTCTAACCAACACATTTTATACCAAACATGCCGATTAATTCAAGAAAATCTCGTCTTTTTTTTTCTCGTCACGGAAATATCTCCCTGTTTTCTTCTTCTACACGTCATTTAGTCAAATCCGACGTCCCGGAATCTCTTAAGGATATCACCAAATCAACATAGAGTAATCTTTCCTATTATTTCCACGTAACTTCCTTTTCCAACTCACGAAACTCCCAAAGACAAACCGTGAATAATTTGTTTCTCTGTTCTATCCTGATAAATATGGAAACTCTCTTTTTACACGCAACCAACTTCTTTACCAACCCTTTTATGTCCAAACAGGGTTATCCTAATTCAATCCCATGAAAAAATCCGGCTAAATCTCTCTCGAATTCTTCCAAAAATAACTCGAACAACCCGACTAACTTTACTTCCCTGTTTTGCTTCAAATCGATATCTAGCCAATTTCAGCCCAAATAAACATCCATACCAGAATTGTATTGCCAAAACAGGTCTATCCCATGAAAATAAACCATTCATTCTTCTTGAAACCGGTCTAAATCATCAACCCTAAATCTGCCAGAAACTGCACCTATTTTCCCGCCAAAATTTCTCTTTCAAACCGTGAAGAAGAAGGGTGTCCCCTAATCGTCTGATGGGGTGCGAATAACACTTGATCTAGGGGTGCCCATTAGATTGGCCCTTATCCAAACTGGGGGTTCGTTTAGCAAATGTTCTCCAGGGTGTCGTTGATAGCTTTTCGAGCCAATTTCGCCATAAAAGTTCATTTCTCCAAAAATACTTACAAAAACATAAAATAATCAAATAAGTACAAAATTGAGCACTAACAATACATATAATTCAGATCAAAATAGACACATAAATGTGTCTATCAAATACCCCCAAACTTATTATTTGTTCGTCCTCGAGTAAATCAAATCTAGAAAATAAAATCCTAACTCACTATCGCAGGCATCGTCGGTTGCATTTAGCATATCCAATAATCCTTTAAACCCCTAGGTGGCCCTAGTGTCCGAGTTATAGTCTCGGGATGGCTTACCAGATATATACCCACAAAACCTTAACACCGCAGACCCTATCTATCTACGCAGAACCTTGGAAGGCATTAAAGAATATCCTTGGTTGGCATACTTATTGACTACAAGAGGAAATACCCTGATGCGAAATTCCAATTGATGTACACGATTTTTCACTCAAGTATACTAAAATTCATATATAAGTGACAGAGCTCTACTTAGATAGTCGCACTATGAACATCAATATCCGGAGTCAATAAATCACATGGATAGAATAAGAGATGGATATAGAAAAACATAGATGGTTTTGATGTTGTCTAGGTGAATGGTGTTTCTCATATCTGTCTGAAGGCCATTGCCAAAATGAACCTATCCTAATGGACTGAGATACTGGTCTGACTAATATCAACACAACTAGCATATACAAGGGAACCAGTGGTCGATAATCCTAAATCTAGATCGTCTGGCATATACAAGGGAACCAGCGGTCAATTTATTCACTGAACAATTATTATTATTCAGTATAATCTTTTCGCAATTGCTTGATGAGAAATGATTCCAGTAGTGACGTAGGTAGTTTTATATTCTATAGATTAGGCGTTACAATTCAAAGAGGTGTTGGAGCCCAGCTTGTAGCTAGGTTACCAACCACTAGCTCTGTATAATCTTTTTAATTTCATAAAAAGAAGTAATCTTGAACATTATTTTTATTTTTTTAAAAAAGGGCGCCTCATAGGCTTTTATTAAATCATGTCAATATCGAACTCAATATTACAAGAAATGGAAGGTAACCTAGCAACAAGCTGGGCACCCACACCTTTTTGAACAACGATCCCTACCCTATGAAAAAGAGAATTGCCTGATTTAAAATTGGCATCATGTCGAGCCATACAATTCCTCAATCTCTTCAGAAAAATCACAAAATCCGTACCCATCTCACCAAAGGTGGAAAAAGCCAACACACCAAAATCGTATCCGAGAGAAGTGCAAACATCTAAGTATTTGTTGTTCTTATGAGTGATAGCTGCAGAAATGGCATGACCTGGTAAGAATTTGCGCGTCTTGGCACTAGTGAAAGGAGAGACCCCAGTGACGTCAAAACATACATCCTTTCCATCTTCCCAATTATAAACCATGACATCCGCCGGCATGAATTCCTTGTTTTTAATGACGCCCAAAGAAACCTCCTTCCTGGCCACAACATCAGCTCGATAGCACATATCTGCTAGGATATCTTTAACTAAATCATGCATGAATTTAAGCCCAACCTCACTAGCACAATGAATGGCGTGGTTACCAAAGATATCCATAAGCTTTCCACAATAAGAACATTTGCTATCTTTCTCAAAGAGGGGTATAGCCAAGCGATATTGCAAGACCGGGCTAAATTGTCTCGAACCAACTACTTGGTCAAGCCCTGGTATAGGTATTGCCTTAAGGAAGTCCATAACATGGTCGGATCTATTACATTGCCAGACATTAGCCTCATGTGCAGATTAGGAAAAGCTTGAGGGTACCTTTTCCCGGATTGCACCAAAATAGATAGCCGCCAAAGACTTCATGAATTGGGGGGAGGCATCGTAAATGTTGAAATCAGGAAGAGAAATCCCACAAACCTGCGTGAAACTCTGTAATGCCAAGTGAAAATCTTGGCATAAGTCGGCAGTAACATCCAGCTTCATAAAAGAATTTTGCAAATGGTGAGTCTGTGCCTGAGACGCAAGGTAGCAGTACTGCATAATATCTGCCATAGTAAGAATACCGATACCACCATCTTTGATGGGGAGTGTGGCTAGCTGCTGCTGAACTAAACCAAAACCAGCCCCATCTCCAACAACAAGGCGACGAAGGTAATGCATGAGTTGTTCGTCAAAATGTACAGCAACCTTCTGGAGTGCCATGGGGCACGTAGTACGTAAGGAAAATAATAACCTCGAGATTCCAGTGCAACTACGAAGAAGCAAAAGTTCACATTGAGGATCGTTCAACTCTTGTATTTTGTCCATGAGCTGAATGGTTTTCTCTACCCTATTCATCACCACGCTGCTGCAGAAATCTATGTCTAAGCTAACTGGACCACCAAGGAGTTTGACACCATTTTTGGGTTTACCAATATCCACAGGGAAGGCATTATCATCATCCCTTCTCAGGTCATAAGAAGGCCAAAATAATTCTGTCTTCGATATATTCAGATGCAAACCGTAGCCTGGTCCATTTTCTTGAAGGATCTTTAAAGACTTGGACACTTCCATAGTGTCCCCTGCGATGGTTCCATCGTACAGGTACCAAGCATGGAAATCCAAATTACATGTAGCAGCAATCTTCACAACAATGGGGTGTAAAGCTAGAGCAAAAAGAAGGGGACCGAGAGGGTCCCCCTGTGTCGAGGAAAGAATATGCTCTTGGTAATACAACCTGGTGGGATTCGTATAGAAGAATTCAACCCAATGGGAGATGCTGGGGCAATGTGCTCTTACTTCACGAATGATAGTGGACCGATCAACCAGATTGAAAGCATTTGAAAAATCTATCAGTAGCATATATTTGGTGTTATCGTTTCCGTAAAGCTCAAGCAGCCTGTTAGCAGCATGCAAAATTCCTTCGCCACCGCAAGGAATGCCAACTCCGTACTGATGAGAACCAAGATAGTCGTTCAATTCCTTACAAACTGAAGTAGCCGCCACCTTCGAACATAATCTTCGCCATATGGTGCCAACAGTGATAGGTCTAAGATCACCACTTGGTTTGAGGAGTGGGGTTAAGGGTGCACTGGCCACATACTCACCAAGAACGGGGGGGGCATTTTCCGGCAAGCCATAGATTCACCACGCAAGTGATCGAAGACATCAACTCCTCCGCGACTGCAACACCAGCACCACTCACAACATCAAGAAGGTGTTGAGCTCTGAGGCCATCCCTACCGCAAGACGTGCCTTTAGGGAAGCTCTTGAGAGATGTAAGAACAACTTTTGCATCCACTGATAAGGCAGTAGTCGAGATGACATACGCAGGTATAACAGGCGGTTTGCGCATAGGGGTGCTTCTTCTGTAGATCACGCAAGGTATCGGGCCTTGAGGGTGCAACACCGCTGGAGGAGAGAATACGTATTGCTGATGTATAGTGGCCATAACTCAACTTTCTCCTACATGCAGTTAAATGTTTCTTCTTTTTTTTCCTACCAGGAGCACGTTTCTTAGGATCTGGTTCAGTCAGACCGAGCAACTGTTGTGCCAAACTGATACAGCCGGCAGGTTCCTTCCAAGTCAACAGTGCTCGATTAATAGCAGTTGTCTGTAATTTCCTCCGATTACCAGACCGTTCCTCGCTTGAGCTTTGAGGCTCATACAGGTTTAAGACGCAAATGGGAAGCAACAACAGACGAATCCAGGCCGCAACGTTCGACGGATTTGCAAGAACAAAATCCAAAGCAGCTTTCAGTGTACGCGAGAAGTGGAGCATGTAATGTGGGGGAATACTCACAGTCGTAGTGATTTGCCTCTATAGTATTTTGTTGAGTAGTTCCACCGTAAGGCTAACATCTTCGACACTCTTTGGATCACTGGTAGCATCGCTTTCAACTGGTGCAGGAGTTACAGAAGGTTTAGCAACCCCCTGAATAAGGTTTATTATTATTATTATTATTATTATTATTAACAACATGATTAGATCTTGCGGATCCAAGCGCATGCTTCTTATTAGAAGATTACATGGTAATTCCCGTGGATCCTGCGTTCCACGCTTGTTTAGGCGACGGAGACAGTGAGAACACACACATATTGCTATCCAAGTGTTAATTTTTATTTTTTTATTTTTATTTTTTTGAGAATTATTCTGTTTGGTCTGATTGGTCTAGTCTTTTTTTTTTCCTTTCTCAATCACTCCATTTCACCCCAACAATGGTAACAACTTGAATCGTGGGCCCCACCTAATCACTTAGAGAAACATATTTTAAAATGAAAACAAAATAAAAACAGAAGTGAGAAGGACTCAACGAGATATGGCGAAACTACCATGTTATTTCTAACACCTGAGCTCTGTGATTTTATGAATATACTCTTATAGATGTTTCCATCTACTCAGATTGGTTCCTCAACTCCTACAACCAAAATGCTTCCATCCACTTAGATTGGTTAGTGTCATCCTTAATAAGCATAAATTTCTAGGCTCTGGAGTTTATTTATTGCAACTAACAAAAAGTTTCTCCCATACCCCCAAACTTAAATCTAACATTGTCCTCAATGTTCTAAAGATGGAATTAAAAATATGAACAAGGAGAAACTGTTACCATTTGAAGAAAAAGAGATAAGGAAAAATATTACCGTGTAGTATGAATATTGGGTTACCTCCCAAGAAGTGCTAAGTTTAACGTCTTCAACCAGACTAAGAAAGGATTAGTCACCTCATAAATCATAAAGTAATAGCCGAAATATCTGTGGGTCATCAAAACCAAATAAAGCTATCACAAGTAAAAAGAATCTGTAACATGCTAAGAAAATTAACAAATAAATCACACCCTTGTCTAGTTTCTTGTTTAAGACACCTACATCTAGCTGTGGTTCAGGTTCAGGCTCTATGAAAGGGTCTAGATAAAATATTCTCATGTGATGGAATTCCTCAAAGCTAAGATCCGGTTCAGGTATTAGAGTATGGAAATACTCAAGTAAAACTTAGAAGCACATAATAATAACCTAACTAATTATGGATCCTTAAAGTCAATCAGGTTTGACTCACACAATTGACCATAATGAGAGTGGTGGTCATTCTTAAGCAAATGTGTCAATTCTACTTTCCTAAAATAATTAGGTTTAATCTCAGAACTTAATAATTGGCACATCTGAAATTTATACATTCCCACAATTGGTTGAAAAATATTTGGTGGGAAAACAAAATCAATCTGGGTATCATGGCCTGAGTAAACCACTGTAGACACCCTAATTTCGTGCACAATTTGAAGTCATACTTCCGCGAAATAAGGTCTAAAAAAAAACACCGTTCATATGCCTACATTTAAGGTCCAGGGACAGACTATTTTCAATAGTACATCCACTAGGTGTTAAACTTAAGCTAAACTAGTGCCCATTAGTGGACGTACACCAAAATGAGCCAAAATTCACTAAGAACCCATTAGTTTGAACTGGACGTGCAATTAATCAAGTCTAACTGTGTCCCCCAAATTCGTGAATATGGCTAGAACGCAGGTAAAGTTGGACGTTCCCCTGATAGCGAAATGAGTAAAGAATGTCGACACTTTATCTTGGTTTTTTCCACAAGACATTCTGTTTTAACTAAGGGTGCACACGGTACGGTTCGGCTCGGTTCTTGCCGAGGCCGAGTACCTGTACCTCCCTAGCCTCGGTTCTCAGATTTTGGACCGGTACCTGTACCTGTGTCCTCGGTTCCGGTACCAATCGGGACAAGTAATGCAATTACCACCACGGTTCCGTACCACTCGGTTCTTTTTCGATTCTCGAGCACAATTTCTTGTTGTACTTCACATCAATAGTAGCAGCTTCATCATCTTCTCAGACCCATGTTCAAATCCATTTAATCTTCTTCCTTCGATTTCATCCATCAAACACATCCATCAATCGAAACCCATTATTTATCAACCCTAATTCTTCGATTGGAATCTCTGAAAACCATGAATTTGAGTTCAATCTCGGCATTACCACAAACCCATTTCCCTTTGCTTTTGAAATCATCAAGAACACCACCAGCAATTTCAAAATCAAACCATACCCATCTTGAATCTATTGCATATCCACTGTCTTATTATCCTGTCAATCCACCACCAACCCTTCTTCTCTATTTCACAGATCCAATTCAAAATCCCATCAACAGACTTCAATCAATTATCTCTTTTCTATAAGTTCCATTCATTCAAAACCCTTGAATCATCCACGACATAAACATACCTAGCTTCTTCTTTTACGTCTCTAAATCACACCATTAAAATCCCTTATACCATTTCGATCTGCTTCTGCTCTCATATTTCACTTTGAACAATCGTCCCTAACTAATTATTTTATATACACCATCAGATTAAATCTCTAAATCTAACGGCTACTACTAATCGGTACAGATGGTACGGTTCGGCACGGGATTAGGTCAGGACCGTGTACATGTACCTCCCTAACCTCGGTTCCTATTTTTTGGACCGGTACATGTACCCCGTTCCTCGGTTCGGTACAAAACCAGGTACGGTTCCACCGGTTCCGGGACGGTCCGGCTCGGTTCCTGTGCACCCTTAGTTTTAACAAGATATTGAGATTAAATGATATTTGGTTATTTTAGTAAAGGTGATTAAAATGATTTTGGATGATTTTTAATAATTGGAAATAATAATGATTCATTTGGTTAGAATATCTAGGTTTTTAATAAGAGCCATCGGATTTAGGTCATTTTAATCCTAAGGTAATTGTTGATGGAAGAAAGCTATAAATAAGGTGTCATTTTTAGAGTATAGGGGGGAAAAAGATTCTAGTGAGACCCACGGAGAAAAACAAAAGAAATTTTTAATGGAGAAATAGGAGAAGGATAGAATTCTTAGAGAACGGTTGGTGTTGGATTGTCCTTAGATCGAGTTCGCGGAAGTACTCATCCCTTGTTGATCAATCCCAATCTAAGTGACATCAAAATCTCTACGTTGCGGAAACAGGTAACACTGAAAACTTAATCTCGTTGTGTGAATAAGATGATGGCTTTGCATAAATGTTGATGAAAAAAAGGTCCTTCGTTTTCTTCTGTTTTGAAAGCATAATTACTTGGAATTTACTATTGCTTTATATTGAGATCATAAGCTTGAATATACATACATAGTGAACCATTACATCCTGTTCAATTTTCATCATACGCTGAATCTGTTTTCGGTGTCGACTGTTCTATGGTGTGATTGGGTTTGTCTTGTCATACTAACTTTTCTACTTTTCTAGTCCTTTTTATTAGAAGCATTAAGAGTTGAGGTCTTCATGGTCTGTAGTCTCATGCTTTACATCTTAGTCCTACATAGGTCATGATTTCATGTTGTTTGCATCTAGAGTTAGCTATGTCATGTCATGGTCTTTATCCAACCGTCCAAAGCATTGTATAAGCTATCTATCTATCTATCTATCTATGTTATCGCATGCATCTTGCATATTAGTATCATATATGCATCAGTATATTCATATTCCATGACTAGGAAGCTCATGCATGGAAGTTTGGTAAGACTATGTATATTGATTTATTAGCCCTAGGTAATGTTTGGTCCAATTCCATATCACGTGTCTACCTCCTCTTTGTTAAGTGTCAATGCATGTTTCACAGGTCGATGAGTGAAGTTAATAATAATAATAATTGTTTGGTTGATACGTTTTGGTGCCTAGTACTTTGAATAATAATAATAATTTTCCATAATAACAATAATAATAATTTTTGGTGATAATAATAATAATTTTGGTAATAATTTGATAATAATAATAATTTTCCCTGCCAAATCTCTGTAAATTTATGTATACTTTCGTTTCTTAATAAAAGCCTCAGTGGCACCTTTCGTAATAATAATAATTTCGATATTTTTTGGTGATAATAATAATTCTCTCGATTTGACCGGGTTCTGTTTCCATTTTACAGGATTTGGTGCGTTGTTCATTAGATTAATAATTTAATTAGCTTTCATAATTTTATGTATTTATTTCATTATTTGTTATTGCGAGTTAGAACCCAAAAATCCCAAATATAAAGTAGAGGCCAAGTTTCGGCTTGGACGGGCTGGGTGCCTCACACCTTCCCAGCTCGTATTTTGATTCCCGTACTGAATCTCTGATAATTGGACCAGTGTTACCTTTTGGGTCCCAACTCCCTAAGTTGGGTGGCGGCTTCGATAAAATAATAATTTCCTTGCGTGATTCCCATTTTGGATATTTTAGAGATCCTAACCGATTTCGACGGTATCTACAACCACATCAACTATAGGATGGGTTTCTAACAACTGAACTTCCTTATGGACATCACTAGGTTCAGGAAAACGTGTATGAAGATAATCTTGTAAAATGGTTGAGGCACATATGTCAAGTCCCAAGTGAGGGACTTTTCTAAGAGTAAAAGCACATGGAGAATGATAATCACCCCCAAACTTAGAGTTTTCAGTGTCTCTAGAAAGACTAGTCACAACTTCCCTAATTTCAAGGTTATCAAATTCCTGAAAATGGTCAATTGATTCTTCTAAGTCAGGTTCATCCTCACTAATCTCTACGAGTTCATCTTCTTTGTCTAAGACTAATGTTTCTAAATCGCTAGACTCTAAAACAATATTCTCAGAAAAAAAAACTCGTTCCTCTAAACCATTATTAGCTTCGTAATCAAAAGGGAATACTACATAGTCTAAAACGGTGGTATCTCTAGTCAAATCCTCGTCCTTTTGAATAGGTGAATAATTATTAAAATTATTTGGATTTGAACTAGAAACATTATCATTATTAATCTCAATTGGAGTAACAATTTCCTGATCACTATGCATACTTATATCAAATTCTTCATCAACACTATCCTCATCATAATCATCATTATAATAATATGAAAATGGAACCTCATCTGCACAAGTAGTGTTACCAATTATATCCTCGTTATCTTGATAAAAATTATCCTCATTTTCACTGGTAATATTGGAAAGAATGTATTCACTACAAGAAAATTGGGCTTTAGCGACTACTCTCATTTAGTGGGTAGAAGGCCGTTTTTAGCGAGTGGAGCTCTGTAGCAACTAGTATGGCAACAGATACGCTCTGTGACTAAAGCTTGCTTTGCTAAAGACCTGGACCAACCATGCTGCTGGTAGAGATATCTTTCAACTAGAATAGACGACGAAAGTTTTAGTCGACACAAATTTCCAGTAACTACTGTCTGTTGTTGGTATAACCATAAACATTTGTTGCTGAAACATTTAACCCGCAGATTTGTTTGTTGTTGAAGCCTATTAAATCGTTGGTAGAGGTGATCAATTATAAACACTGTGAGCCGCTGAAGGGTTCAACTTATTCGGTTTGAGTTGGTGAAGGTGTTTGATGTCGTTGGATAAGTATTTTTACCACCCAATGTTTTGACAGTCATGAGTTTTATCCATTATAATACAGTCGGTAAAGGATTTTAACCACAAAATAGTTGGCTGGTTAAGATGTTAGTGTGACGTTGGTAAAGAAATCAACCAACATCATATCAGGTCATTGACGTTCACTCGGTGAAGGCGCTCCGCCAACTGCAAATTTGAGCTGCTAAATTTTAATTTTCAAAATAATATCAAATTTTTTTAATATTGAAAATATCCAAACCATGGAACTACAAAATCCATACACATCTTTTGGTAAACCAGAGAAACTTAGAACATATTCATGTGCTCACATCCTAAATCACACTAGATGAAAAATAAAACTAACTAGAATATTAAAGACACCCGAGGACACACAAGAGCTAGGATGTCATTGAAGGATTGGTAGCAGCTCAGAGACAGGATCCGGGTAGGCATGTGTTTGACAGTCCCTCTATTTTGTTGGCATATATATATGTTCAATTTAGTAGGCCTTGAGTGTCTCTGCAATTGAAATAACAGTAACAATGATCAGACTACGCTATGACGTTACATCCACTTATAAAATAATTCTAAAGATAAGATCTTAGGGGAAAAAAAAAGAGTAGTTGGTAAGCAAAACTCGTGGAAAATATGTCTATTAATATGACAAAATATAAGATCTTAAAATCAAATACAACCTAAATTAACACAAATAAACGAAAATTCTTATATTTCAATATTTTGTAATCTAATCAAAAACACAAAAACCCATAATTAAAATGAAAAATTGAGGAAAATAAGTGTATACAAGAACAGGTCTGACTAGACAAAAGAGATTGAAAGAGAAAGAAAAAACACACCTGGTAATGTTATTAGTGCCATACAGATCCAATTAGGGATGAGTCTACTTAGTCTCGTCTTTTTACCGAGCTTCTTCTACAAAGCTAAGATTTTAAAAACAGTGCAATTGGTTAAGCCTAAACAAACAAACTCACCAAGAAGTGTAATACATGGTATAACACATGCAGGAACTGTAATACACGTTACACAGAAAAATAGAGGAGTTGCAGCCTATGATACAACTAGGTGGCTGCAAACAGCAGGAGAGAGATGATGTAGTTTCAGTTTTACTTTCCAGACTTACCTTCTCCCTTAATCCAGGAAGTTGTAACTGCAATAAGATTCCAAAGAAGGAACACTACCAATCCTGCATATAATTTGAAGTTGTAAGTCAGCAAATACTTTCTATCTGAGCCACAGATGCAGCCTTTGTAGATGGATTGGTATTTCATTTGCAATATCATGATGAATTATGGGGGAAAATGGCGTCCAGTTTTTCTCCTCTACGACAATTCCAGCTGCAAAACGTAAGGAAAGATCTCAGTGAAATAGATAAACAACAACACCAGCCCCACTTTTGTAGTATGAAGCAATAACTAAATCATGATACTAATCTCTTTGAATGCCAATCTAAAAACAAAATCTGCACTACAACCGGAAGAAACGCCCAAACATGATACTAATCTTACAAAAAAAAAAAAAATCAAACAAATCTGAGAGTTACCTTCCCAAAGAAAATAAAGTGATTATACCTCAACATCTTCCATGAATCAGGAAATACGCTGTCAACACACAAATACAATTGATAATTAAAACCAACAAATAAACAATAGGAAAACGGAAGCAAAACAGAAATGGGGATTTTTTTTCCAAGCTTTTAAAGACACCACCAACCCAGGAAGTGAGGTCGATGTTTTGATACTTTAGTACTTAGTACCAAGTAGGATCTCATCCTACTTCACCTGACAGGAGCACTTCAAGCTTAACGTGCGATGCACTTTGAAAAATATTGAAGAACAACTACATATTAACTATAAAAATGAGTATTCTAATGACTATGTCGATAGTCATGGTTATATTCATAATTACTTGAAAATAAAGTAACTTGCTTGGTTATATATTGGAAGCTAAACGCCGAAAGTCAGATAAAAAGCAACTTACAATGGTGAATATCGACGCATTGTGAGCATACTACAATGTGCTTCACTTTTATCTTTGGGAAGTGAAGATATCTTCGCCATTAGAGGAAATATTTTGAATTAGTTAAATGTTCCCTGTCGCCTTACTCCTTTTGGCACCATAGTCGCATACGACAGCTTGAATGTACTTGGAGTATGACATAAACTTAAAGATTGAAAATTTAAAATCAAACTGACAGGTTCATCCCTGCTCATGTTTTGAGTCAAGAGTATAGAAGCAATATCCTCACCAGAAAACATCCAGAATCAAACAATGCAATGTGAGAACCCGCAGAATACACATTATAACAATATGATTTAATTGAACTAAGCCTACCTGGCTACAAAAATATATGTACCTGCAAACAAATCAAAGGGTATGAAAGATGAAAATTGAAATATGCGTTTACTACCAAAAACTACCTGTGCTAGCTGTAATATAGATATGATGCCATTGTTGATTAACTTGGGATTTTGGTTCAGATATTAACACCATCCTATGCAAATGATGGGTCTTCAATCTGCAACAAACATCTCAAAAATATAAACAAACAAAATCGTGTGCTTTAACACTCGAAACATATCCATCTCGTTCATTTCAATCTCGTCTCTGAAGTCATCCATGTCCTACAAAATATAACTGGAAACTAATCAAAAAATGCAAAACCATCGATTTCACTAACTGACTACAGATGGGATGTTAATTTAAAATGCAAACACTAGCAATGCTTTTTTGTCGGACCAACTTAACAAACATTTAAAATGCAAAAGTCGGAAACATCTAAAGATGTCCTCATATGAAACGTTGATAAACATGAATCTAAACAAATTATATGTGATTATAAATCATAATCTTTCTTTCTTTAGAGAATGAAAACTTCAAATTATAGAACATGGATGCACGGGCAATTGAAGGACAAAACTATTTGAAATCAACATTGGAAAACTAAAATGATGATGATTAAACGCATGTACCTACAGGATGCAATATACCAAATGTTTTAAGAAGAACGATGCATCCAATTGTACTGCACATAACTGAAAATTTTGATAAAACCCACAAAATTAATAGTCCAAATGAATTTAAAATCTTAATTAAAACTAAATTGGATGAAACCGAAACCTTGTTGGTATGAAAGGATAAAAATTCTGAAGACCGTGGATTTATCAGGATGCGTGATAGATTGTTGATAGTAGTCTTCAAACTCCTTCCTTCCCTTTACTCAACTAAAAACTTAAAAATAAAAAACCCAAGCTTTTAATCAGAAGCACAAATTTCAATAAACAAATTTTAAATCATTAAATCAAAGATTAGTTTAATAAGTTTGCTTCATAGGTAAAGATAGAGAATTACCTCTTGGGACTTTGGATATATCGATTTGGCAATCTTTGATGAGATTGAAATCCTTATACCATCTTCGTGCGCACCGAAAACAAAATACTGTGAATAAGATTTTATGACAACCAAAAAATACTGTGAACAAAATACCATCCGTATATCATAAATGACGCATAGGAAATATAAAAACCAAAATCAAAACAAAAATAGCGAATCACAACCAAAAAAATAGAGATTAAGTGACAAAAGCAAAAGGGATCGAAAAGAAGAAAAGTGGAAGAGTTAACTCTAGTTCAGATGTCAAAAACTTAGAGAGAAATCAATCAAGATGAAGGAAATCAAAAAACATAAATGGGTCTTTTGGATTGGGGGTTTTCGATCTTGTTTGAGAGTGACCAGAAAGAGAAATAAAAACAAGACCTAATTAAAACTAGCTCAAAGGTAAACCCCGGGAAATGATTTACAGGACACAAAGAGCTGCAGATCGGAGACGATCCATACGTATAATCCGAAGACTCTGATGCTGGTGTGATTTGCCAATAGATACGAGATGAGAAAAGGTAGTATGTCTTGATCTTCTTTCATCAACAGATCCCAATCCATACTAACAGTTACAAGCGAAATTCCAAACAAAGACAACCAAAAAATTGCAGACAAGATCCAAAAGATAAAATAGACTGAACTTAAAGCATCAAGAACAAAACAGGGAAGGGTTTTCATTAGAAATGGTTAGAGATAAGAGAGAGAAAGGGTTAGAACGAAATGAAGGTGAAGGAAGCGGCGGAGATCGAAGTGTTTAGCAAAACAAAGTTTTGTGGTTGTGATAGAAAATGAAGTGGATAAGGATAAGGATATCCACTCCACACGAGTGAGGATGAGGGCTTACCCCAAAAAAAATTGTATTGAATTTTTGGACATTGGATAAGCACGCAGATTTACCAAAAAAATTGAACGGTGAAGATTTTGTCCGAAATTGTCATACGGATTGGGAAAGTGTGTTTCTTTTTGTGCTAAAATGAACTCCTATACTCGGTTTGTTTATCAACCTTCGATACGAAAAAACTTCAAAGAATATTATGTAAATTAGATATTATTATCAACCATCGACTATAAATAAATTTGAATATATACACAAGAATGAATTAAAAAAAATAATAAAAGAGCAGCGTTCTGGTAAGATTGAAGCTAGGTTATTGCCTCCTTCTTCTTGATTCTGAAAACTCAAGATTTGGTTATGAACTAGATCGAGAGTAATAACTCTACTTCGATTTAGTGTGTTAGGGTTCAGTAGAAAGAAAAGAAGATGGGGTGAGCATGTTAGGTTTCAGTCGAATGAGGGGGGAGATGGGGTGAGGGAGGCGGATAAAGATTAAGATTTAGTTTTCTGATTTTAGTTTTCATTTTCTCTATCTTATAAAAATAAATAGAAACCTATTGTTACAGTGCAGTAGAGCTGGACGACTAGTGTCTTCAACACCCACCTGATTGGTTTCAGAAGATCAAATGGTTAATTTCTTACCACGTATCACAAACAAGTTCATCAAACGACTCTCCTTGTTTTAAATTAGATTCCAGTCCCTCATAGGTTCAAAGAATACTAGAGTCGGATGAACTGAGGATGAAATATATCATAATTGAACATCACAGGTTCAAATATTACTAGAGTTAGACCTGAGTTTCTCTTTCGGATGAACTGGAGACGAAATATATAAGAATTGAACATGACAGGTTCAAATATTACTAGAGTTAGACCTGAGTTTGTCTTTCGGATGAACTGAGGACGAAATATATCAGAATTGAACATCACCGATTCAAATATTACTACTGTTAGACTGAGTTTCGCATTCGGATGAACTGAGGACGAAATATATTAGAATTGAACATCACCGGTTAAAATATTACCACAGTTAGACCCGAGTTTCTCTTTCAGATGAACTAAGGATGAAATATATCAGAAAATCCTGGTTTTGGTGTAGTAAAGTAAGGTGATGCATTTATATCATTACGATGCTCTAGCGATAAACTCGCCAAGACAAATTTTGTTTCAAAGAAGAAACTTTTCAAACGATACGATGCTCTAGCGATAAACTCGCCAAGACAAATTTTGTTTCAAAAGATGAAACTTTTCAATCGATACGATGCTCTAGCGATAAACTCGCCTATACAAATTGCATCATCTTTGAGTATTTAATTAATAAACCATGAAACTTGGTAGTTATCATATCTTGGTGGATGAAAGCTACTAACCACACCAACAAACTAATGTCTTGGTACAAGTGTCTACGAAAAGATTGAATTGGTGGCTACACATAGTGTCTTGAAGTATTTACCTTCTAGTGTACTTTGTAGTTTTCAAACTCTCGTGGCTGAAAGATACTAACAACGCCAAAAATTTGATGGTTGGTTGAGGTGTCTACCAACAAGTTATTTCGTGGGTAAGATGAGTGGCAAAAGATATTTACCTTTTAGGGTACGTTTTGGTTGCCCAAACATGATGGTTGGAGGCTAATAACAACAAATACGATATTTCAGTTGTGGAGTTATTCATGCTAAAGCCTTCCACCCACTATCGTTGCTGAAAAACTGGTGGTTAGACATTTCCGCCCACGGTAGTTGTTTTTAGTTACAAACAATTGTTGCTGAAGAATTCCACCAACTGTAGTTGGTAAGAAAATAGTCGCTAAAGCCAAGTTTTCTTGTAGTGATTGGCAATTATGTGTAATTCGAGCAATTCTTTCTTCCATCTCTAACTCAAGCCTACGTGTTGACTCATCAAACTCACGTGTTGACTCAGTTAACTTACATGTTGACTCAGCTAACTTCCCGAGGTTGTCTTCTAAAGAAGGTTCACTTATTGTTACAGTTCTTTCATCCATAACTAAGTCATTTGTGTCCGCCAACTTATGTGTCGACTCAAGTAACTTACACGTTGACTCAAGTATCTGACGTGCTTCATCTAGAGCAGATAAATTATAGGAATTTTTCTCGTATGACTGGTACACATGTGGGTAATAATTGGGTTCACCATGGTAAGACCCATATCCTTCAAAAGGATGGCGTTCCCAACCACTATTCACGCTATAGTCATAATAAGGATAATTTCCATGTTTAAAATCAGTCGGGTATTCACTGTACTGGCTATTATAACACCAATTCGACATACTTTTGTGTACGTGCAAATGCAGGGTGGACTAAAATGGGTAGGCTCAGTTTACCTTTAGCAAAATATACATACAGTCAAAGACTGGTCAAAGGTACAAGGCTAAGGCTTGTGGTGTTTCGGATGATAACGCCCAAAGGGTTCACCGTACTAAACCATTGGTTTTCCTAATTATCGGTGTCTGACGATGCAATTGGTGTGTGCACGTGTTTTATCACAAAAGAATAACCCACTGACAAGGGATTCGTGGGTGGAAATAATTTTACCTCCCATACCAGACG
This sequence comes from Papaver bracteatum, assembly GCA_023529315.1. Lineage (NCBI taxonomy): Eukaryota > Viridiplantae > Streptophyta > Magnoliopsida > Ranunculales > Papaveraceae > Papaver > Papaver bracteatum. The sequence continues at coordinate 113,686 of JAJJWX010002747.1, read as the reverse complement.
GGCAACGAATCGGTTGTAGTCGACTTAGGCCACCGACTCCTATGTCAGTGTACGAACCTGAGGGGCTGAGACAGTATCGTAACTGTCGTCCTTCCCTGCAACAGTTTTATATTTAATCTTAACCCTTCCTTGGGGTTTTAAAAATAATGTCCAAGTCCAAAAATAAAAATGTCCAAAAAGGAAAAGAAAAATTACAAAAATAAAACTCTATTTACAGTTTCTAAAAATAAAACAAAATAACTATATACAAAATCTTCTTCTTCACTCCTTTCAGATTCCTCTTTTCTTTCTTTCTTTGGCGATGCTTTCCTTTTATAGCACTTTTTCTTTCCTTTTAGCTTCACTCCAAATCTGAAAAGAATCGAAAAATACCAAAACGCATAAAAAAGAACAAAAAATAAATAAATAAATAAACCTAAAACAAATCTAAATAGAAGTCCGCGTCGACGGCGCCAAAAATTGATGTAGTTTTTCAAGTGATAAGTAAAAGTTCGTTCAAAGCCTTGTAAAAATTGATTTTATACTCATATACAAAAGTTTGTCACAATTATCGAGAGGTACTGGGACTTAGGATTTCACCACTAATCATATTCAATTGGTTCATATAATGATTCATAACAGTTCTAGCTCTTTTATTGACTCGTTTCTTTGCCAAACATATATTTTGTAAAATATTAATTGTAGATCACAAGTATGATGCATCAAAAGCTTTAAGTCTAAGCACACATCATCAAACGAAGTCACAACTAATTAATAAAAATCATACATCGATTAAAAACAATGCAAAAGTAATAGAGAATCGATTATAGTTACCAATTAATTGTGAAACATGGCTTCCTCCATTGTCCCAGTGATGGGGTTTAGCTCATCATACTCAAAACACACTCATAAGATAGAAACATGGCTCAAAAGGTGTTTTTATTGAAGAGAAGTAATAATACAACGAGACTGCAACACTTACTGATCGTTACAGAAGATACCGTTACAAAAGAATAAGACTTCAGAAAGAACGATAGTTTACTATTGCAGCAGAATCCGCGTCTGTCTCTATTGGTCCAATGTTCTTCGTATTAGGGTTCTTGAGAACGACACTTCTGATATGTCGTCTGCAACTCTTCTTCTTCTTCTCTGCTGCTGCTGCAACTTCTCTTTCAACTTGATTCTTAACTCTGCAACGTACCAACAGACCCCCAAACTCTCTACTCACCCTATGGGACTCTAACTAACACATTTTATACCAAACATGCCGATTAATTCAAGGAAATCTCGTCTTTTCTTTTTCTCTAAGTCACGGAAATATCTCCCTGTTTTCTTCTTCTACGCGTCATTTAGTCAAATCCGACATCCCGGAATCTCTAAAGGATATCACCAAATCAACATAGAGTAATCTTTCCTATTATTTCCACGTAACTTCCTTTTCCAACTCACGAAACTCCCAAAGACAAACCGTGAATAATTTATTTCTCTGTTCTATCCTGATAAATATGGAAACTCCCTTTTTACACGCAACCAACTTCTTTACCAACCCTGTTATGTCCAAACAGGGTTATCCTAATTCAATCCCATGAAAAACTCTGGCTAAATCTCTCTCGAATTCTTCCAAAAATAACTTGAACAACCATACTAACTTCACTTCCCTGTTTTGCTTCAAATCGATATCTAGCCAATTTCAGCCCAAATAAACATCCATACCAGCATTGTATTTGCCAAAACAGGTCTATCCCATGAAAATCAGCCATTCAATCTTCTTGAAACTGGTCTAAATCATCAACTTCGCCATAAAAGTTCATTTCTCCAAAAACACCTACAAAAACATAAAATAATCAAATAAGTACAAAATTGAGCACTAACAATACATAAAATTGAGATCAAATAGACACATAAATGCGTCTATCATGAACACCAGTCACTCAACCTACAACGTTCCATGGCTCCAGCACTTTAGGTGAAGCCAACTCCATGGATCCAGCACTCCGGGTCAAGCCAACTCTTCATGGCTCCAGCCCGTGGTCAAGCTAACTCACCATGGCTCCATCACTTTATGTTTAAGTTAGCGTCAACGCTCCATCATTCCGTGATCTAGCCAGCAAGCCTTCCAAGTGTTATTTCCACCGTTCCACAAACTGAAGCCATCAGCGCCACCATCACCATTTGGTAGCCAAAGTTCCAGCGCCACCATCACCATTTGGTAGCCAAAGTTCCAGCGCCTTCATTGCCATTTGTTAGCCAAAGTTCCAGCGCCATATTCTCACCATTCCACAAACTGAAGCCAGTTTCACCATTCCACAGACTGAAGCCAGTTCCACTATTCCATGGACTGAAGCCAGTTTCACCAATTTCCACCATCCCGCGGACTGAAGCTAGTTTCCACGACTGAAGCCAATTTCCACCATTCCGCGGACTGAAGCCAATTTCCACCATTCTGCAGACTGAAGCTAGTTTCCACCAATCCAAGCTAAGCTTCATATACGCACGCTCCATGATCTAGCCAGCCAGCGCAATCTACGCACGCTCCGTGATCTAGCCAGCTAGCGCCCGTTCCACAGACCAAATTACAGTGCCATCTCTGCCGATCAGTAGCCAAAGTTGCAGCGCTGATGCCTCTTTGTCAACACATAGAATTCAATCGATTACCCTGACTAATTTGCAAAGATTAGGGTTTTGCGCCTTGCGCAGTATATCAGACCTTGCTTGTCGAAATTAATCCTACGCAAACTAGGTAATTAATCCTCCATGGATTAGTAGGCTAAAAATCTTTCCCAGAATCAGAAAACAAGGAGCTGCACGATAGGAGCAACAACAAAGGGAGGCATGGCCATGCCTTAAGCTAGTCGACGCTATTTTCCATTGGCCACACCCCATCCTGAACCGGCCATATTTCCCTCAACCAATCAGGTCGCCTTAAACTCGCCAAACGTACATAAATTGTGGCTGGGCCCATACTTGTCGGCCCCACTTCCCATCGACCAATTAGGTCGCTCTAAAGCCACCACACTCACACTAGAAGTGTAGCCACGCCATGCTTGGATGGCCCTATATTTTTCTACCAATCAGGTCCCTACAAACCTGCCACACTCACATCAGAAATGTGGCCACTCATGTTTGGCCGACTCTTTCTCTTGTTTGACCAATCACGTTGCTCAAAACCTGCCGCAGTATTAAAAAAGAGAAGCAAAGTCGCGCCAATACCAAATTAGCTTTCCCAAAGTTGCGCCAATGCGCCAATTGGCATGCCAAACGTGCATACCCAACATGCCGACATGCTACTTTACTACAGAAACATGTTGAACATGATAACTGACCATAAATAGTGCACGAACGTGCCAACCCACCTTCTGTTGGTGGCCAACACCATAATAGACTTCAATATGGTTAACCTAACCAGAAACACGACCTTGCATGGTCAAAACCCTAATTTTCGGTAGTGGTGCAAATTATGCCACTTTGGGTCCCACAACATGCCACGAACTGTACAGGAGCCAGGAAACCCTAATAATGGCACCATGACATGACCACCCATGGAAATCTTGCTCATGTGGTCATTTCCACATGATGGCGTGGCTATGGCACCATTTGCACGAAACATCAATGTGCAATGGCCACATGCCACATGCCGCACGCCGTTTGCGCTAATTAGGGTTTTGGTACACCAAACCCTAATTTAGGTAAGGTTGCTACGCCAACCAAGCCAAGTAATGTTTCCCAGAGCATTGGGATTTATGTGGAAACATGGCCAATGTTGCCACGCCAATGTGTCAAAGTCTAGCGGCCATGGCTACGCCAGACACTACTTCGTGCCACTGGCATGTGCTAATTATGCCAGCCACACCACCATCATGTCGTACGTGCTAAATAGGGTTGTGATACGCCAATTCATAATTTAGCCAAAAGTTACCATGTCAACTGAGTTCGGTGACTCTCCTAAGTCCTTAAGATTAACTTAGCAACATGGCCAATGTTATCGAAATCATATTTAGGTCTAACACCAATACGCCACAACAGTTGCCACGGCTATGCCAATGGCATGCCACAGTGCCATGGCGCCACTTTTCTATACAACAATATATGTCCATAATCAATGGCCATCCTTCCTTATAAGATGCAATCTCAGCCATCCAAGTTCTCCACCGAACTGACAGATTTGTGGAAAGTTTTAGGCGACCAGCCGCCTAAATCTCGTGGCCATGGATACGCCAGGCGCCACTTATACCACCGTGCCACTGGCATGCACGAGTTATCCTAGTCATGCCGCAGTGCCACTGAAATACACCAAAAATGCCATTGTGCCATTACTAGGCGCCAACAGAAGGTAGCCATAATCAATGGTTACTCTCCCTCATGAGATGCAATCTCAGCCATCCAAGTTCGCCACCGAACTGACGGACTTGTGGTAAGTTTTAGGCGACCAGCCAAGACGTGCCTAATAGTATCACATGTTATTTTCCTGCGGAAAGACTCTCGACTTTGACTTACCACACATAAGAACTTGCTACCCGTTTTCCACGAAAACACTCGAGACATCAAACATGTCACAAACTGGGGGATACTCATCAGGGTATTAGTATGGCAGTTTACAGCGTGCGGCATGCAATGCACCTGTTATAAGAAAGTGTCATGAAGCGGGACAATTAGTGGCGACAAGAAGTAACGGGTATAAACAAATCCACTTCCTTCATCATGGAAGCATGAGTTTCTGAAGGTTATACGTTACTCCATTCTTCCACCACTCAATCTTTTTCACTTCCTACAAGACCAGGGTACGTTTCAATATGACTTATATAAATAGGCTTCACCTATTTCCACCAAACAATAAGTTTTTTGGTCGGCAACAACACAGTATCCAGAAATCACCAAGAACTGATAGATTTTCACTTTGCAAGCCAGTTCTACTTTCTGATACAAGTCATAAAACAAGCCACATCTTCAGAATCAACCATTCTGGTATCAACACTTTCTTTGCTTTCCTCCCTAAGACCAACCCTTCTCCTTCACTTTGTAACCGAAGCAAGCCTGGAATGACTATTTCTTGGTTTAGGCCAGGATTGTACAGATTGATCTCTCGAATCAAAATTACTTCCATGCAGTGCATTGTTTAGGGTTTAGATTCGTTTCTCATCCACACACCCAAAATTACCAAAATCAGCAGAAATAGTTTTCACCCACAAAAAAATGTGTAAAACCCAATAAAAAAAGAACTTTAGAATAATTTTCTAGCATTGATAATAAATATATTTTTGACTGAGACATTTAACCAATAGAAAAAAGAACCATGTTTTCACCCATAAAAAATATACAATTCTTAGGAACAGTTGAGAATTCTTGGTGAATATCATGACTGTCTCTTCATCAAATATTAATGCCATGAATAGGTTAATCAAAATCTGCAACACAAACAAAAATAAGAGAAACTCAAAGAAAAAGAAGAGAAAAAAACCTTGATCGTTTTTTTTTAATCGACAACATAAGTAAAAAGAAGAGAAACTAAAAAAGGTGGGCTGGAGAAAACATTTCGCAGGCATACAGTGTCATGTAAGTTTCAAGATACTTTATTTTTAATTTTCCAGTAATACTTTAAAAAACCAACAATATGTAACATTTATAATGAACAATGGTCGTGAAATTTTTACAGACCGTTACTATTTGATGTGTCTCAGCTAAGGAAAAGCCAATGGATCGCAGTGACAGTTCATAAACTCAGACAAACCAAAAGTCCAAGTTGAGAAAATAAAGTCAGGAAAAATCAAATAAGAAACCGCGTCGACGACACATATAAATGACCAATGAGGCATACAAACACGTTGAACCCGTGAACCGATATGAAATAAAACGGATGGTTCTCCTACCAGAATTTAGCATGGGGCACCCATTGGGGCGGTCTAAGTCTAAAGGTGACAAGGGGATAACATAACTTATCGAGGCTGCTGAAGAATATCGCGAGGAAATAATTGAGATGACAGTATCCAAGAGAGAATATCAATGTTCCTTTGAGGAGGAATATGAAGGAAAATCCATACATCATCTGTATATGTAACTATCGATGATTCAGGAAGAGAATGAGAGAATGGAAAGGACTTGGGATCATACCGAAATGGAATCACCAGAGCATACGGATAACAAACACAAGACGGTAGTCCCAGCGATTGAGGAAGAATATCCGGGAGGATGTAATTATATTTACTGCTCATCAGATGAAGATTCAGCATAATAGTGTTAACACAACACAAACCAGTATCACAGACTATCAATCTATAGGATCAGAAATAAATTCATTACTTAAGGGAAAAATAAAACGGAATGTTTATAAAAATTTACTATTTTAAGTCTAAAGAATATCGTGAGGAATTATTAAACTATTATTCAAGTGTGACCGAATATATTAAATCATAAAGTGTGTGGTAATCATAAAGATCTTTTTTTTAATGTAAAAAGGATTTATATTAATCAAGAAATATAATACAAAAGCTTTATGAGCTTATTTTTATCAAAAACATTGGAAATAACGCTAGATTTTAAAACCCTATACTGAATACGGGAGAACCTGTACTGAAGATGCTTTATTCAAGCTTCTTTTGCAATGTAGTCTGCTGCGGGGTTATATTTCCTGTTTATATATTGTACCTAGGCTTGCAGAAGTTTTTCTAGTATTGATCTCACTTCTTGTATGGTATTATCCACGCTCCAAGGAGAACCTTTGAAAGACTTGTTGATTGTCTCCGCCAGAGTTTTGCAGTCCGTTTCCATTGAGACAGTGGATAATATATTTTACTTAACCAAAAATACGCATTTAGCAAGGCTTTTATTTTGCATGAAAGGCTGATGAAGCCCATTCCGAACCATCTTCAATATACATGAAAGTTTCGTTGTCCATAGAATATACATTAAGATCATTATAACCAAAAAATTATTCCGTCACATGTTGTGCCGTTTCTAGCCAACATTTATAGCACTAATAGATATGATATTCAATTGATTCTTCATACGAAAAATAATGCTTTTCTAACTAGTGACAGTACATAACAGTATGTACTTGTAGTATGAACTTTGTAATAAGGTCTTAGTCTGTAAAGTATCTTCTATGTGTCTTTACTTTGTGTGACTTTAGTTCTTTGTGTCCGTACAGGTTGAGTGCTATCATGATAGCATGTATTTTGTACACTCTCTGTATAAGAATAATTTTCTCTCTTCTTTGTCTGTTAATTAATGAGAAAGTGTTTTGTGTTTTGATTCTAATTCAATTATGGTATCATATGGAGAAACAGAGTTTCTCTGGTAGGATCTTGGTCACCATTTTCCGCTTTTCAACAGGTCTCTTCAAGATTTCTATTATTTGCAAATCTTAGGTTTTATTGTTCTTCATCTTTATCTTATTGATCTTTCTCTCGATCTAGAGTGTTATATTTTTCAGATCTATTTCTTGATTTGTCTCTTAATTTTGAATAATTCACGAATTTCCATCAAATTATATGGAAAATCTAAATTCTTTTTCTATTTATAAAGTTCAATTGAATCAATTAACCAACATTGTTCATCTTAAACTTAAAGATGATAACTTATTGACATGGAAATCTCTTGTTCTTCCTGTCATTCGAAAATTTAAGATAATGAAATATCTTGATTGTTCTTTCCAATGTCCTGTTCAATTTACCTCTCCAAGAAATGAAATCAATGGAATCTAAAATCCTCTCTACTCAGATTGTATGGATGATGAAGCAACTATCATTTTGTGGCATAATTCAACAATATCAGACTCCGTGTTTGCGTATTTTTTCTTTAGTTTCTTCTTCTTTTGAGCTTTGGAAATGTATTAATGATCGATTCGCCCGTGTATCTTCGGCGCATTCTATTCAATTACGCACCAAACTTATCTCTATCAAACAAGGTGATAAATTAATTCCTTCTCTTATAAATGAGATTAAACTACTATGAGATCAACTTGCAGCTGGATCTAAAATTTCAGATGATGAATTGGTTGTCGTTACTCTTGGTGATTTATCTACTGAATATGCATCCTTTGCTACATCCATTCATATTATATTTCCTCCTGCATCTATTTTGGAACTTCATAATTTGATTCTAAGTGAGGAATCCATTGTTACTGCAAGATCTAAAGCTTTACATGAAGAATCCACTAATAGAGCTTTTGCTGCTCAATATAGTAATTTTCGTGGTTCTGGTAGAGGCTTTGGCCGTGGATATCAGACAAATAACTTCAGAGGTCGTGGTCGAAATTAATTCTTCTCAAGTAGAAGTTCATCTCAAGGTTTGATATATTCTCCTCCACCTCAATATATCTCTAGACCTACTTCTTCATAACTATCATCAAGAGATCGTATTACTTGTCAAATATGCTTCAAATATAGTCATGATGCTCGTGAATGTTGGAATCGCCTCAACTTTGCTTATCAAGGAAGTGATCCACTAAGAAACATCCAAGTTATGCTTGCTTCTGCAAATATTTTTGGGGAAAATCCATGGTACATGGACTCAGGAGCTACAAATCATTTAACTGGTGATGCTATCAATCTGGATACTTCTACTTCAGCTTATTATCACGGTACTGCAATAGTTACTACAACTAATGATGAAGGTATGTCTATTCTAGGTCATGGTTCTAGTACTTTATCTTTTCCTTCTCAAAATTTCCAGTTAAACAAAATCCTACATATTCCTAAAGCCTCTCATAATCTCATCTCTGTTCATAAGTTTGCTAAAGACAATTCTTGTGCTTTAACCTTTACCTCCAATGATTTTTGCATAAAGGACCAGAAATCAGGGAAGGTTCTCTTCAAATGGCCCAGTGAAAATGAACTTTATCCTATTCATAAGCACATTAATTACAAATCAGCCGTATCCTGTGTTGCTGCTTCATCTGAAGTTTGGCACAAAAGACTAGCCCATCTTTCTTTTGAATCTTTTAGTAAAACTTGTAGGTCAATAAAGCTTGACAATGTTATATCAAATCCTCTTATGTGTAGTGAGTGTTAGTTGGGTAGATCTCATAAGAAACCTTTTCAAATATCAGGTTTTGTTTCATTGTCTCCTTTACAATTGTTACCTTTGATGTTTAGGGTCCTACTCCAGTCCATTCTGTAAATGGTTATAAATTCTATGTCAATATTATTGATGACTTTACAAAATTCTGTTAGGTTTTCCCACTTACTGTAAAATCATATTTCACTTATGTTTTCTTATACTTCAAAATTACTGTTGAAAATCAACTCTCTACTACTATCAAAATCATACAACTGACGGTGGTGGTGAATTTGTGAATAATGAACTTGATTCTTTTCTTTATTCTCATGGAATTCTTCATGAATTCACTTGTCCCCCATACGCCAGAACAAAATGGTATAGCTGAATCCAAACACAAACACCTTTTTGATATTACTAGAACTTTTCTTATCCAAGCTTCTCTTCCTCTTTCTTATTGGTTTGATGCTCTTGCTACTGCTAATTACACTATTTATAGATTACCAACAAAATATTTACAATCCATCTCTCTTTTTGAGAAATTTTATAACGAACAACCTGATTATTTCTAAAAAGCTTTGGTTGTCTTTGTTTTCCATGGCTGAAACCTTATACCTCTAACAAACTTCAACCTAGAAGTACTAAATATATTTTTCTAGGATACAACTCTCAAAGTAAAGGTTACAGGTGTTTGGATCCTATTTCTCACAAAATATACATCTCCATGCATGTTGTTTTCATGAGTATGTTTTTCCTTATTCATTTCTCACTTCCACCACTAATCTTACTTAGGTTCTTTCTCACTTTGATATGCCTATTACACTTCTAGATTCTTCCTATCCTGATACAGCTGTCTCTTCTTCTATCACTTCCTCTATCATATCCACTTCTTCATTCTCTCATTCATCTCCTATTACTCACATCTCTTCAGACATTTCTCATTCCATATCTTATCTTGTTCCATCTCCATTACCTCAGAGAACCATGAACACTAATATACATACTATCACTAATAGAGCTAAGAACCATATCTATAAACCCAAAATTCCTTTCCCTACTAAACATGCTTGATCTGCTGCTTATATTGCTACTATTGAACCTCTTACATCAACTTGCTATTCTCAATCAAAGAAAAATCATGTTTGGTGTGTTGCAATGGATAAAGAACATATTGTTCTTCTCGAAGCTGATACTTGGACAAAAGTTCCACATCATCCTTCGCAAAATCTAGTGGGTTGCAAATGGGTCTATAAGGTGAAACATAATGCATATGGAACTATTGAAAGGTTCAAGGCCATACTTGTTGCTAAGGGTTATCATCAGCTTGAGGGTCTTGATTATAATGATATATTCAGCCCTGTGGTAAAACCAACTACTATAAGAATTGTACTTGCTCTTTTTGTAAATTTTCATTGGGATATCAAACAGCTTGACATTAGCAATGCTTTCTTGCATGGAGATCTTAAGGAATATGTTTATATGGTTCAACCTTCAGGATATGAAGATGCTGAACACCTTGAGAATGTGTGCAAACTCAACAAGTCTTTATATGGTTTGAAGCAAGCCCTAAGGGCATGGTATAAAAAAATTGTTGATGCTTTGATTTCTCTTGACTTCAAACCTTCTCTAGTTGATCCATCCTTATTTGTTTAGAAGTTAGGGTCTAAGCTCACAATTATGCTTGTTTATGTGGATGATATTATCATCACTGGTAATGATGCTTCTCACTGTGACAAGATAGTTACTTATTTGAACATTCTCTTCCCTGTGAAAAATCTTGGTGCACTAATTTTTTTTCTAGGATTACAAGTCACCAGAAACTCCAAATGACTGTTTTTATGTCAAACAAAATATGTCATTAAACTACTTTAGAAATGCAATCTTGTTGGCATCAAACCTTGCACATTTCCTTGTCCTGCAAACTTCAAACTTTCTGCATCAGATGGGGAACCTCTCAACAATCCTACAGAATACAGATTTCTTGTTGGCTCATTGCAATACGTCACATAGACAAGACCTGACATCAGCTATGCAGTTAATCAAAATTTTCAGTTATGCATGATCCAAGTATTGCACATCTTCAAGATGCTAAGAGAGTTCTCAGGTATATCAAAAGCACTCGTGGACATGGTCTTTTATTTTCCAAAGGGTTTAATGCTTTGCAAGGCTTCACTTATGCTGATTGGGCTGGTAACCCAGATTATAGAAGATCAGTTAGTGGCTACTGTATCTTTTTTCGGTGGAAATCCTTTTTCTTAGTCCTCCAAGAAACATACTATTGGGTCTTGAAGTAGTACAGAGGCAAAGTACATATCTCTTGCTTCTACTGTTGCAGAATTTCTTTGGATCTGTCACATTCTCAAGGATCTCTATATTTTTATTCCTGCACCTCCATCAATTGCCTGTGATAATAAAAGCTATATTTCCTTGGATTCAAATCCAGTCTTTCACTGCATGATCAAACATTTAGCTCTGGACTTCCACTGTGTTAGAGAATTGGTTCAACCCGAGACTTTGTAGGTTTTTTATATTTCTACATTACACCAGGCAGCAAATATCTTTATTAAAGGTCTTAGTACACCCAGATTTGAATTTCTAAAGTACAAGCTAAAAGTGCTACAACCACTTCAGCTTGAGGTGGGATACTGATAGTACATAACAGTATGTACTGATAGTATGAAATTTGTAATAAGGTCTTAGTTTTTAAAGTGTCTGCCATGTGTCTTTACTTTGTGTGCCTTTAGTTCTTTGTGCCCGTACAAGTTGAGTGTTGTCATTACAGCCTGTATTTTGTACACTCTCTATATAAGAAGATTTTTCTCTCTTGTTTGTCTGTTAATGAGAAAGTACTTTGTGGTTTGATTATAATTCAATTACTAACCTATTCTCCATCAACTCTTCGTACGTTACGAAGAAATAAAAAAAACATTAACATCTCCATCATTTCTGCTAATCAAACCTTCAAATGCCTGACTATTTAAACCTCAACAGAGGTCTTCCAAAGTGTTTTTGTACGTATGTAAACCGAACTCTGTCAAGGTTCCTATTGGTGGACATGTAAATTTCATTTCAGGATTTTTTTTACAAAAGAATTGATTGCATTGTCGTAGATTTTTGGAGGTTCATGACATATTGGGAGAACTAAGCCAACATCTGTATCAAGTATGTTACCAAGTTTCCTTTGATTTAGATTGTTTGGGGATATATTAGGTCAGTGCTTGAATTTTATATCAATTGTTTGGTGTAAGAACCATTCAACAAAATCTAAATGGTCTGATGTTATGTTTGATATATAAACATGTTTGAATACTATAGAGAGGTGATGTCACACTGTTGCGGCATTACCCTTCCGTTCAAATACTTCGTCACAAGTTTGATTTTTCTTAATTTGAAGATTTTTGTTAAAGGGAGAGCAAAAAAGTGATCCGAGGAGAGCAAAAATCGTTGTCGACTCGTTAACCAGGTCTATTCAATAATTTTATTTGACTCGGACTAGACTACCCTTGTTCACACTCGTCAATTTCACAAGCCCGCAACCGAACCCAATTGTTAAACAGAGAACACCATTACAACTTGACCGAAATCACTTCTCCTCCTGCCTTATCTTCCACTACTTTCAATTCTAGGAACGAAATCACCTTTAAATCCAGAAACAAAAATCAATAAAAAATGAAATATCAATTTATTAATCAACAATCTCTCCCTTTAAGAAAAAATTAAGATTTCGTTAGGCATTTTTTCTCACAAAACAAGTGATTACCCTAAACAAAATAAAAAATAAAAAAAATCTAAACTTAGGGATCATTTTCAGTAATCTCATCTCTACCTTTTCTGTTTTTGTTTTCTCTCTCGCGTCACCGGCATTGCATCTCCGGAAACATGTACCAAACAAAACTAAATAAATCCCATATGAGTATAAACTTTTTAGTAGAGTTAGAAAATCTAATACCAAAAGTCTTCACTATGATCTCCTTTTTGATCACCATCTTTCTGGGTTGTTGTTGATAACAATAAAAATGATTCTCATAGATTTTCCTTTGTATTTTTTTTTTATTTCTCTTGGGCTTATATTAGGCAGAGCTATATGAAAATAAATAAGAGGGGTATTTTTGGTCCGAAAAAAATAAAACTTAACTAGCAAGAGAATTGGCCTTGTTAACGAGTCGACAATGATTTTCGCTCTTGTCAGATCACTTTTTGCTCTCTCTCTAACAAAAATCAATTTGAAGATAGGTGTCAGCGAATACTTACCTAATATATATATTTTTTTTAACCATCCACACACTGCTTAAAGTTGCATAAATGTTCTTAGATTTTTGTTTACCTTTTTATCATCCTCTGTAGTGGTAGGGGTTGTTTTCCAGGTCTCCTTGGTTATGAATCAAAGCTTGGCTAAGTTAATGGCTTAGTTAATACAGATTTTGTGTTGGAACCCTGAGATCAATCTTCTTATCAAACCGATCAGTTATGTGACTACAAAGGATACATGTTTGTTTTGCATTAAGGGCATATTAGTTTGAGCCTAATTTTTTCTTAGCTTCGAAAGAGTTTATGAAGCATTGGGTGATTGTTATTTATGTTTCTTAGCTTATCTTTTGTGTAAAATTGAATGAGTTAGTGTAAATAAAATTTGTATCGAGAAGATAATTGTTTTTCAAATTTTGTAATCGAAGAAGGATTGTTTTGTTTTGGGTTTGGGTTTGGCAAGTAAACATGAGCATTGCGATCTTTCCCATGTCGACGAAGTATAATGGATTCCTATTCGATTTCATAGGGTAGAATTCAGAGTTTTTGGTTTTGAGTTAGATCCTTTCAGTCGTAATTTTTCATTTACATTTGGTTTCTTGGCAGTGATTGGTTATTTCTCTAAGAATGATCTCTCACTTCCTGGTGCATGCATGGCTTGCATATACATATATAGCTGGAGCGGAGCAAAAGTTGATAGTTTAGCCATGGGTTACATATATATTTATGGTAATCCCTACCCACCTATCATTCATTGTCGTAGTGCTTAACTTCCGTGGGTCAAGGTATATTTGTAGATTAATTCTGAATATTAGGTTGGTTATATTTTTTTAGCCTAAACTTAAGTAGTTGCTCTTAATATTGTCTTAGGATTATCAGTTATTTAGGAATGCGCAATTGGGGGATATAAATTTCTATCCCCATCCAATGGTGTCTGCTAAGGGGTGTCTTTTGGGGGCGAAAATATAAAACTATCCTTTAAAAAATAAAAACTAAATCAAACCTAGAATGGGTAGAGTAGCTACTCCCTTTCAAATTCTAAATATTCCCCACTCCCTTTCAAATTCTCTTCTCCTTTTCTCCCGGCTCCTCACTATGAAAAAGTTTTTTTTTTTTTTTTTTTCCGGAAGTGATGAAGACCATGCCGGTAGTGATGAATACCATGCCGATATCTTGTGTCGGAATGGTTGTTAGGATGAATACCATGCCGATATCTAGGGCCGTTATGGTTTTTAGGATGAATACTAAGTCGATATCTAGTGCCAGCATGGTTTTTAGGATAAATACCATGCTGATACCAACATAGCTCAGAAAGTATTTCCCAAAAATTGTTTGTGCTTGCAAGGTCGATATCCAAGTGTACCGTGCCGATTTTAGGACAAAAACATACAAAAAATCTTTCATCGTGCGCCGTCATGCTCGATAATGAACTTTATGTGCCGGCAGTGTACTTACAATTTCAAAATTGGGGAATATTGTGTTTCGGTGTGGTGAAAGTATGAATACCATGCCGATTTGGTCCCTGCCGGCATGGTATTCATACTTTGACCATGCCGGCACTGAGTTTTTTAGGCGTAACAATGGCGGATTCAATGAAAAAAAAATCGAATTTCAATACATTAATACCTATATATTACTAATTGGAGCACTTGTATATTCAACTTGTTTACTCTCCTAGGTTGGTTCTTCACCTAAACCTTCATGATCATAAATATCTTGATTTAATGTTGTTGCATCAACAAATTCAATGATTATGATTTATTCTAATGATTATCAAACTAATCTATTAACTTAGATAATTATAATTAACCATTAAACATAATTAGTGAGGGGTAGATTAGGAATTAGTTAAAATACATGGATAAGGGGTGACTCTGATTTACTATTTAAATCCCGTTTTTTTTTATTTTTCCTATATCCCCAATTAATATAAGTATCACCCAATTGCGCGTTCTTATTTAAGTACGGTTGAAAACGTTAGAAACTTAGTATATAAGAGCAAGTCTTATGGTGGAATCCATCATATTCCAAGTGTGGAAAAATTGTGGAATGTCAAGCCTAGTGTGGCTTCCATGAAAAATCCAAATAGGGTTCCAAGGTTTCGTGGAAGGGTGCGTGGAAGATAAATGAAAACGCTAACTTGATTCGCGTCTAGCGCTATTCAAAATAACGTAATATCTACCGCAAAAAAAAAAAATCGCTAGAAAGAAGCGCGCCAAACGCTAATCAAATTGGCATATCCAGAAATCAGGACCGTACCAAACTGTTAGGCGGCATAGGTGCCTAGGGCCCCCGAATTAAAGGGGCCCCCAAATTTTTTTCTTCCGGTATATATATATATAGGCTACTGTGTATCGCCGGTTGAGTAAAAAAAGAAAAAAGAAACAAAAAAATATGATGGACACACTACAGTTTTGTATAGATCCCAACAAAGAAAAGCCTTATTCGACTAAATCCCAATTAGGGCATTACTTTAAAGGCATATTGTATCAAAATTCAAAATTTTCTAAAGCATGCCATGAGTTATGATATCGATGGGCATGATTTGTATAAGTCCTCAAAAGTAATTTGCCGCAAGAAACTGAAAGGGCCATTGAATTGTTGAATTTCTTGAAAGATATGGAAGGTTGCTACCCAAATTCAGAAATCACATGTAGGACTTTATTGACAATTCCAGTTACAGTTTCCGCTGCAGATAGAATTTTTTCAAAGTTGAAGCTACTCAAAACTTATCTTCGCTCGACAATATCACAAGAAGAAATATTGAATGACTTAGCAATGTTATCTATCAAGGTCGATATGATTAACAACATTGATTGCGATGTCATAATTGACGAGTTTGCATCGAGGAGGCGAGGAAGGTCAATTCTTAGTAGATTAGCTATTTTTTATGTAGTTGTTTTCTTTTGCAAATTTTACGTCAAATTTTGTTTTAAACGATCGTCAAATTTAATTTTTAGGCCCCCATTTTTAGCTTCTCCCTAGCGCTCCTAAATAGTTTGGTACGGCCCTGCTAGAATTATATACCACTTGATTAAATCAATGGCTGTGAGTCAATTGTATGGACGGCTTTTAATAAACCTAACAAACGCAGTAGCTTAGGTGTACCACTTTTCTTCCTTTCTTGTTTGCATAGTAAACACGTGGAAGAATAAGATATTTAGTGATAGTTGACTGTCATGTGTCTGCATAATTATGTATTCAGAGTGCCCCTAGAATAACAGGTGGGTGCCGTGGTAATAGTTTGATAGCTGTTTAGGATAGCCGTTATGATCACGGCATGTGTCCAGTCGTGGTTAGTTAATTTTGGTTAGGGTTATCCAATAAATGTGTAAGAAGAACTCCTGGTGACGGCAAGAAATGAAATAGAACTTGTTTTCTTCCTTCCCTTCTCAGGCTGGTTCTTACCAGATTTCTCTTAATTTTCTCGATTTTGGTCGTTAATTGTCGTGGTAACACAACAATTGGTATCAGAGCCATTTTATCCTCACCATGGGAGGAAGTAATCATCCCACTATCAAAGAGGTGAATGATGATCTCCGTAAATTCTCAGAAAAATTCAGTAAACAGATTGATGACCTTTCCTCACAGAACACCGATCTCGCTGCGCAAGCAAAGTAAAGATATTAAGGAATCTATGCTCTCTAAGGAAGATTTTTTCAAATTTATGGAGGTTTTTTCAGGGAAGAAAGTCGATGAACAAGTAGATCCAGGAGCAGAGCCTTCTCATTCAAATTTTTCTCACAACACTGGTGCGATGTTCAACTATCCGCAAGGCGGCCGTGAACCCAATAATGTCTATCGAATGCCAAAATTAGATTTCCCAAGGTTTGATGGAGAGAACCCAAAAGGGTGGATTCAAAAGTGTGACAGGTACTTCTTACTCAACAATATTGGGGATGAACACCAGAAGGTTACCATGGCGGCTATGCACTTAGATGGGAAGGCTGAGAGATGGCTAACGAACCTCCAAACAACCAGGTCTATTACATCATGGTATGAACTATCCGAACACGCGTGCATCAGGTTCGAAAATCCTGCTAACGACAATATCTTGGGCATATTCAGTAAGCTATCTCAAACTACTACAATAGATGAATATTTTGAGCAATTTGAAAACCTCAAAGCGCTGTTGTTTCGTCAATTTCCTATGCTTACTGAACATTATTATGTTATGAGTTTTATTGGGGGTCTTAAAGATGATATTAATCATGCTGTCAGTATGTTCAATCCCACTACACTAATGAAGGATTTTTCACTTGCTAAGATGCAAGAGCAAACCCTCACCACCCAACAAAATTCAGGGAGAGGCTCAAATAGGTTTTTTCAGTATAATAGGCCAACCAACACTTCAAACTTCTCTCAAAAACCTACTTCCCTCCCACCCTTGCTCCCATTACCATCTATTCCTCCTCAATCTCCTAGACCCACTCCACTTCCCATTCGTCGACTCACCCCTGAACAAATGCAAAAAACGCAAGACTAAAGGGCTGTGTTTTAACTGTGATGAGGTTTATCGTCCATGCCATTTTTGTAAGAAACAACAATTATTCTTGATGGTGGCCACAGAGGAGGAAGCAGAACTGCATACACCAGCAGAGGAAGTTACAGACACTGAGGACACTCCAGCAGTGGAAAGTGATATGGAAATCTCAATTAATGCTCTTATTGGTAACTTCACTGGCGACACCATTAGAATTCCGGGCTTTCTTAACAAACAACAAATTTCTATCCTCATTGATACTGGTAGCACACACAGCTTCATCGACTCAGATTTGGCAAAATCTCTGGGGTGCTGTATTCTTCCAACTCCTCACTTGCTAGTTACTGTGGCAAATGGTGACCATACGATGAGCTCAGGTATTTGTAAATCCTTAACTTGGACAATGCAGGGTTATCAATTCCAAGGGGATTTGAGATTACTGGCTTTAGGTAGCTGTGATGTGGTTCTTGGAGCTGATTGGCTGAGAGGTCTGGGTGACATTATTTTCAATTTATCTACCTTGAGTATATCATTCTTACATCAGGGCACACAAATTACACTAGTTGGGGCTCATAAACCTCCTGCTTTGATGATGATGGGCAGCAAAGGAGTCCAGCAATTTTTCAACAACAATTCTCATGGCATTGTGGGCCATTTGTTCTCTGTTACTGCTGCTAAACCTCCATCACCTACTCCTCCTGTTATTGAGGAAATTCTCATAGATTTTCAAGATGTGTTTTCTGAACCTACTCAACTACCTCCACATAGATCCTTGGATCACTCCATTCCCCTCCAACCAAATTCAACACCTATTAACCAAAGACCATACAAAACTCCTTATGTGCAAAAATATGTTATTGAGCACTTAGTGAAAGAAATGTTGGACTATGGAATAATTCATCCAAGTCATAGTCCTTTTGCCTCTCCAGTTATATTGGTTAAAAAAAAGGACAATAGTCATGATTATGTGTGGATTACAGAAAGCTCAACAGCATCACCATTAAAGATAAATTCCCTATTCCAATCATTGAGGAACTCTTAGATGAATTACATGGTGCTTGTGTCTTCACAAAACTGGATTTACGATCAGGGTATCATCAAATCCGAATCACTTTTCAAGATATATACAAAACAGCTTTCATGACTCATCAGGGACATTATGAGTTCAAGGTTATGCCTTTTGTCCTTACAAATGCTCCTGCAACCTTCCAGGCCTTGATGAATGAGATTTTTCAACCCCATTTGAGGAAATTCATTTTGGTTTTTTTTTGATGACATCTTAGTCTACATCCCTAACTTGGAATCTCATGCACAACATCTACAGATCACTCTTTCACTTCTTAGACAACATCAGTTGTATGCAAAAATCTCTAAATGCTATTTTGCTCAGTCAGAATTGGAGTATCTGGGTCATATTATAACTGCAAAAGGAGTGGCTGCTAACCCTACTAAAGTTGCTGCAATGACCACTTGGCCTACACAAGCTAACCTAAAATAACTCAGAGGCTTCTTGGGACTCACAGGATATTACAGAAAATTTGTGAGAAACTATGGTATTATTAGTAAACCTCTTACTGAGTTATTGAAGAAAGATTCTTTTGCATGGACTGAATCAGCTACACAGGCTTTCCAAACACTGAAAACTGCAATGACTACTACTCTAGTGTTAGCCCTTCCAGATTTTTGTCAGCCCTTTGTGTTGGAAACTGATGCTTGTGCCACAGGGCTGGGAGCTGTTCTCATGCAAGCAGACAAACCAATTGCTTTTTTCAGTAAACCATTGGGCCCAAGGGCACTGGGTCTCTCAACATATGAGAAGGAACTAATGGCTGTAGGTTCAGCTGTTACCAAGTGGAGACACTACTTGCAAGGCCACCATTTCATCATCAAAACTGACCATGAAAGCATCAAATATTTTTTGGAGCGAAAAATTCACACTGGCTTACAGCAGAAATGGCTGATGAAACTGTTGGGGTTTGATTATGATATTCAATATAAGAAGGGGGTTGAGAACAAGGTGGCTGATGCACTTTCAAGAAGATCTCACCCTGCAGCTACAGTCCATACATTAACTCTTTCTAAACCAATATGGATGCAAGAGGTCATTTCTAGTTATACTAGTGACACTAAAGTTCAACAACTCATTTCCCAATTTCTTATCTCCCCCACTGCCATTCCACATTATACTTACCAAGGGGAGGTGCTCAGATATAAATCAAGACTGTATATTGGTAGAAGCAACAATGTCAGGGCCACCATACTGCATTCTATACATGCCTCTGCTGTTGGGGGCCACTCAGGAATGCAAGCCACTTATAGTAGGGCAAAAACTCATTTTTTTCTGGCCTAAAATGAAGCAAGAGGTGTTCTTACTGGTGACCACCTGTGATATTTGCCAAAGAAACAAGGGAGAGCACACCTTACCTGCTGGACTGCTTCAACCTCTTCCCTTACCTGAACAAGCTTGGAAACATATCAGTCTCGATTTCATTGAAGGGCTACCCAAAAGTGACAGGAAAGATGTCATCTTAGTGGTGGTGGATAGGCTCACTAAGTATAGCCATTTCATACCACTACAACATCCTTACACTGCTTCATCTGTGGCAAGGGCTTTCCTGCATAATGTTTTTCGCCTACATGGTCTGCCTACATCCATTGTGTCTAACAGGGACAAAGTTTTCACCAGCTCTTTTTGGCAAGAGTTGTTCAAGAAACTAGGCTCTCAACTGAAGCTAAGTACAGCCTACCACCCTCAAACCGATGGACAAACGGAGAGGGTTAATCACTGCCTTGAAAATTACCTCAGATGCATGACGGGCCATCATCCAAAGCAGTGGGTGCAGTGGCTAGATTTAGCTGAGTGGTGGTATAACACCATCTTCCACACTAGCTTGAAAATGTCACCTTTTAAAGCCCTGTATGGTTATGAAGCACCTCATCTAGCTTTTCCATCTAATACTGCTTCATCGGTGGCATCAGTGGAGAAGTACCTTACACAAAGAGCTGAAATGTTGCATCTGCTCAAGGAGGCATTATCCAAAGCTCAGGAGCGCATAAAATTTTTTGCTGACAAGAAGAGAACTGACAGAGTCTTCGCAGTAGGAGACATGGTATACCTTAAACTCCAACCCTATAGACAAACTTCAGTTTCTCTTAGGAAGAATTTTAAACTGTCAGCCAAATACTATGGCCCTTTTTCCATCACCCAGAAAATTGGGTCAGTTGCTTACAAGTTATAGCTACCACCAGAAGCTCGTATACACCCTGTCTTCCATGTTTCGCAGTTGAAGCAGCGCATTGGAGTCACTCACATTCCTTCTCCAACACTTCCATTGGTTGATAATGACGGCCAGGTTCTAGTCACACCAATTGCGCTTCTGAAGACAGACGCACCATAGTCGAGAGGCACTCACTCCATCCCTCGCTTTTTAATCCACTGGTCTAACACCACAGCAGATGAAGCTACTTGGGAGGATGCTTCTCACATCTCGGCTCATTTTCCACATTTTAATCCTTGAGGACAAGGATTATTTCATCGGCAGGTATTGTCATGTGTCTCGATAATTATGTATTCGTAGTTCCCCTAGAATAACAGTGGGTGCCGTGGTAATAGTTTGATAGATGTTTAGGATAGCCGTTATGATCACGGCACGTGTCCAGTCGTGGTTAGTTGATTTTGGTTAGGGTTATCCAATAAATGTGTAAGAAGAACTCCTGGTGACGGCAAGAAATGAAATAGAACTTGTTTTCTTCCTTCCCTTCTCAGGCTGGTTCTTACGAGATTTCTCTTAATTTTCTCGATTTTGGTCGTTAATTGTCGTGGTAACACAACATTGACTAGTCAAACACTAAAAATGTTGGCGTTTTTTTCGGATTCCACCATTAGACATGGACTTCCATGATCTGTTCCGACTACTGAGGTGGCGTATAATTTGGAAGATTGAATTCTTTCACCATAACACTTGTTCTAACCAATGGTCAAACCCAGGGTTAAATGATGTCTAAAAATTGCCAGATACCTTCCACCGGTGCTGCTAGAGCTAGACCAAAAGATGGGGAAGCAAATTCGGCATCTTGTATGCCGCCGAGGATTAGCGGAAATTCAACTCGTATCCGATCCTATTGCCACGTAAGATGGAGTAACTAGCTCTGAGCTCTGATATTTTACGAAGTACTTGCGTCATCTCTCTCATTTCAAAATCAAAATCTTATCCAGCAGTCGGCATTTCCCTCTCAGTACCAAACCAGTGGAGATAGGTTTTCTGTAACTCGTACCAATTCCCGGTATGGCAGCTAAAGCTATGCCATTACATCTTCTATCTTCTTTCTCATCTACCAATTCTCAATTGAAATTCTCAAACGTCAAAATCTCATTTACAATTTCTTCTAAAACCCTAAGGGTTCAATGCTTAAAAAGGTCTATAAGGACAGGAAAACAAAGATATCCATCAGAGAAGAAGAAACTCCGAAGAATAAAGAGAGAAAACCCAATTTCTGAAATTGAAAATAAAGATGAAGGTTTTTGGAGGTTATCTAAACTTGGAGTTGTTGTTCATAAGGATCCTGGTAAGGATTATCTTGGTATATGTGATGGTCTTCTTGAAGCCATTGCTAAAGTCCTGGAATTCCCGGTAATTTCTTCTCATCTCTGGATTTTTTTTCCCATTGATTTGATCATTCCCTTATCTTATGCACTGTGGGTCATTTGATTTGGGGTTAACTGGTTGATCATTTGTCATGCTAGGTTTCTACCATGTTGCCGGCAGAACCATTTACTGTTGTGCGGAAGTCTTTTGACGCCAGAAAGGTATGTTCAGCTTGGCATTGTTGACTCATGTTCTTTTAGAATGTATTTGGCAAGCCAAAGTAAGACTGCCCATAAAATAGGTGTGGGAGAGATAAATCCATTAGATAGCCTTAAATACAATCCAGATAGTAGCATTTGGACCAAGGATTATGACACGAAACCATAGGATTGTCGTATAATATTCTTCTTTTAAGTTGATTTGTGTTCATGGCGCTTTTCAGTTGTTGAAGGAGCCCAAATTCGTATATACTGTGGACATGGATGTTAAAAAGCTCTTGGATTTGGAACCTCGTACATGGGACTTCATCTCTCAGCTAGAACCGAAAGTTGGGCTCATAGAGCACATGCTTCAAGAAAGAGATTCTGGTGATTTGATAAGTGTAATAAACAATGCTAAGAAGAACCATAACCTTCAAACCAAGACAAAGCCAAAAATTGCTGTGGTGGGAAGTGGGCCAGCAGGTCTGTTTGCTTCGCTTGTGCTTGCAGAACTTGGTGCAGATGTTACCTTAATAGAAAGGGGTCAAGCAGTTGAAAGAAGAGGGCGTGATATTGGTGCCTTGGTGGTTCGTCGGATTCTTCAGACGGAAAGCAATTTTTGCTTTGGGGAGGTCATATTTTGATTCATTTGTTACTCTTTTTAAAGTTTTTTCTACAACCGAAATTCTTTAAACTGTACAGCACTGTTTTAGAGATCTTGCTTCTTGCAGTTAACGAATGTACCTTAGGATTTTGTTCGTTATTTAATTGCTTCTATACACTTGTAGGATTTGTAGGGTGTCATCTTATTACCCTGCATCCTTGCTGCTCAGATAGGATTGGAAAAGAACTTTGCATGACCCTTTTATGCTGTCACTCAGAGAAGAGGCAGCAGAAGTTTTGATGGATTCACTTAGATGTTTATGTAGTTGATGTCAATTTTGCTGTATCTTTGGTTGTTTTTGTTTTTTGCGATGCTCTAGTCAATTATTGAGGACTTATGGAATGGCAGGGTGGTGCAGGTACCTGGAGTGATGGAAAATTGGTCACTAGAATAGGAAGGAACAGTGACAGTGTGATGGCAGTTAGTATCAGCACCCTTTATACTTCAGTTCTTGTGCAAAAATTCAACTTTCTTAAGCTTGAATCCTGACTAAGATATTTTAAGGCTTAATAATCCCTGCTTTTATTCTCTATTTTCACTTAGGTTATGAAAACTCTTGTTCACTTTGGAGCTCCAGAAAACATCTTAGTCGATGGGAAACCTCACTTGGGAACTGATAGGTTGATTCCACTTTTACGCAATTTCCGGCAACACCTACAAGATCTAGGCGTGAGTTACACCTTCTTAGGTCAAAAGAAAGTTTGAAGAAGTATCAGATTCTTAATTCTTTTAATTGCTTGCCATGACGTTGATGATTTATTTTAATGTGCTTCTTTTGGTTATTTTATCTATATAGGTTACTATCAAGTTTGGCACAAGAGTTGATGATCTGCTTGTAGAAAACGAACAGGTTGTCGGAGTCGGAGTTTCTGATTCAACAAATGAATTGCATGCTGATAGCCAAAATTTGAGATATGATGCAGTTGTTCTAGCCGTAGGGCATTCTGCTCGTGATGTTTATGAAATGCTTGTTCCTTATAATGTGCGCATGGTTCCCAAAGATTTTGCAGTGAGTTCTTTTAACAACCCTAAACTTTGCATCCTTGTCCTTCATTCTTTTAATTATGTCGCGTTGGATTTTTATTTTACTCTCAAAGTCTGCCAACAAGCCTGATGCAATGGTACCATGGCAGCTTCTTCGTACCATCATTACCTTATTTGCCTACTTTTACCCTCAAATGCTATGAGAAAAACTAATTGAAGAAGATGCCTTGATGACATCACCTCGGCTGAACTCCTAAAAGATGTTAATGTTTATCTCAGTGCCCTTATAAATTTGATTTACAGGTTGGGTTGCGGGTTGAGCATCCTCAAGAATTAATAAACAACATCCAGGTGTGTCTCGACTTGCTTTCTTATTTCTTAATGGTTCGATATTGAGTTTATGTTTTAAATTCTTACATGTACTCCAATATGATTAGGTAAATCTTCTATCAAAAAGTTGTCTTGTTGTCTGCGTTACAGTCTGGTCTTCGTGCTGTATGCCTCAATATTGACTATCATATCTTTTGCAAGCATAATTCTTGGTTGGTAGTTTTGGTGTTAATTTATTGCATGAAGGTTATGTTTTGTCATCTATACATCGCTAGAAAACCCTAAGCCAGAAAACTGTTTTATTTGATCAAGCAAAGACTGACCCACTAGACCTATGGTGGAAAGCTGCTGGACTTATTTTCAAGCAGACTATTTTGTGCCTATAGTGAAAAGGTAGAAGAATTTTTTGTTTACTGTAAGGTATATAGGTGAGAGTGGCTAGCTACATGAGAAGGCGTAAAAGGAGTGTTCAGAAAGGCATGAGTCAGATGATTCAGATCAAGACTTTATCAACTAATCAGAAGAACCAGAGTGTGATATCGAGTTATCACCTAGACTTCTGATCTTATGCCTGTATTAACTATTCACGTAGATCAAGCTTTCGGTATAGAAACATTCATATAGAATATTGGAGTTATCATTTATTAGCATGTTACTGAAAAATATTTCCAAGCTTTTGGTAATAGAAACATTCATTTATAAGCATGTTACTGAAAAATATTTCCAAATGGTTTAGTTTAAACATTTCTAAATAGTGAAGACATTTAGTATGAATTTAGAAAAATAGAAAGCACTAACTACTGTATAAAAGAACTAACTGTGCCAGCAATTCGAAGTCATGAGAGTCTGTCATCCAGGAATTGAGACTTCAATTTTACTTCAAAATACACACACACTGAAGCACGGTTGGAAATTGGTGGTTGAGAAAGTTCAATATCTACATTAGTACAATGCATGATTAAGTGATTCAGCTCAAATAACAAGTTTAGGAAACAAGTCGGAACTCCAAACAATCTATATAAATCCACGATTTTAACATCTAGATTTAACACCATTCAGGCATTTTGCCATTTCAATTTACATCTGCTGAATATGGATGAGTTATATATGATGCTTTTGGTTGTTAGTATTTTAAGCTCTTAGAAGATGGAATTATATTTCTAACTACCGGTATATTATTTACAGTACTCTGAATTGGCTACTGAAGTTCGCAAAGGACGTGGAAAAGTACCAGTTGCAGACTATAAAGTTGTCAAGTATGTTGATAACGTAAACAACGGGGAAACCACTAAATCAAGGGAAACAAGTCGTAGTTGTTATTCCTTCTGCATGTGCCCAGGAGGACAGGTAAGAACTCCATGTTTTGATCTTTATAAAGTGAACAATGAACAGTACTTCTTGTCTATGTGGTTTTGTTATGTAATACACTATTTCAGAATGCAGCAGTACTAGAGTGAGATACCATGGTGAAGCCATGATTGGTTCTTAGTTCAAAAAGAAGTTCTTAAAATTTAGGACCCAATACAAAATTCTGGTTGTTTTCTCGATTTTTCTAATATTGAACATAGTCAATAATTTTTTGAATTTAAAATGCAGTTCCATAAAAGAGAGAATTATAACCTAAAGGATATAATAGACCAGAACTTTTTGTTTCGTTTAGTTCTTGGCTTTCAGGATTAGCTGTTTGGAAATATTTTGTTGTTTAGCTTTTAAATATCCCTTGTTTTCAAAGATAATGAATTATGCACAGTACATAAACCACACATCAAATTATGAAGCTTGGTATCATAACCACTGGAATTTATAAAACCAAAAACTAGTTTGTCTCTCAGTAAAAATCTTTTGGAATGGTGTTTCCAAGTAAAAAAAGAAGAAATCTTTTAGGATGCTTTCATTCCTCTGGTGCCTTCACCATTCGCTTGTGTTAGGGTCGTGCGCGTTGTGTACATGCACATAAAATTGTGTAGAGAATGGCAAACCACAAACATAATTCATTTGGATAAAATCACCGAATCATGTGCTTGCAGGTTGTTCTCACCAGTACAAATCCATCAGAACTTTGTATCAATGGTATGTCATTTTCTCGCCGCTCGTCCAAATGGGCAAATGCAGCGCTTGTTGTCACTGTCACATCAAAGGACTTTGATGCTTTGAATCTTCATGGGCCTCTTGCTGGAGTTGAGTTTCAGGTGCATTTTTTTTTTCCTTATCTGATTCAGTTTCTACGGTGATTGGTCACATGCTAGTTTTCAGCATGTTATTTCATGGAAACTTAAGGGAACAAAGAGTAAATTGTAAGGGTCCTCCAACACCACTTTTTACTTAGGTGTCTGTGGTATCCGTTGACATTTTATGCTACAATCTATGAAAATGTTGAATGCAACTGTTCTTTTTACCCTTCTAAAGATAATTAATTGCACTCTTTGTGCTTAATTCAGCTAACTTCTGCAATTTGACATTCTGACTTTTGATCCCTAATCCTGTAATCCAAAGGATAGGAGGATGTTGCCTTTTTAATCATTTGAATCTAAACCTTGTCCAGAGGGAATTCGAGAGAAGAGCAGCCGCAATGGGAGGGGGAAGTTTTGTTGTGCCTGGGCAGACAGTTGAAGATTTTCTTAATAACAAACTATCTGGTGATCTCTCTACTCCTATGCTTACATCGATTACTAAATTTTTTGGAACTTTTACTCACTGTTATCACTCCCCAGAAACCTCTTTGCCATCATCAAGTTATCGTCTGGGAGTGAAAGCAGCGAAACTCCATGAATTGTTCCCCACTCATGTCACAGAGGCTTTACAGCATGCAATCTCAATGTTTGAAAGAGAGGTATCCCATTGTTTTCTAAGTTCCTACTTCTTGCCTTTCCTTGCGTTATGGTGTTTGTGCGCTAGATATACTTACATAGTGATCTTTTTATTTATTTTTCTTCTGGAATTTTCAAGTTACCGGGCTTTATTTCAAGAGACGGGCTTCTTCATGGAGTCGAGGTAATTTATAACATTCGTTTGCGGCTTTTGGTACAGTGTTGAGATATGAATAAAGCTACGATCTATATAATTGATATGTTTTAGTTGACTGGTCTAAAGGCATTAGTGTCATAAACTTTTAACCTTTTCGTAAGTTTGGTGGAAATTACCGGTAACATGGATGGTCCATGTCACTGGTGGAGTCTACATGGAAATGATCCCGTTGTGATTCCTTAATTGAATAGTCTGCTTCTCGCAGCTCTATTTTCAAGTCGGTAGGCCTGGAATTATCCAATTGTATTTCTATATTAGAATAGTTTTTTCAAAAAAATGAAGACCCAACTTTTGTCTATTGTTGATTAAGATCCGCAGAACATCATCAGTAGCGTAGTTGTCTTTTTTTTCTTGATTCTGTATGTTTTTCAATCCCTACTTGGTACTTACAGACGAGGACAAGCTCTCCTATTCAGATTTCTCGTGATGGAGATACCTATGAGAGTGTATCATTGAAAGGATTATATCCTATTGGAGAAGGTGCTGGTTATGCTGGTGGGATTGTAAGTGCTGCTGTTGATGGCTTATATGCTGGCTTTGCTGTGGCCCAAAACTTAGGTCTTTATGAGGGCGGAATAGAGTCAGTTTTGGGGAAGGCTCAGAAGAGCTCTGGATTTGTCAAGTACTGATGTGGTTTCCGGAATTCACACTACTAAAGATAGTATCAACAGTTTCTGGTTGTTTTTTCAGACGAATATCACTAATTTTGCTTCAAAGGGAGGTTTTGTAAATGGGGGATGCGTCATGGGCGTCCGAGGTAGTTGTCAGAAACTGATCAAACCTTGTCAATATTAATGTGTTTCTTGCGAAATAGAAAAGGGGAAAAGAAAACACAAAGTAAAAGACAAGAAGAAAGGAGAAATTTCTATTCATCAATGTATAGAATACAAAGGTTTATGACTCTAATTATGGAGTTTACATACTCGGTGCCCAAGTAATAGGGTCCCAATTAAGTGGGCATCTGCATGATAAATTGTTGTTTATAATACTCCCCCTAGATGACCACTGTATTTAAGCTAATTGCCTCATTAAAACTTATCAGGAAAATCCAAAGGGACAAAACCTGATTGAAAGGAAAAGAGTACAATTATGAGAAAACTTAGGACAAAATTGGACATGCATATGTTGGCTCGTTAAAACCTTGACAAGGAAAACCTAGTGGGACAATACCTTATGAAGGAAAACGAGTATTTACTCAAGTAAAATACCTTTACTATGATGCTCTCCCTAATAAGTACTAAATCTTGGCTTGCAAATCTTTGAGTTGACATTTCCCAATTTCGATAAATGAATTTCTTGAATGTTGGAGATAGCAATGCTTTAGTGAGAAATCTGCCAGTTCATGAAGTCTTCTTTTGTGTTAGTCTTCTAATAGTAGTGTTCCCGTGTCTTCATGTCTCTTTCAATACATTAAGTACTTGTGTCTTGGATTGCTAATTTCTTGGAGATGATTTGCATAAATAGTTGATGTAGTTTCTTCAACAAAGTTCCAAGATATGAATACCTTATTGTACGTGAACAAAAATCGTATTTGTGAGAAGGAAATCCAAATTCTTAGGAGATGATTAAGTTGACTTGGTTTAATCAAATGTGGGCATCCACTAAACAACAAAAATTGATACAACTCCCCCTTGGATGACCATCATGTTGAATTAAATTGCCTCACTAAAACCCAACAGTGAAAAATTTGGACGAAGGAAAATGGGCACCAATATCAACATTCTGAAAGAAAATCAAACGTCAATAATATATTGCATCGTTAAAACCTTGTAAGGAAAGCCACATGGGATAAAACCTGAAAAGAAGGGAAAAGAGTACAACTCTTGACGTATTTATGGATGCTAACCCAACTATATGAGTTTTACATAAAACAAGCATCAAAATAATAACTCTAGTCTATATCAAAGACGAGTTTATGCTAGCATAATTCTAACTGTAGATTTAAGAAAGCAAAGAAAATAGAGTTTATGCTGCAAAAGTGTGGATATTGGTGTTTTTAAGGACTCCTCAAGAGACCTACAAAACTAATTAATCCGGATTTTTGGTTTTGTACCAAGTTTCTAAAAAAACACATAAAAGATTGTTAACATTGACACAGTCAGGTAGTTGTTTGAATATAATTTGAATCCTAAAAGGATAACAAATTTGAATATGTCCCCAGCCATATTTTTTGTGTAAATGAAATTTGAGTCCTTCAAGGACTACCACTCCAAAAACATTATACATGGAGAACAAAAATTAATTGAATCAATCCTAGGGTTTGAGAAAATAAAAATGAAACCCTCAAATCGTTTTTACAACGACCTTATTTCTTATATAACGCATGAAAACTATACCAACCTGTAATTTTTAGAATTCAGGCTTGCACGGTTAAGGTGTTAAGTCTTGGATCCAAATATTGCGTTATTCAAGAGATTTCAATTCAATTTAATTTGGATTTTGTGCCTACCAATCACATATGTCGATATTCCTTCACAGAGGGGCCAACAACCACCATCTTTTATTATTTCAGTAACTACCATGAATAATCGACAATCATATTAACTTACTATGATCCCATATAATTCTCAAATAAATTTCAATAATCGACAATCATATTGAAATTTCAATAAATTACTGGTACTAGCTCCTACGGGCATTATAATCTCCTCATCTTCAAGTGAGAAGATATTATATTTGAGAATATAAATTTGCCAGATGTGACTGGATTTCCTCTTAATAGGCAAAGCTTATATAAAAGAAAAATGAGAAATTTCACGCCAATCATATAATGACAGCCTTAATCGATTTGAGTGATGGGAGAGAAATTGATATGACTTTTAAGTTAATGAACACCAACGTCCGGTAGTGTATAGTCTCCCCCTGATTATGGAGGAAATTATTTTATCTCATATACGAAAACAAGTTTCATAAAGTATTATCCGATTAATTCGAGACATATACTTATTAGAAAATATGTCTTTCAACATAAAAATAAATAAATATAGTCTTAATAGACATATATTCAACATCAACCATGGATTATGTTTGGAACCCAAAATTAATTGGTACAAAAGCATATAAAATATGCGAACTCTCCAAAAAAATAAAATTAGAATAAAATTATGGACACTTATGTTAGCAAAAGAAATTTTATAGAAAGATCAATTAAGTCGCTCAAGGACTAATTATATAGGCTAACAAGCCAGGTGCGCACCCTTTGATCTTTAGTGTCCAATTCCAACAACAAGTTGAACTATTTTAAATTTTGGAAATTTACCATGAGGGAAAAAAATGCTCAATATCCCGTAAGAATCAAACAATTCCTCTTGGTGTTTGCAATTGTTAATATCATAATAACGATACTTTATTTATCCCTCTAGGATCGATAGAGAAAAACCAAACCAATTAGCTTATATGAATCTTTGTAAGAAAATAAAGAGATCATTTTCGTTGTTAAGGAATCCATGGTTCCCCGTAAGAAATGGAAACTAATGGTTTATTAGTAGAAAAATAAAACCATGATTTATAAAGGTTTGTTTAAACGATCATCGTCAAACAATGAAAAAAAAACAAATTGGCTAAAATTTCTTAGAATGCCAATTTAACATCTGATTCACAGAATTGATGGAGAAAACCAATATCAGTTGGTTGATGTGTGTCATAACCACAACAAATTAATTAATATTTTCCCACCTAATTAACAAGTAATATAGTGTAGTCAAGTTTGTTCCCACGAGGAGCAAGAGATTTTTAGTTGTAAGATTGTCACAAAAAGGGATTTTTTTTGGTTTTAGATTTTGAAAACAAAAGAAAGTAAATAAAGCAATCAAAAGTTTAAGTTGAAATCAATAAGAGAGATTAGATCAAGGAATCCTTCTTTGTTGCAAAACAATGATTCAAGTTAGATCATTTCTAACCCCTAAATCCCTTGTATCACCAACCGTAGATATAGAAGCTAGATCATTGCTAACCCCTAAATCCCTTGTATCAACGGATACGGAAGTTCTCGACTACCAGATTCTATTTACCAAACCACCTAGTAGTAGATCACTCAATATGTAATTTAGTTAAACACATTAAGATTTATGAATTTATTAGGTTGATATTAGTAGTTAGACTCTTGGATCAAGGTCTACTTGCTAACGTTGTTTTCACACACAATTGCTTCACGGAATCCCTCCGCAAGGTCTCGTGTTTTCTACTTATGTAAATAGTCAAGAAACGATTACTTATCCCCTAACTTTCACTAGCTTTAGATCA
Organism: Papaver bracteatum; assembly: GCA_023529315.1. NCBI lineage: Eukaryota > Viridiplantae > Streptophyta > Magnoliopsida > Ranunculales > Papaveraceae > Papaver > Papaver bracteatum. The sequence continues at coordinate 81,958 of JAJJWX010002747.1, read as the reverse complement.
AATTAACAAATCAAAGCTGCGTGCACTCTAAACAACCTATCAATCAATCATAAACACTCATATTGGTAAAAACAAGCGATAATCATGTGAAAACTTCAAAGTACATTTAAAACAAAACTCAAATCATGTTAAGAACTAGGAATTCATCCCCAATCAATAAGAAAATTATCCACTCATGTTTTTGAAATTCACACAAATAATTAAAAGAAGAATTTTGAAATTCACACAAATAATTAAAAGAGGAATTTTGAAAAGAAAGCAAAAAAACAAGTGTTGTATGTGTAGAGGTGTAAAAAGTGTATAGAGAAAAGTAGAGAACTTCTCTATTTATAAGCTTCAATTTGCTTGCAATCCTCTTAGGAATAGAATCCCTTTCCCTTTGTAGCTCAACTTCCAAATCCAAGTCTTTCTCAAATCTTCCATCTTCTTTTTCCAAATTCAACCCAAATTCTTCATCCAATTCCAAGTCCAAGTCTTCACACCCATGAGAAAAGCTCAAAAAAAATTCTCCACAAATTGGGTCGCCGGAATATTACTGGTACCACCGGAATCTTGACTGAAACGGTGCCGGAATAGTGCTCCCGGTCACTGGGATTATTCTCTGATAACGGAATATTCAGTTAGATACCGTTAAAGTTAACGGTCAAGATAACGGTCTTTAACAGTCGAAGGGGTCAAGGCAGAAGGAGTCAGTCATCTCAAATCAGCTATCTTAGTCGGGCTGAGTCGTCTTATTTCTGAGCTAGGGTCACCGAGTCATTTGGATCTATGAGTCGACTCACCGGGCCAAGACTCCGGTAGAGTTTCCCTTGTTTTTACGACAATCTCAGGAAAATTTCAGGCCGTTCTTTCCTGCATCATTCAATCAAATCCTAACATACATCTAATTCGGTTCAAACCATCTATCACTGCAGTACTAACAACATCATTTCATAGCCACCAACACACAATAATGGACTACCATTCTTCTCTTTTGTTGAACTCGAGCCTCAGATGCCACCTATTTCCATCGATCCGATTCTTCTTTATCGGCATCTTCAATTTTTTGTTTGTGTTCTTCATAACCCTAAATCATCACCACCGATCCCTTTTCATCAATTCTACTCATTTGCTTCAATTAATCCTTCATCTGGTTTACAGAGACATCAAACCCTAACTTATTCTCCAGTGATTGCAGCATCAGGTCTTGCCGATTTCTCAACAGATCAAACACATACTCAATAGCAGCAGATACATCCACCAAAACTCATACCCTGATTTCATTTCCTTCTGATTTTAAACCCATCGTTAGCATTCCAACAGAAGCATCTCTCACATAATCAATTCACACCCACTCTGCTACTTCTTCTCTCAATCTTTCTTTCTAACTCTCGATCTCTTGATTTCATGGGCAGCAACAACTGTCTTTCTTCTTCTTTATTTCAGGTGAAACTAATGAGAGAATGAGAGCAACTTTCTCGATTTTAGGGTTGTAGACTAGGATAGGATGGTACACCCCACTGCTGGAATACACCCACTGATTGGGTGCATCATAGTTTCTTGCCAGGTGCTTTTAGCACTTCTCTTTTAACCAAAATATGGCTACCACTTAACATGTGGCTGGGTTCCCAATAGTATTATTCGATAAAATTACATTTTTACCCTTTTTAGCTCAAATTAGGTGATTTCTTCTTCTTTTCCTCCGTGCGACAAGGTTTATTCTACACCTATCATATTCCCCCACACTTAGACTTTGCTAGTCCTCGAGAAAACTATACTAAAACAAATACATACAACTCCATTTCGTTAAGAATACGGTTAAACTTAGCATGTACAACAAGCCTTTAAGACCCTAGGTGTCCCTAGTGGACGAGTTATAATCTCGTGAGGGCTTACAAGAGGTGTACCCGCAAAATCTACTCCAACTTCTAAGCGTTCCAGCGTCCCAAGCATCCAAAGAGCTATGAGGACATAGAGTTTCTACATGATAGTAATAAGAAGTAAGACATACTAAAGAACATATTCTCATTCTTGAATGTTGAGTGAGAAATAACCACACCATAATGAGAGAACGTGTGTTTGAGAGCGATCAATAAGCATTTCGCTTCGACTTCCGCCTCACCAAAAAGGGTTTTATGAAATTGCACTCAAAAGATATACTTTTATGGTTCTCACATGTGTGCAAGTAGGAACTAATAGAGAATTCCTGCAACACGTTGAATGGTGGGAAGGATAACTTCCAAAATATTTTAAAAACCCACATCTTTTAACATTTTGAAAAACCATTTTTATGACGATCTCTAAGAAAGAAAATCAACCACTATTATCGAGGATAAGACTACTTAGTCTATTTTACATCCGATTGCAATGATGATAACACCACTCTCACATCATCCAATAAAAATGTCTTCCGCTCCTCGTCTTCATCTTCTTGGTCTTCGTATTTGGCTTCAACTATTGATGATAAACTCTCGAACTTCTTAGATCCTTGACAATTTGTAACTCTTTTACCTTAAATCCTTGTTAGTTGAAACTTCTTCATATATTTTTCCTTCCCCCCGGCTTATTAAATACAAAAATAAAATTTCTCTTGTTTCATTTTTTTTTTAATAAAGACAAGAGAAATAAAATACAAAACAAAGTAAAAATGAAACAAACCATGGCAGTGGGAAAAGTACTTTACCTCTTGATTCTTCACAACTTGTATCGTCTCGAAATCATAAACTTCAATAATTCTCACCTTTTGATTTTCTTTGCTCTTGTAAATAAATCTTTAACTTGTATGTATAATTATGCTCATTGTATTGTAAGTCTTTAACATATATACAAAAATCTTCTCATTGTATGTTGCTTTACTTGAATATGAAATTTGCTATTTTCCTGTTCCGTTTCTTGTAAACCTAGAACGTATTCAACTTTCCTTCGAACTCGTGATGCTCCACTTGTTGATGATGATGGTGTTTCTATGTTGTTGAGAGAGAGAATGGTTCTAACTGCAAATCGAACTACAATAAGGAAGCTTTCATCTATAGACATCAGCCTCATGATTGACAAAATTAGCACTCAAGAGATCAAAATAGTGCTGAAAATTGGTGTGAAGTTGGGTAGCTCACCATTCTACCCGGAATTAACGTACGATGACATACACTCAAAACAAAGATTTTTTAGTAGGTTGCAAAGAATTTATGGTCGGTGGCTCACATGATATAAATATGGGTAGTCTCCACTAATGATTGATCAGCAACTCTAATAATGCATTTCCCTCTGCACCTCATTTGCCATCGGCATGTTAAATCAATTGTTTAATACTCTAACAAGTAATAAATTTGTATGTAGTTCCCATGCACTTCCAATTTCAGTTATGTCGATCAGAATTCTCTATGTAAACATACCTAGAAGTATGTTAGTGACTCTAAAATCTCTACAAGCTGGAGGTTTTATGCATTTTAATTTTAATTTTTTTTTTAAATATATGCTTAACCACTCCCCCACACTTAAACCTTACATTGTCCTCAATATAATTAAATCATCCTAGTAACGTCAAGGTGAGAAATCCTAACATGATATGGAACAAGAAAAATAAATAAACAAAACAAAAAACAAAAGGATAAGAAATACAAAACCATTGGGTTTCCTCCCATGAAGCGCTTGTTTTAACGTTGTCGGGCCGACTTAGCTCTTGTTACGTACTATACTCATCCATAGGGAGTAAATCTTCAAATGGAAGTTCATCCACAGTCACATAAGCGATGTTCTCATAGTATGTCTTTAATATATGGCCGTTGACTTTGGAAACGAGTTGTCTCTAAGACTAGTAATTTCAACTGCACCATAAGGGAAAATGTTAGTAACAACATATGGTCCAATCCATCGGGACCTTAATTTTCTAGGAAATCATTTAAGGCGAGAATGATATAAAAAGACTTTTTGTCCCACTTCGAAGCTTTTAAGAGAAAGCATCTTGTCATGGAAAAGCTTGGTCTTTTCCTTGTAAATACGGGCATTCTCGTATGCATCATTACGTATCTCCTCTAAATCATTTAGTTGTAACTTCCTTTGCTTCCCTGATTCATCATACTCCATGTTGCACTTCTTTATCGCCGAATAAGACGTATGTTCAAGTACAACCAGAAGATGACAAGCTTTGCCATAAACCAACCGATATGGAGACATACAAATTGGTGTCTTATACGCCATTATATATGCCCAAAGTGCATCATTGAGCTTAAAGATCCAATCTTTCCTTGTTGTATTCACCGTTTTCTCAAGAATGTACTTGATCTCACGGTTTGAAATTTTTGCTTGTCCACTAGTTTGTGGATGGTAAGGTGTACCAATCTTGTGTGCGATGTTGTACTTCTTTAGGAGAATGTGGAAAGACTTCTTGAAATATGAGCCTCCACCGCTTATCACCACTTTTGGTGTACCGTTCCTAGTGAATATGTTTTCTCTTATAAAATCACAAACAACTTGAGAATCATTAGTTTTGGTGGCTCTAGCTTCCACCCATTTCGAAACATAATCTACGGCAAGAAGTATATAAAAATTTTCATTTGAATTGACAAAAGGGACCATAAAATCGATTCCCCGCACATCAAAAATCTCAATGACGAGAATTAGTGTAAGTGGCATTTGATTTCGAGCACCTAGATTTCCCGTTCTTTGACATCTATCACAAGATTTACAAAAAGCATACAAATATTCAAACAAGGTGGGATAATAAATCCACTCTTGAGAACTTAAAGAGCTGTACGTTTAGAACCAAAGTGGCCACCACAAGCAAGAGTGTGACAAAATGGGAGAATGGATTGAAATTCGGAGTTAGGTACGCACCTTCGTATTATTTGATCAACGTCATATTTCCATAATTATGGTTCATCCCACATATATTGCTTGGATATCTTCTTTAGTTTCATCTTTGGAAGTTAGACATTGTAGGAGGTACCTTCTTTGTCACCAAGTAATTCACTATATCCGCGTACCAAGGTGTTGATTCTTCCAAAGAGAAAAATTGTTCATCCGGAAAGCGGTCTTGTAATGGAAGTTCTTCTTGAGACATAACAAGTATACTAAGATGATCCGTAATAGTATTCTCTACACCTTTCTTGTATCGAATTTCTATGTCGAACTCTTGTAGTAATAGGATCCACCGGATTAGTCTTGGCTTAGCTTCTTTGTTCTTTATTAAGTGTCACAGTGCGGCATGATTGGAATACACAATAACATTTGTGCCCACTAAGTATGATCGAAATTTTTCCAATGCAAAAACTATAGCCAATTACTCTTTTTTCGTGGTAGAATAGTTAATTTGTGCATCATTAAGGGTCCTAGATGCATAATAGATAACATGGGATAACTTGTCCACTCTTTGACCCAAAACAGCTCCAACCGCATAATCACTAGCATCACACATTAATTCAAATGGAAGATTCCAATCCGGTGACTTGATAATTGGTGCACTTGTCAACATTGCCTTCAATTTGTTAAAGGCATCCTTGCATTCCTTGTTTAAGTCAAAAGGTACCTCATTTTGTAATAACTTGCACATCGGCATGGAGATTTTGGAGAAATCCTTGATAAACCGCCTATATAAACCTGTATGGCCAAGAAATGAACGGATCTCCCTCACCGAAGTGGGATATTATAAGTTTCTTATTAAATATATCTTTGACTTGTCCACTTCGATCCCTAGATAGTACACAATGTGACCAAGTACTATGCTAAGGTTTACCATAAAGTAACATTTCTCTCAATTAAGGACAGGTTTGTGTCTATGCATCGTTTAAGAACTAGTTCAAGGTTGTCTAAACAACTATCAAAAGAATTGCCATAAACACTAAAATCATCCATAAATACCTCGATGATGTGCTCCACATAATCTGAGAATATACTTACCATGCATATTTGGAAAGTATCCGGTGCATTGCAAAGACCAAGCGGCATCTGTCTATATGTAAATGTTTAGAAGGACAAGTGAAAGTGGTCTTCTCTTGGTCCTCCGGTGCAATAATAATTTGATTGTATCCTGAATAACCGTCCAAGAAACAATAATGTGAATGTCCTGCTAACCGCTCCAAAATTTGATCAATGAAAGTTAAAGGAAAGTGATCCTTTTGGGTTACAGAATTAAGCTTCCTATATTCAATGCACACTCTCCAACCGGTTTGAACTCTTGTAGGAACAAGTTCCTCATCTTGGTTTCGAACATCCGTAACACCGGAATTCTTTGGTACCACTTGTACCGGACTAACCCACTTGCTATCGGAAATTGGGTAGATTACCCCCACACTTAGCAATTTGAGTATCTCTTTCTTCACAACCTCCATCATGGGAGGATTAAGCCTACGTTGAGCATTACGTACCGGCTTCACGTTCTCTTCCATTAGAATTATATGCATGCACATGAATGAACTAATCCCTTTGATGTCCACAATTTTCCACCCAATAGTCGTTTTGTGCTCTTTCAAGACTCTAAGCAAATGGTCTTCTTATATCGGTGTGAGTTTTGCAATAATCACCGGAAGCTTATTTCCATCTCCCAAGAAAGCATACTTCAAATGGTTCAAAAGTGGCTTCAATTCTAGTTTGGGCGCCGTCACAATAGATAATTCATCCTTCATGGGTAAAGAAATATATGAAACATTACCCTTTTTAGCTTCTTGTAATGCCATCAAGGCACTGTAGGAGAGGAATATCACAGCAAATGATAACTTACGAAATTGTGGAGAGAAAATACATTTTGCGAGTAAAGAATATTTTGCGGGCAAGAAGGACGTTTTGCGAGCAAAGGAAGCCACGAAGGTTCGCAAGATAATCTTCAAATCCGAAATGGCGGGACAACACAACTGTCATCTATTGTAAAATCATATAAATAGTCATTTAGGCATGAGAGGAAAGGAGAGACACAATTTGAGAGATGAGGATAACTTTAGGAGGAGAGAGAAAATTTTAGAGAGGGATTTATTTTCTTTATCATCTTCTTCCCCAAAAAATTCTAGAGCTCCAAATATTCATTAATGGAGTCTCAATTATAAAATCATGTAATTACATACAATCACTAGTGAAGCATCATGGATGTAGATCACATTGATCGAACCACGTAAAAATCTTTGTGTCTTTTTATAATTTTAGTACTTTAATCTTCATCTTCACATCAAATAATTGAGATCATCATATCAAATTCATGTATTCTTATGAGGGTGTAGTTGTGAGATAATCCACAACTACATAATTGGCGCTAGAAACAGGGACGAAAAATATCATCAATATTATCACTACTGGTTGGAGAGATGAAGATTAAAAGGAAATTAGCAATTGTTGGTGATGAAATTACAACAAATTTCTTCATCTAAAGAAGACAAAGAAGAAGAAAAGGAATGTAGAAATAAAAGGAAAACATAGTAGATATAATGTGAAGAGCAAAACTATCAGTTGCGAAGAGAAGTAATAATATAATGCGAAGATAATCAAGACATAATTTAATTAGTAGACGGTGGAATATTACTGCAAGTTTCGATCTAGATAGAAAAATATAGCACAAAGAGAAAAGATAACATTTTTGGGGTTATCCATTCTTGAATGAAAGCAGCAGACAAAAATTTATTGAGGTGATGATTGTAGCAGTTGGTTGTTGCTTGAGCCAATCATGTCAATGAAGGGAGATTGAGTTTAATAGAGAATTAGTTTTACAAATTGTTAGTGTCATTGTTGTAACCGTAAATTGGTAATGAGAAGAGATGATAATGGATTTGCTATAATTGGTTAATGGGAGAAGACGACGTTGTTTGTTGATTGTTTGAAATTGTTTAGATTTCGACAATACTCTCAGACACATATTAGCAAGTATTCCTGCGAAGAAACATGAACACCCTGAATGCAAGAAGGATACAAAAGTAAAGAGGAGAAATTAATAATTCCTGCGAAGTTAATTAGTCTCTGCGAAGAAACGTCATTCCAGTGAAAGAATGGATAGAGTTAATTAACAATGGCCATTAAAGATATTGAAGAAATATTAAGAGCAACAGCAGCCAGTAAAGATGACACTTACCTTGCAGACATTTTCAGCAAGAGTGCACATTTCGCAGAAATGTTCACTTTGCCTAAATCATCACCAGCGTAAAGAAAGCCCAACCAACAATAAAGAGCAACGAGCAATGACGCCAAAAGGGGAGTAGTATCACATTTCTTATCTTCTTTCATCTTTTATCTTAATAATGTTTTTTAATGATCAAACTTTCGTTTATAGGCGTAATGAGAAGTCATAATAATAATTTAAAACAAGAATATTATTGATTCTTAGCCTTCTTGGGTAGTTACTTGATATATGAATTTGTAGGGCTTTGTGGAGTTCACTAAAAATGAACAGAAGCCAAAGACATAAAAAGAGTTTGAGGTCGCAGCCTTGCTCGTAATATTAGAAAATTGCGAATGGAAGAAAATGCAGTTGTAGTATAAAATGCTTCTGAGACGGAGAAAATGGGAGAGCTAGATACGTGTTGCTGTAAATTAATGGATTAACAGAGATGTTCGTTTACTTCGTGCACATTATTATTTCGCAAGATTATTGGATATTTCGCAAGAAGAAAATGAGAGATTATTTCACAGACATATTTCACAAAAAATGGCTAGAACAGTTGGTATGACACAACATTATACAAGAAGAAGATTAAGAGACAACAACAAACCGTAAAAAGGTAAGTACCATTTCCTTGAATACTTTATTTATCAAGACAAAAGAATTTTCATTTTATTTACTAAAATTGCTATACTCATAAAATTTCTACAATTTCTAAGATTTCAAAACATTTCAAAGATTTTTTAGATTGGTGAAAAGTGATACAATCGCAAGATTCAAAAATGAGTTTATCGCAAAAATTTAACGATCTCAAAATTTTTCAAAGATTTCAAAATTGCAAAAAACAAAGAAAATTCAATTCCTATATTTCTATAGAATAATTTTGATTTAAAGATGTGATATGGATACTTCTCATACTTCTTATACTAAACATTTCATGAAAATATTCAACATTTTATATACATGAAAAATTTACGATGAATTTTTAAAAGGCGAAAAAATACCGCCATTTATGATTAACTTGCGAATAAAAGACCGCAATCTGTGATCAGCCTCCAAAAAATAAAGAGAGCCGCAGAAAATTTTATACAGGCAAACCTTTGTGGCGTACACCCTAGTTCGCTAAGCTATATTTCGTAAGAGGAAAAGTCCTAAAGTACGTCATTTAAGGGGGTACCTATAACGTGGCTAAGGGTAACCGGAACACCACCAAGGGCCCTTAGTACATGGTAAAAATTTAGGGGTACAACCCAATAATGGGGTACCTATCCGGGTTAGACACCTTGGATTCTCACCTAATCTAGCGACATTACGCAATAATAAAAATGCGGTGTAAGAGGATTTAGGTTGGGCGACTAAGGCATACTTGTCTTTCCCAAGAAGTGCGAAAAACGATCAAGGCGCCGAGGTACACGGTTGAGTCAAGAGTGCCGGGTGAGGTTGAACCACATCTGCCATTTTTGACAAGTCTTGGCAAATGATGCACTTGGCCCAAAGATACCCCATAGGGTGCAACCTCGTAACTATAAGCCCTATAGGAAAAAAGGATAAGAGGTTGCGATCAAAAGATGGTTGTTGGCAGAACCGGATGGGAAGAGCTAACCTTGTATGGTCGATGTACGCTTCCTTGAAGGGGCAATCAGGGGGAAGATAAAGGGAAGCACCCTCCATTAGGGAGATGATACGTGCTATAAGACGCAAATGTCACGAGGCTTCTTGTTTGCGAAAACATAAAGGCTTGTCATATTTGTGCAACAAATGAAGTTCTGCGAGCCTTCTAAAAAAAAAAAAAAAAGAAGAAAGAAAGAAAAGAATAAAGAACTCACATAACATAATAAAGAAGTTAAGATGAGATCAATGGGTCACTACATGAAAGTGTAGATACGTCCTGCGATTTCATCGCAAGACGGCAATGTCATGGGGCTTTATGTTCGCAAGAATATTTAGGCCTGTCATATTGTCGCAACAATTTCTGAAGAGGCTAAAATACTATTCAAAAAAGTTAAGATGAGATCAATGGGTTTTTGCATGAAAGTGTAAGAACGTCTTGCGATGAAAGTCACGAGGATGTATGTTCGCAAGAATGTTCAGACTTGTCATATTATCGCAAATACAAAAGTTTACTACAAAAGAGGTGGCAAAATAAGACCTTTACTTAGGAAGGCATGATAAGACCACAGTGACTAATGAAATTCATTACAATCATTGAAGAAATTATACAAGAATATACATCATGAAGTTTTGAAGAGAAGACAACTTCGTCAAGATCATTGAAGAATTTTGAAGAGAATATATATCAAAGAAGACAATTCCATCAAGATCATTGAAGAATTTTGAAGACAATATATATCAAAGAAGACAATTCCATCAATATCATTGAAGAATTTTTACAAGAATATATATCATGAAGTCATAGCAAAAGAGGCGATTTCATTCGCGATCAAAGACGAATTTATATAAGAAAATACACAAATAAACTTACGAAGATAATTATATGAATAGAGGCAATTCAAAGATATAACAATTTTACCGCAGCAAAATGAGCTAAGTAACACAAACATTAGCTATGCATTATAATAGATAAGTATTCACATCATACAAGCATCATACTTGCATCATACAAGCATCATATTTGCATCATACAAGCATCATACTCGCATCATTCAAGCATCATATTTGCATCATAAATGCATTGCATAAACATTTCATGGCATAAGAATCGCATACGCATTTCATAACATAATCATTACATAAATATTATATTCGCACAAGTATTGTACAAAATTTTACAGGAAAATACCACGAAACTTCGCAAAAAAGTTCATAATTTGCAGGACTATTCAAAGTTCGTAACACTATATTCACAACATTATATTCGCAACACTATGTTCGTAACACTATATTCGCAATAGTACATTCGCAACAATATGTTCAACAGATGTTAGAAAGACTATTCATTCACAAAGACTATTCAAGTTCGAAAATCGCAGAAAAAACTCGTGAATTAAGTAGAAATATTCAGAAGATAACAGGGTTACCACTTGAGGCAGAGGCAACATAACAATAGAGATGCAATTTAATTATTCAACATTTTCTCAAGAATTCTCTTTCGAAGATAAAGAACAGAGGCAACTATGGATACCCAAGAAAATATTTGATGTTCTTTATCTTCTCAGCAAGAATCCTCACCAAAAGTGGAATAATAATTTCATATGAACAGAGGAAATATGTATCACTCTCCTAAGGATACTTCATACTTCTTATATATTTCGAGGATTAAGTACTTCTTATACTTCTTCAAGGATATTTTATATTTCTTATACTTCATACTTCACAAGATGATACTTCTAATTACTTCTTAAAGCTTTAGAACTTCGCAAAAGAATAGAGGCAAGTATATACTTTTTGAGTTTGATATTCTTTCGCTCGTTCCTTCATCAACAAAGATCAAAGACTACTACAACGGATTTTTTCTTAAAGATCGCTCTTCAAGCAATATTCAAGAAAAAAGAGGCAAGATGTAGGAGCGGAATATCACAGCAAATGATAACTTACGAAATTGTGGAGAGAAAATACATTTTGCGAGTAAAGAATATTTTGCGGGCAAGAAGGACGTTTTGCGAGCAAAGGAAACCACACAGGTTCGCAAGATAATCTTCAAATCCGAAATGGCGGGACAACACAAATGTCATCTATTGTAAAATCATATAAATAGCCATTTAGGCATGAGAGGAAAGGAGAGACACAATTTGAGAGATGAGGATAATTTTAGGAGGAGAGAGAAAATTTTAGAGAGGGATTTATTTTCTTTATCATCTTCTTCCCCAAAAAATTCTAGAGCTCCAAATATTCATTAATGGAGTCTCAATTGTAAAATCATGTAATTATATACAATCACTAGTGAAGAATCGTGGATGTAGATCACATTGATCGAACCACGTAAAAATCTTTGTGTCTTTTTATAATTTTAGTACTTTAATCTTCATCTTCACATCAAATAATTGAGATCATCATATCAAATTCATGGATTCTTATGAGGGTGTAGTTGTGAGATAATCCGCAACTACATGCACCACATATATCCACCAATTCCTTGGAGATTTCAACATCCAAATTAGACAATCCATGGATGTCCAATTCAATACTCTTTTGCAACACCACATCAAGTTCGTCCTCTTGACTCAATTCCACCATTTGTTGCTCTAATGAACCAACCACATCAATGGAGTAAATGTAATGCACATCACTTGGGTAGCACATGGCTTCGAATATGTTGAAGTGGATTATCTCTTTGTCGAATTCCATAGTAAGTGTACCCTTATAAATATCAATCTTCATCTTTGCGGTCTTCATAAATGGCCTCCCAAGAAGTAAAGAAGTAGACGACCGATTATCATTGTTATCCATATCTATCACAAAGAAATCAACCGGAAAAATTAACTCATTCACTTGCACTAAAACATCTTCTACAAGTCCCTTTGAATATATGTTAGAATTGTTTGCTAGTTGGATAATAACTCTTGTCTCTTTCAATGGTCCAAGATTCAAGGATTCATATATACCGACCGACATCACACTAATGGAAGCTCCCAAGTCAAGTAAAGCATGTTCAAACCTTTTTGTACCAATAGTAATTAGCACCGTGAAACCTCCGGGATCCATACACTTTGTACGCATCTTCTTCAATAACATAGCGACGCACTCTCGCCAACTTTAGTAATTTCATTATCAAACAACCTATCCTTCTTTGTGCGTAATTATTTCATGAACTTAGCATACGTTGGTATTGTTTTTATGGCCTCTATGAATGGGACGTTGATTTCTATATTCTTGAAGATATCCATGAGTGCCTTGTCTTGAGCATCTTTCTTGGACTTAGCAAAACGACTAGGAAAAGGAGGTGGAGTGGTGAAAGTAGGAACTGGTTCCTTGGATTGGTTGGTTAGTGTTGAATCTTCCCTTGGTTCGGCTTCCTCCTTGTCTTTGACTAACTCTTCATTAGATTCTTCATGGTGACTTGGACTCTCTACTTGTGTCCCACTTCTTAAAGTAACCGCATTAACATTCTCTCTTGGATTCACAAATGGTTGTGAAGGAAGCTTTGTAGATGCTTGAGCTTTCATTAAGTTCATATTAGTCGCCAATTGTCCTATTTGAATTTGTAAATCCTTGATGTCTGAATCGGTCTTTTGTTGGTTTTGTTGAAACAATGACGTAATACCTTGCATCATGATATTAAGATTATCATCAATCTAAGATCTTTGTTCCTTCACTTGTGGTTGGAATTGTTGTTGAGGTTGATAGCATGGTTGTTGGAAACCACTTTATTACACATATGGATTAGGAGCCATCGCTTGCTTGTTGGCATAGCTAGCTAAAGTTAGGATGATCCTTCCAACCAGGATTATAGGTATTTGAGTAAGGGTCATACCTTGGCCTTTGATTTGGAAATAACGCATTCACTTGTTTGGCCTCCGCTTCATATGAAGGAACAATTGCAGAAGCTATACGTTGTACCATCTTTTCCATATTACCCATCCGGTGTTCTATATGTGAGAAATCTCCCATCTCGCTTACTCTTCAGATATTAGAATCATGTCTTGTATAAAATTGTTGTGCATTCATGGCCATACTCTCAATCAAACTAGTTTATTGGGAAAGTGTCTTCTCAATAAGTGAACCACCCGTAACTGCATCAATCAAGTTACGTTGCTCCGAAAGTAATCCTTCATAAAAATACTGAATTATGAGTGTTGGTGATATGTTATGGTGTGGAAAGCTTGCTAGAAACTTCTTGTACCTCTCCCAATACTCATGGAGTGATTCCCCGGAAATCGGTAGAACACCACTAATCTCTTTGCGAACAACAACCACCTTGGAAGATGGAAAATACTTCTCTAGGAATATCTTTTTCATCTTATCCCCATGTTATAATGCTCCATGGGGGTAAATAATACAACCATTCTTCGGCTAAGTCTTGTAAGGAGAATGGAAAGTCTTGTAACATATCCCTATCCATATCCTCGATACCTTGCCTAAGACATGTCATCTTGTGTTGAAAAGATTGAAGATGACGATTTGGATCTTCGCCGGGAAGTCCTTTGAACTTCGGTAAGTGGTGAATAAGACTCGACTTCATATCTACTGGATCAGTTATTGTGATACTCCATGGTTGTGAATCCAAATTCGGAGAAATTAACTCTCCCAACTTCTTCTCAGCAGGTGGAGTTGGAGGAGGATTATTTGTACCGCCTACCATTGTTGATGTAGAAGGCTCTTCTTGCAAATTTTGATCTTCTTGTAGTATTATTCCCTTGCGAGTTGTAATCCCACAACGTTGGTAATCCCACTGTTTAGGTGCCAGAGATCAAGTGCCTGAAAAAAAAGATTTTCAAGAACCAAGTTAGAAATGATAATAAAATCTAACAAAGCAAAAAGTACAAGAAAACAAGTAAAATGGACCGCTGCTCCCCGGCAATGGCGCCAAAATTTGATTTGTGTCGTAACCACAACAAATTAATTAATATTTTTCCACCTAATTAACAAGTAATTTAGTATAATCAAGTTCGTTCCCACGAGGAGCAAGATATTTTTAGTTGTAAGATTGTCACAAAAAGGGGCTTTTTTTGGTTTTAGATTTTAAAAACAAAAGAAAGTAAATAAAGCAATCAAAAGTTTAAGTTGAAATCAATAAGAGAGATTAGATCAAGGAATCCTTCTTTGTTGCAAAACAATGATTCAAGTTATGTTCTTTTCCACATTTTATTAGTCACGGATTACCACCAACCGTAGATATAGCAGCTAGATCAGAGCTAACCCCTAAATCCCTTGTATCACCGGATATAGAAGTTCTCGACTACCTGATTCTATTTACCAAACCACCTAGTGGTATATCACTCAAGATGTAATTTAGTTAAACGCATTAAGATTTATGAATTTATTAGGTTGATATTAGTAGTTATACTTTTAGATCAAGGTCTACTTTCTAACGTTGTTTTCACACACAATTGCTTCACGGAATCCCTCCGCAAGGTCTCGTGTTCTCTACTTATGTAAATAGTTAAGAAACGATTACTTATCCCCTAACTTTCACTAGCTTTAGATCAAATTAACAAATCAATTTAGAGTGCACTCTAAACAACCTATCAATCAATCATATACACTCATATTGGTAAAAACAAGCGATAATCATGTGAAAACTTCAAAGTACATTTAAAAAAAAACTCAAATCATGTTAAGAACTAGGAATTCATCCCCAATCAAAAATAAAATTAGCCACTCATGTTTTTGAAATTCACACAAATAATTAATAGAAGAATTTTGAAGTTCACACAAATAATTAAAAGATAAATTTTGAAAGGAAAGCAAAAACACAAGTGTTGTGTGTGTAGAGGTGTAAAAAGTGTATAGAGAAAAGTAAAGAACTTCTCTATTTATAGGCTTCAATTTTCTTGCAATCCTCTTAGGAATAGAATCCCTTTTCCATTGTAGCTCAACTTCCAAATCCAAGTATTTCTCAAATCTTCCATCTTATTTTTCCAAATTCAAATCAAATTCTTCATCCAAGTCTTCACACCCATGAGAGAAGCTCACACAAAATTCTCCACAAATTGGGTCATCAAAATATTATTGGTACCACCGGAATCCTGCCCGAAACGGTGCTGGAATAGTGCTTCCGATCACTGGGATTATTTTCAAATAACACAATATTTTGTTAGATACCGTCAAAGCTAACGGTCAAGATAACGGTCTTTAACAGTCAGTGGGGTCAAGGAAGAAGGAGTCAGTTAGCTAAAATCAGCTATCTTAGTCGGGTTGAGTTGTCTTATTTCTGAGATGGGGTCACCGAGTCGTCTAGATAACTGAGTCGACTCACCGGGCCAAGACTCCGGCAGAGTTTCCCATCTTTTTACGACAATCTCAGGCCAATTTCAGGCCGTTCTTTCCTGTATCATTCAATCAAATCCTAACATACATCTATTTCCGTTCAAACCATTCTTCACTGCAGTACTAACAATATCATTTCATATCCACCAACACACATCAATGGACTGCCATTCTTCTCTTCTGTTGAACTCGATCCTTAGATGCCACACATTTCCATCGATCCGATTCTTCTTCATCAACATATTCAATTTCTTGTCTGTGTTCTTCATAACCCTTAATCATCACCACCGATCTCTTTTCATTAATTCTGCTCATTTTTTGTAATTAATCCTTCATCTGGTTTACTTAGATAGCAAACCCTAACTTATTCTCTATCGATTGCAGCATCAGGTCTTGCCGATTTCTTAACAGATTGAACCCATACTCAACAGCAGCAGATACATCCACCAAACCTCATACCCTGATTTCATTTCTTTCTGATTTTAAACCCCTCGTTATCATTTCAACAGAAGCATCTCTCACAGAATCAATTCAACCCCACTCTGCTACTCCGCCTCTCAATATTTCTTTCTTGATTTCAGGGGAAGCAGGCGCTGTATTTCTTCTTCTTTATTTCAGGTGAAACAAATGAGAGAATGAGAGCAACTTTCTCGATTTTAGGGTTGTATACTAGGGTAGGATGGCACACCCCATTGCTGTAATATACCCACAGATTGGGTGCCTCATAGTTTCTTGTTGGGTGCTTTTAGCACTTCTCTTTTAACCAAAATATGGCTACCCCTTAACATGTATCTGGTCTCCCAATAGTATTAGCCGATGAAATGACCTTTTTACCTTTTTCAGCTCAAATTAAGTGATGTCTTCTTCTTTTCCTCCGTGTGACTCTAAAGTACCTAATAACTCAAAAACACACGTAAAATACATAATTTACAAGAAAAATAGCAAAGAAAGCATAATCAATAGATATTAAATCAAGGTGTATTCTACACCTATCATTAGTATATACGATACACCAAAATCGCATCGACAAAAAAAAATGTCGACTTAGTCATCGCATAGGGAAAATCCACTTCGTGGTGGATAGATAGTTTCTTGTTAAAAAAAAATGATTATAAATATCACATGATATTCATCGAATGGACGAAGATACCAAACTTAATTGGATGGAGGTTTATGAACCATGCATGTGAATCGTGATTAGTTACCGTAAAGGTAACCAAATAAGCGATAATACTAATTTTTGGTGATTATAGTTTCATTAGAGGAATAAAAACTATAAACCATCGTACGATGGATTTTTTTTATATATAGAAAAATTAGAGGAGAAGAGAAATCAAATTTATTAGGTAATATTTATCAAATAATATATAAAACATTATAACATGCGAATATAAGTTATTAAAAAAATACCGATCAAATTATGTTGTCGCCCATTTATGGAAACAGTGTCGTCAATCCTTGAAATAACTTTGAAAGACTGATTGAAGTAACTGAATACTTCAAATTAAAAGAACCAATTATAACTGCCAAAGAAGATCCATACAGTTCTTTTATGCAAGGGTAAACCATACGTAACGATGTTTGTTTAGTCCAACCTAATATAAATCAAGAAAAGGACAAAATAGGTATTAGCTATGGTACGAAAAATAGGTACGGACAGAGGATTCTCATGTATGTATATATTACATAGTATATGACAAAAATAAAATAAAAAAATAGTTGAAACAGATCAATAAGAATATCAATAACATAACGTGAAAGGATTAAGAATAAATATCTTTGTGTATTTGGCTTCTGCATCCGTAAAGGAGAACCAACACGTCAAAATCTAATAATGGGCTTGATGATTATGGATACCGTTCCGTAGAGAAACGTGCATAATAACGTCTTGTGAAATAGAAAAGGGGAAAAAACACAAAGTTAAGACAAAAAGAAGGGAGAAACTTCTATTCATCAATGTATAAAATATAAAGGTTTATGACTCAATTTATAAAATTTACATACTCGGTGCCAAAGTAATAGGGTCCCACTAAAGTGGGCATTTACATGATAAATTGCCGTTTATAACAGTGTTTTTTTTTTAGTCTTGTAACTTGTATGGAATTTGAAAGGCAGTGATTAAATACAACCCTTCTGAAATATTATCTTACTTTGAGCGAAAGAGAGACGAAAAAATTACACAGATCAGACTGGGGATAGAGGAAATTAATTGCTCTTAAAGTGATGTATGATAGATTCTAAAATCTTCATTTTTAGATATAACCATGATCAATTTTTAGACTAGGGAGAATTCTTAAACTGGGGAGAAGAAAGAATCTTTCCCGTACAGTATAGTCAGTTGACTAATGTATAACCATTTTTTTGTGAGGTGACTGATAAAACTGAGTTGTTCTTCGGGAATATAAGTATGGTTTTATTGATTGGTTCTTGTTCACCTTGATTTATCAAAAGACGGAACAAAACTCATAGGTTTATTCGTGGGAGACAAATTTATCTATCTTGTAGACTTTTCTGTATGAAACAGATTTTTTTATTAAAGTCTTTGAATTTGGGTTGTAGCAACTCTTGGTTGTGGGTGAGATCAACTAAGGGAATAAAGTGCGCATTATCCTGCTGGGATCAGAAGCGTAGGAGCATAATTGTACCTTGGATCAGTGTGATATTGATTGAGGTTCAACTACAGTCCAGACCAAAGTTAATTTGGAGTAGGCTAGTGTTTGTAGCGGCTTAATACAATGTATGTTTAATCTGTACTAGGTCCCAAGGTTTTTATGCATTTGCGGCTTCCTCGTTAACAAAATTCTGGTGTCTGTGATATTCTTTTTCCGCATTATATTTTGTTATATAATTGAAATAATACAGGTTGTGCGTTGTTCAACCGATTAAAATATTCGACCTTATTGGTTGTTGATTTAAATTGATTGACACTTGGATATTGGTCTTTGGTACCATCCAAGTTATCTCTCTTTGATTAAGACTCACACATTGTATTTGCTTGAGCAAATTAATTTGAGAGATTGAGATAATAACTCCTTGAGATATTTTTTTATAGATTGAGTTTGACTGTCTAGTTGATTCTCTAGTAAAGTAACTCGGAGTTTGTCCATATAGATTGCTAATCGAAATATTGGGTGAGGTTGTTAGACCCCCAGATTTTCAATAACCAACTTGGGTACGCGTATGGGTACGTGTACTCTAGCTTTACCGAAATTGGGTTTGAAAACCCAGTAGAAATTTTCGGTTGGAAAACTTCCATGGGTACGCGTACCTAAGGTGACTGACTTTTAAGTTTGTAAACTCCAAACTATAGAAGAAATTCTCGGTACAAGAACCTCCGCTAGTATGCGTACGGGTACATGTA
The DNA here is from genome assembly GCA_023529315.1 of Papaver bracteatum. NCBI lineage: Eukaryota > Viridiplantae > Streptophyta > Magnoliopsida > Ranunculales > Papaveraceae > Papaver > Papaver bracteatum. Next base: position 62,657 of record JAJJWX010002747.1, on the reverse strand, counting down.
CCTAACATGTCTCCTTCACCAATACCGCATGCACACATATGTACGCACTTGGTTTCCGGTACATGGACTTATACACTAATGTGCAAACATACTATATATGCTTATATCCATAGGTGGTTATGTAATCTCAAATCAACATTTCAATCATTGAAACATTCTTCTATAATGTTAATAGTCGTTAGACATAAAGAATCGACTATCTTCATCAAAACCATTTTCAAGATTGAAACGTCATCATGACTTTCGTCACGGGTAAATATGAAATGTGGTTAAAGTGAAAGCTTACCAACACATATTTTGAGAAAAATATAGGCGAGTAAACTCGGGTTGAAATAATAAATGTGTATGTATGAAAACTATCATACTTTTACGACTGTGTCTCAAGAATAGGAGATAGAGTAGACTTTTGAGTGCTAGATGAGTTCAAGTCTCTACATACATTTTTGGTCGGATGAAGTTTCACCGGTTCCTTGAGTAGTTCTTCGTCTTCGCAAGATAATCGTCATGGAGTCTGGAGCTCAATTATACTTATTATCCTAGACCGAGACTTAGTCATAAGTAAACTAAAATCAAGACATATAGTTTTGATCACTAATATTGACAAACATGTTTGAGATAGCAACGCATGCGAGTTAGACCGAGAAATGATCTAACAGTATCTATATATAGAGAAAGACCCCAACGACTAGTTTTTCGGAAGAAAAAAATGAAATAATTTGGAACAATCTGTATTCTCTAATAATGTCCATATAAACCGATTATGTTTTCATGCCAAACAGAATCCGTCTTTGCATATGGGAAAATAAATCGATTGCTCGCATGCCAAAAAAATAATTTTTCACTAACAATAATCGGTTTATATATTGGCACTTGTAATCCAATTCTCACTTGAAAAGGTTACAGAAAAACTGTCATTTCTGAGGCAAGAAAAATCGGATTATACAGACCCCCACATAAATTGATTTCGTGATAGAGCCTTGACAATCGGTTTGTATCAAAATTCGTATAGCCCGATTGGTTGCATTTATTTGTAAAACATAATTTTGAGCATGCATAAAGATGTCTCACAATAAATCCATTATACACAAAATTATAATTAAAACTTTAAGTGCATTAAGTTCAAACCATGATCATCCAAGAAATAAACCTTAAACCATCCAAAAAAAAGGGTTAAAAACTTAAAACTTAAACCACCAAAAGTCTTAGAAACTTAAAACTTAAACTTATAATACCTAAAAGAGAGTACCAACATCATGGAACGGCAACACCGGGAGCAGCAGCAGAAACTCCAACACCGCGGGCATTGGCAGCAGCATCTTTAGCAACATCAATGAAGATTTCTTCCCACAAGGCATCATACTTAGCGTTCGCTACCCTCTGTGCTGCAATTTCATTCCTCCTCCTTCTGGAAAATTTGATGAGCTCAATTATCTTTTCCATTGAAAGCTGGTCCGCAATTTTCAACGTCTGCTCCAACTTGGTCTCCCTTGTAAATGAGAACTTGTACATGCTCTTGACCATGATATCCGATTTTCTGACACCATCATCTTTCTCCATGTGGCGGTTAAAGAAGCTCAGATGAATGAAGTCCATATCTAAAGCAAAAAAAATCAAACCTCGAAATCGGTTTATAAAACAACATATGTAATACGATTCTAATTACAAAAACACACAGGAAAATGAAACCTTAAGAATCAGTTTATGTAATACATATATAAAAACCGATTGCGAAATGGAATTTGAAGAGACAACTTCACAATCAGTATTTTACAATGAAAATAAATCCCGATTGTAGGAGATCAGAGTTTAAACAAAATAAATTAGTCCACAATCGATTTATGATAATGCACTTATAAACCGATTCTAGTGATATCTTTTCATATTCTGATTTCAACACGGAATCAGTCGATGCTAGTCATCATATAAAATGACTCCTTTGCATGATATTCATGGACGAATAACAAAACCCAAAATAGGTTGATAGGATATATCAACATAAACAGATTCTGGGAAAATCAGAGATATTGATTTTTCCTAATCGAAGATTTAAACATGTAAATCAATGAATATATCCGAAAACTAGAACGGGTTGATGGAGATTTACGTTTTCTTGGTTGGATTGGAGATCGTTGGAGAAGAATATCATTTTTATTATTAGGGTTTATGGAATTTGGAAGGATTACATGAGAATAGTGAAAACATGGGGGGTACCAAAATACACCACCAACTTTTTCTTAGGAAACCTGAATGGACAAACCTTAATACAATTCCGAGATTTCAACTTAAGAGAATCTCAATTGAGGAATAATATTCAGAGTTATATCTCTTTCTCTCACAATCATAAAATTTACAGAAACTAGGCCGTGAACTTGATTTACATGTAAGAGTACTTGGGCGATTTCAAAGATCAATTTCCCAAGAAATCAATCAAGTCATATCCAACAAACAAGGATGTATGTATCTACTTTGGTTGATTAACGCACAATTTGTGATATTTCAATTATAAATATAAATATAATGCGGAAAAATAAATATCATAGACACCAGAAGTTTTGTTATCGAGGAAACCTCAAATGCAGAAAAACTTCGAGACCTAGTCCAGATTAAACACAAAACTTTATTAAGTTGCTACAGACACTAGCATACTACCAATTAACTTTAGACTGGAATGTAGTTGAGACAAAATTAAATTCTCACATCAATTCAGTTACAATCACGCTCCTTACGCCTCATGAATCCCAGCAGGGCTCCACATAATTGATTCCCTTAGCTGACAACACACTAACTAAGAGTTGCTTTAACTTAATTGAATACTTTAAACCAATATTCCTTCCACATAGATAAGCCTATATGTGTAATATCCTTTTTGATCATAAATCTAGGTAATGGAAATCGATAGTAATAGACAAAGTCTACCTCAAAATCCAGACTTATGCAACCCGAAGTGCATCTTAGATTATTATTCACCTCACAAGTATAAAACTTGTGGAATCAACAAAGTCTGAGACGAAGAGATCTTTGATGATTCCTATCTATCTTGTTCAAGTGAGCACCTCAACAATCGAACAAGATCAGGATACTGGAGTTATCAAGATGATTCCAGACCTGTCTTCACAAATCCCAGTGAAGTCTTTCTAGTCATTAAACCCTGAAAGGGTTTTTGGAAGAGGACGACTCTATTTACAACTATGACACACTAATAAAAGTAGTGCCGGGATTCAAAGTTCCCAGTTATTTGAAGTTCCCCTTTTATAGATATTTAAATCATAGGTTGCTTTAGGTTTAACCTAAGATATCTTTGGAACCAAGCAAACAATATCCGCCATTAGATAAATCGTTGAATCTAAATAACATAACAAGATATACACTCTGGATAGGATGAACCGTAACCAAATCGTATATAAGACCACGCTCATAAATGATTATCCGAAGCTAGTCAACTGGACTATAAGCTTGAGTATTTTCATAAACACTTAAGACTTACTTGAAACACAATCATGTGATCAAATATGTCTATGGTGTTTTTAGGGATTATTTGAATGCTAATTATCTCGAAGAAATAATTTTATGTGCATATGAATTTATTCAGCATGGTAAGTAGATGTATAAGGTACAATTACTTAACCTGTTCGTGAACATTTATGTCATGGTACGTGTACTGGTTTGTAAACCTTAATACATAACCGAGTTCTGGAGTTCACATAACTTTTTTGGTATGCGTACTGGTGTGGATACCATTTTTACATACGAGTTTCGGAGTCTACAAAAGTTTTGTGTTTTGCGTACTGGTATGGATACCATTTAATCTTAGCCACGTTCCGGAGACCAAAAAACTTTTTTGGTATGCGTACTGGTATGGATACCATTTAAACATAACGAGTTCCGTAGTCCACATAACTTTTGTGGTATGCGTACTGGTAAGGATATCATTTAGTCATAGCCACATTTCGGAGTCCACACAACTTTTTTGGTATGTGTACTGGTATGGATACCAAACCGGTTCTGTAACCAACAGTTCTATTCTAGTATGCATACTGGTATGTGTACCGATCCAGATTCATAAGTTCTCAGACTTTTCAGGTGTGCATACTAATATACAAACCAAAAATATTTTTGTCGACATATAGCTACTCCGTTTTGTGTACAGAGTATATGTATCATGGATTCAGACTTATAACATTTTTCACAGTTTGTAAGATTGGTATGTACACTGTCTTACATCCGAATCTATAGTAATTCTATATTTCTCTCTAAATTGATTCAAAACGTTCCCGAAAAACATCAATGACACATATCACTGTTCCATGCTATTTTTTGAATGATAATTCTTGAATCATGATTTTGATTGCGAACAAAAAATTATCCTTAACTGAAGTTCATCAAGTATGAAAAATGATCATTAAGTTCATCAAATTGTCATATTTAGAGAACTAATTACAAGATAAATCTTGACTCGGAATTCTTGATATGCTTATGATAGTTTAATTAGTTATGCTACATCGTCTCATAGATATAAAAATGAATATAACTTGAGAAATAGGCGGTTCAGTCTTCACTTACCTTTTGTTGAAGAATTTATCCAAAATCTTCGGTTGATCTTTTCCTTCAAACGGTAGAAGGAAATGATGACTGTCATGATGTCCGCTTCTCAACTACACTTCTATCCTAATTAGAGACTTAACTAGTTGTATACTAGAAATCAAGATATAGTTTTTAAAAATAAATTTGACAACAAGCTTGAGATAGAAACACTTGTAATTTCGACCGAGCAATGCTCTAACAACACCCCCCTTTGTCAAATTTAGTGACAAACTTATCAATACATATGGATAAAAAATAAAGCTTTAAAACTCCTTGAATCCATCATGATTTGATTTCCTAGGTTTCTTAAACTTCTTGAATTTTTCGTTAATTCAAGTTGCAATGATTCTAATCATGTTCAACTCAGCATCGATGTTGTTGAAGATCCGTAGCGATAAAAAAATTGAAAACAAATATTCTCAATTGTTGTTATACAGAAACATAGTATTATTATCTTCTCTAAAGTTCAATTGTATCTCAACTTTGAAGTAATACTACGGTGATATGTTTTCCCCCTTTAATCAATACTTACATCTTTTGTATAATAGGTAAAACCTATATATTATTGATTTGTTCCCCCGTATATAATGATTCGTAAACCATATGTATGTAGTGCGAGAGTACTAATTAATTCTCACCCTTTTGTCAATAAATGGTGGAAAAGGTACGAAAATTATGGGATCGTAATGAATTCAACCAAAAGATACTTCAGGATTTAAGGAAGTTAGAGATACTACATAATAACAAAGTTAAAATGAAACTCCTCATATCAACTTTATTTAGATGATATCACATAGTAAGATCATACTTAGCGCTCATCTAGGAGATTTAAGATACAAGAATCCCCTTTAAATTCCACATCCACACACCCACAAAGATATAACAATTAAGCACAAGTTCAATTACGAACTCTCCCCCATTTGATGTCATTCCAAAGAGAACAACATGAGTGAACTTTTTAACGAAAAAGAAGGATTTTTTCGGACGTTAACAAATCACTTGGATTTGTATCATAAATATCGACATAAATAAATCTCAGCGTCAGTTACGAACAAAGAGACAATTTTACTCAACATAAGAAAATCTTGCAGAGTGTATAGTGTAGTAATAAGATGAGAGTGTGATCACAAGGTAGATCCATACTGTGAGATAATTCTCAAAGAGTTTGTTTTATTTTCCAGTTTATAAAAAAACATAATAGATTTAACTTCTGAGCATATAAGAAATATCAGCTCGATCCATGAAAACATAAAGGCACATATATTTCATAATACTTTGAAATAATTAAACCAATAATGATAACAAACTGCAAGTTCATATTCCAAAAACTCTAGAATTTAAATAAATAAATCTAAAAACATGCAAAATGAAAAAAATGGAAATATCTTGTGTAATCACAATTTTTGCTATACCAAACCCTAGTTATCCTTCTCAAAAGAAAAAATAAATTCTCACAAAACTTTCCTAGAAATGCATCAAGTTTTTAATAGCCTGAGCAAATAATTCCTTCTCATTGTTGAAAAACTCATCGATGATAGGATCATTTAGTTTTTCTAAGTCTTCAGAGATGTATGATAGCTCACTAAGTTATGCCCTCAGTTTACTCAGAGTATTTTTCGGTTGAGCCAATGAGTGTTCATAGTAAGTTATTTCATCAAAGGAGCTGTTGATTCGAAATTTCAAATTATTCCTCTTAGATATGAAGTTCTTCACTTTAGCCCTAAAATCATTATCGTGTTGACAAATAGATAAAAAAAAAAACTTGAGAAAGAACCTTCTTCATCTCCGGATGATATCTTCTTTTGGTTCCTTAGTGGTTTGGTTCCTTCACACAGGTAGGTGTTGAAATCTTCTATTACATACTTCTTGGTGATACCTCTTGTTATAGGAGCCATGGAACCAAATTTTCTTAAGGAGATGAGAGGATGTAGTCAATCCTTAATAAGGGTAAATGACATTCTCTGACACACTCTGTGAACCAATATGTTAGAGCAATGCTCGGCCGAACTCGCTAGCGTTGATATCTCATGCTTGTTTGTCAAATTTATTTTCCAAAACTATTAGTCTTTATTTCTAGTATACTTATTGCTAAGTCTCGAATTAGGATAGTAAGTGTAGTTGAGCATTAGATTTCAAAGCGTTTATCGATTGAAGACGAAGAACTACTAAGGGGAGCTTATGGAACTTCATCAACAAAAAGTATGTGGAGATTTGAACTCATCTATATACTCTATCTTCTATTTGAGACAAAACTCGTATAGCTATATAGACTTCGATTATACACATTTGATATTTCGAGTTGAGTTTAACTCGCTTACATATTTATCGAAATATGCATTGGTAAGCTTTTTCTTTAACCAAGTTAATCGTATATTCTTGATGACATCATGTGAAAATCTCTTGGTAACATCTTACATGATTTGTGCGAGACAGTCATTTAATGTAGACTCGGAATGTTTCATATTAATCATTTGATCAATTGAAAATTTCTTTGAAGATAATAGTCTGTGTGAGACAGCTACTGTCGTCTACTAAGAATGTTTCAATGATTGAAATAAGAGTTTATAACAATTAACCATGATTGGATATAGAAGAGTATGCTTACTTGTATGCTAAACTGTTTCATGTTATTCCAAGTCCGGGAACCATAGTATGCATAACCATATGCGTACTAGTTGGTTAATGAATTTTTGGAACTTAGTTTGCATACCCGTATGCGTACTGGCGTAAAGTTTATGTCCAAAAATTCAACTGAGTTTGGAGGTATGCATACCCATTCGCATACTGGCAAACCCAAACTTAGTCCGGCCACTTAGGTATGCGTACCCGTTTGCATACTTGAGCAGGTTATGTTCTATAATCGGTTTGTTCATGAACTATTACATTTATATACTAAGGAATGAAATATTTTAAAAACCGTGGCTATGATGTTCATGAATTGATTCAAGTGAATCAAAAGCGATTTTTCTTCAATTATTTCTTGTATACTTCTATGAGAATATTGTAGGGACATAATATCGCAGGATATAGGGTTACGAACATAGTAACAAATACAAAAGAAAAGTGTCGCAAGATAATGTGATAATAGAAGAAACACGGGAGAAGTGTGAAAGGTTTGCGAACATAGAATAAATTTACGATCAGAGGTTGCGATTATTCGCAGGTTATATACAGTTGTACAGATTTCACTATAAATAATAGTTCAAATGCTAGATTGAGGAGGTTCTTTAAGTGAGTATTAGAAAAAATCTTAGGAGAGAGAACATAGTAAGTTGTAACTGTTCTAAGTTCCATTAACATACTTCTTTGTAATCAGTTGAGAATATTAATCAGTAAATTGTCATTTTTCATCAAGAACTTCTTAAAGTTTTATGAATTCTACTGAGGGTGTAGTTGTAGGATTTCCTACAACTACATTATTGGCGCTAGAAATAGGGAAAAATAAAGAGAAGCAAACGTAACAGAGATAATTAAAGAATTTTGCATCAGAGAAATGGCTAGAAGAAGAAATATATCAGAACCATTGACTGCAGTAAGAAGAAGTGTAAGACTCGCAGGTGGAGAAGCAACCGTAACAGGAGAACCTATTAGGAGAAGGAGAAATCGAAGAAATCAAACTCAACAAACAGTAACTCAAGGAAGAGCAATAGATCATGATCGAGTGAGTGTACACACTTGGAGAACTGATACACCAATAGAAGCATATAGAGAACCGCAAATCAGAGAAAATGGGAGATTGATGGGAGGAACAATTCATGAAAGAGGAATGGAGGCATTAGAAACATTGAGATAAGGAGTTCAGGAAGAACGAAGGTTTGAAGCTGAAGAACGTGCAAATCTAACAAGACAGAATCAAGAATTGAGGAGGGAAAATGAGATATTACAAAGGAGGAGATCTCAAAGTGATGCGAGATCAAGTGTTAGACCAGAGAGAGAAGAACAAAATTCACCAACAATCAATAGTGAAAGTGTTATGCAAGGACAAACACAGAATCTGGTTGAAAGAAATCGAGAGAATCGCTTCATTTTAGTACCGAACAAAGAACAAAACGTGGAAAATTTACGAACAGAACCATTTCCAAGGGAAAATAACCAGAATGGCGAAGAAAATTGAGAGGAAGAGCAACAACTTGTGGAAGAAATTGAGAGGCAACAAGCAATGCATCAAAATAATTACGAGGATGGAGTAAGAATACATGAACATGCTCGCAACAATCAAGATCTTGAGTATGGTAGAATTCAGAGGAGAGTTAGAAATCAATGAACAGAAATAGTAAGGAATGAACCAAATCTTCAAAACATAATTCAGGAAAATCATGGAGAGGTAAATCGCAGAAGGAGGAGAAATGAAGAAGAAGAAATTCCTGATATTCACATGAGAAGGATGAGGAGAATAGAAATGAAAGAACAAGAATTTCAAGATGCTCTGCAACAAAACAATTGTGACAATCTGGAAAGAAGATATTTGAAAAATTATGCAAATGGAAACATTAATGAAGAGTATGATAGAATGCGAATGATCGCAAGAGAAGAAATGCAAGAACGTAGAAGAAGAGAGGATGCGTTGAAGAGACCAATGGATGAGAATTCTGAGGCAAATGAACGGATCTTTCGAGAATTAGCGGAAACGAGAGGAATGATATACAGTAGAGGAGGAGGAGATAGAAGGCAATTAGATGAAGCAATAGAAGAAGGTGCGAGGACTCCTTTCTCTATAGAAGTACAATTGGGAGGGATTCCACCAAAATGCAATCTTCCTACATTAACCAGCATCTTTGACGGGACTTCATGTGCTATACAACACATTAAAGCGTATATAAGATGCATGTTACAATGGGAGAATCACGATGCTGTATTATGCAAGTATTTCACATCAAGCTTAATAGGAGAAGCTCTAAAATGGTTTGAAGGACTTCCAAAGAACACTATTACATCATTTAATCATCTACAAGTAACTTTCTTAGGAGCATATATCACGAATCATTCCTCGCGACTTGGTATTGAAGATGTGTTTGGTTTAAAACAAAGAATTGTCGAAAGTTTGAAGCATTTGGTAAGAAGATGGAAAACTATGTGCAGTGATATGGCAGGGCATTTGGACGAGAGGTACCTGATTTTGTCTTTTGTAAATGCGATGTTCGCAACTAAGCAATTATATGTTCAAATCTTCAGAAGAAAGAATTCCATTATGATGACAGAGTTGCGAGAATTGCAAGAGGAGTACATTACATTAGAGGAAAAGCAAAACAATATGGAGTCATATCCAGTGACAAACACCAACACTCAAGATACAGGAGCAAACTTACTTCCTAAAATAGTCAATATCGTAGCAGGTACCTCGCAGACATCCTCGCAAACATCTTCGCAGATATCAGAAGAGAAGAAAATTAGCAATGAGTAGCAAGGATCAAGAAGAGTATGATAGAGAAAGGAATTTCTATATCCGAGGAGGAAATAACCAGATCCCAAGATTAGATCAGCAACAGGAAAATTATGGAGGACAAAGGCAGAACTATTTTGGACAAGGGAATCATAGACAAAACTATAACAATGGACAGGGAGGTCAAAGAATGATAAGAGAAGAAATAAAGATGCCACCTTTGAATACAAGTGTAGAAAAGATATGGCAAGCAATCATCTTGATGGAAAATATACCAACACCATGGAATATGGGAAAAGAACCACCAATGGGTCCAATAAGTCATGAATTTTGCTTGTACCATCACTTTCATGGACATTCTACAAATAATTGAAATAATATCAAAAGTATTATCTTGCGAATGATCGATCAAGGTAAACTGGACCACTTTTTACTCAAGCAAGAATAGTCGCAACAATTACCATAGGCTCCAGTGATAACTCGCATGGTGAACACAATACAAGAAAAGGGAAAGGAAACCTTACACATAGAAGTGGGACCAAAAGCAAGGAATGTTTTCTGCAATTCTATTGTTCACTCGTATAAAACCATAGAAGATTTTCATGACAATGTGTTAAGCAGGGTATATGCGAGAGATGGTGAAGGAAGGGAAATAATGAACATCGCAAAAATTTCACGGCTTGAAGATTGGCAGAAGCGTGAAATTTATTTTGAAGCCACAAAAATTTCAGAAGGTTGCGAAATACATGATAATCCATTGGTAGTGAGATTAGAAATTTGTCTGAATATGGGAGAAAGCGAAGATGATACAGACAACGAATCATTTGGTCTTAATAGAATCTTAATTGATACGGGAAGTTCTGTCAATATTCTCTTCTATCCTTCTTACAAAACCATGGGGGGAAAAGACGCAGATCTAATACCTTCTACCTATAGGATTTATGGCTTTAATGGAACTGCTAATAAACCTAAAGGAGAAGTAAGCATGCGAATTCCCTTAAGTGGAATGCGAACTGAAATTCTATTTTGTGTTGTTGATGTCGAATCACCATACAATGCTTTGATAGGGAGACCTTGGCTTCATGGGATTCTAGGCGTAGCTTCAACTCTTCATCAATGCATAAAATTTCCTCATCCAAAGGGTATTGGAGTTATCAAGGGTGATTGGGCAGAAGGGAATAAATGTTACGATACAAAAGTAGAAGTTTGCGAAGGAAAAGCTGTTGAAAAGGAAAGTTGGAGAAAAAGAGCAAAGGCTGCGAAAAGAAGCGAAAATTTAATGACTGAGGACTAAGGAATGAAGGAATAAAATTACAATGTTAAGCGTACAAGAAATTTATGATGATAGAAAAGGGATATGGTTTGCGAAGAAAAGAGAATGAAGAAAAGAGGTAATGAAACAAAAAGGTAATCAATATATTTGTTCGCAACGTATAACAAAATGTTCGCAACATATAACAAAATATATTTTGAAAAACAAGAAAATGAAATGAGGTATTTCGCAACATGAAAAATTTGTGATGAGTTTTTACGAATAAAAACGATTTATTGCGATCAGCTTTCATTAAAGAAAGACGCAAAAATTTATTTGCGATCAACTTTCATAAAAGAAGGCCGCAAACTGTGATCATCTTTCAAAAAAGAAAGAAAGCCGCAGAAATTTTACACATGCAAACCTTTGTGACGTACACCCTAGTTCGCGAAGCAACATTTTGCAAGAGGCAAAGTCCTAATTTACGTCATTTAAGGGGGTACATATAAGCATGGCTCAGGGGAAATTGAACACCACCACGGAACCTGAGTACATGGATATTACGGGGTACAGAACCCAAAAACGGGGTACCTATCCGGGTAAGACACCTTGGATTCTCAACCTAATCTTGCGATGTAACATGATTTAGGTTGGGCGACTAAGGCATACTGTCTTTCCCAAGAAGTGGATAAAACGATCAAGGCGCCGAGGTACACGGTTGAGTCAAGAGTGCCGGATGGGTTTGAAGCACATCTTCCATTCTTTACAAGTTATGGAAAATGATGCACTTGGCCCAAAGATACCCCATAGGGTGCAACCTCGTAACTATAAGCCCTATAGGCAAAAAGGATAAGAGGTTGCGAACAAAGGCTGGTTGTTGGAAAAACTGGATGGGAAGAGATAACCTTGTATGGTCGATGTACGCTTCCTTGAAGGGGCAACCAAGGGGAAGATAAAGGGCAGCACCCTCCATTAGGGAGCTGATACGTTCTATAAGACGCAAATGTCACGAGGCTTTTTGTTCGCAAGAACATAAAGGCTTGTCATATTTGTGCAACAATCGTATTTCTACGAGTAAAAAAATAAAAAAATAAATGTACTCGCAGAATTAAATACAAAGAAGTTAAGATGAGATCAATGGGTTATTACATGAAAGTGTGATAACGTCCTGCGGTTTCATCGCAAGACGATAATTTCACAAGGCTGTATATTCGCAAGTATATTCAGACTTGCCATGTTATCGCAAACACAAAAATATTGTTAAGATAAAGTCAAGGGGTTGAGGCATGCGAGTGCACCAATGTCCTGCGACTTTATCACAAAAGAGGTGGCAAAGTAAGACCTTTACTTAGGAAGGAATGATAAGACCACAGAAACTAATGAAGTCAATTCCGTCAATATCATTGGAGATTCTTTATATTCTAAACAAGAATATATACCAAGAATTCTTACCAAAAAATGCAATTTTATTCGCAATCAAGGACGGATATTTCATACTTATTAAATTTTTCGAGGATTGAATACTTCTCATATTTCATCAAGGATTAAATACTTCTTATACTTCTTCAAGGATGTTTCATAATTCTTATACTTCTTCAAGGATGTTTCATAATTCTTATACTTCTTCAAGAATGTTTCATAATTATTCAAGGAGGTTTCATACTTCTTATACTTCAAGGGGGAGATTTCTTATTTACTTCGCAACAACCTGAAACTTTGCAACTTAAACTGAGGAAGATATTGTAATACTTATAACAACAATTGATCACCTGAAGAGCAATAATAAGGGGAAAAGAAATACTAAGCTAGGTCTTCAAAATATATTATTTTTCTTCATATGATCAAGTTATGCAAGTAAGGAAAGTATTCAATTAAAGAAAGATCAACTCATCATCGCAAAATTAAGACATTGGTACTAATTAAGTTGCGAAAAGAAAATTGTTGGTTGATTAAAAGTGCAGGAAAGAAGAAAATATTGTACTCAAACATACAAGACGAAAAGAACTGAAGCAAATATACAGGAAGGAATAAAGCTACTCTGTGGGAGATTTATCTTCATGATCTTCTCTTTCTTCTTCGGAGATATCATCTTCAGCTTCACTATCAGAGATATCCAAATCTGGGGTATCATCAGGGATTTCTTCAGAAAGGAGCGTTTGATACTTAGTGAGTGGAATTTGATTGTCTTCACAAATCCTGCGAGTCATCATAGCTCGGAAGCATTTGATGTTTAAGCCATGGTTGTTTTGAGAAATTTGATGTTGAGACTTTAAATCAGAAATCTTCTGATTATGCGCAACAAGAGTAGCTTCTAGCTCTTCAATCCTCTTCGTATAATTTTCTTCAGCATTTACAAAGAAAAAGGATAAGTAAGAAATAAGAGAATAAAGAGTAAGGGAATAAATTAAGGAATTGATTAGAAAAATGTGGAGTTAAAGTGATCAAGATTTGCGAATTTACCTTCTAATTGCTTCTTATCATTACGAAGAGAAGTGACTTCAAGCTCCGAGCTGATTATTCTTCTCAAGGAGAGAAGAATTTCCAGATTGATATACTCGCAGATTACGCATTATCTTCGCAGCGGATTTTAATTATGCATTATCAATATTCAAATCCTCTATTTTCTGAGAAGTTTTGTATTCTCAACCTCCAGTTTGTTACAACGACTTAAAGTTTTCTTCTCAAAGAATTGCATGACGTCTTTCCCAATCTGAAGCAAACATGCATGCTAACCCTCCCAACCTGAGCAAATAAAAGGGATTAGAAATCAATGAAGTAGGGGAAATTAACAAGTAATAGAAGAGAAACTTACCATACTCCCCAAAGAGTATAATGTAATAGGAGAAATAAATCTTGAAATTCCATTAAGGGAATTATTGTTGATTACAGTGGGAACTTTGCAAGCCTTCGCAATATGCCTATGAGCATTCGCAGTAGGAGACTTTCCTAATCCACGAGAAAAGTTGAGAAAAGCCTCAGAAAATTGAGTCATTACAGACTCAAAAGTTTCTGCATTGTTGTAGTCTTCATCTTCTTCATCATCATCATCGTCATTCCTCCTATCAGAATTAGTATCAGAATTAGAACTAAGATCTTTCTCAGAAATCCTATCATCTTCATCACTTTGTTCTTCGTCAACATCCTTGCTAGAGGAGATCACATTGGAGTAAGCACTGGGTGAGATTCTCTTCCTCTTCTTCGCAGAAACAATATCCCTAAATTTCCCTTGTCCTTTGAGAAGAACATCTTCTTTATTACCAGAAGTCTTGATATTCTTCGCAGAACGAAGTGTTTTTTGTCTCGTAGTTAGCGCTTCAGAAGAAGTTGAATTCTTGTTCTTACTCACAACAGCCCCAGGGAAGTCAGGAAGAACCTACAAATGCAAATAAAGATAAGAAACAGAGGCAACAATATATTGTTTAAAATACATATGAGAATGTTTCTTACCACATTTGAAAACAATTTGAAAGCTTCACGAGTACTGGATTTCCCAGTTTTAAGGTAACTTTCCTTAAGTTCATTCACCTGACAAATATTGCAAAAGGATTAGTAAAAGAAGAAAAATAACAAGAAGATAAGGAGATGGAGATACATACATCTTTATCTCTATTAGGCCAACAAAAAACCCAAGGTTGATAGTTACGATCATGAAGATTCGCAGGAATATCTACTATCCCAGAGATGTAAGAACCCGATAATGCTAAAGGATAATTGTACCAATCTTCATCATGAGAATGGCGACGGGTTTGATTATTTCCAGAATCATAATCAATATCATGCATAAGAAGATCATCTTATGCGACATCAGTTTTACGATGAAGACGAACACCCCAACGCTTATCTTCCCTCTTCGCAGGAATTAATGTGTAATTTTTAAAGAAATTCTCGACTGTATAATTTGCAGCGATAATCTCTACATCTCTAAATACAAGTCTCCTAAGTTCGATTGGGTATAAAGATTTTCCAAAGAGGCAGCACGGTTTGCTAACTCAACCAGAATGCGAATGCAATCCCCAATCAATTGATAAATGGCTCGTGAGAAATTTGGGTGGGAAATAATCTCATAGAATAAAGGAAAATTGACATCATAAAGAGGAAGAGGAAGACCTGTGAGGATTTGGCCTCGTGAGAATAAAACTACCTGATCATCCCAATGGAGATCAGTAAAGAGTTCCATACAGAGATGGGATTTATTGGTATGACCATCAATCTCAGAAAGAACGAGATCTCTATCAGCAAACTCTGCATTAAGTTATTCCACAGTTTTCTTCTTCGGAGCCATTAGATGAAGGATAGAAAACAGAGAATAAAAGAAAAGAAAAAAAACAAGAAATAGTAGTAGAAGAAAGAAGAAAAAAAAATTTTTTTTTGCAGAAGTAGACGTAATGAGGAAGATGAAAAAGATAAAAGAATAAAAGGAGGAATTAAAGATAGTATTTATAAAAAAGAGAGTTTGATGAAGATAGAAATTCATCAATGCGATTAGACGTGAGCGGTTGAGAAGGACGGTTACGAAAACACGTGTCGAAGATTTAATGAAAGAGAAAATACGTGTTGCGAATATAAGAGGTGATGATAACTATATTAAATTTGCGAGAATAATGATTCTCATGACATTTCTTCTTCTCAAAACTGACATGAGAAGAGGCAAGATGTAGGGACAGAATATCGCAAGATATAGGGTTACGAACATAGTAACAAATACAAGAGAAAAGTGTCGCAAGATAATGTGATAATAGAAGAAATACAGGAGAAGTGTGAAGGGTTTGCGAACATAGTAACAAATACAAGAGAAAAGTGTCGCAAGGTAATGTAATAATAGAAGAAACACGGGAGAAGTGTGAAGGGTTTGCGAACATAGAATAAATTTACGATCAGAGGTTGCGATTATTCGCAAGTTATATACAGTTGTACAGATTTCACTATAAATAATAGTTCAAATGCTAGATTGAGGAGGTTCTTTAAGTGAGTATTAGAAAAAGTCTTAGGAGAGAGAACAGAGAAAGTTGTAACTGTTCTAAGTTCCATTAACATACTTCTTTGTAATCAGTTGAGAATATTAATTAGTAAATTGTCATTTTTCATCAAGAACTTCTTAAAGTTTTATGAATTCTACTGAGGGTGTAGTTGTAGGATTTCCTGCAACTACAAATATAAACAATTGAAAAACTCTAGAACTAGTTTCATTTGAGTCATTTGAACTAGTTTTGTTAAGATGAATAAGGTTGATATGAAATTATTCATATGGATAACTTCGGTTAACTATTGTTGATCCAACAAGGTGTACACGTTTAGGTACAATTACTCATATCTAAATGAAGTAACTTTTCATTTGTGTGTAACAAACTAAGTTCGATCTAACGGTTGAAAGATAATAGCTTGAGTCTAATTAGGTTTTCATCTAACAATGAATATTGAATGATTTGTTTCCAAGGTAGCATTGATTGCAAACCCTGATTTGAAGATTATACAAGGGATAACTCTAGCAAATGGGAAACTTAATCCCCATACACTAGTGGAAAATGGGTTTTTAACAACCTACATCCGTGACCCTCATTGATGGTCAACAAACCTTGGACCGGTCAAGGCCTTCTAGGATTTAAAAAAAACACGGAGCACATTGTCGATCACATATGCTGGTCGTAGAATGATTTTTTTTAATTATTTTATCCTAATTCGCCGACCTATTCTGTGACGGATGCACCAAGTACTTCCTATGGTTCAATTTTTAAAGGAAGTCATCTACCCACCACTCATTCCTTATCTCTTCATCTCTATTATTTCTCTCTTCTCTCTCGGAACAATAAAGAGAAATTATTTTGTTCCGTGAATCATCTCCATTTCTCTATTACTCCTTATTTACCAAAACTAATCGACCTGCCTTATCTCTTTATTATGCTGCTACAATATCTATATCTAAATCTGTTTGAAACAAAATAAAACTTCTTCGCAAGAGACCTGAAACCCTTTTTCTTCAAAATCACAAAACCCTTTCTTATTTATCATCGCAATCAGAAAACCCTAACTCTCCATCGAAGATCAAAAGGTATGAATCTAATTTTTCCAGTTTCATACTTTGTCAAGAAATTATTTGTGAAGAGTAATAGAAATCATTGAACATGTTTCGGTTGGATGCTATTCTTCCATTAGGAATTATCGGTAGTTCTGAGTATCACTTCTTCTTAAATATTTTGTAAAATATTTAACCCTAGTCTTCATTTAAATATCCTGAATAATTGGGGATTTTGTTGCTTGGATATTTGGGTTTGATGTTGAAGTTGTTTCCTACAAGGTGAACGCCCTTTTCATTTAAATCTAGGGATTTATTGATTTTACAATAAGACAATCATAAAGATTGAAACTTATTGGTGTGTATTAATTGTTGTTGTTAATTGATTAGATTGTGTTTAATTTGGTTATATGTGTGCTTACAGGGAATCACCTCATAGAAGAGTTAAAAGAAAGTCCTCTTAGTTCTGATGCCTTCAGACAGGTGATTTTCATTCATTATGATTTCGTCTACTCAAATTATGAATTTTTTAAAACAAAAGTGGAAAATTCTGCAAAATTAAGATGCCCATGTTGTGTTTGTTTGTAATAACTGTCAAATCTGATCAGGTTGAGACTAGTAGTCATGGATTGATACATCAATTTTAGGAGATCACACTATATTGACCAACTCCTTCCGATTATTGGGGTACTTTTAGTGGGATTATCTTTCAAAAAAATATGTTAGTACCTTGCTAATTTCTCTTCTCTTATTGCAAAAGATTATTACAAGCAAGTCTAAAAATTGGTAGCTATGTTTGAAATAGTAAGTGTAGTTGCAGGATTTCCCACACTACACCCTTGTTAAGATTTTGCTATAATCAACTGTGAATTGAAGATGAAAAACGACACTTTATTATTTTGGTTTCAGAAATGTATACAGAAATGGGAGAATTCAAGATTACAACTATTCTCTTGAAGTTTCTCTCTCCTCAAGACTTTCTTAACTCTCAAAAAATACATCATCCTTTTCTGGACACATTGGGTCTATATTTATAGGGTAGTTACATAGTGGATAACAGCTAAGTTTTCCTCTTATTTCGGGTTAATTCTGCGATTGTACCGCGATAGTTACAATGTTAAATCTCGCAAGTTTTGTGACCATCGTAGAACAAACATACTTTTCTCAAGTTTTCTTCAATCGTCAGTTACAATGTTAATCTTTCTTCTGACACGTTTCTGTATCCTTCGCCAGCTGTTTTTTTTCCCATATATTCTCTCTTCTAATGAATTTACGACACGTCCTCTCTAACCGCTGTGATCTGACCGTTAATTTCTTTGTATTTATTGCGTTCATCTTCTCGAGAAACCTCTTCTTCTATAAATACTCCTTTTATTCTTTTCTTTTCCTCTTTTTACTTTCTTCTTCTTTCTCTGCGTAACTTCTCTGCAAGTTTAATGTTCTTCCGTAAATTGCGCGTCTGTCATTGCTGTGATTTCTTTCTTATTTTTCAACCTTTTCTTTCATTCACATACTCAAAAATGGTTGTTGTTGGTGCTAAAAACTTGACTTCTTTTAATGAGATGCGAGAAAATCTCAAAAGTAAAGGTTTTACCTTGTCTACAATTCCAGGTCAAAGCCCTAAATCTGAACTTTCTCTCAAACTATTTCCTGATCATCAATGCTCTCTTGAAAAATCATAGTATCGCTAGGTCAACTTGAAGTTGGTCTTCCCCTTCCTCTCTATGACCCAGAACTCCCATTATTCTATCAAATAATATCTGATGAGAGGTTCTCGCGAGCGATATATTAATTAGGTGGAGATTGTATCAGATTGATGCTTGAATATGCTTCTCGCGGTGCTGATAAAGGATCTCGCTATCCTGAAGCTCTGAAGAATCCTCAATTTAAAGATGTTCCCATTGTCTCTGCAGATTATACCGTGGAGAATTTATTCAAAAATTACAAGATAGTTCCTATGAAGAGGGATAGTACTTGCTGGGGGTGTCCGCTTGAAGAAAGAAAATATCGCAGATGATAAGGCTCTTATGTTAGACATTGATTGGCATACACCTACTAATCAAGGCCCTCGCCACTCCAGCGATGATAAGTGGTTTATCTTTACGTTATGTCTTGAAGGTCCTTATATATCTGGTTCTCTCCCATTACCTGCGAATCTCTCAGAGTATGAGCCATGGGTCTTCAACTGGCCTGAAATATCTAAAGAAGTATATCCTCTCAACTTTTTGCATTATTATTATTCACTATCTTCTTCATGTTTTTATATTCTCGCTAATTATTTTGATCTTTCTCAGATTGATAGAATGAAGCTCAGTTATCAAACTTTTAGGAAACCCTGCACTTTCTTAGCTCTTAAATCTTTCACGGATGAAGTAAGACATATCTCCTCCTAAATTTTAACAATATATTATTGCCCCTATTTCTTATCTTCATTTGTGCTCGCATGAAATCGAAGAACTAGAACCAATAAAACCCGTGAGAACTAAGGAGAAATCTTTAAAGGATAAATCTATTGTTCCTCCCAAAGGGAAGTTTTCTTCCCCTCACGGTGAAGAATCTGGCGATCAGGATAAATCTACTATTCCTCCTAAAGGGAAGTCTTCTGCCCCTCGTGGTGAAGAATCCGACGATCCTCCTTTGAAGAAAAGGAAGACCCGACCTTCTTCTTCTTCAACTCCTCAACCTATTCCAGAGAATCCAAGTATTGATTTTTACAAGGATAATAATGACGAGGATTTCAATGATAACAGCTTCCCTTCTATAAAGAATTCTTCTAATTCTGATTCTTCAATGGCTTATTTATCCAAAATATTTGGCAAGAATATGTTTGGTATCCCAAATGAGTATGGAGATGAAGCTATTAATGAAATATCCCAGTCCCTCGCCAATATCTGCGATGCTCCCATACTAGTTGATAGCGATACCCTTCGCGGGGTTTCAAGATCGCTGACTCCAAGTCTTTTAAATTCACTTGGCAGCCTGGTATGTTTTTACTTGTTCATCCTTTTTGTGTATCTATTGATATTTTTTTCAGACATTGATTTATATAGTTCTATCGCAGGTTGGAAGAGCCACTTTTGTTGTTGCTTCTGATTTAGACAATAGGCGTATTACTTATGAAAAGAAAGCTGCTAATCTTCGTCAAGATAATGAAAAACTAGAAGCTGAGGTTATTGAGCTTCGCAGGAAAAATAAGCAGATGGAGACTGAAGCTTAAGTTGACAAGAAAAAAATCTCTGATCTTGATAAAACCAATCAACAACTCTATGGTATGATTTATTTCTTTTCTCTTTTAATTCTTCTCACCCTATTGCAGCTTATTCAAGCAAACATTTTTGTAGATATTTATGGTCTTACTAACGAGGCTACATTCTTCCAATCCTTCCTTGAACCTGTAGATGATAATACCCTTCTTGCTTGCCTTAATAGTTCTTTAAGTAACTTCTCAGACGATAGGATTAGATCTCTCTCTATTGATGAACTTAAATCCAAACTTAATCTCTTAAAAATTGAACATAGGTTCAATTTAAATTTAACCAACAAGTTTAAGAACCTTTATCTTAGTTCAAAGGAAGTAGTGAATAGATTAAGAAAAAAGAATAGTGATCTTATTGATGAGAAGGATCTTGTTGTTAAAAACGGCTCCAAGACCCTAGCAAACTTTCATAAAACTCTTCTTAATGTTCAAACGGAAAGAGATAAACTTATCCGTGAGAATTAAGATCTTCTTGCGAGAGAAACTCAAGTTCGATTTTGTCTCCTTATTAATAGCGATGATGAGTTTGCTTGGGATGCGAAGATTCTTGATAATGCCTGAACTAATTTAGGTGTAGATGTTAGTCTTCATGCTGATCGAGTGGCTTTAATTAAAGACATGATTTCTGAAAGAGAAGGTTATCACTCTTATGATTTCCCTCAATTATTTCCTAATTGAATCATCCTTACATGTATTAACTTTGTTATCGTTTTCTCGCAGCATCCGAAAAGAACTATCATAAAATATTTGATTAGTTAGAAGAAGAGAAAAGCCAACTTGCTGGAAATCTATCTTCTCGCAATGAAAAGTATTCTAGATTGAAGGAAAAATTGAAAATCTCATCTTCAAATTTTAGTAATGCCCTTATCAGTGTTCGTAATGACGCTGTCAAACTAGTCTGTGATGATCATGGTATTCCTCATTCTACATACCCCGATCTTGCAAAGGAAATTCCATATGATTCCCCAAATTTAGTTATCTCTTATAGCGAAGTTGAGGAGTCTAGCGAAGATGATAATGATGAAGAATTATCTAAAAAGGAAGAGAAATCTGGTAATGAAGAAAAATCTGAAAAAGAAAAGAGTTCTGATGGTGGTGGTGATGGATCTTCTTAGTCCTGTTTCTTCTCTTTTTCTTCCTTGTAAATTTTGTACATTTATTTTTTGCTTCTCGTAACATTGCTACGAGTTTCTCCAACTTGATGTGTAAACTTCTTTTGCTTTTATTTGTACGAATTAGAAAATAATTCTTTTTCTGCAACATAATCAATCAATCATAATTATTATCCTTTAATTATTTGTATAAATGTATCATCTATGCAATTTTGTAATATGATGGATGAATAATAATTTCATCAGTCTATGCATTCCCATACTTGCCTCTATTATTCATCTGCAATATGAAAAAATTGAGTAGAGATTAGATATTAGTTGTGAATCAAATTAAATTTTCCTCAATATCGGCGATGTTATCGCTAACAATAATTGCATAACTTTATGATTTCTGCGTAGAAGCGCAAATATCATAAATTCTGCGAGCATTATCGCAATAATCTTATGGTATTAATATGCCTTCCTAATTAAAGGTCTTATTTTGCCACATTTTTTTTTCCTGCGATAAAATCGCAGGACGTCTTTACATTTGCATGTATTGACCCATTTATCTTGTCTTATCAATATTTTTTCAACATCTCTGCGACAATATGATAAGTATAAATTCTCTTGCAAGAATTAAACCTTATGACATTGCCGTCTTGCGATGAAATCGCATGACGTCTTTACACTTTCATGTAAAAACCCATTGATATCATCTTAACTTTTTATCTTTTGGCTATTTGCCTTTGTATAACTTTCGTCACGCGAAAATATGACAGGCCTAAATGTTCCGGTAATCATAAAGCCCCAAGACATTGTCGTCTTTAGACACTTATCAGCTCCCTAATGGAGGGTGCCACCCTTATCTTCCCCCTGGTTGCCCCTTCAAGGAGGGCACATCGGCCATACAAGACTAGCTCCTCCCATCCATATTTGCCAACAACCAGCTGTTTTCGCAGCCTCTTGTCTTTTATGCCTATATGGCTTATAGTTACAAGACTACACCCTAAGTGGGGTTTTCTTCAGGATAAGTGCATCATAGCCAAGACTTACCAAGAATGGACATGGTAGTTTCGTATGCCCCGGGCACCCTTGGCTCAACCGTGTACCTCGGCGCCTTGGTCATACTTTGCACTTCTTAGAAGAGGTCCTTAGTAGTCCAATCAGGGTATAACCTTATATAATTGGAAATCCAAGATCCCTCTCCTGGATAGGGTTTCTTTAACCCCAAAATATGCATAACTCAGGTTCCAGCAGCGGTATAACCTTTTCACTGAGTCATGTTAAGAGATACCCCCTTATATGACGCACTATTAGGTCTTATATTTGCCTCTTGCGGAATTGTATTCGCGAACTAAGGTGCACGCCATAAAGGTTCGTCCCATTCTATTAATCTCTGCGAAATTTTATTCGCGTTTCTCAAGAGCATTGTAACTCTGATAAAATTTCATTTCTTTGATTTTCTTGTAAAATTTTGCAATTCTTTCAAACAGAGTACTCTTTTCAATTGCATTTTCTTCAAACAAATTCTGCATAAGCTTCTTTAAATTTTATCATTTTACCTTTCTACTTACTATCTTTTGGTTCTGCTCTTCTATAACGTTTTGCTATTTTTCTTTATCTGCGAGCTGCTCGCCATTATCTTCCTCTCGCTGCTCTATTGAATCAATCATCAATCTTTCACATCTCTGTCATTGCTTGATGTTGTACTTCCAATTGCTCTTCTTCTCAGCTCTTTCCTCACAAGATTTTATATCAATCTCATAACATTTCTTGCTTTCTCCCCAATCTCCCTTAATAACTCCAACACCATTAGGATGAGGAAATTTAACACACTGGTGGAAAGTAGATGCTACACCTAATATCCCATATAGCCAAGGTCGACCAATCAGGGCATTGTAAGGTGATTCAATGTCTACAACACAGAACAAGATCTTGGAAGTTATCCCTTTCAATGAAATCCGCATTTCAATTTCCCCTTTTGGTTTATTGGCAGTACCATTAAAACCATAGATTTTATATGTTGATGGAATTAGATCTTCGTCTCTTCCACCCATGGTATTATAGGTATGATAAAATAATATGTCAACTAAGCTGCCTGTGTCTATTAGAACTCTATTGATAGCCCAAGAATCGTCATTTTCATCATCATTTCCTCCATATTCTTCTTCTATTTTCTTTGGATTTATCTCTAATCTTACTACCAATGGATTATCATGCTGCTCGCCAGGTTCTGGTACTTCTTATGCAGTGAAAGATATAATTTTCTTCTGCCATTCTTCTAATGGCGAGGCTCTCGCGATATTCATTATCTCTCTTCCATCTGTGTCTCTCGCGAAGACTCTGCTTAGAACATTATCATGGAAATCCTCTATTGTTCTGTGTGAATGTACAATGTAATTACAAAATAAATTCTTTGCTTTAGCCCCAACTTCTATTACAAATGATTCTGCTCCTTTTACAAATTATTTACCTGCGAATTTAAAGTTTGGAGGCAATCGTTGAGATTGTGGATGTCCTACTAAAAAGTGGTTTAGCTTTCCTTGGTCGATCATCCTTAAAATTATTCTCTTGACATTCCTGCAATCATTTACTGTGTGACCATGAAAGTGATGGTAAGGACAAAATTCTTGACTACGATTATTAGGATGTGGTTCTTTTCCCATATTCCATGGTGACGGTATATTTTCCATCAAAATGATATCTTCCCAGATTTTTTCTATACTAGCATTTAGAGGAGGCATCTTAATTTCTTCCCATATGATCTTCTGATTTCCTTGGCTTCTGAAATTGTTTTGCCTCTGTCCACTATAAGTTTCTTGCGGCTGATCAAGCCTTTGAATCTTATTATTCCCACCGCGATTGTAATAATTCTTCTCCCTTTCATATTCTTCTTGATCTCGAATGCCCATTGCTACCAAATTCTGCTGGTTATCAGTCTCCACTTTCTCTTGTTGTGCTTGCGAGCTGCTCGCCACATTATTAATAATTTTAGGAAGTAAACTCCCATTTGCTGCTACTGAATTGGTATTCGCGATTGGATATGATTCCATCTCATTTTGTTTCTCCTCCAAAGCAATGTACTCTTCTTGTAGTTCTCGTAGTTCAGTCATAGTGATTGTATTCTTGACTCTGAAAATTTGTATGTACAGCAGATTGGTCGCGAATATTGCATTGATAAAAGACAAGATAAGATATCTCTCGTCTACTCTTCCTGCCATCTCACTGCACATTGTCTTCCATCTTATGGTTAAATGTTTCAGACTCTCGCCAACCCTAAGTTTTAATCCAAACACATCTTCAATACCTTTCCGTGATGAATTGTTGCTTATATATGCTCCCAGAAATATAGCTTGTAAATGATCAAAATAAGTTATAGTATTTTTTGGAAATCCCTCAAACCATTTTAGCGCCTCGCCAGTTAAACTAGATGCAAAATACTTGCACAATACAGCATCATGATTCTCCCATTGCATCATACACCTAACATGTTGTACAGCACATGTGGTTCCATCAAAAATGCTGGTTAATGCTAGTAAGTTTCACTTTGGAGGTATTCCTCTTAATTGTACTTCTTGAGTGAATAGAGTTCTCGCAGCTTCTTTAATAGCTTCATCAAGTTTCCTTTGACCTCCTTCTTTTCTATTATTTATTATTCCCCTCATCTCTGCTAACTCTCTTAAAATTTGCTCATTCGCAGCTGAATTTGGTTCCATTGGTCTTTTCAATGCTGCTTCCCTTCTTCTGCGTTCATGTACTTCTTGTCTTGCGAGATTTTGTATATCTTCATTTACATCCATATTTCTTCTTCTGCGATCTTCTGCTTTCTACTTCTTCTTGCCATCGCAGCTGATTATACTGTCTATTTTTTTCTCTGCGAATTTCTTCATTTCTCTTCGCTGTATTTCTATTCTCCTTTGTATTCTATCATACTCTTCCTGAATATTATTATTATGGCGATTTTGCGTCCGTCTCCTTTCTCGATTTTCATGGTTATTTTGTCGTAATGCCTCTTGAAATTCTTGTTCTTATACTTCTGCCCTCAATCTTTCTCTCTCGCAAGCTAGTCGTGCTTGTTCAGCATAATGTCTCTCAATTTCTTACTCAATTATTCTTCGACTTCTCTGGATCTCTCGCCCATGTAATATCCTCCTACCTTCTTATGGATTTTCTTCATCATTTTGGTTATCTCTTCCCTCTTGATTTCTGTTGTTAAGTCTATTATCCAAATTTTCGCCACGCGGATCATGGCAATCTTCTATTACCTCTTCTTCTATATGACGTTGATCTTCATTTATATTTTGCATTTCCTCTTGGATGTTTCCTCTAGCATTTCTTACTGGAGAATTTGGCCTTAATTCTTCTCTTAATGATCTTGAATTCGATCTAACAGTACTTCTTGATCTTCTATTTTGTAATCTCAAATTCTCCATTCTCAACTCGTGATTTTGTCTTGTTAAATTTGCACGCTCTTCCGCCTCTAATCTTCTTTCCTCTTGTACTCTTTGTCTTGGATCATTTGATGTTTCATTTTTATCTCCTCCATGAATTGATCCTTCAACCATTCCTTGATTTATTTCTTATCTTCTTCCATCTCTTAATTTTTGATCTTCTACATCTTCCATCGAATCCGATCTCCAAGTATGCACACTCACTCTATCATAATCCACATTTCTATTTTGTATCGGTGTTTGTTGATTAGGTTGTGGGATTTGATCTTCTCCTTCAATCCTTGTTCTATTTCTTCTTGTTCTTATCCTTGAAGAATCTCCTAATTCATTTGTTTCTTCTCTTGCAAGTCTTTTACTCCTCCTTACAGTTGTTGGTGGTTCTGATGTATTTCTTCTTCTTCTAGCCATTTCTTCAACTCTAATAATTTCATCAAATCTTCAAATTGTAATAAGAGATTTCTTAACTTGATTCTCCCCGTTTCGTGCGCCATAATGTAGTTGCATGATTTCCCACACTACACCCTTGTTAAGATTTTGCTATAATCAACTGTGAATTGAAGATGAAAAATGACACTTTATTATTTTGGTTTCAGAAATGTTTATAGAAATGGGAGAATTCAAGATTACAACTATTCTCTTGAAGTTTCTCTCTCCTCAAGACTTTCTTAACTCTCAAAAAATACATCATCCTTTTCTGGACGCATTGGGTCTATATTTATAGGGTAGTTACATAGTGGATGACAGCTAAGTTTTCCTCTTATTTCGGGTTAATTTTGTGATTGTACCGCGATAGTTACAATGTTAAATCTCGCAAGTTTTGTGACCATCGTAGAACAAACATACTTTTTTCAAGTTTTCTTCAATCGTCAGTTATTATGTCACTCTTTTGAAGGCTTTTGTGACACTCATGAAGTGTAGTCAAAGATCTTGCGATTATGCTCGCTGGGAAGTGTCGTTAATCTCGCAGAGAATAGGTGTAGCGATATTCTGGTCCTACTGTAGGAGCAGAATCTCACAACAACAACGCTCTTGCAAAGATTTCTGCCACACATGGCAAGTGTCGCAAATAATTACAAGAAATGACGAAATATGTGAAGATTTTATCATTACTCGCAAGAATAAGGTGATAGTTCGCAAGAAATATAGCAAGAGGGAAAAATACTGCGAGACATGGAGGAGTTCGAGAGAAATGAAGAAAGCTTGCAAAAGATATTACCGCATAACTGGGATCCGAAATTAAGGGAAAGCTTAGCTGTAAATGAGCTGTCATCCACTATGTAATTACGTATATAAAGAAGAGAGTAGGAGAGAGAAAGGGAGATAATTTTAGGAAGAGAGAGAAAGATATTTTGCAGAGAGAGATTTTTAGAGAGAAGAAATGTATTTTCTTTATCATCTTCTTCCCCAAAACTAGATCTAGAATTCTTCCAAGAACTCCATTAATGGAGATTGTAGATGTAAATTAATGTAGTTACAAATTATCATAGTGAAGAACCGTGGATGTAGATCACATTGATCGAACCACGTAAAAAATCTTGGTGTCCATTTATAATTTTAGTATTTTTATCACCATTTTTATATTTAGATCTAGAAATTGTTATCAAGATATGATAAGGGGTGTGTTGTAGGTTTTCCTGCAATTACACCTATAGTAAGCTTAATTAAGGTGATCTTTCATAGGAAGTTGTTATAAAGACTTACTTAGATGAAATGTCGGAAATGTTGAATGAGTTACAATAGCTAGTAATCAATCTCAACTTCTTGCTTTAGCTAGGAATTTTTTTATATTTTATTTGATAATTGTCTGAAGATATTGACGTGGAAAAGTGTGGTAGCTTACTATGAACCAGTAATGAAGTCTGGTTATTTGATGTTGTTAGTTAAACTTATTATTTTGATTGCAGAGTCATGCTGGTTTGTTCAATCTCTGTATTGTTGTACTGGTCGCGGTCAAAAGAAGACTTATTATTGAAAATTTAATGAAGGTTTGCAGTTTTTCCTTTAGTATGCTACGCAGTTGAATTAGAGTCCACTATTACAGGAGGCTTACTAATAAGCACGTGAGTGATACATTTTATACCCATATTTATATTAGCTAAGACTCGATATTTTGACTAATAATATTATTTTAGTGCTTTTGTAGAAAGTACGAGCTATTTTGATCACCCGGACAATAAACGGCTCAATAAGGAGTTAAATGGCAGCAAACTGAATCATAGCTTAAGAAGAAGAGTTATTATATTGGTCTGCGCATTTAGTGTTGCACCACTAATTATCTCACGGCCCAAATGCTAAATGAAGTAACACAATTGTCAATGTGCACTCAAGCAGCTGTTGTGCATTGGATGGAGCAGTTAAGAGGAGTTGTGCTTATGGAGCCTTGGAGGATAGTCGGTGAGAAGACGAAAAGGTACTTTGAAGACATGGGTTCCTATTGCTGACATGGGTTAGCTGAATAATTACATGCAAAGATGGTGTTTACACGGCAACAATCTGGGTTCTTGTGTGTATGTTGTTTATGCTGATTTGGTGTTGCTCTGAGCTCGAACTGAAGTTTTCAGGAGTAGTGGTTTGCTGAGCTCGGTGCAAGTGGTGAATACTTGCTCGGTTCAACTAGGTTCAAAGAATGGATGGTTGCTGTGATTGTGCTCGAGAGATGAGTTTTTGAATGCGAGATTGATGAGAAAAGGAAATGGTGATGTGCTATAGCCGATAGAGAAGTATGAAAGAAGCAGTCTGAACTGGGGTTTTTGTGGATTAATATGGGGTTCAAATTAGTGAAGACTTGGATCATTTTTGGCCTGAATTTTATGCCGGAAAACGAGCTGAAATAGATTCAGTTGCTGCTGTAAGTCTGATGGTTAAACGTATGAGATAATTGAGATCGTCAGCAACAAATTTGGGTTGAGTTTTGCTGCTAAACTGGCCATGGGTTTAATGGATATCTAGTTTCATGCAACGATGACAATTGATTGAGTAAAAACTAGGCAGTGGAGGAAGATTTGAGAGAAAGGGAATAGAAAATCATTTGTTTGATCTGTGTGATCGAGTTTCATAAGGTGTTTAGAAGTTGATGGGGGCATCAGTTCTTGTCTTAATGGTGGTTGTCGAGAAATGGGGTTGTTTCTGTGAGCGAGATGTAAAAAGGACAGAAGATAGAGAATAGAAATTGCAGGCGGTCGTGCACTGAGAACTTGTAAATGGACTGAACATTGTTGACTGATTTGAGTTCTTATGTGGGGTGTTTGGTTCGAGTGACTGGGGACAATTGATTTGCTTCTCAGCTGGTGGTAGTTGAGGTGAGTTGAGTGGCTTGGGTCTGAATTGGTGACGCGGTTTAAAAGTTAGAAGAGAGAAGATTGAGTCGGATGTTGTAGAAGGCAGTTTTTGGGTATACCAAAAACATTTTGGGCATACCAAGTAAGACAAAATAGGAGTGTAAATAGCAATATTAGAAGCCCCTTAACCAAATTTTTTTGGTAATGGCAAATATGCCCTTTTATGATTAGTGTTAATAGTAATGATTAGGTAAAATAAATCTGATTAGTGTTAATAGTAATGATTAGGTAAAATAAATCCGATTTTTTTCCTGGTTTTGATCGTCAGAATGTTGATTTTTTTCCAACATATCTTATGTTTAATCTCGCTTTTGTAGGTTAAAATCATCAAAAGTTTGTGTTTTTTCACTAAGGTTCGGCGAGTTTGGATGAACGATTCGGCTAATTGAAGTGTTGATTAAGAGCCAGAACCAACCTAGTTCGGCTCGTTTTGAATTGTCCAAATAAGCCGAACCCTACACCTGAATCGTACGGAAGAAAAAATGTTTAGGGTTAGGCTTATATTTAGAAATTAAAAGCGCCGAACCTTTGAAACACATTGTTCGGCTATTTGAATAAGTAGAATATAAAGTTTCAACCTGATCATGTACATTCCTGGTTAATAATTTTGTATTGGTTCTAAGCACATATTATGATTATCGAATACGCCAACCCCTACGCATCTCTTTACGTGACTAGGTTCGGCTTGAAATTGCATGAAATTTCAAGTCAATTGTTCATATACACTTACATGAAGCTTTTGTGAAGAACAGTTCGGCTAAAAAACACAACTTAATTGTGAGCCGAATCTTATAAATGCACTAGGTTCTATGATATTATGATTATCGTACAAGCTAACCTAACCATTAATTTTCTTTAGAGCATCTAAAAATGTTCGGCACATATTATGATTATCGTACAAGCTTCTAACCTAACCATTAAGAGTAAGGACATATTAGTAATTTAAATTGTTTGAGGATATATAAGTAATTACACTACCCCTTATTTTTCCACCCTGGGTGGAAAAAAAAATTTGTATGCCCAAAAACTGCCTTCATGTTGTAGACGGACTAAAATTGGTGTTGGCAGTGGAGCCCGGACTTAGGAAATTGTTGGACTGTATGGACTGGGCCTTGGCATTTTACTAGGTCTTAGTCGAATTCGTTTGCAAGACTATAAGAAAAAAACGAACGCAGAAGAGTTGGGGGAGGTTGCGGCTACTGCCAAAACCAGAGAAGGGAAAAGAGGCGACGACGACCGGCTACAGATCGATAGAGAAGAAATACGGTTTGAAGTTCCATTTCCCCGATTCCTTTTCAATTTGCTATTGATTTTCTTTCATTTGTTTATGGCTTTTGAGAAAGCCATGTTTGGCTAGATTTTTGTGACTAGGGTTTATGTTGAAACCACTTTGAGCATGCGAACAATTTGATTTAATATATTTATGTTTTGAAGGATATTATGAATCGAATATGATTAGTTCTTGATATTATTTATCAATTTATCGAAATATGAGTTGTCTCTTCACCGTTTTTTTAGAACCTTTGTGCATAATTGTTAGGATAACAAATATATTTGTCTCATTGTCTGATATTTCATCCTTGGGTTAATTCCTTTGATGGGGTATGCTTAGAATAGCCAGGTATTATTTGTGAACCTATATTTAGTTTCGTATAATTTTCTCACTAATACAATTTGACGGTGCATGCTTGAGTTTAGTCTTTTGATGTGCCATGTTTAGGGTGTCTCAGTGATACTTGCGACTCTAATACATATAATAGGTGATGTTGATAGAACGGATGATAAATAAATAATCATGAATTATGTTTCATTTCAGTAATTGAATAGAAATAGTGGTGGATACTGCAAACCCTGGTTGCCGACTTTCCCATTTGATTCGTTTTGTTACTTTAGATTATTTTTCTGTTATTATTCTTTCAAAAATCCAAAAATATATTGCTGGTTAATTGATTAAGAATATTAATTATTGGTATTTTCACCGCTCCTCGTGGGAACGACCCGTACTTTCCTCTGTCTACATTGTAGACACCGTGCGATTGCGGTTATCACATTTAGGCAATCCCGAAAGCCTATTACTTACTAATATATTCCTCAGTTTTAAATCCAATCCTCTTATGGTATACAACTGTTTAGTTGTTTGAGTTTTTGTTATGCTTATTATTGCAATATGATTGACTAATTGGATCTGAATTTTGGTTTAGCTTTACATCACTAAGAGACTGTCCACTTTTCATGTGTTGGTATGCGTCTACTCTCTATCCCATGCTTACTTGAAGTAACCACATCTTTGGAACTTCCTGACATGAATATTATTGTACCGTGTTTATCTGAATTCAATCTCAGCCTACCTTTGTTTGCGGTTGCTTCTTATATGGTTGAAAAGATAGCTCCAAATAAGCTCGTATCGGAACCAGTAAGTAATAACAAGGTTATTTCATTTTGAATTTTATGCCCTTTAGCCATCAACATAGTTATCCATGACTGTATACGTTCACGGGATGTGCTTTTACGCTTCCTTGGGAAATTTTATTTCTTGTACTGGGCTTTCCAGTTTGACATGTAGGTGAATACCCTTCCATTTTTTCAGCATACAGGACTTCGATTGTTAGTCTTTACTTTCATTGCTAATGCCCACACCATATGTCACAGGGACCCACTTTTGGGTGAGATCGGAAAATTGGGTAACTGTTCGGAATCTTAGGATCTCTCCTGAACTAATAATCACTTAATAAAATGCAAATATTAGTTGTCTAGATTCGAACAAAGAAAAAAAAAAGAAATGAATGGTTATTCCTAATTTAGAATCTTGCTCAGTTACTCTCATATCTTGCAGTTTGTAATTTCTCTTCATGTACTTATTACCATATCTTCAACTATGTACCTAGTTTGTATGATTCTTAATTGATTGAACTTAATGCATTTCGACTTAATCCTTACATTATCCGGATACATTTTTTGTTATATTAATGTGATGATTTTATTGTTGTATGTTAGAGACCCCGGTTTGAGTTATTTAGCTTTTGTGCGGGTTTGATTCAGCTGCTATGTCCGGTGTAACACTAATGCTTTTTTCCAGTGTTGTGTGGTTTAAGTTGGTGTCATATGCACATAAAAATTACGATATGAGGGCTCCTTCCAAGTCCAGTGACAAGGGAATCTGAACACTCCTGTCACATAAGTACTTACCAACAAAAACCTAGTGGGGAAATATTTTAGAGATTTCAATTTATTGAATAGGTGGATATATAAGTAACATACAGTACCATACTTGGCCATATGAGGACTTAGATCATATTAAGCAACTGAAACACCAAAAGCAATATAAGCTTTTGTTTGTTATATTGTAATCCAATCCACCAATGAACAATCACTATTTTTATTCGATTGTTATTTGGTGTTCATGTACCATTATACCTAAATGGAATAACATTCCAATGGTATGCAAGTACTTCTGAGAGCACAAGTGTGATATCCCAAATTGTCCGAACTTCAATATCTTGTTCTAAACCTTCTTATGATTCCATATTCTCCTTATAGTATACAGAAATGTTGCCGATGGACATCATGGATCCATTTTTATCCTACTCATTCTAGAAAATGATCAGAAAAGTTATTGATTTTTCCTGCACAAGTGGCCCTTTACAATACTTTCTATTTGCAGCTGGAAGAGCACCTGAGCCAAGTTTGTGTCGATACAACTAACAACAAATGGAACGAAATGCTTGTTTTGGGTGTGGTGGATTCAAATGATTCATTATCTCATCCAACAGTGATCTTTGATGTTCAAGTTAAGTCTGCTACGTGCTTTGTTTCTGATCATTTTTCCAACTTCTTGGTATGCTACCATCTCATTTTCATCTTAATGGTGTGAAAGGGAGGATTAAAATATGTTTCAAGCTATGTAGTATAATTTCATTTCTTCCTTGTGAGGTAGTTCTTTACTTTATCAAATTACGGGTGTTTGTAGCTGAATCTCCTTTGTTCTCAGAACTTACAAGTTATGAAGTCTAGTTCCAATATTTGAATGGTTTATGTCTGTTCATTTTGCATGTTCTGCAACTGCTGGGAGAAAATAAATAATTTGTTCTAAGGTTGGGTAAGATTAGTTAATAACTAGGTTGACATGCTTGTCACTAGAGAAATACTCACTTGTCACTGTATTGTATCATTTGCTGATCCAGTTGACATGTGACATGCTCTGGAAATGATTTCTGAGTTGGCCTCTAAAGATCCTTATTCTAGAGCTCATGCATTAGATGTTCTACTTTGATTGTAAGTGGTGATATAAGTATTCTTGCATAATCAATTGTTAAATCTCAGGATGGTGATACTAAGATGAAGCTCGCATGTAGTTTTATGTCTGCTGTTTTCTTACAGAATTCTTTGTATGTTGATATTTATTTCATAAGCTTGGTCTATGGATTTGTCCTTGTTGAATAATTTATATTTCCTGTTTTGCCATGCCGGTTTTAATAGGCTGGAATATGTTTCATTTTCTCATTACATGTGAAAATATGGGAAAAGCTTCTGAATGCATTTTGTACTGAAAGCTAGAACTTGAATTAATCTACAAAGTCTCAATCCAATGTTACGAGGACGCCTAGCTGATGAAGTTATTCCATGAAATTGTTCGAAACATCTGTGACCAGGACGTGCTTGCAGAAGATAAGATTCTTAAATGATTCCGCTGAGGATTAAACCTCAAGGGAAGGTGAGAAGTTGGGATATCACTTGCTAGAAAACTCGTAAGCTTTGATTTAACTGTTTGTATCTAGCTATGCATGTAAATGATGATTGACGATTTTAGTTTTTGTACTTCAAGGCCTATGTTTTTTTTTCTTCTGATTTTGAAGCTAAGTGCAGGTTTCATTTCATTGAAATTTTGCAATTATAACTTGTATGAATTGTGCAATGAATATTGGTTCCTAAATAAATTGCCATTTGAATTTATGAATCCAAGTTACATTTCTGTAGTTGCAGGAATTCCCACACTACACCCTATTCAAGAATTTATCAATATTTATGACATAATTTGAAGATTAAAGACACTTTTTCATTAATATGATCTTAAGGAATTACAGAAGTCAAGAACACAGAACACTTGATAAAGATTTTCTCTCTCCTAAAAACTTTCCTAGTACTCAAAATTTCATCTCTCTCTATGGAACTATTCATTTCCTTTATATAGGTATTTACATAGTGGATTACAGCTCATGACAGCTCATTTACAGCTAAGATTCCCTTTAATTTCGGATCTAGGTTCCTGCGATAACTCGCAGGTAGCACCGTCTTAAAATTTCGCAGGCTTTATAGGTTCATCGCAAAAATGTCACGCTCTTCTCATGTTTCTGTCGTTTTCATCCAATATGTCATTCCTTACGTCACTTTGAGATGTGTCGCAGAATATCATTGATATATCGAAGAACAGTTGTTTATTATTGATGTATCACAGTACTGTTGTTTATTTCACATGAATATTGTTGTGACAATATTCTGATCCTACATCTTGCCTCTTCTCATATCTTTTCTGCGAAGAAGATAAAGATCATGAGAATTTAAGTTTTTTGATTTGCCGCAACTCCTCATCTTTTACCCGACAAAGTTCCCTACTTTACGCTTTTACTGCTGACACGCGTCAATCTTTACCGATTAATCCGGTTACCCATCCTTCATCTATAAATAGATGTTCCACTCGAGAGTATTTCTTTCTTCTTTCACCTTCTCTTTTTTCTTCAACTTTTCCTTTTTTTTTTTTTTTTTTTTTTGTCTGCAACTTTTTCTCTCCTGGTATCCTTCCTGCTGCTTCTCTAATGGAGACTCAAAGGTATGTTTCTTATCTTGAATCTTATTTTGTTCATGTTATGTTATCTTTATCGCCTCATTTTCTTCATAATCCCCATATTTTATCATCTTTTTCAGTAACACCACTTCTCAGATTAAAATTACTATCAAAAACCCTAACCCTAAGGGTTCTCAGAAAAGGCGTGTTGGGAAGACGAAAAGATCTGAGAATGATAAGGTAGTAAGAAACATCAATTTCTTTAATATAACAATATTGTTGCCTCTGTTTCTTATCTACATTATTATTCGCAGGATGAAGAAAATATTTCTAAACCTCTTAAGCGTTCTCGCCAAGTTAAAGCTCTTTCAGATGAGGTGGATATTCTTGAATTTTTACCTGCAGACCCTGTTCAGGCGCAAGATAAAGCTTCTTCTTATCCTTGCGTGAATTCCAATATTAATACCGATGCTATTTCTTCATCAACTCCAAGTAGAGTTATTGATGCTAATATTTCCATCCCTAATAATCTTAATGTTTTAAAAGCTGCGATGGATGAATCTATGACAGTTGGAAACAAATCTGGGATGAATGAAACCGCGATGAATGAAACTGCGGTAAATGAAACGATAGTTAATGAGGCTGCGGTGAATAAAGTCGTAGATAGTGAAACTGTGGTAAATAAAGTTGCGGTTAATGGAGCTGCAATGGATGATGTTGCGGTGAATGATCCTAATCAAACTCCTTCTTCCACTCTTACTACCACAAATGATCCTAATCTTCCATTGACTATCGCCAAAACTTCTTCATCTACTTCTCTTCCTTCTTCCCAAGAAATAGCAACAGGGGTTGAAGCTGCTTTTCAAATATTATCTGAAGTTTTGAACGATGCTATGAAATCTTCTTCATATCCTGCGAAACAGGATATTTATATGATTCTAAGCAAGCATCTTGGATCTTGCGGTTCTTCATCTTCACTAACTTCCTTAGAAGGTGAGGTTGAAATTTTGAAGAAGAATCTTCAAGCAAAAACTTTGGAGTGTGAACTTCTCGATCATAAACTTCACAATTCTGAATTGGACTGCGAAATTATTCGCAGAAGAAACGATGATCTAAAAGGTATAACTTTCTTGCCTCTGCTTTTTCTTCTGTAAATCTTTGTTTTCTATGTACTCAATTTTTATTTATTTATTTTTTGATGCTTTATTTAGCTTCAAAACATAACCAATTAATGAAGATACTTGAGTGGGAAACGATCGCTGATGAGGCCCGCATTGAGAAAGAATCTTGGAGGAATCAATTTGATAAATTGAATGTTCTTTACACATATTCAATTAACGAGATAAATAATCTTAAGAATGAGAATAACCAACTAATTCGTGAACGATATTATCTAAATAATGAAGCCACTCAACTTTTATATTCGCTAAATCAGACTAATTTGAATGTGGAATCTTTATCAGACGAAAACAAAACTTTATCCCAAGATAAACGTAGCTTTGTGGATACAACAAGGATTTATTCGCAGCAATTAGCCAATCTTCAAAATTTGTGTAAGGAGCAAGAGCAATCCCTTCGTGCATTGAAAGATGAACTTAAAAAGATAACTGAATCATCTGCTGCTGAATAAGAGAAACTTATAAAGGGTAGGTTAGCTCTAAGTGTAAAAGTTAACAATCTCAAAGATGATTGTACTCGACTGAAGGAAGAAAATGCTTATCTTCGCAATTATGAAAAAAGTATAAAATCTCGTTTGAAAGGTAAAGTTAGGGATAATTTTGATGACGCTATGAATCGATGGAAGAGTTGCTTCTTTAACATAATTCATACTTTATCTTCACAAAAGGAAGGTAGTCATTTTGACTGCCTCATCTATTAATTACTTCATTGTATTTTCCCATCTTATTTTTCGCGAGAATTCCATCTAATATGCAATTTTTCTTTCGCAGAATCTGAGAAACATCTTCAAGCTTCTATCTCTGATCTGTCTATGAAGTTAGCATAACTTCGTAAAAAGAATACCGCGCTTTCCAACTCTCACAACAGAGCATTGAGAAGATTTGATTATCTTGAATACTTCAAAGATATAGAGATCAGAAACCGGGAAAAGAATTGCCTCCGCAAGGCTCATTTAGGCGCTGAAGTTTTCATAAACAATGTTCTATTCTCTCATTCTTTACCTCTTATGAAGATCAAACCCTTGGAGATAGATAATAACGAAGTTCCTCATCCCATAGATGAAGATATAAATTATTCAAGTAATGAAGAATATTTTTCTGAAGATGAACAAAATCCACCTGAAGATGAAGAAAATCCTCTTAATGAAGCAGAAGAACAAAATCCTCCTCATGAAGAACAAAATCCTCCTCATGAAACAATCGCTGGTGATGGAGAAACTCAAACTGAAAAAGATGATGCTGGTGAAGATAATAGTGGTGAACAAGAATGATGAAATTAGATAAGAATACTCTTTAAAGTATCATGTATTTCTGCGAAATATCTTATTCTTATCCCTATCCTACGAATGATTGTAATTTCTGAATCTTTCTTCTTCCTACTTCTTTTGCGACACATTGAAGTTTTTGTAACTCAATCATCTTTTTCTGATTTATATATTTTTATTAATCTGAATCCAATCTTCATAAATTCTTGTAACTTGAT
This sequence comes from Papaver bracteatum, assembly GCA_023529315.1. Taxonomy (NCBI): domain Eukaryota; kingdom Viridiplantae; phylum Streptophyta; class Magnoliopsida; order Ranunculales; family Papaveraceae; genus Papaver; species Papaver bracteatum. The sequence goes on along the minus strand of JAJJWX010002747.1, from coordinate 24,855 downwards.
TATCCTCCTTCTTTTTATTATTTTGATTCTTCTCAAGGAAGATAATGAAATATTGGAATAATCCCCATATTTGCCCCTCATAATCTTCCTTGTGAAGTATTTTACTTGTTACCCTTATAAGAAATCCCATACTTGCCTCTTGTTATCAATCTGCAATATGATAAATGAATTATCGTAAACAACGCTGCGAAGAATCTGTTATATGCTTCGCAGATATAACTTTTCTTGTGGTCTTATTTCGCCTTCCTAGTTAAAGGTCTTATTATGCCACTTTTATGCGAAAAGATCGCATGACATTCTTACTTTTATATGTAATAATCCATTGATCTTGCCTTATTATTATTTTAATCTCTGCGACAATATGATAAATATAAGCCATCTTGTGAGATTAATCTCTCTTTGCTTTTTAAAACTTATGACATTGTCATCTTTGCGATGAAATCGCAGGACGTCTTTGCGATTTATATCCTCTTATTATTGATTTCATTTATCTCATCTTTTGATCTTATCGCAAAAACCCATTGATCTCATCTTAACATTTCTCTTTAGGCTTTTTGGCCAGTCACGCGGCAATATGACGGGTCTAAATATTCCTGCGAATATAAAGTCCTATGACATTGTTGTCTGTGTCACGCGACAATATGACGGGCCTAAATATTCTTGCGAATATAAAGCCCCATGACATTGCCGTCTTTTTTGATACACATCTCCCTAATGGAGGGTATCTCCCTTATCTCTCCCCCCGGTTGCCCCTTCAAGTATTATACATCGTCCATACAAGACTAGCACTTTCCCATCCGGTTCTGCCAACAACCAGTTGTTTTCGCAACCTTGTCCTTTATGACTTATATGGCTTATAGTTACAAGATTGTACCCTAAGTGGGGTTTTATTCGGGCCGAACACATCGTAAGCCAAGACTTTCCGTGGATGGCCAGGGTAGGTTCATCCATCCCGGGCACCCACAGCTCAACCGTGTACCTCGGCGCCTTGATCATACGTTGCATTCCTTAGGAGAAACTCTCGGGCGCCCAACCAGGGTATAACCTTATATAGTTGGGAATCCAAGTTATCTCTCCCGGATGGATTTTCTATAATCCAAAATCTCCATGACTAGGTTCCAGCAGCGGTATAGCCTTTCCCATAGCCATGCAAAGAGATACCCCCCTTATGACGCACTTTAAGGACATTTCCTCTTACGGAATAGAATCCGCGAACTAAGGTGTACGCCATAAAATTTCGTCCCGTTATTATATATTTTTAGGCGATTTGCGCCCGTCTTATGCATTTGCACTAACATTTTTAATTATCTCGCAAATTATTGCGGAAAATAGCTTTTATATTCAGCCAACTTTGTTCTTGCAGAACATCTCTTTTATTCTCTCGCAATTTCTTGCGTGTAATCCATTCATTCTAGTCTTTCAAACCTTTATTGATAATATTTTCTTAGATATTGTCTATTCCATGGTCTGCCAAGTCTTTGACCCATGTCTCTTCCTTCTGGATCCATTAATTTATATGCTCCAGTTCCAACTATTTCTTTGATTATATATGGACCATCCCATTTTTTCGCTAATTTTCCTCCATTTTCACGCTGATATTCTGGTGTTTCTCGCAGAACTAAATCTCAAACTTGGAATTCACGCTTCTTTACTCGTTTATTATATTCACGAGCTAATCTGCGATGGTAGTTTTCCATATGTTGTAGTGCCTTTTTTCTCTTATCTTCTACCTCATCAAGTTTGTCTAGAATCATACCAGCACTAAGATTCTTTTCCCAAGCTTCTCTTTTTGTTGTAGGAATAGCAACTTCTGTTGGTAATACTGCCTCAACCCCATATGTTAAACAAAAGGGTGATACCCTAGTTGCTTCTCTTCGTGTTGTATTATAATCCCAAACTTCATTATGAAATTGTTGACACCACGTTCTATGATGCCCTTCTAACTTCTTTTTGAGAATATCTGCGATTGTTTTGTTAGTTGCTTCAGCTTGTCCATTGGCTTGTGGGTATAAAGGAGTCGATTTTCCGCACTTTATCTTGAATGCATTAAGTAACATCTCTATATTTTGTCCTTCAAATTGTTTTCCATTATCTGACACCAAATCGCAATGGAATTCCGAATCTGCAAATGATATTTTCAAATATAAATGTGAAAATGTCCTTATCACGAATATGATGTACTGCTTTAACTTCCGCCCATTTTGTGAAGTAATCTGTTGCGACAATTAATCATCTTTTTTGCCTTGTTCCTGGTACAAATGGTCCCACAATATCTAAACCCCACTTTCCAAATGGCCAAACATTTTTTGAGGATGTTAATGTTTCACCTGGTGCATGTATTCTTTTTGCAAATCGGTGACATTCTTCGCAACTTATTGATAAATTCTTTGCATCTTCATGCATATATGGCCAATCATAACCTTGCATTTTAGTTCTGTATGATAAAGATCGTCCGCCGCTGTGATTACCAGCATCCCCACTATGTAACATTTTTAATATTTGCTTTCCTTCCTCTTGTGTCAAATATCTGAGGGAAGGCCCATTTAAAGATTTTCGATATAATACCCCATCTCTTAACTCATAATTTTTTTGCTCTACTTTTTAATTTATGTGCTTCTAATCTGTTCATTGGTATCTCCCCCCTTGCTAGATATGCATGAATTTCCGCACGCCAATCTGCGATAATTCGACTTGATTCTTCGCCATTATTTTCTACTACCATTGCCTCAGCTTCCTATTCTTCTTCTTTATTAATTGATGGTGCTATGAGTGTTTTTATTTTTATATTTCTTGCAGTCGGATCTACCATCATACTTGATATAAACGCAAAAGCATCTGCAAGCCTATTATCTCTTCTTGAAATATGCCTCCATTTGAGTTTTGGTATTTTCGCATATAATTCTTCAACAAGTTTCTTATATTTTTTCAAAGATGTATCATTAGTTGCATATTCCCCTTCAATTTGGCGAATAATCAACTGTGAATCACTGGTAACTCTTGCATTCTCTACCTTCATTTCTATCGCAAATCTTAGAGCATGTACTACAGCCTCATATTCTGTTTCATTATTGGTAGATTCGAATTCCATTCGAAATGCAAATGCCATTTTTGCACCTTCTGGCGAAATAAAAACGACTCCCACTCCATTTCCTTCTCCATTGGATGATCCATCTACTAATATCTCCCACCTATTTAGTTCTGTTAAAAGATCTCTAGGATCCCCATATTCTTCTTCTATATCCATCATGTCTTCTACAGCTTCATCATCCTCCAAAGGAAATTCTGCGAGAAAATCTGCGACAATTTGAGATTTTGGCGAAGATAAAATTGCATATTGGATCTCAAAATGCCCCACTTGTGCATACCATCTTTCGACTCTGCCTGATCTTTTTGAATTTTTCATTACTGACTCGATTGGTACTTTTGTTAGCACTTTGATTTTATACGCTTGGAAATATATGCGAAGTTTAGAAGACGCATAAACTAATGCCAAAATTAGTTTTTCAATCTTCGAATAATTTTTCTCCGCAGCATTAAATGTTTTGATGATGTAGTAAATAGGTTTTTCAACTCCTGCGTCATTTCGCAAAAGTACTGCGCTTAAAGCATGTGGAGTTGTCGCAAGATATATCAACAATTCTTCTCCTGGTTCAGCCTTCTGTAAAATGGATATATTCATCAAATATTCCTTAATTCCTTGAAAAGCTTTCTCACATTCGTCTTCCCATTTAAATTTTGTTCCCTTCTTTAGTATGTTGAAGAAATGCTTGCATTTATCTGATGACCGCGAAATAAATCTTCCTAGTGATGCTAAAAGTCCATTCAATTTTTGCACATCTTTTCTTGTTTCTTTGAGTTGGCATATCTCGAACTGCTTGCACCTTTTCAGGGTCAACTTGTATTCCTTCTTTTGATACAATATATCCTAAGAATTTCCCAGATGATACTCCGAAAGTACATTTCTCAGGATTTACTTTGATATTAAAAAGCCGCATTTGATCAAAAATTTTCCTTAAGTCCTGCAAATGATTTTTAGCTTCTTTGATTTTTACCAACATATCATCCACATATACCTCTAAAGTTTTATGTATCCATTTTGCGAACACTTTTTCCACCATTCTTTGGTATGTTGCTCCTGCATTTCGTAACCCAAAAGGCATCTTTGTGTAGCAATATAATCCTCTGGGAGCAAAGAATGCAATATGTTCTTGATCTTCTTCCGCCAGCGGGATTTGATTATAGCCCTTGTATCCATCTAACGAAGATATTCGATCATTTCCTGTGGCAGATTCTACCATATGCGGGATATCTGGTAAGGGAAAACTATCTTTGGGACATGCTTTATTTAAATCAGTAAAATCAATGCAAATTCTTATCCCCTTGTTTTTCTTGGGAACTACTACCATATTGGCGATCCATTCTGGATATTTCGCTTACCTTATGATTCCTGCATCAAGCATCTTTTGCAATTCTTCTTCTATCTTGGCATGATAAGTAGTTGCAATCTTTCTTATTCTTTGTTTGAATGGTCTCATATTTTTGTTAATCTCCAACCTATGGCACGCAACAGATGGATCTATTCTAGGCATCTCATCCATATTCCACGCAAAAATATCTCTGTATTCTCGCAGAAGGTTTACAGTTTGTTCTTCTTCCTCCACGTCCATCTTAGTTCCAATTTTCAACATCTTTGGGTCTTCTTCACTTCCAACATTTACTTCTTTTGTTGGTTCTGCTGCAGTATAACTAACTTCATGTTCTCCCATTGGTGTTGGTGTCTTTATTATCTCCGCTGGTCCATCATTTTCTTGCGATACATCGCCAAATATTCCTTTTCCTTCTTCTGATTTTATCATGTAAATCTTGAATTCTTCTTCTTTATTTTCTTCTCTCCTCACTTTTCTGCGCTGTTTTCGCAACTGAATTTGATTTTCACAATTCCTTACTTCATTTTGGAAAAATAACGCTGCATAATCTGCATCTCCTCTAATTTCGCCAATTCCACTAGGCATAGGGAACTTTAAACACTGATGTAGAGTTGATGACATATCCTTGATTGCATGTATCCATGGTCTTCCCAATAGCATGTTATAAGGTGATTTCACATCCACCACGCATAAAGTTATCTGCGTCTCTATTTCCCCCAGTGGAATTCGCACTACAATTTCACCTTTAGGTTTTGTTACAGATTTTCCAAATCCATGAATATGATATGATGGACTAAGCATTTATTCATCTTTGTATCCCATTTTCTTGAATGTGTGGTAAAACATTATATCCACAGAACTTCCTGCGTCCACCAGAGTCCTATTCACAGCCCACTCTTCTGTAGATCTTATTGATTTCTCTTTTCTTTTTGGTACAACATACACTGTGATCACCAATGGAGATGTATGACTTAAATTTTCTTTCGGAATTTCTGCTGTCGTGAATGTGATCTTATGTTTTTCCCAATCTTTTAACGGTGATGCCTCATCTACCGTCATGATTTTCTTTCCTTCAAAATCTCGCTTGTGTATCCTTCCTCTAATATCTTCATGGAATTTATCTATCATCATCTTTGTTATTACATCACACTCCAATTTCTTTTGATTATCTTTGACTTCAATCATCTTTTCTTTCACCAATTTTCTTGATATTATTCTAACTCTTGAATAATTTCTTTCTTTTACCTAACTTTAATATGATTTTCAATTCTTCAATCCCTATTTCTGGGCGCCAAAATGTAGTTGCAGGAATTCCCACACTACACCCTATTCAAGAATTTATCAATATTTATGACATAATTTGAAGATTAAAGACACTTTTTCATTAATATGATCTTAAGGAATTACAGAAGTCAAGAACACAGAACACTTGATAAAGATTTTCTCTCTCCTAAAAACTTTCCTAGTACTCAAAATTTCATCTCTCTCTATGGAACTATTCATTTCCTTTATATAGGTATTTACATAGTGGATTACAGCTCATGACAGCTCATTTACAGCTAAGATTCCCTTTAATTTCGGATCTAGGGTCCTGCGATAACTCGCAGGTAGCACCATCTTAAAATTTCACAGGCTTTATAGGTTCATCGCAAAAATGTCACGCTCTTCTCATGTTTCTGTCGTTTTCATCCAATATGTCATTCCTTACGTCACTTTGAGATGTGTCGCAGAATATCATTGATATATCGTAGAACAGTTATTTATTATTGATGTATCGCAGTACTGTTGTTTATTTCACAGGAATATTGTTGTGACAATATTCTGATCCTACAATTTCATTGTCATTTGAATTTAATTTTAGTCTCAGAAAGACTTGTTTCAGCTAAGAGAGATTCAGTGCAGGCAAGTCAGCCAATCTGATTTTTTTATATTAAAATGTATATCTGCGACCGATGAGGACCAGTCCTAACACCTTGACTATTAAAATCGGTCGTTGATATAGGTTGTTCCGCGACTCACATAGCCACGTCATAGTTGGAAAATATGCTCAAACATCGACCATTTCAGCGACCGTTAAAGCAATTCTTTTGACTCGGATCTATGACTTGCCCTTGTGGTCGCAAAAATGTAATTTTCCACTAGTGACACCTCCTTTTTGATACTAGTTACGACTAGAGTCGATTCTCCTTTAACCTTAGGTTTTTTTCCAAAACCATGTAGGTTAACGACTTGAAGACTTCATTGGGATTGTGAAGCAAAACCAAAATATTTTCTATGTAGTTGTGTGTTCTGATCTTGATTTTTTCTATCGTATTGAGTACTATTTTCTCTAAGATTTGCTCGAGATTTATTCTCCGATAGGCAAGATAAAAAGTAGTCACAAACATCTTCGTCTCATCATTTGTGATTCCACAATATCTTGTTTCGCTACCATACAATTAAGATTATTGTGAGGTGATTGATATAACTAGGATGTTCTTTGGGAATATAAGACATGTGTATCAATTGGTTCATGTTCACCTTGATTTATCAAAAGACGGAACAAAACTCATAGGTATTCCTGTGGAAGACAGATTTATCTATTTAAAATACTTTTCAGTGTGAGACAGATTGGTTTATCAAGTCTTCGACTTTGGATCGTAGAAACTCTAAGTTGTGGGTGAAATCATCTAAGGGAATCAAGTGCGCAGAGTCCTGCTGGGATTTAGAGGCGTTAGGAACAAGATTGTACCTTGATTAGTGTGAGATTGGTTAGGGCTCAACTACATTTCACTCTGAAGTTAACTTGGAGTAAGCTAGTGTCTGTAGCGGCTGAATACAATGTGGTATTCAAATATGGACTAGGTCCCAGGGTTTTTCTGAATTTGTGGTTTCCTCATTAACAAAATTTCTGGTGTCTGTGTTATTTCTTTTCCACATTATATTTGTTTATATAATTGAAATATCACATGTTGTGCGTAAGACCAATCAATTGTGAATCCAACCTTGGATTTTTGATTGCATTGATTGACACTTGGATATTGGTTTTTGATACCTTCTAAGTTGTTTCTTATAATAATCAAGCTCACGGATTTCTATCTATTTGATTTGCTGATTACATTAAGAAACATAGATATATAACTCTTTGATATATTTCTTGATTGAGATTGCTTTATTAGTTGGTGCTCTCAGAATTATATTGGAGATTGTACATACACATTTCCTAAACAAAATATTAGGTGTGGTTGTTGACCCCCGCTTTTTCAAAGAGCCATAACATTATAACAAATTCCAATAAGATATTGATTATATACATCTAAACAGTTGAAATAGAGGAAACAAAAGAAGGTATACCTGTGGAAATGTACAAGGAGGCAAACTAGGCTACTGGACCCTATCCTGTTAAATTATGTCAATTGATTCGATGTCAAAACTGCCTCATCATAGGAAATCTTGGAGTATGCACGAAAGTAGTAGTTCACAGGAAAATAGATAGATAGTAATAATAAAGTATTCTTGGTCTCGGACTTTGTGATTCCTCAAGATAGATATCTAAAGATTGGTCTTAATTGATCTTTCGATGATTATTTTTGAGAGGTGGATAAGAATCTGGGAATCTCTTCGGGAGTAAGTTCTGGATTTGTGGGGTTTGCTAGCTTTGTCTATTACAAACATATTTCCACACACCTTGATTTTTTTAACGGAAATCAAATAGGCTTATTTGTTAGAGGCAGATTGGTATCAAAAGTCTTCACTTAGGCTGAAGCAACTCTTTAGGCTGTAAAGGATGTCAAATAAGGGAATCAAGTGCGTAAAACCTTACGAGGTTTAAGATATATAAGGAACGCAACTGTATCTGAATCACTTGGAGGGTGAATACGGTCTCTGTTAGAGCACTTCTCGGTTGAACTCGCAAGCGTTGCTATCTCAATATTGTTTGTCAAGTTTAGTTACCAAAACTATAAGTCTTGATTTCTAGTCTATGTATATCTATGTCTCGGACTAGGATAAAATGTGTAGTTGAGCTTTAGAATTCACGGCGTTCATCGATTGAAGTTAAGAACTACTAAGGGGAGATTTTGGAACTTCATCAACAAAAGGTATGTGGAGACTTAAACTCATCTATCACTCAGAATTTTATTTCTACTCTATCTCCTATTGAGACAAAAGTCGTATAGCTATATAAACTCTAATTTATACACATTTGATATTTCGAGCTGAGTTTTACTCGCTTACATATTTCTATAAATATATATGTTGGTAAGCTTTCGCTTTAACCAAGTTCATCTTATATTCTTGACGAAAGTCAAAAGATGATTATGTGAAAATCACCTGGTAACATCTTATATGATTTTTGTGAGACAGTCATTTGATGTAGACTGGAAAACTTTCATATTGATCATTCTATCACTTGAAAATTGCTTTGAAGCTTATAGTTTGTGTGAGACATCTATTATCGTCTTCTAAGAATGTTTCAATGATTGAAATGGGAGTTTAGAACAATTAACCAATAATTGGATGTAACACAGTAGGCGTACTTTTATGCTAACTGTTGCATATATAATCCAATACTGGGAACATATTATGCGTATTGGTTGGTCAGTTGAAGTCCGGGAGATATAATATGCGTACCCGTATGCGTACTGGCGAAGTCAGTTGAAGTGCGGGAACTATAGTATGCGTACCCGTTTGCATACTATATCCAACTGAGTTCGGATGTGAACGAAAGTATGCGTACCCTTTTGCATACTGGCGAACACAGTCCAAGTTCGCCTACTTAGGTATGCGTAATCATTTGCATACTTGATTGGGTTAAGTTCTAAAATTGGCTAAGTCATAAACAAATACATTTATATAATAAGGAATGCAATCTTTTGCAAACCGTGGTTATAATGTTCATGAATTGATTCGAGTGAATCAAAACCGATTTTGATTCAATTGTATTTATTATACTTTTATGAGAATATAAATAATTAAACAACTCTATAACTAGTTTCATTTGATTCATTAGAACTAGTTGTGTTAAGATGAATAAGGTTGATATGAAAGTGTTCATATGGCTAACTTCGGTTAATTGTTGTTGAGCCAACTAAGTGTACACATTAGGTACAGTTACCCATATCTAAATGAAGGTACATTTCATTTGTGTGTAACAAGCTAAGACCCTCTAACGGTGGAGAGATATTTATTTGGTTTCAGGCAAACTTATCTTGACTCTTAGATCAGGTTTTATCAAACGGTACATATTGATTTCTTTGTTTCAAAGCTACCAAACCCAGATTTGAAGATTACATAAGGGAGAGCTCTAGCAACTGGAAAACCTAATCCCCACACCTCCCATGTTGTGACTAGAGTCGGTTCTCCTTTAACCTAAGTTTTTCCTAAATCCCTCATAGGTTAACGACTTAAAGACTTCATTGGGATTGTGAAGCCAGACCCAACTATTTTCTTTGTAGTTGCATGTCCTGATCTTACTTTGTTATATCGTATTGAGTAGTATCTTTTCTAAGATTTGCTCGAGATTTATCTCCTATATGTAAGATAAAAAGAAGTCACAAACATCTTCGCCACATCGTTTGTGATTCCAATATATCTTGTTCCGCTACCATACAGTTAAGATTATTGTGAGTTAATTGATATTACTAGGTTATTATTCGGGATTATAAGTCCAGTTTATCAATTGGTTCCTGTGCACCTTGATTTATCATAAGACGAAACAAAACTCATATATATTTTTATGGGAGACAGATTCATCTATTCAATATGCTTTTCTGTGTGAGACAGATTTGTTTATCAAGTCTTCGACTTTGGGTCATAGCAACTCTTAGTTGCGGGTGAGATAAGCTAAGGGAATCAAGTGCATAGAGTCCTGTTGGGATTCAAAGGTGTAAGGGAACGCGACTGTACCTTGATCAGTGTGAGATTTGTTAGGGATCAACTATATTCCAGTCTAAAATTAACTTGTAGTAGGCTAGTGTATGTAGTAGCTTAATATAGTGTAGTGTTCAAATCTGGACTAGGTCCCGGGGTTTTTCTGCATTTGCGGTTTCCTTTTTAACAAAATTTCTTGTGTCTGTGTTATTTCTTTTCTGCATTATATTTTCTATATAATTAAAATATCACAGGTAGTGCGTAAGTTCAATCAGTTTGTGAATCCAACCTTTGGGTTGTTGATTAAATTGATCGACTCTTGGATATTGGTTTTTGATACTGTATAAGTTGTTTCTTATAATAATCAGGCTCAAGGATTTCTATCTGTTTAATTTGTTGATTACATTAACAAACAAAGATATAATATTGGATATACTTTTCTAAATATTGAGTCTAACTGTCTAGTTGATTCTCTTGAAAGTATATTGGAGTTTTTCCATATAGATTGCTAAACGAAATATTCTGTGTGGTTGTTAGACTCCCACTTTTTCAATTGGTATTAGAGCAGGAAAACACGTTTAAGACCTCATAAGTCTGTGTTTGTAGCAATCTGACTCTATGGACAGAAGTGTTATCTCCATAAATGTACCACCAGTCTTCGATGTCTCGAATTACTTATGGTAGAAAATTTCTATGCGTGCCTTTCTTCAAGCATGTGATTTTCAATCATGGGTTTGTGTTGTTAATGGCTATGATCCTCCGGTTGTTACAGGAGTCCATGTAACTGTTCCAAAGGATATTGGTACATATGATCCTATCGATATTCTCGCTGCAAAGAAAAATTCTAATAGGTTAAATGCTATCATCCATGCCATTACCCCAGATCTTCAACATCATGTGACTACATGCACAAAGTCTAAAGAAGCCTCAGATATCTTATAAATTGTATTCGAAGGTAATTCCTCCGAGAAAGAATCCAGGCTTCAAAACCAAAATTATGACTGGGAAAACCTTCGTATGGCTGATGAAGATTCATTTGATATCTTTAATCACAAAGTGTCTGAAATTGTTAATGCTTCTTTTGCATTAGGTAAGAATATTCCTGAAAAGGACATCGTGATGAAAATTCTCAGTTCGTTGCTAGCCAAATACAACTCTAAATAACATGCCATCGTTGAAGGAAATAAACTTAATACTCTATCCAGAAATACTCTGATTTGGAAGTTAAAGATCTTTGATCATGAGCATACATCCAAAGTAGGAAAGGATATTGCTTTCAAAGCAAAAAAGAACACAAAATTTCTTGACAAAAGTAAATATGTTGTCAACTATGTGGATGATCCTATTGAGAATGATTCGTCAGATGAAGATCTTGATAACTCAGTCTCTCTGATCATAAGATAGTTTAGAGATCTTCTTTTGAAGAGAAGTAAACGGTTCATTAGAGATAAATCTAGATCATCAGTTAAAAATCATGATCGTGCACCTCCTAAAAACAGGGACACAATCAATACCCGATGATGAGGATATGCCTCGGTACTTCAAGTGTAAAGGTTTTGATCATTTTTCCAATGAATGTCCAAATCGTAGAAAATATACTGGGAACAAAGGTGTTAGAGCACTGCGAGGTCAAACTCGCATGCGTTGCTATCTCAAGCATGTTTGTCAATCTTAGTGATCAAAACTACAAAGTATTGATTTATAGTCTACTATAGCTAAGGTCTCGGACTAGGATAGAAAGTGTAGTTGATATCAAGAACTCCATGGCGATCGTCATACAAGACGAAGTACTACTCAAGGAACCAGTGGATCTTCATCGACTAAAAGGTATATAGAGGCTTGAACTTATCTATCACTCAAAAGTCTATGTATTGTATCTCCTATCTTGAGACAAAAGTCATTTTACTATATATACTAAGAATATGCACATGTGACATTTCGATCTGAGTATATCTTGCTTATTTATTTCTCGAAATGGGTGATGGTAAAGCTTTCGCTTTATCCAAGTTCATCTTTGCCTAGTGACGAAATTCATGTTATGTTTCAATCACTTTGAAAATTGCTCTGACGAAAAATAGTTTGTGAATAATAACTATATAACGACCTCTGAGAATGTTTCAATAATTAAAATGAGAGTTTAGACTATATAACCATTGTTGTGGGATATAAACATATGTATAAGTCCTTGACACTTGAACCGAAGTTTGCGAACTTTGTTGATCAAGTGGAACCGGAACGTGAAAAGTAAACTCAGTCCGCGAACTGGCGTAAGTTATCGAACCCGAGAATATCTGCTGGAGTTGAAGCTCAGGTGCAGTCCACGAACCCAGTCCGTGAACTGATGGAAGTTTTCGAACCGAGAATTTCTGCTGAAGTTTATTAACTTCAGCCGGTTATCTTGAGTCCGCGAACTCAAGAGGTTATGTCTGAAAACGTTGTTCGTGAACTTATCTTAAATTACTAAGGAATGCTTTTGCAAACCGTGGATTTATAGTTCATGAAATGATTCGAGTGAATCCTATCATTTTTTATTCAATTGTGTCTTGTGTAGTACATAAGATCTTATAGCAATTGAACAACTCTCTAACTAGTTCATTTGAGTCATTTGGACTAGTTATGGTGAAGAAGAATATGGTTGATATGAAAGTTATCATTTGGCTAACCATTTGATTGACTATTATTGAACCAACCATTGTACACGTTTGGGTACGGTTACACAAACCCAAAACGTCAAGTACATGTGTGTATGACAAGCTAAGATTTCGATCTAACGGTTGAGAGATATGAGCTTGTATCTAATCAGGCTTTTATCTAACGGTGAATATTGAATGCTTTGTTAGCAAGCTAACATTGATTGCAAACCCTGATTTGAAAGATTATATAAGGGATAACTCTAGCAACTAGGAAACATAATCCCCACACATTTGTGTGATATTAGTTTGCTAAATCTAGAGTCGATTCTCCTTTAAACTTTGGTTTTCTTCTTCTAAAACCAGGTTAACGACTTAAAGACTTCATTGGGATTGTGAAGCCATACCGATACTACTTTTCTTGTAGTTGTGTGATATGATCTTGCTGTTTCTATCGTACGAGTATAATTATAATAATTGGCTTGAGATTTCTATCTCCGATAGTCAAGATAAAAGTAGTTTCAAACATCTTCGTCTCATTATTTGTGATTCCTAAATAATCTTCTTCGCAGCGTCGATTAAATTTATTATGAGGTGATTGATGAAACTGAGCTGTTCTTTGGGAATATAAGTCTGGTTTTATCGATTGGTTCCTGTTCACCTTGATTTATAAAAAGACGGAATAAAACTTGTAGGTTTATTCGTGGGAGACGAATTTATCTATTACATGTATACTTTTCTGTGTGAGATAGATTTGTTTATTAAAGTCTTCGACTTTGGGTCGTATCAACTCTTGGTTGTGGGTGAGATCATCTAAGGGAATCAAGTGCGTAGTATCCTGCTGGGATCAGAGTCGTAGGAGCATAACTGTACCTTGGATCAGTGTGAGATTGGTTGAACTTAGGAGTAGGCTAGTGTCTGTAGCGGCTTAATACAATATATTTTTAATCTAGACTAGGTCCCGGGGTTTTTATGCATTTGTTGTTTCTTCGTTAACAAAATTCTGGTGTTTGTGTTATTTCTTTTCCGCATTATATTTTTATATAATTGAAATAATACAGGTTGTGCGTTGTTCAATCGATTAGAATATCCGACCTATTGGTTATTGATTTATATTGATTGACACTTGGATATTGGTCTTTGTACCATCCAAGTTATCTCTCTTTGATTGGACTTGCAAATCATATTTGCTTGAAGTAAATCAAATCGATAGATTGAGATAATAAGTCCTTGAGTATTTTCTATTGATTGAGTCTAACTGTCTAGTTGATTCTTTAGAAAACAACTCGGAGTTGTCCATACATATTTCTAATCGAAATATTGTGTGGTGTTGTTAGACCCCCGCTTTTTCAATTGGTATCAGAGCATGCAAACACGTTAAAGACCTCACAAGTCTGTGTTTGTATCGATCTGACTCTTTGGACAGAGGTGTTATCTCAATAAACGTACCACCAGTCTTCGATGGTACTAATTACTTATGGTGGAAAATTGCTATGCGAGCTTTTCTTCAAGCACCTGATTTTCAATCATGGGTATATGTTGTTAATGGCTATGATCTTCCCGTTGCTGCAGAAGGAGAAAATGTTCCAAAGAATATTGCTGAATATACTCCTGCAGAGATTCTTGCTGCAAAGCAAAACTCCGACGGTTTGAATGCGATCATACATGCCATTACCCCAAATCTTCAGCACCATGTATATAATTGCACTAAGTCACAAGAAGCTTGGGATATCTTAGCAACCGTATTCGAAGGAAACTCCAGTGAAAAGGATGCAAGGCTTCATAACCTAAATTCCGATTGGGAAAACCTTCGTATGGCAGATGGAGAAAAATTTGATGAGTTTAATCACAAAGTGTCTGAAATTGTTAATGCATCTTTTGCATTGGGCAAGACTATTCCTGAAAAGGACATTGTTATGAAAATTCTCAGATCACTTTCATCGAGATACGATGCTAAGAAGCATGCCATCGTTGATGGAAATAACCAAGATACTCTCTCCAGAAACACGCTGGTTGGTAAGCTTAAGATCTTTGATCACGAACTTTCATCCATGGCTAAGGATGTTGCGTTCAAAGCACTAAAGGACACTAAATTACTTGATGAAAGTAAAAAAGTGTATATCTCTGAAGATGATCACTCTGAGATAGATTTATAAGATGAAGATCTTGACAAATCGGTCTTAATGATCACAAGACATTTTAGGGGTCTTCTATTGAAGAGAAGTAAACGGTTCTCCAGAGATAAGCCTAAGGCATCAGTCAGAGATAAGCCTAACGCTGTGAATATCTAAGCCCCATTTTCCAAAATATGGATATTGATGAAACTGATGATGAGGATATGCCTCAGTGATTTAAGTGTAAGGGATTTGGTCATTTTGAAAATGAGTGTCCAAATCGGAGAAAATACACTGGGAACAAAGGTCTTGCTGCAACTCTTGATGAAATGTCTTACGACTATGATTCAAATGAAGATGAGAAATCAAATGTTGCACTTCTTGGTGAAAATATTGATTTTGATAATTGTAGCAATACACATATCAATCTTAATATTCTTTCCGAAGATAATCCAACCGTTCTGGAAGAAAAAGTTGACTCCCTTCTTGGAAACACTGTTTATAATGACTCAGAATCCACTATGTGCCTAGCCGCTTGCACAATTCAGAAGCCTGATTATAATCCAAGGGTGACGTGCTCATATTGTTCATTAAAAGGTCATGAACTTTCAAGGTGCTACAAGTTCAAACACAAGCAAAGACACGTCAACAAACTTCAACGAAGAGCAAATCATTTAGCAAGAAAGCTCAAACTTTCTCAGAAGATCACAGAGGTATGTAAGATTTTATCTTCGTCTAAGAAGTTAGTTTCCAAGGAAAAATCAAGACCATTTGAAAAGAAAATATGGTCAAATTGTTTTGATAGACAGAGGTCTGTGGATTCCTCTCAAGAGGAAATTAGTGGACAAATTGTTGTTCACCACAGCACAACTTAATTGTGTTGTTTCTAAAATCTTGTCTCATGTGCCTGATCAAAAGAGACAATGATTTTGTACCTCTCATGCTTTAGGAAAAGTTTTGTTTCTTCTTTTCTTAGTTTTGTCTTATTTTTGTCTATCAAACAAAAGAAAAGGGTATTATCGACAACTTTACTCTTGTTAGGGATAAGAGTTGATCGTTTACGAACCTATATATTTTAGGTTTCAAACCCTACATTCCTCTTCCTTCTCTAAAACCTCTTTTTTTTTATCTCTAGACTAATTGTTGAGCCGATTGTGAATTCCTCTCACAAACTCATTCGTTGATGGATGCTCCAAGAATGATGTCTTGCGATGGAAAAGAAGGTAATGTGATTATTAATCCATCAATCATGAAGGAAAAAGAAAAATCTCCTTTGCCTCCAACCTTAAAAAGAAAAAGAAGGAATATGAGGAAACCAAGGGTTGTTCCTTCAAATTCTCAAAAGTTTTGTGATGTTCTTGAAATGTTGAAGGAGCTGCGTGTAGTTGCAGGAAATCCTACACTACACCCTTAGTAAGAATTCACAAAGATTAAGACACAAATTGAAGATAAAGAACAATATTTTTATTAATTTGATCCAAAAAGAATTACAGGAAATATAAGAAATCAAGAATACAACCGCCTTCTCTAAGTTTTTCTATCTCCTCAAGACTTTCTCATCACTCAAAAATTATCTCTCCCTACTCAAATCTATTGGTCCTCTATATATAGGGTAGTTACATAGTGGATGAGAGCTAAGATGTCCTTTAATTTCGGATCTGGCCCGCGAAACGTTCGCAACATCTATAATATCAACTCTCGCAGGTACTCGCAGAATCATCACGCTCTTCTCGTGTTTTGGCTGTCATCATCCATTAAATCACTTATTAGATCATCCTTCAACACTTTCAGTGTGTTGTTATAGAATCTCACAGAATAACTCGCAGGAATGTTGTTAATTCTCGCGAGAATAATATAGTGGCGATATTCTGGTCCTACATCTTGCCTCTTCTCATGTCTTTTCTGCGAAGAAGGAAAGATCTTAAGAACTAAAATGCCGCAACTACTCGTTTTTTCATCTTCTTTTCCCGACAAGGTTCCACAAATTAAGCAAAACCGTCTACACGTATCGAATATTCCATTCTGTACCGGTTACCCTTTTGTTATCCGGTCAACATTCTTTCATCTATAAAAGGGGTATCCTAATGAAGAAATCCCTTCTTTTTCTTCTATTTCTTTGTCTTCTTGTCTGCAACTTTTTTTTCTTCTTTAACTTCTCCTGCTACTGTTTTAATGGAAGCCCCAAGGTTTGTGTTCTTATCTGAACCCTGTTTATATTATATGCTCTTATCCTTCATTTGATTTTTCTGTAATTCCCATATTGTATTTTCTTTTCAGTGAGAATACATCGAACACCCGGTTTGTGGTTCAAAACCCTAACCCTAAAAATCCTCGAAAGAAGCTTGATGAAAATAAAAAGATACCTTCGGATGATAAGGTAATAAGAAACATTTGTTTTCTTAATAACAATATTGTTGCCTTTGTTTCTTATCTAAGTTATTATTAGCAGGGCGATGAAAATATTGTTAAACCTCCCAAGCAGCCTCGCCATGCTAAAGCTATTAATGTTGATATCCTATTTCCTGAATTCACAACTGCGAGTCCTGATTCTACACCTTCGCAAATTGAACCTTCATCCATTCCTTATGAAAATATCAATACCAATATCCCCATTAGCACTAATCCTCCAATAAATAAAGTTTCTGAGACTGTGGTAAATGAAGCTTCTATTGTAGCTTCTTCTCCAATAAAATATGTTTTTGTCCCTGCCTGTTGCGAGTGATTCGAATCTTCAACTCGCAACTATTGAAACTTCTTCTTCTGCATCTCAACCTTCTCCTAAAGAAATATCAATTGGAGTAGATGTTGCTTTCCAAGTGTTGTTTGATATTTTAGATGACGCTAGGAAGTCTTCAACTGATCCTGCTAAACAGGATGTTTGTGTGACTTTAAGTAAATATTTTGGTTTTTGCCAATCTGCTTAGCAAGCATCCTTAGAAGGTGAAATTGATGCTCTGAAGAGAAGTCTCCAGGTTAAAACTTCAGAATGTGAAATTCTTGATCAAAAACTTCGCAACTCTTTATTGGACTGCGAGAATCTTCGCGGTAAAAATGATGAGCTGAAAGGTAAGATTTTTCTGCCTCTATTTCTTTGTTTTTAGAAAAACTTAATGTTTTATATGCTCAATTTCCTTCTATAAATTTGGTTTGCATATTTAGTTTCAAATCAGAATCGATTAATGAAGATATTTCAATGTGAATTTTCTGCTGAAGAAGCCCGCGTTGAGAAAGAGTCTTGGATGGACCAATTTAATAGATTAGATATTCTTCATAATACTCAATTAATCAAATAGATAACCTTACTAATGAGAATAACCAATTAGTTCAAGGGAAAGATTTTCTATGTAGCGAAATCATTCGCCTTTCATATTCTTTAACTCAAGCCAACTTGGCGATGGAATCTTTATCAGATGAAAATGAGTCTTTGTCTCGGGAAAAACGTAGTTTTTATAATATGATGGCGATCTCTTCGTAGCAATTGCGTATTCTTCAGAAAGTATGTGATAATCAAGAACAATCCCTTTGCTTACTAAAATAGGAACCTAAGGAAATAACCGAATCATCTGCCGTAGAAAAAGATAAACTTATCCAAGGTAGAATAGCTCTAAGTATAAAATCCAGCAAACACAAAGAGCGATGTTCTCAACTGAAAGAGTCTTGTTCCTCATTAACAAAAGAAAATACTTATCTCCTTTCTAAAGAAGAAAATATAAAATCTCGCTTGAAAAGTATAGTTGGGGATAAATTTGATGACGCCATGAATCAATGGGAGAATTGTGTCTTTAGACTAATTCAAAACATAACCTCGCAGAAGGAAGGTAGTTATTTTGACTGCCGTAATTGTTAATTCTTCCACTACCTTTCTCTTCTATATTTCTCGCAAAACCTTTGTCTGATATATTTCTTGTTTATTTGTTTCTCTCGCAGAATCTGAAAAAAGTCTCCAGTCTACCATTTCTGATTTAACTGGGAAATTGGCTAAAACTCGCAAAGAAAATAAAGCGCTCACTAATCATCTTGTTGATGTTCGCAATCGAGCAGAAATAAAATATGACTATCTTGAATACTTCAAGAATATGGAAATTGGGAATCGCGATAAAGCTTTTCTTCGAAAGGCCCATCTTAGCGCTGAAGTTCTTGTGAACAATATTATGATATCACATTCTCTGCCTCCTACAAAAGTCAACCCTCTGGAAGTAGACGATGATGAAATTCCCATTCCTATTGATGAGGATTTAACCTATCCCAGTGGTGAAGAAGATATTTATCATGAAGACTCATAAGAAGAAGAAAATCCTCCTAAAGAAACAACTACTGGTGATGAGGCGATTACTGGTGAAAAATTGGATGAAGGAGAATCTCAGGTCGAGAAGAATAATGCTGTTGAAGAAGACAATACCGGAAAAGATAATGAAGCTGGCGAGACTAATCCTTGAATTTAAGTCTTGTTTGTGCTATCTTTTATTTATTTCTTTCGCAAAAAATATGCTTCTATGTAACCTTGACATCTACTTTAAAACTCAGTTAAACTCTTATTACTTTGAATATTCGCAAGGAAGATAATGAAATATTGTTTAAGAATTCCCATATCTTCCCCTCATAGTCTTCCTTGTAATGTTCAAATTTTTCCTGCAAAATAAATTAGTTAATTGGTACAATTATTCTATTGGTCTTATTATGCCTTCCTAATTAGAGGTCTTATTTCGCCAATGTTTTTATGTCTGCGACAAAATCGCAGGACGTTCTTACATTTGCATGTAACAACCCATTGATCTTTCCTTAACTTTATTCTTTCATTATTCTGCGACAATATGACAAGTCTAAGTTCCCTTGCGAGAACAAAGTCTCATGACATTGCCGTCTTGCGATGAAATCGCAGGGCGTCTTTACACTTTCATGTAAAAACCCATTGATCTCATCTTAACTTTTTCTCATGGCTTGTTGCCTCTTTAGAATATTTATCACGCGACAATATGACATGCCTAAATGTTCTTGCAAACATAAAGCCCCATGACATTGCCGTCTTAAGACACTTATCAGCTCCCTAATGGAGGGTTCCGCCCTTATCTTCCCCCTGGTTGCCCCTTCAAGGAGACATACTTCTTCCATACAAGACTAGCTCCTCCCATCCAGTCCTAGCAACAACCAGTTGTTTTCGTAGCCTCTTATCATTTATTCCTATATGTCTTATAGTTACGAGACTGCACCCTAAGTGGGGTTTTCTTCAGGCCGAGTGCATCATAGCCAAGACTTGCCAAGAATGGCCAGGGTAGTTTCATACGCCCCGGGAACCCTTGGCTCAACCATGTACCTCGGCGCCTTGGTCAGACTCTGCACTCCTTAGGAGAGACTATCGGTCGTCCAACCAGGGTATAACCTTATATAGTTAGAAGTCCAAGTTACCTCTCCTAGATAGGTTTTCTATAACCCCAATCTCCATGACTCAGATTCCAGCAGCGGTATAACCTTATCCCTGAGTCATGCAAAGAGATACCCCCTCATATGACGTACTTTAGATCTTACATTTTCCTTTTGCGAAATTGTATTCCCGAACTAGGGTGTACGCCATAAAGGTTTGTCCCGTTCTTGTGTTTCTTTTGCGTATATCGCAATCTTTCATTCTTTATGTAATCTTAAATAATCTCGTGAATAAACTCGTAGCTGTAAAAATTTGTTTTGCCCATTTTTTATTAAAAATTTGTTACTGATAATATTTTTTTGAATATAACCTGTTCCATGGCCTACCAAGTCTTTGACCAACATCTCTGCCCTCTGGGTCTACCAACCTGTATGCCCCTGTTCCAACTATATCCTTATTGATATACGGTCCATCCCATTTTCTCGCCAACTTTCCACCACGTTCTCGCTAATACTCTGGTGTTTCTCGCAAAACTAAATCGCCTGGTTGAAACTCACGTTTCTTGACTCGCTTGTTATATTCACGAGCCAACCTTCGCTGGTAATTTTCCATATGTTGTAATGCTTTTTATCTCTTCTCTTCTAATTCATCAAGTTCTCTTAGAATCATGCTAGCATTAAGATTCTTCTCCCAAACTTCCCTTTTTGTTGTAGGAATAGCAACTTCTGTTGGTAGTACTGCTTCAACACCATATGTTAAACAAAAAGGTGACATTCCAGTTGCCTCTCTCCTGGTTGTGTTGTAAGCCCAGACTGCATTATGTACTTGTTCACACCATGCTCTATGGTACCCTTCTAATTTATCTTTTAAGATATCTGCGATTGTCTTATTAGTCGCTTCAGCCTGACCATTAGCTTGTGGGTATAAAGGAGTAGATTTTCCACATTTTATCTTAAATGCATTGAGCAGCAATTCTATATTTTGTCCTTCAAAATGCTTTCCATTATCAGAAACCAACTGTGCTGGAATTCCAAATCTGCAAATGATATTTTCAAAGATGAATGTAAATATATCCTTATTGCGAATGTATTGTACTGCTTTTACCTCTGCCCATTTTGTGAAGTAATATGTCGCGACAATTAAGTATCTCTTCTGCCCTGAACCTGGTACAAAGGGTCCCACAATATCTAAGCCCCATTTTCCAAAAGGCCACACACTTTTTGAAGATGATAATGGTTCCCCTGGTGCATGTATCCTCTTTCCATATCGCTGGAAATCTTCACAGCGTTTTGATAATTGTTTTGCATCCTCATGCATATATGGCCAATAATAGCCTTGCTTTTTTGTTCTATAAGCCAAAGATCTTCCTCCGCTATGATTACCAGCATCACCGCTATGCAACATTTTTAATATTTTTTCTCGTTCTTCCCGTGTCAAACATCTAAGTAATGTCCCATTAAAAGATTTTCGATACAATATCCCATCCCTTAACTCATAATTTGTTGCACAACTTTTTAATTTGTGTGCCTCTAATCTATTTCTTGGTGTTTCTCCTCTCGCCAAATATGCATGAAGTTCTACTCGCCAATCTGTAATATATCTTCTTGTTTATTCCTTGGAATTTTCTATCATCATTACATCTATTTCTTCTTCTTCTTCTTTATTGACTGAAGGCGATATAAGTGTTTGAATTTTTATGCATCTCGTAGCTGGGTTTGTCATCATACTTGATATGAACGCAAAAGCATCTGCGAGTCTATTATCTTTTCTTGATATATGTTGCCATTTTATTTTTAGAATTCTAGCAGACAATTCTTCAACAATCTTCTTGTATTTCTTCAGAGATGGTTCATTCGTTGTGTACTATCCTTTTATCTAGCGAATAACCAATTGCGAGTCACTGGTAATCCTTGCGTTCTCCAATTTCATTTCTGTGGCACACTTTAGGGCATGTACCACAACTTCATATTCTGTCTCATTATTAGTGGATATGAAATCCAAGCGAAATGAGAAAGCCATTTTTTCTCCTTCCGGCGAGATAAAGACCATTCCAATTCCATTTCCTTCCCCATTTGATGATCCATCCACCAATATTTCCCACATGTTCGGTTCCTTTAACAGATCTTTTGGATCTCCATGTCCTTCTTCTATCTCCATCATCTCCTCCACAGATTCATCATCTTCTAAAGGAAATTCCGCTAAAAAATCTGCTACAACCTGTGATTTTGGCGAGGATAGAACTTCATATTTGATTTCAAAGTGTCCTAAGTGTGCATTCCATCTCTCAACCCTCCCAGACCTTTTTGAATACTTCATTACTGATTCAATTGGTACCTTTGTTAATACCTTTATCTTGTATGCTTGAAAGTAAATACGAAGCTTAAATGTTGCATAAACTAATGCCAAAATTAACTTTTCAATCTTTGAATAATTTTTCTCTGCAGAATTAAATGTTTTGCTGATGTAGTAAATTGGTTTTTTTATCCCTGCATCTATTCGCAATAACACTGCGCTTAAGGCGTGCGATGTTGTCGCAAGATAAATCAATAATTCTTCTCCTACTCCGCTTTCTGTAAAATAGATATGTTCATTAGATATTCTTTAACTCCTTGAAAAGCCTTCTCACATTCATCTGTCCACTTGAATTTTGTACCCTTCCTGAGTATATTTAAAAAATGCTTGCATTTATCTGAAGGGCGCGAGATAAATCTTCCTAGCGATGCTAAGAGCCCATTCAACTTCTGTACATCTTTCACTGTCGCTGGCGTTGGCATATCGCGAATTACTTGTACTTTTTCTGGATCAATTTGAATTCCTTATTTTGATACGATATAACCTAAAAATTTCCCTGATGCTACTCCAAAAATACATTTCTAAGGATTCACCTTGATGTTAAAGAGTCGCATTTGATCAAAAATCTCCTTCAAATCTTGCACATGATTCTTAGCTTCTTTACTCTTTATTAACATGTCATCTACGTACACCTCTAATGTTTTGTGTATCCACTTTGCGAATACCTTCTCCAACATTCTTTGATACGTTGCACCAGCATTTCGCAACCCAAATGGCATTTTTGTATAACAATATAATCCTCTTGGGGCAAAAAATGCAGTGAGCTCTTGATCTTCTTCAGCAAGAGGGATCTGATTATATCCTTTATACCCATCCAATGAAGATATTCTATCATTTCCTGCTGCTAATTCGACCATTTGAGGAATATCGGTAATGGAAAGCTATCTTTAGGACAAGCTTTGTTTAAGTCAGTAAAATCTATGCAAATTCTTATCCCTTTATTCTTCTTTGGAACCACTACCATATTTGTGATCCACTCCAGGTATTTGGCTTGTCTTATAATCCATGCGTCAAGCATCTTCTGCAACTCTTCTTCTATTTTGGAATGATAAGTGGTCGCAATTTTTCTTATTCTTTGTTTGAATGGTCTGACATCCTTGTTAATCTCTAGCCTATGGCATGCAACAGATGGATCTATTCTAGGCATCTCATCCATACTCCATGCAAAGATATCTTTATATTCTCGCAAGAGGTTTATAGTTTGCTCTTCTTCATCTGCATCCATTTTAGTTCCAATTTTCAGCATTTTTGGTTCTTCCTTACTTCCAATATTTACTTATTTTGTTGGCTCTGTTGCAGTATAGATGGCTTCAGGTTCTCCCATTGGTGTTGGGGTTTTCATAACTCTCCCAGGTTCATCTCCGTCTTGTGAAATTTCGGCAGGTATTCCCTTCCCTTCTTGTGCTCTTACCATGTAAACCTTGAATTCTTCTTCTTTCTTTGCTTCTTTTGCCAATTTTTTGCGAGATTTTCGCAATTCTATACGTCCTTCATAATTCTTCACCTCAATTTGAAAGCATAACTTTGCATGATCTGTATCTCCTCTAATCTCGCCAATTCCACTGGGCATAGGAAATTTGATACACTGATGTAACGTTGATGCTACAGCCTTAATTGCGTGTATCCAAGGTCTCCCCAATAACATGTTATATGGTGATTCTATATCTACCACGCACAACGTTACTCGCGTTTCTATTCCTCCTAATGGAATTTGCACCATTATCTCACCTTTAGGTTTTGTTAAATATTTTCCAAGACCATGAATATGATAATTTGAACAAGACATCTCTTCATCCTTATATCCCATTTTTTTAAAGGTATGATAAAATATTATGTCCACGGAGCTTCCTGCATCCACCAAAGTTCTATTTACAGCCTATTCTTCCACAGATCCTATTGATTTTCTCTTTTTCGTTGATAAAATAGGTAATGTGATCACCAAAGGAGATGTATGATTTAAATTTTCTTTTGGTATTTCTGCTGTTGTAAATGTGATTTTCTGCTTTTCCCAATCCTTTATAGGTAATACCTTCTCCATCGTCATAATTTTATTCCCTTCAAAATCTCTTTTGTGTATCCTTCCCCTCACATTTTCATGAAACTTGTAGGACCAGAATATCGCA